>JANAVB010004799.1:1204502-1829494 GCA_029216955.1 Iris pallida
ACACAAACCAAGGAAATAAGAGTATGATAGATAATGAAATACTAATATCCAAATCCAATAACAAAGAGACTAAAATATAGAATAATAATACGGTCCATCCGGGAACAAATTCGGTCCAACTAAGAAATGAAAACTAAAGCATAATAAAAGGTAAACGTAGATCCCTCCAAAGATCGATCATGGCTCCTGAAGTCTCAGTACCAACATCATCAGCACTATCCCTGGGTGGTGCATAATAAGAAGTATAGAGATACTCGTCATCTTCACCTATATCAACGATCCAGTCAGAAAATGAGCAAAGTATAACCATATTGCATTTAATGTTGTTAGCACAAAAGAAGCTAGAATCAATGAGGAACAATAACGGTAAAGAACATACAAAGAACTAGCAAATTATGAACTGGACATGAAAAGAAATAATCATGAATGAGCAAGCTAATGGAAAAGAACATGAAGATAAAGAACTGAACTACGATCAAGAATAATAAAAACAACCGTGTGTGAAATACCTTTTAATACGTGAACGGCTGGGCTAATACGGCACATCATGGATTGTAGCTCCCCTTCCCAAAAATTTTAAAATATTTTATTTTCACTTATTTTAATTAAATGTGATTTTTAGATTTTATATTATTATATTAAATTGTCATATTAAATTGTTATAATGTGATTTATAATTTATGCGTATATATATTATATATATGTGTATGTGCATGTATATATATAGGTATATATATACTATATACATATATGTGTATGTAAATATAAATATATAATATAATATATGTGTGTATGTGTATTTATATAAAAATATATATATACACATGGGTGTAAATGTGTATAAAAATATACTATATACGTATATTTTTGTAAATGTGTATATATGTACATGGGAGTAAATGTGTATATATATATTACCATGTATATAAATATGTGTATATATAAATATGTGTGCGTATACATAAATATATATGTGTGTATGTAGGTATAAATGTATAAATATATATACATTAGTTAATGCAAATGGAAATAAGAAAAAAGAAAAAACCAAATAATACAAAGCAGTCCAAGCCCGGCCTGCCCATCCCGAGCCCAAGTCCCAGCCTAATAACCCAAACTCAGCAATAGGGAGCTGCACCTAAACCCCCCCAACCCGAACAAACTACTTCCCAGCAGGCCATTCCTGTAAGCAGCCCGCTCACCAACCCGAGCGCTAACACAGCCGAGAGAGGGAGATAACCGTATATATAAGTGAGATAACGAGAGGAGTTCCAACCCAAACCCTAACACACGCCGACAGCCCCCGACCCTGGCGACCCTCCCAGCCTGGGCGCGGCACCGTCGGCCGGCCAGATCCGTCGGAGGCAGCACGCGAACGCGCGCAGCGCTGATACGCAGGCCAGCAACGACAGCAGTTGCACTTGCGAGGAGACAGTTTTGTGACGACGTTTTGTTGTGCACGCTCGTCCTTTTGACGAGCCGTTTCTTCAGGTAAAAACCCGACACAACCCCCTTCTAATGCATTCAGTTAGTTTGTAATTAACCATCGTGTATTTCTCGACAAATTGGCTCGAAGTTGACGAGATTTCTGTTGATAAACAGAGTTTATATTTGGCGTAGCACCCAACTTGGAAGCCGTTTTTCCGTCAGGATATTCAGCATTCAGGAAAACCATCTGAATAGCCTTTTAAACAACCTAACCAAGACCGAAACCCATTAAATAGATTATTTTATCATGTATTATATTTATGTTAAAACAGTTCCAAAAATTAAGAAAAATACGAAAAACAGTTTTTGAAAACTTAGAAATCTACCCGACTCGACGTGCGTCCCGCCAATCCGGGCGACGTGGTCGTGAACCATAAGTATCGAAAGCTGCATAATGGTTTCGTGGTCGTGTGGGCTTTGACGGAATTCAAATTGGTCGCGTGTGTGCAACAAATTTGATGTGTATCCGTCGAAATTCATCGTATCGACCACTTTGCACAAACTCTAATTACTTTATGCACGTCGCTCATCAGATCGGGACGAAACATGCGCCAGCAGGACCATATCATTTTTCTGGTCCTGTATGCCAAGTTTTGTCCAATTCTGAGACAGTTGAATCGAAATGCCGTTTTGCGGGTCCCACGGTCCGACTCAACGGGCGATTTTGTGCACGGCCCGTCAAAATCTAACTTTGGACATACGGTTGGGTTCATATCGAAAAACCGGACCTGTTGACATATATTTTGACGACTTTAGAGACCGTTGACTTTGGCACGCTTTTCGGTTCAAAGCTGGTCCAATGGCGGACACCGTTTTGACCCAAAATTATCGTTTTGCCCCTGTGTCCAGAATTGAACTTAAGGACATGCAATCCTAGCTAATTTGACTATTCTAAGAACGTTGGTAATTTTTATTTCAGCATCTGGAGACTTTTGCATGTGTTGACTGATTGTGGCTCATTGAGTGGTATAGTATTATTGGTTTCACCAGCTAAGGACCTCAGGCAAGTATACTTTCTGATTGCTTTTCGATTCATAGTAGTTAATACATTTCATGTCTATACATATATCTTGCTGCTTGTTGACACGTTCGTCACACGGAGTAGTCGGGAGGGGAAATATCTTAGTAGACATGTGAACTACCCAGAACTATCCCCATGATGTCTATTCGTGAACAATAGCACCTGTACACGACACGTGCAGGTGCCGGATTTACCCCCTAGCCGGTCACATGTCAAAACGAATATTTCACACCACCTAGGTAGATGTTTTTTTATTTTTCTTTTCTTTTCCACCGTGCCATGTCATCAGTATCTTTCTACTTTTCATCTCTCATATGCTATTTTCATGTCTTGCTAATTCTATTGTGTTTTTGCATTGTCGTCGGTTTGTGTACTTGTTCCATTCCTGACTGGAAACCATATTTTTCAGATTTAGCCGCGATCACTCTTAGCATTGGGAAGGCTTGGGTATGCTGAGGTCAACCTAGAAATAGAAAGCAATTGTATCAAATTCATTAATTATAAAATCTTGTATTTTCTTTAATTATAAATGTTGTAACAAATTTAGAAATGTGAATGAGCAGCAAATATTTTTTTTGAGCATTTATTTCTTGCGGGCTTGACAGCGTTCTACCGTCGACTCTGCGACATAGGCTGGCTTGGACACGTCTCGTATCCGAAAAAGTGGGTACGGGTTGTGACATGGATGGCTATCATTAAATATTAGTATGACTAACCCATACATGAGGTGTATGACTTAGCTATCATTCAATAACAATATGTAGGTTTGTTCACGTACCTACCGAGTATTTATCCTCCCGACTCACTAACAATCAATAACGGTCAATGATACAATAAGAAGGATACAATAAGCCTATCATGTCATCATCGTGTCTCAACGAAATATCAAACAAGGTCTCAATGGAATATCAAACAACGAAATAATAAGAAAAATATAATAATATACCAAAACATAATGCAATACTGTACTTGTCTGAACCATTGAACAAATCATAGTCGTAAGTCAAGGATGAGAGGAACGTTAATATAGAAGCTATCAACCTATATCGCACATCGAATCACGAACCGTGCACGAAAACCACAAGTCAATTATAAGATTATAACTATAAAATAATGGAATATGTGGCTAAGGGATTAACTTATCTAATAATAGTTAATTCTGGAATAAATCTTTTAAAAACCTAATATAACCTAATAATAATCTGAATATAATCTAAACGAGGAAGTTTGGCCATAAAAGTTATATTTCCATTTTTGGAAACTATAGCACGCAAATTGAGACGTGCCATTGACCATCTAGTCAAACATCATGAACTAGAGATTTGGAAAGTGAAAATTCGTAGATTTCAATGCTACGAGTGCACTAGAATTGACCGTACTGCAAAATCATGCTTTGGTCAAAAGATGTCGCCGATATGGCTAACCGTGACCAAATCGGTAATTTATCGATCAATTCTGAGTTCATCTTAATAAATAAAATAGAAAACTAACCTCTAAAATTTGAAAAAAATTATATATTGAACATTGTCGTGTTAGATTTCCAAAACTTCAAACAGATCATGAATCAGAGTTCGGGATCTCGAAAACCGTACGACGTGTCTAGTTTTGGACAAGCAACACTAAAATAATTTCCCAAAAATTCAGAAGCAAAATATGCATAAATAAATTATAAATTCTAAAAGCTTACCTCAAGATGAATCCAGTAAAAAAAATGGTACACGAAGTCTAGGTCGGGGTTGTCCGTAATCGCCTCGAGAAGTCGGGATTCTCCAAGGGATCAAACTCCTCAAAATCGGCTAAAGGAAATTAGGTTTTCTGATTTATGTACGATATAGCATCAGCGGCCAAGGGAGTCGGTGGGCGCGGCTTGTGCCATGTGGCAAGATCACGACGGTTCCGCTCTAAAGAGGAAGAGTCGGATGGCGACCCGGCTAGGCTGCCGACTTAGGGAGCCGACTCACTTATTAGAAAATTTCCTAATAAGGAACAGTACAGTCAGTAGCCTAATTCGTTGACAGCTGGGCCCGCCTCGCTCGGCTTGAGCGGCTGACAGGTAGGCCCGACCGGCTGACTAGTGCACAGACTGGGTAATTATTTTTTGAAAATGATTTAAAAATCATTTTAGAGCCCAATAAGTCCAAATAAAAACCTAAAAATCCCAAAAAAATCTAGAAAAAGATAAAAAATATTTCTAACCTTATAGAACCTAAATAAAAATACTAGGTCACAGAATAGCCTCAAATGACCATATAGTAAATCTTGAAAGTCTTTAACAATATATAAACCTTAATAAATAAATATCAAAATTTATCTAAAAATTGTAGTAAACTATAAAATAGCTATCTAATACTTATTCAACCTATCTAGAGTCCATATAACCATAAAGTGGTCATAGCCCTCCTATTAGCCAAGGCATAAACCCTAATGATCATAGAAATTAAAATATAACCACAATTCTTAATCTAAGAGGCAGGTGCCATATATTGTCAACGCCCCACTCCCGTAGGAACGATCGTCCTTGCTAAGGCGTGATGCCGCGTGAGCCTAAACTGTGCTTACGCAAGGCAGGTCCATAACGGTCGATTATAGGCTAAGCGACGTGGGTCGTCGCACAAAAGTCCCAAGCAGAAATATTGAATAATCAGCAGCAGAAATTTGTATCAGAACACAAGTCATACAAAATACTCTTTTATTAATATTGAACAAAGATTACAATATGGGTACGAGGCTAAATTATAAGTCTCTTAAGCTCACTTTTCTCTCATATTACAAGTCACTCTGCTATCTCTCATTTCTCAATACAAGCTTCAAGCGACGAGTGGCAGATTCTTCAGGATGGCGATGTCCATACATTATATCCCGTATAAGTTCTGACTACGTGCGACCGCATGCCTCAAAATGCCAAGGAACTCCGTACCTCGACGCATCCAAGCGAGCTCGGAACCATCGGACTTCTACCTGTGCCTGCATATGAAAACTGTATGGGTGTCAGGACTCTACTATACTGGTGGAGTGAGCTCCTCTCCCACCCATACAAAACCGATACGTTCATTTACTTTGTGCAGTTTAATTCCCTTTTTGATTGTCTTGCTAGTCTTGTCTCAGGATCAATTTTAGGATAGAGACACCTTAGCCTATACTTGGCAACATAACGACAGGATCGTGCTATACTTTATTCATGGCATCAATATATATTCGAGGTAATGCCTCACCAAGTAGAAACTTATGTAAACTCGACTATGCCAAGACTTTCACTTGTTTCTATGTGCCTCTAGACCATTTTCGTGCCAATGAAGTCAAGGGAACGACTCGTTCTGGTCGTGCCAATAGACTTGAGTGTGCCTTAAGATCGAGGCCGTGTCTCCCAAGGATCAATCAGACTTAACCAACTTATCTTACAGCCCTTCCTGACTTAACTTGAGACGACTCGATGATGATGCCATATTCATACCGAAGCACGTGTCCTTGCTATAGCCAAATCTTAGGCTCCATAATGGTGTTGCAACCGTGCACACCTAGCCCTTGTAGATTTAAGGTTAGCGCTTTCTACAATTATGTCTTGTTAACCCAACTCGTAACTTGCTAGTACTAGACGCAATCCAAAGGCATACACGCAGATAGCCGCTCTTATGCCGACATATCTATTTGAGTGGTCACTAGCAATGTCAACCTATCATGGATCTTTGCATACGGTAACCATTCATGTGCGAGATACGAGCTTCCACCGAATGACTTGTAGCCTATATTGTAACGGTTTACTTCAATCGATTCATACTGTCGATGAAGGCCATAAAATATCTATAATTCCTCCTAGGCCGACACGAATCCAGTGCCTCAGGATCGTTCGAGGAATTCACCTTGCGCGCAAGTTGTCTAATGACTATGCAAGACTCAACTCAATCTACCAAGTCCTTCCTTATTCTTGACCATGCTTTCCAACTTTCTATCGAGACTCCCAAGTAGCGGGACCGATCTCGACGATAACCAGTCGCGTGGACTTCCTTATCGAGACTCCCAAGTAGCGGGACCGATCTCGTGACTTCCTTGTCGAGACTCCCAAGTAGCGGGACCGATCTCGGCGACAACCAGTCGCGTACCTTTGAACCTAGGGAAGGACTACTAAGTAGTCTTCCAGCTTAACTTAAACATAACGTGTTCCTTTGTCCGTGGCATGCTTATCCTTAACCCAACCGTGGCTCGTGCCTTAGACAGACCTTGTTCTCTAGGCGACGCTATCGCTCAAGTCACATACTTATATGACGAGCCTTAAGATCGTGGGACTATATTGGCGCATGGCCGGATATAGGCGCATCACAATGGAAGACTCACGATACATCTTCAGTACATGCGCGTATGGAACCTACGCGCATGACACACTCTGAGTCAAAAGATACGTTGTCGGAACTTCACGGTGCATGGCCTCCCAGGCGCATGGGGGTTTCGGCGCATAGGGTTTATCGTCCCCAAATAGCAAGTTCAACCATAGAAGTTCCAAAAACTTGTTACAACCATAACTTCCTCAAAATAAGTCTGAATTGAGACTTCCAAAGGTCTAAACTGCATAGAACGAGATTTCCTACCGCTTGGGACGACTGATTTTTAAGAAATTCCAAGCTTTACTAGATCAAAACCAAAAAAAAAATTATCAAAACTTAGATCTACAAAAATCCATCCATCAAAACAAAAATTCCAAGTTCTAAAGATGCTTAAAATCAAGTGGAGAAGAGAATAAAAAAATAAAAATAGGAGATCCATCATAAAGCAAGTTGCACTTGCCTAGGGTTCCTTGGGTGGGTGGGAGGAGTAATGGAGAAGAAGAAGAAGAAGTAAATAAAGAAGAGTAATGAAGAGAGAGAGAGAGAGAGAGAGAGAGAGAGAGGATAGTTGACTTATATAGCAACCCCTCTCATCTTAAACCAAAATAAACCAAACCAAGCCAAGCAAGCCAAGATGAATCAAAATAAACCAAGTCAAGCCAAGTCAAGTCAAGTCATGTTCAACCAAACCAAATAAACCAAGACAAGATTAAACCAGGATCAAGCTAAATATGACAAGTCAAAACATGGGCCACCTGACAATTGTCAGAAATTCGTATACGTATACTGAAAATACGTATAATAGGAAATTGGAGTGACATCAACCATGCTAGGCAAGGGCTCCATGACTAACCAAGTATGCGCGTATTGATACACGATCGAGTTATATGTCGTGCCGGGTTACGGCACAATCGGTTATATGTTTTTTTTTAAAAGTAAATGTTATGGTTTTTCATGTTATAATTTCAAGACACGTTTCATCTGCCAGCAGTCTTATTGGGCAATAGATGCACAACTTACTCGTACCCTTGGACATCTTGGTATCTACAGTCAGTTAATTGCGAAGATCCTCAAATTGTATACGAGTAATTAGGATTATGATAACCCTAGCTAGTTAATGATAGCAAGCTGTAGGCAATAATTAGTCGTGTATTTTTCGTTGTGTGTTACTTTATATGGTCTTTTTGTCAGTGAGGGGCCAGAGCCTACGTTCTGCTTGGGAAAAGATCTACAATCTCGGTTCTTGTTTGGTTTAAGGGTTGTGGTTCCAATTTTGAGTAGTTCTTAAGTTTCTTTGTTGCTTATCGGCTTATTCTGTTCCATAGCTATATTGTTCAGTATTTTATTTCAATCAATTCATTCTCGAGATACATTCATCGGTACCGTACTATTCTCTACATGCTTATTTATTTCTATATATGTGTTGTTGTTGTTGTTGTTTTATTTGTACTTTTATGTCGTTCACCTCGAGCTTTTCTTGTGGTACTTGCTATTTAGGATTTTGACCCTACTGGTTTTATTTGGCCATATTTACCGCTGGAGCCCGAGGATTCTCCCTACCTTTCTCTGGATGTCCCGCCGCCTACTTAGGTCTGTGGTTCCTCCTCGTGAGTGGGTTCACTTTTTTTTGCCACTTGCGGTTCATTTCATTTTGATGTTGTTAGCTAGGGCATGTGTTAACCCTAATATTTTGAGACTTTCTCAGACTTCGGTCAACATGATGTATTATATTATATCTAGACTGATATATTGATAATGTATATTGATATTTTGCTAGTGTAGAATTTTGTATTCACTAGCTTCATGATCATGTATGATATAGTATTTTGGGATGCCTCTTTAGTTTAATGTGTGATATACACTTGATATTTTTCTTGATGGATTGAGATAGGATTTGTTCGACCATAGGAGTCGTCAGTGGCATGCAAGTGTCCACCCACTTGTCTTCTAGACAGCTGTGAAAGTATATTCGGGTACTGGCGTATTTTGATATACGTAGTTGGCTTTATTTTGCCCCTGCTTTCTAGTATGCTGGTTCTGGGGAATGACAGAAGTCATGTGTGTGTGTGTGTGTGTCTGGGCCAGGAGCCCCGCGGGGAGTGTCACGCCCCGATTCATAGAGTCATTTATTCACATATTTTATCTCTTGGAATCGATCGTCCTCGCTTGGGCGTGATGTCGTACAAGTCTGGTATTGCACTTGTATAAGGCAAAGATGGTACATAATCTATTATTCTTCAAATAGGAACACATCGCAGTGGCAGAAGCAGATAAATTGAATTTAATGAGGACAATCTTTCTTATTGAATAGAAGTACATCACTTCTTTATAGCAGCGGAGAAAAAGAGTAACTTGAAGCCACACAGAGATATGTAGAACTTGATTCTCTTTATTGATAATTGAAGAAGAGTACAAGACTTGTATTGAAGTACAATGATTATAGCACATCTCACTTTACATTGGAAACCAACTGAACAATGCTATACAGCTTACATTTGATATTTGGATACAATGGATTACAACTCGATATACCGACTTGGCTTACAATCTCACTGGTACAACTGATTACAATGTTCCATACATTATGCCCTTTATAAACAGAAGACTTCATCTTTTGTAAGGAGAGCTTCTGTATGCCCAATAAATCTTCGATGCCGCGGGACCAATCAAGCCAATCTTCGTGTGTAGAATATTCCAAGCACGAGCACCTGCCCACAAAACGTGGGACAGCACATCATCTATGTACTGGCGAGCAGAATCCAACCCACTCGCATAAACCAACATTAAAGTGATCATTTAAGCAAGCATTTATTAGAGTGATCTTTCTACTTGGGGCCTAGCATCAGTTTACAGTTCATGGACAATAATCAGAGTGAAGCATGTAAATATATTCTCAGTAGCATTCATGTGGACATATCATTTATCATTCTTGGTGTTATCATGCAAAGGCATCATTGAGACATCGTTAACATTAACATCTTAAACATGTTATGACAATTCTCACTTCAAGCATCACTTAGCATGGATGTTATGTTTGAGCACTATTTATAGCAAGGCATCTTTCTAGCATACTATATTGAACATGTTAAGCAGGCAAGTTAAACCAACTTATACAATATCACAATTATGTGATTTCTTACCGATAGCCGACTTCTCGTACCTGCATCAAATACAGGTTATCTGATAACTTACTCTGCCTGCACAAAACATTCATTAGCATGCATCTTGACTACATGGTCACTGGTGTTGTTAAACCATATGGACTCTTCTCATTTCATTTTATTTCAAGATAATACGGTCAGCATAGTAGGTGGCGAGCCTCTATGCCACCCCGCCTTATCCGTGCTCCCATAGCACTCATCATTATTTCCTCCTAGGTCGAATCGGTCCCCAGGGCCCTAGGAACCGTTCGAGGAAATTATTACTCAAACCTTGTATACAAGTTGTCCATGACCATGCAAATGCGTGTCCGACTCGATTGTGAACAAAATCGCATGGTAAAATATATTAAGGAAAGTAAAGGCAACAGTGCATCATTAGTCATGTTCAATGACTTATTCATTTTATCATTACCATCATTTCATTTGGTGATCTCAATGATCCCAGCTTTATCATTTCTCATTCATTGCTTCATTTGCAACGTATCTCACAACATTTCTTTCTTAAGAGGAACGTAACATTCATTCGTTTAATAGGGACATTTATTCATTCATGCATTTCTTATAAGGGACAGGCAGCATTTCATATTCTTACAACAGCTATACAGAGAGTACAAGATTCTAGTGTCTCATTCAGTTCATTGGGTCGATAGCATAGCCAGTTCATTTCTTTATTCTATCATTCACAAGGCATCTCATTATTCAAGTGTTTTACCGTTTCAGCAGTATTAAATGTAAGGAACAATGTTATCAATTCAATCTCAGGCATCGAATCACATTAGCAGTTCAATGTATTGTACATTTCAATAATTCTTAGCAAGAGCATCTCTATTATTCAGTATGGGACATTTAGGGGCAGTTCATAGCATTTCAATACTTTATTTATTAAGCATGAAGGAGTAAGGAGGAGGAAGGACAGTTCCACTCACCCAAACTTCTACTAAGCGTAGCTCCACCAGCGAGCCACGTTCCAATACCCATTCCGTCTAGCCAGCTAAGAAAGACTGTATTAGTCTCAATTCTCCTGATTTCCAACATAAGTCACGGTCCAATATTCTGATCCCATCCAATAAGCCAACCAAATGCCTCGTGCGGAGCGGGGCATTACAGGGAGTCACGTGGAAGCCCCGTCCGCCCCTAGACCCCCCCCCCCCCCCGATCCCATGGTGTACAGGGGGCGAGGCTCCGCTGACAGGAGTTTTTATCCGGATCATATATATATATATATATATATATATATATATATATATATATATATATATATATATATATAAGAAATTTGTTGTACTGAAATTAATTTTAACTAAATTAGCCACAACGAAACAAATTTGGACAAAAAGTTGGCATTGCCAAACTTTTGCCAACCTAGTTGGCGGAATTGCTGTGTTCCGTAGAAAGTGGGTTTTTTTTTTTTTTTTTTTGGTTTTTTTGGTTGGTTTAGTTTAGTTTGGTTTATCTTTTAGTTTGATTTGGTTCAACTTTTATTTTAATTGGTTATTATCTATACTATAGATAATAACAAAATATATTAGTTAATATATTTTATTATTTATATATATTAATTTTATATTAACAAATAGATTTTGTTATTATCTATATTACTTAATATACAAACTAATATAGATAATATACAAATTATCCATATTATCAAATTAATTTGTATATACAAATTAACATATACTAATAAATATATACATATTAACATACAAATAATAACAAAATCTATTAATTACTATACAAATTAATTTGTATATATTTATTGTATATATTAATATATATTTTTTGTATACTAATATATTAATTTATTATTATCTATATTAATTTGTTATTATCTATTATTTATAGTTACATGTAATGTGCACGTGCAAATGCACATGCAAAAAGAATGTTAAAAAAAATTAAATATAAATTTATTATAAAAAATTTTCTGATTTGAACTCAAGCAACCAAGAAAAATACTTCTACCTTAACCACTTGAGTTCAAATTATTTAATTTTAAATAAATCATATTAGATAGTTAAATATTTAGTTAATCTTTTAAAAATAATTAATAACGTATCTAGGTTATTTAGTTATTTATTAATTAAACTAATTACATACAAATTTATTTGTTCGTTAATATGTATATATTTACTCGTATATATATTAATTTGTATATACAAAAAAAAATATTAATTTGTATATACAAATTATTTGATAATATGAATAATTTGTATATTTTCTATATTAGTTTGCATATTAACTAATATAGGTAATAACAAAATCTATTTGTTAATATAAAATTAATATATATAAATAAATATATTAACTAATATTTATTTTATTATGTATATTATAGATAATAACAAGCTAAAGTAAAAGATAAACAAAAAAAAACCCAAAAAAAAAAAAAATCCACTTTCTGACGAAAAGCAACAATTTCGCCAACTAGGTTGGCAGAAATTTGGCAATGCAAACTTTCCACTAACACAGTTAGCAGAACATGTCTCTGGTTCTAATTTATCCAAATTTATTTCGTTGTAGCTAATTTAGTTAAAATTAATTCTGTTATAACAAATTTTCTTTTATATATATATATATATATATATATATATATATATATATATATATATATATATATAAAGAGGCTTTAAAACGGCTCAAAAGTGAGCCGTTTAAGCCATGTGAATATCGTCAACTATTTAATTATTTTAAATAAAAAATATATATAAAATAATAATAAATAAGTAAATAACTACCTGAATACTCCACTAATTATTTTTTTTAAAAATTAACTAAGTATTTTACTATCTAATATGATATATTTATAGCTAAATAGTCTAATTCAAGTGGTTAAGGTAGTAGGTATTTTTCTTGGTTACTTGAGTTCAAATCCTAGGTTTGATAATTTATTATAATAAATTTATATTTAATTTTTTAAATATTTTTTGCACGTGCATTTGCACGTGCACATTACTAGTATATATAGAGTGCGTGCTAGGGGTTTGGGGTTGGGTGGGTTGTGTGTGTTTTAAGCGTTATAGAATAACGGGTTATTTAGTTTTAGGGTCTCACATATATATATGGATATTAGTTTCGGGTCTCAAAATTGACCGATGTTAGGATTTGTGTCTCGAAATCACTGTTTATTAGCCTATGTGAATAGTAGTTTTGAGGTCCAAATTTTAACATCGGTCAATTTTGAGATTCGAATCATAATATCTGCATATATGTGAGACCATAAAACTAAATATTAATAAATTGCTTAAAATCGCTTGAAATATTTGTGAGCATACTTTTAAGTATGAAAAACAATTTTGTACCATGTTTTGATTGATTTTGTCGAAGTTTTCATACTCATTATTGAAGACTTCAGCAATCCATGGTTGAAACTTATTTTAGAAAAAACCATCTGGAGGAGCATTATTGGGTCGGTCCGACTCCCTCCTGTGCTAAAATCTATGTATTTTATATTCATGAAGTTATTATTTCAACTTGCATGTCATTTATGTTTAAGAGTCAAAGCAATAAAGTTTGCATGCAAGTTTTTTTTTTTTCCATACAACTTTCATATTCCAATGGTAAAATTTTCTATCCTTACCATTTTCGAAATATTATTATTCTCAATATAAAATTAAAAAAAAGAAAAAAAAATTGTACTTTGAATCTCTTGGCATTATAAAAAGAAAACACACATCAATAATCATCTGAAAAAGACGAAAAGATGACAACTGAGATTATAATATTCTGACTAAAATACGTGCAAAGTACGTACATGTAGGCTAGTATTTTTAACTCATAATTGTCAGTAATAACTGATTAGTATATTGCCACTGGAACAACAGAAGACTCTGGTACTTAACTGTGTCACGTATCCATATAGTCAAGTCTGTACCGCATCATGTCGTACTATAACTAGATAAAGATCAACAGAAGAAGAAATTGTCACCAACAAAACCTCTTAATTGCCTGGAATTAAATTCAACCCCTCTTGTTTTTCCACCGAGTTCCATCTTGAAATAGTTTGCAGTAGTCCACAAGTAACTCCACTGCCCTGTTTTTGTACAAAGTTTGGGAAAATTAGAAAAGAAAAAAAAAATTCCTACATTTTGGAGAAGTGCACAAATTTCTTCTTCTTTCCAGCAATGGAAGTGACTTGAGAGACTTGGTAACTACCAAAAGAATCAAGAACCACTTAAAAGTGCAATTTTGCACTAAACCACACTTCTTTGGAGTACACTTGTCAAGAACTCGTGTATTAATAAATAGCTCTTCCCCCCACACACGAAATTCTCAAACAGAGCCTCTCTTCCTCCTCCTCTTCGTGACAACCACTAATTACTTCCCCTGTTCCACTAGAACCAGCCATGGTGGTACTCACCAATCCGCCGACCGAGCAACTATCGCTGGTCGACGCCTACAAGCCCATCGCCAATGCCCGTGTGGCCGGCATCGTGCCGGTCGTGGACCTCTCGTCCCCGAACCCCGCTGCCGATATCGTCAGGGCCTGTGAGGAGCTCGGCTTCTTCAAGATCACCAACCACGGGTTCCCCAGCGACCTGACGGCGAGGCTGGAGACGGAGGCCCTGAGGTTCTTCTCCGCAGGCGAGGATGAGAAGGAGAAGGGAGGGCCGGCACTTCCGTTCGGATACGGCAACAAGAGGATCGGATACAACGGGGACATGGGCTGGGTGGAGTACCTCCTCTTCGAGATCACTTCCCAGCCCCTACCGCCCGCTTCTCTCGACTTCCTCGACGAGCCTTCCGCGACTCGGTTCCGGTAACCACCATGCATATATATATCATGATATTTGTAAAGCTAGCTACACTGACAGAACATAAGCTGGACTGATCCGGAACTCGAGTTTAAAAGAAATTATTAGAAAAATACATTCATTTTCCTGGCATGTCATGCTCTTAGTCACCGTTAAGATTTTTTTTTTTCCCCTCACATGTCTCTGCTCTCAGACTCCGCTAACAAAAATTCCTGGCTCAGCCCTTGGCTAGCAAGTTACTTACTTTCTAAATGTTTGCATGCAGCGTTGCTCTGAACGAGTACATAACTGCAGTGAAGAGGCTCGCATGCGAGCTGCTGGAGCTGATGGCGGAAGGGATGGGGATCCAACCGAGGGACTGTTTCAGCAAGATGGTGATGCAGGAAGAGAGCGACAGGATGTTCAGGCTGAACCACTACCCGCCTCGCCCGCAGCAGCAACTGAACTCGAGCCTGAGCCTGACGGGGTTCGGGGAGCACACGGATCCGCAGATCATATCCATCCTCCGGTCGAACAACAGCAGCGGCTTCCAGATTGCCGTGAGGGACGGGAGCTGGGTCCCCGTCCCGCCGGACCAGGACTCCTTCTTCATCAATGTTGGTGACATTTTGCAGGTATAGATGAACGACGACGCTGCTACGTTGTCCATAGTTTTGGCTACCTTTTTGGTCTGCCGTCACGTATCGACTTTCCATCTGACTCTGGTCCGAGTTTTTAGAGAGTGGAATACGATGCAAGCAGGAGAACCAATATATTATTGTCACGTGGCAGACGGCCGATTGGCTGTCACTAAACCTGATAAATGAATGGGGTTGTAACATTCCTCACCTTTCCAATTTCTTCATCGGGCTAGCTAGCTACCATGAGTTTTCTCACTTTTAATTAACTACCACCCAAAAAAGGTTTGTTATCTGGAAAAAGTCACACATTGTCCTGTGTTCCAACATGCACCCGTCACAATGAGTAATGTGTACTTCCTGACTTGACCCCCTTTTAGATTTTTTTTTTCTTTGCCAATTTTTTTTTTTTTTCTTGAAATCCCACTCACACACAATTTTTTTCTTTGCCAATTTTTCAATCTCCAAGTTGACGAAGGGTTAGAGTTCACACTACTCAACTTCCTATTCTGCTTTAATATATGGTTTGTGCGCAATCTTTTAGTCCCCAGGTGGATCTCCTCATATATATATATATATATATATATATATTTTTATATATATATATATATATATATATATATATATATATATATATATATATATATGCACACTATACAAATATCTTGTTTTCGACACTTATTGAGATATTTGTTTTCGTTTTTTGAAAGAAATATGTGGTTTAGTAGTAGTAGTAGTAGTATATAAAGGGGAAAAAGTGTAATTTTAAGCATGCGTGTGCAAATTTGTGAAGGATGTGTGGTCTCTAATCATGAAAATCCGTATTTCAATATAAGATTATGTACGTCTTGACCTTTTTAAAATTTTATATTAGTGGAAGCCTCGTGGTACTCAGATTTGTGTTACAGGTCATGACGAATGGGCGATTCAGGAGCGTGAGGCACAGGGTGGAGAGCAACGGGTGCGAGCCAAGGCTGTCGATGATCTACTTCGGAGGGCCGCCCCCGAGCCAAGTGGTCGGCCCCTTGCCCCAGCTGCTGCTCAGGTCAGGGGAGAGGAGCAGGTACAAGGAGTTCACATGGGCTGACTACAAAAAGGCTGCCTACAATTCAAAGCTTGCTGACAACAGGCTCTCCCCCTTTGAGAACACAGTGGCATGACATAAAAACTCGGTACTAGTAGGAGGTGTGGGAAATTGATGGCATGCGCTTAGATGTTTGGTAGCTTTGCTTCCTCTTTTTTTCTTCTTCTTTCTTTCCTACTTTGGGATGTATGGTTGGTGATCAGGAGCGAGCTGGAAATGGTGGTGACCCCAGCTTGCCCTCTTCATTATAACTGTTAACCAGATATGGAAACAAATAGGTTTCTTCTTCTTCACTTGCTCGCTTCTTCCATGTAATGCATGTAAGCAAGGGAGAAAGAAAGAAACCTTGTTACCAAACTAATACAAGTCTACGGTTTAACATGAGTACATGCTTTGCCTCCACTCCGGTGCACTCTGATTGATAGTAAATAAATTAAAGTGTTGGATTTGATGTCGAGGGATGTGTTTGCATATATATAAGTTAACAGTTCTATCTATTCGATTGAATATTTCAATTTATCTAATGGCCAATAGTATCTGTGGCCAATAGAAATGACGACTAGAATAAATTATTACGCTACAAGTCAAGGCAGAATAATAAATTAATTTAAGTTCGGATGGGATGGAGTGGACTAGGATGGACTAGTTGTTGGCTGACTCATATGAAAAAAAAAAAAAAAAAATTTGGTGGACAATTGAAGATGAAAATAAACACGTAGGACTTCAGTTAGTTTTGATTTTGCGCAAAACATACATTGAAAAGTACAGATAAAACACATTTAGGAAGATGACCAACCTGCTGGTTCGCACATAATTGTACTGCTAGAATTGGATGACCTTTAGGGCAATTTTAGGGTACTACAAGGGGTTGTGAACATATGGAAGGTTGATAGATTGATAGAGGGTCACGTAAGCTTCACAACAAAATATCGTAGAGCTTCACAGGAGGTCAGGAAGGGGTCAAAACTGCTGATACGCCATAAGGTTATGCGGCTGAATTTGGATGAGAGGACTTCGAGTTTCTGAGGTTAAATAATGGTTGGTGGCCACTCTCTCTCTCTCTCTCTCTCTATATATATATATATATATATATATATGGCCACACTCTCTCTCTCTCTCTCTCTCTCTCTCTCTCTCTCTATATATATATATATATATATATATATATATATATATATATATATATATATATATATATATATTTTTAATATATATATATATTTATATATATATATATATATATATATATATATATATATATATATATATATATATATATACTTTGTTATATATATGATAGTATATATGCATAGGCTTATATATATATATATTTTTTAATAAAACCGTTACCTTTATTGAAAAAGAGGGTAATGAGTACATCCGACCTCATGGTAACAAGAAAAAAAGAAAGAAAATGGAATAAAAACACTACTCTAAAGCCCAGTGCGGAATAGACGGGAGATGACGACAACTCGAAAGAGACTTCCGAAACTGTCTCTTCACCTCCCGAACCAAGAATTCTGGCCCAGCACCATGCCCTTCATATCTATGCTTGTTCCTGTTCTTCCAAAGCACCCAAATGATCGCACCAGCCAGTGATCTCCGATGATGACTGCCCTGACCCCCGCCACCACCTTTGAAGAAATACCAGAAAGTTACTATGCATCCGTGCCTTGAAGAAATCCCGGAAAGCAGACCAAACCGTCATAGCAAGATTCCCGTAGAAAAATAAATGCTGAAGGTCCTCCCCTTGCCCGACCTGACAGTAATGACACCTGGAAGCCAGATGGAAGCCAATCTTCTAAAGAATGTCATCAGTAGGAAGCCGGTTGTGACAGACCCGCCACATCATAATGCTCCACTTAGCCGGAATACACTTGCCCCAAATATTAGAGAAGAGTGATGAAGTAGGGTGAGAGATCCGACAACATCTCCAAGCCGCAGCCAGTGTGAAAGAACCTTTTCGCTCACCCCAGACCAGAGAATCAGGAGCCGAAGTACAAGTCAGATTCGCCTCTCTGAGCCGTCCCGCTGCCTCTACTCCAAACTGTTCCGAAAACAAAGACAGATCCCAACCAGGTGTCTGTCCAAAAAGATCGAATAACCGGACCCCCATTATCAGAGTTCCTCGCTCTAGAATCTCTGATCTTTCTTCCCCTATCCGAAAGAGGCCGAACAATCACCGTACGTTGGGGAAGAACCACCCTTCTTTCGGCCAATCTAGCCGACCTTCGAAGCTCACCAGTGCCCGCCCGGCCGACATCAGCAGACTATCTCGCCTGTTTTCGATTCCGCCCTCGAGTCCGTCTTCCCATGCCGCGCCTGGTCTCTGAAGTCGCTCCCTCAGCCGATGGTATAACAACACTATCCAACCGAGGCCCCCCCGAAATCCAAGACTCACACCTCGCCGAACCCTCACCACGCCCAAGTTTAAACGAAATAAGCGGTTCCGCCAATTTTCTTCCCCTCAAAATCCGTCGCCAAATATGGGAGCACTTGGAAGTCATAAACGCCTCACAAGGATGACGCTTACGAAAATATTTCGATTTAAGAAGCTCCACCCAAAGGCCCTTCCCATGCCTCAGCTTCCACCAAAGCTTCATAGAAAAGGCATCCATAATATCATTCAGGCACTTGATCCCGAGGCCTCCTTCGGACTTAGTCCGAGTAACGAACCGCCACGCCATCCAACTCCTCTTAGCCACCCCATCCTTACTACCCCAGAAGAAAGCCGCAAACATCCTCTCAATCGCCCTAAGAACGGCCCGGGGAGGACAACATGCAGCCAATGTGTACATAGGGATAGATGAAAGTACATTCTTAATAAGGACCAACTTACCCCCAGGTGAAAGTATCTTGTTCTGCCAGCCCGTCAGCTTCGACCGGATTTTATCCAGCAAATAGCTAAACATCCCCGCATTCCTTCTCCTGCAAGTTAACGGGCACCCCAAATAAGTGAACGGCAAAGTACCGGGACTAAATCCGAATAGAGTAGAGATAGTCCGAGCGCGATCCTCACCCAATGGTATCGCAGTATAAAAGGCAGATTTGGAATAATTGATCTTCTGTCCAGAAACAGCCTCATAACTATGCAGAACTTGCTGGAGAGCACGCAATCCAGCAATATCCCCCGAAGTGAAAATAAGAACATCATCCGCATAAGCCAAGTGCGAGATACGCGGTCCCCCAATCGGAGTGTGAAATGAAGATCTCCTATTTGATTCTTGAAGAAGCTTGAGATTCCGAGAGAGTACCTCCGCAGCAATAATAAAGAGAGCCGGGGATAGAGGGTCCCCCTGCCGGATCCCTCTAGACGCCGAGAAAAAAGCAGTAGAAGCGCCATTTAGAAGCATGGCATACCGGTATCGGCCAGGAGACGATAAATAAGATCACAGAAGACCTCATTAAAACCAAATCCCCGAAGAACCCTCAGGAGGAAATGCCAATTGACTCTGTCATAGACCTTCTGCATGTCCAGCTTAATAGCAACATTTCCACCATGGTTGGGTTCCCTCATAGATGCCACCATATCCTGAGCAATAATGATGTTGTCCACAATCTCTCTCCCGTGGACAAAAGTACTTTGCTCCGGAGAAATAATTTTGGGAAGGTAATCCCGCAACCTGCAAGCAATAATCTTGGAAATAATTTTGTTACAGAAATTGAAAAGGCTAATAGGGCAAAAATCGGAAAGGCTCCTCGGATGCTCGACTTTGGGGATAAGAAATAAGAAGGTATCCGAGACGGAAACCGGAAGGCGCGCACCCAAGAAAAATGAACCAACGGCTTCCTCCACGTCAGCAGCAACAATGTCCCAACAAACTGAGAAGAATCTCCCAGAAAAGTCATCCGGACCGGCGCCACTAGCCGGGTCCATCCCCCGAACAATTCCAACAGCTCCGCTCTGTCAGGGCGACGAACAAGATCAGAATTGTCCTCCATAGAAATAATGCTAGGGATGACATCGAGGAAGGCATCCTCATCAGAAATAGGCTCCGCTCTAAATAGCTTCGAGAAGAATAAAGACGCCTCCATCGCTACCTCCGTAATAGACCCAGTTTCGGATCCATCAGCCTGAATAATTTTCTGAATACCCGTCTTTCTTTGCCTGCTCCTGGTGCACTCATGGAAAAAATGAGTATTCTTATCTACTTCCAGGTCCCATCTCAATCTGGCTTTTTGTTTCCAAAAAGACTCCTCAACCAAGACCTTTTGTTTCAATCTGGCAACGGCCTCCATCCAGGAAGCCCTCCCCCTCTCCGAAGGATGAAGCTCATACTCCTGCTCTGCCGCCAATGCAGCGTCCTCGGCCTGACGGACCTCCTGAAAAACGTCTCCAAAAGTAGCTCTGCTCCATCCAGCCAGAACATGCCCCGTCGTCCTCAAACGCATACCCAACCGCTCAAGCGCATCATAATGCCAACATGAATTCCATGTTGGCCCAATGATTGTATCATATTTTTTGAATATGGTTAATATATTAAGTTTAGCATTTCATTATCACTAATCTTCATACTATCGTTATAGCATTTCTACTTATACTTATACCTTTGGTGATTTGTGCCTATTGGTTTACATATTAGTGATATGAGCTTATCTATCTTAAATTTAATCGGGTTGCCAAAATCAAAACTATATTTTTTGATTGTGGTCATTCAATTAAGTTTAATCATTATGATATCATTAACATTTATGCTATCACCTTAGCACTTATACTTAAACTCAGCATTGTCCAAATGTGCATTAAACCTATCATAGTTGCTACTATGTATATTGCTTTGTTCGTCTAACATGTACATGTAGAAAAGCAATAAGCAAGATCAATGTGGACAAATGCAATGAAGAAATCATGGTGGGCCAAAGACGACGGATCCCACAAGATTTCTCTGAACCACCCGACGACATCTCTGGAGCCACGCACCGGGGGTTCCGCTGTCCGGTCAGCGGACGGGGGTCGAAGGGGCAGCGCCCCTCGTCGGAGGTTCGGGGGCGAAGCCCCCGAAAGGTATTCAGTTTTTACAAACTGGATATCTTTGGACAGCTGCCGCCAAGGGAAAAGCCAGCACCTTTCAAAGGAAGAAGCCAAGCCATGCCATCATCATTTCAAGACTCTGAAGAAGCCTGCACATGTCTAAGTATATCTGGAGTCTGTAATGAGTCTTAGGAATAATTATAAACACAAAAAATAGATGGCAAAATCGAAAGCTAGGGCAGAAATAAGCCCAGGATCATTTTTGGTGGATAAGCGGCATACCGACGGTATACTGGAGTATACCGACGGTATACCGGTTTTTGTTCACAGAAAGTTTCTGTTTACAAAACCGGCATACCGACGGCATACCGGATCATACTGACGGTATACCGCTTCCGAAACGTTGAAATTCCAACGGTCGGATTTCCAGCAATTAATGATCCCAACGGCTCTATTTCTAGCCGTTGCAATTCCAGACCGGTATACCGCCGGTATGCCGGATCATACCGACGGTATGCCGGTTCGTAGACTGAAAAGTTGCCTTGAGCTCTTTTCAATGCTTTGGTTATAAATAGCCTTGAACCCCTTCATTCAAGGATGATGCTTTGAGCCTAAAAATTTCCAAACCACCAAAGCTTATCCACATACAACTCTACAAAGCCTTTATTTGCCATCTACAAAAATTGTGTTAGAGTTATTGAGTTAAAAAGTGAGATCTTCATCCTATTGTAAGGAGATTAAAACCTATTGTGAAAGGTTGAAGTTGGAGAGTCTTCGTATACAAACTCTCGGTTGAAGTTGGGGAGTCTTCGTATCCAAACTCTCGGTTGAAGTCGGAGAGCCCTTCGGATTAAAGCTCTTGTGTAAGAAGTTGGCGAGTTCTTCGGATCCAAACTCGTGTGTAACTATTTGCTCAAATAGTGGATTAAAGCCGGAGAGAGTTTCGAGACTGGACTGCCTCTTAGGAGGATACCAGAATATATCGGATGTCGGTATTGTGTTTGCTTCTTCTCTTGCACTTATATTTTTAAATTGCCAATTAGCTTGTGCTAAGTGCTTGATTAGTTAGCTTGACCCTATTCACCCCCCCTCTAGGGTTCCTACAATTGGTATCAGAGCAAGGACTCTATTGTTAGGCTTAACATCCTTAGAGTAGATCCTTGTTATTTTTCTATGGCAACCTATTCCTCATCCTCCGATAAAGAGGGTTTTATTTCTAGTAGCATACACAATCATGTTTCTTCTAAATGCAAGAAATGCTCTAAGTGGAAAGCCATGGCTAAACAATCCTTAGAGATTCTTGACAACCTTCATTCTACAAATGAAGAACTTTCTGAAAAGGTTATTCAATTAAAAGAAGCAAATGAGTTTTTGAGAAATGAAAACAATGTTTTATTATCTAGACTTGATTCTCAAAACTCATCTTGTGTTTCTTTAAAGAGTTTGAATGAGGCTTTAATTTTGAAAATCAAATCTCTTTCCTCATCAATAGAAGATCTTAAGAGGCAAACACATGAGCTTAATCATTTGCATGATTCTTCTATTATCTCTTTAAAGAAACAAAATGATGATTTTATTTCTAGAATTGCTTTATTTGAAAAAGAGAATAATGCTTTAAATGTTAAATTTGATTCTCTTACTTGTATGCATGATGATTTGATATTAGAACATAATATTCTTAAAACCAAATCTTCTCATGCTCATTCTAGAGATATTCATCATTCTAGTATGTCACATGTTCATAACCATGCTCATTCTGATACATGTGCACACACTAGTATTAGGTGCTTCTATTGCTCTCGCATTGGACACATGAGCTTAACTTGTCCTATTCGTAGGAGTTTTTCTACCAATGCTAGAGTAAATAGTATGTGGGTCCCTAAAGCTAATAAATGTGGATCCAAGTTTATTTGGATACCAAAGTCTTCATCTAATGTTATAGGTGAAGCTTCTTGTATCGGAACATAGCACCGAGGAGCGTGTTGGTGGTTGCAAAGCTCAAATGTCATCTTCTAAGCAATTACACCAACACAAGTGTGGCCACTAGAGCCACTTTGGTAACATGCTAAGCGATTCTCTTTAAATTGTTTATATTTGTAGAATCTAGCATGTTTCACTTGATGTCTTGCTACTAGCTCACATTGATATCCTTAGTTGCTTATTGTATAAATCAATGTGAGATATAATACTAGCATGCTTAGTTAATTCTCTTATTATTTCTTTTATCTAGCATGACTAGTTACTTAGCTTAAATGTTTAGTTCACACTTGTAGTTTATCACTCATTTTTTATTAAGTGTGACACTTTTGATTTATGCATGCTTGTTTTTCTTAATCTCTATATTATGAAGCATGCATATCACTCTAGTCCATAGGAGCTTGATTTTGATTTGAGTTAATATGATTTTAACTCTCCGTCTTTAAAGTTTTTGAAATAGTTACTTCTTGCCGGTTTGTATTTAATATGTAGCATTTACTTTAAATCGGTATTTGTGAATATATATGTTTAGCACAAGCTTCTTATCACTTGACAAGTATACACTTATACTTTCTTTTTAATCTGGTGCTTACATAATATATTCATTATTGATTCTCATACTTTATCTTGATTATCTTCTTGAGAATCAATTATGTCTTTGCCTAATATAGCTTATTTATACATGCTTTTGAATTTGTGATGATTTCTCAAATATTCATTAAGGATACATGACTATATTCATTAAAATTTTCATTTACTTATAGTTCATGTATCTCTTATATTGATATCTATTTTTGTTTAAATACCTTTATGTAGGCATATGAGTTAAGCTAAAGTTTTATATTAACTTGAAGAGTATTTATTCATACTTGTTACTTCTAGACTCGTGCTTAACTCATACTCTAGCTATTGATTCTTTTGATCAAATTTGTGTATCTCTTTTTGAATTAATATGCTTCTTCCTTAAAGCTTTCTTTTAATGATGTCTTTTTAGCTTTTTGGTTGACTTTAGGGATACATGCTCTTAATTGATTTTTGATCTTTTCGTGTATGCCTATTCGTGATATATATATATAGTTTCATATATATAAATGATTCCTAGCTTTTGATATTTATTTGTTTTATATCTTTAAGTTGGGATGGTGAGAGAAAATATTTGTTTATGTATTGCACTTGACTATTTATGGAAGTTCTTTTAAGAATCACAAGGTTTTGTGTTTTGTCTTGTTTTTATAATTAACCTCCATTTTTAGTGCACATTTTCAAATCTATATCATCTATATATTTCTATTGTGCACTATGAAAGTTTTTGAAAATGATTTTTACTATCCTTAGCATTTAGCTTTTTTTGATCTTAATGATCTTTCTTTGCTCATTCCTTGGGTTATGCTTTCTTTTGAATTATTGTTGTCCAATAATGTTTTTATAGCACATGAGAATACTTGTAATTGTTACATCATATTTCTCATGAATTTAGCTACTATGGTTTGAGCTTTTGTGTTGAGATTTTTCCACTTCTAGAGAATACACTTATTTTAATGTGGCTATAGTATTTTGCATTCTCTAGATTGATCTATCATTTTATTATCTTGGGTTAATCTCAATACTTGGCAAAAAGATTTTCTTTATTACGTTTTCATGAATATCTCTTTTGGCCTATACTTGATAAGTGTCTAATTCATTTATTTGTCATCTTATGCTCTTATCCTTGCATGGTAAAGAGTCTATAAATCATTTTGTTCATTCAAAATGTATTACCTTCTTTGTGAACTCTATGCTTGAGCAAGTATCTTTAGTGTTAGTGACTTAAGATTAAATGAGCACCTCTATCTTGTTAATGGCCTATCTCATTAATCTTAATTAGTTATGTAGCTTGCTTATTTATGATATATTGTTAAGCTATATAATTTGGTTCACTTCCACTCATCTAGCTATCGTTTTTCTTTTCAATCTATAAATGATATGCTAGTTTACATAAACAAGATCTGTGATTCTTCTAATTGTAATTTGTATTCTATTTTAGATATATATGTTTGTTCTCTAAAACTAGTTTTACAAAGTTTTGATTAGATCTTGTTTCTCTTGGAGGTTTGTGATTCCTTTCTTTAAGTCTCTTTCCTTATTAGTCATTAGCAAGTATCTCTTAAATTTCTCTCACTTTTGAGTCATGATTTCATCGTATTATCATTTACATCTCTTCTTGATTATGTTTGCAATCATTTAAATGAGAATGACTCTTTTCCATATTTTTTATTGTTTTATGAGATTTTATCATAAATATGGATTTGGGATTTTCTTTGTGAGATTTGTTGGATCTGTTTAATTTGTTTATTTTTATTGATAAAAGATCCTAATGGTTGAGTAGTCCTATATTATCTTAATATGTGAGTATCAGACTATTTTATTACTCTACTTTGACTACTCATGGATTGCCACATATGGGCCTTTGCTATTTGAACTTTATGGTTTATTATTTACCATTAGCAAGATTTAGATTTTACCCGTTGATGGGTACATATATGGTGAAACATACCTAGTCCATGTAAAGTAATAAATTGGTTGATTCTTTCTTAAATAGATAATCATGGACATGATGTTTGAGTTTATTTTTATTTTTGAGCTATATTCTGTCTATCTTCATGATTGTTCTTAATTGACTTTATTTTTTTTATGATATTTTCTCAAAGGATAACATACATTGATCTATCATATTTAATTATGAGATCCTTCTATATAGACTAATGTATGTCATCTTTTGATTATATGTACTTAATTGGAATATTTTTTTTATCCTTCATCTTTAGTGGCTATTAATTGTATATCTCTTCTTGACTAAAGATGATATTTTTCGTCTTTTGACGATATTGTAGCCTTATATGCATCGAGCAAGGGGGAGAAATCCATAGTTGATTTACCCCTAGATCATGTAGTTATCTATTTTATGCTATAAGTGCTTTGGAACTAGATACGCATATTTTGAGGGGGAGCAAATTAATTGATTCAATTCATTTATACCCTAAAATATGTCGTATACCTAGCATCATGGACCCATACTTTCTTCTTTTTCATATCTTAGTGAATGAGGTCATGATACTTTTATTTGTGAAGGGTTTATGAGAGTATATGCTATTGTCTTTATCACTTATCTCTCTTTTATATGGATTAAATAAGTCATCTTCTTAAATATTAACTTTTATATATTTTCTTGATGACTATTGTGCTTTCGTTGTTTTGGCTTTCCTTATACGCTTAATTGATTTGGCTTTTCTTATTGAGGACTTACCTAAAATACATGTTTATCTATATTGGTAATACTTTGAGGGGGAGCATTCAAGTCGACTGAATTTCTCCTTCTCAAGTATTTTTCTCCTTTACCTTCATGTTTATCTAAAAGGGTTTTCATATAGCATGATAAGGTATTTGAGTTCAAATGCATGTACTTGGATAAGCATATAGATTTTGCAAAGAGTGAGATTAGTTTATATCAATTGCTCTATTTTTTATTGATCATTCCTTTATTTTGTTCCACTATTCATTTGTGGACTATTTTGACTTTCAAATGGCTTTTTGATCATTGTTTTAAGCTTATATTTCAATTGGTATTAAGTTTATATCTTTCAACTATCTCACTTGGTACTTTATTTATATCAATTACTTTGCAATTATCTAATCCTCATGGGCTTTTGATTGAAATCCTTGATTGAAATCCTTATTTCAATTGGTATATCGCTTCCTTCCAAAACTAGAGTTTTAATTCCTATAATATTATGTTTTGTAGTTTCTTTCTTGGATTTCAAGTTGGTAAAACTATTCTTTGACTGATTATCAATTTTATTTGTTTTACCAACTATATTGTGTTTTGACAAGCTTTTCTCTATTTGATGTTCTACATTGGCAATGTAGCTTTATAAACTTGTCATTACACCCTTTTCCCATTGTTTTTTATTAGTATATTTTGATCATGATTGTCTATAAGTTTCCCATGCTCTGATTTCTATGCTTGAGATTGATTTCATTTTATCTCTTAGTACGGGGGAGCCTATTTTTAATCATGTCAAAGGGGGAGAAGTAAGTTTAAGTATGCTTTTATAAGTAATCTAAGTAGTATGCGTTTAGTGATATTCCTTATATCTTTTGTATATTAGTGATACATGCATCTATTGTGTTCATACTAAACTTAACCGATTTGCCATAATCAAAAAGGGGGAGATTGTTGGCCCAATGATTGTATCATATTTTTTGAATATGGTTAATATGTTAAGTTTAGCATTTCATTATCACTAATCTTCATACTATCGCTATAGCATTTCTACTTATACTTATACCTTTGGTGATATGTGCCTATTGGTTTACATATTAGTGATATGAGCTTATCTATCTTAAATTTAATCGGGTTGCCAAAATCAAAACTATATTTTTGATTGTGGTCATTCAATTAAGTTTAATCATTATGATATCACTAACATTTATGCTATCATCTTAGCACTTATACTTAAACTCAGCATTGTCCAAATGTGCATTAAACCTATCATAGTTGCTACTATGTATATTGCTTTGTTCGTCTAACATGTACATGCAGAAAAGCAATAAGCAAGATCAATGTGGACAAATGCAATGAAGAAATCATGGTGGGCCAAAGACGACGGATCCTACAAGATTTCTCTGAACCACCCGACGACATCTCTGGAGCCACGCACCGGGGGTTCCGCTGTCCGGTCAGCAGACGGGGGTCGAGGGGGCAGCGCCCCTCGTCGGGGGTTCGGGGGCGAAGCCCCCGAAAGGTATTCAGTTTTTACAAACTGGATATCTTTGGACAGCTGCCGCCAAGGGAAAAGCCAGCACCTTTCAAAGGAAGAAGCCAAGCCATGCCATCATCATTTCAAGACTCTGAAGAAGCCTGCACATGTCTAAGTATATCTGGAGTCTGTAATGAGTCTTAGGAATAATTGTAAACACAAGAAATGGATGGCAAAATCGAAAGCTAGGGCAGAAATAAGCCCAGGATCATTTTTGGTGGATAAGCGGCATACCGACGGTATACCGGAGTATACCGACGGTATACCGGTTTTTGTTCACAGAAAGTTTCTGTTTACAAAACCGGCATACCGACGGCATACCGGATCATACCGACGGTATACCGCTTCCGAAACGTTGAAATTCCAACGGTCGGATTTCCAGCAATTAATGATCCCAACGGCTCTATTTCTAGCCGTTGCAATTCCAGACCGGTATACCGCCGGTATGCCGGATCATACCGGCGGTATGCCGGTTCGTGGACTGAAAAGTTGCCTTGAGCTCTTTTCAATGCTTTGGTTATAAATAGCCTTGAACCCCTTCATTCAAGGATGATGCTTTGAGCCTAAAAATTTCCAAACCACCAAAGCTTATCCACATACAACTCTACAAAGCCTTCATTTGCCATCTACAAAAATTGTGTTAGAGTTATTGAGTTGAAAAGTGAGATCTTCATCCTATTGTAAGGAGATCAAAACCTATTGTGAAAGGTTGAAGTTGGAGAGTCTTCGTATCCAAACTCTCGGTTGAAGTTGGGGAGTCTTCGTATCCAAACTCTCGGTTGAAGTCGGAGAGCCCTTCGGATTAAAGCTCATGTGTAAGAAGTTGGCGAGTTCTTCGGATCCAAACTCGTGTGTAACTATTTGCTCAAATAGTGGATTAAAGCCGGAGAGAGTTCCGGGACTGGACTGCCTCTTAGGAGGATACCATGATATATCGGGTGTCGGTATTGTGTTTGCTTCTTCTCTTGCACTTATATTTTTAAATTGCCAATTAGCTTGTGCTAAGTGCTTGATTAGTTAGCTTAACCCTATTCACCCCCCTCTAGGGTTCCTACATTCCACGCCCGAGCCACAATCGGAAGAAAATCCGGATGAGAAGTCCAAAAGTCAAGAAAACTGAATCCTCTGCGCAGAGGTGAAGAGGCTGGCTGGCAGGATATCAAAAGAGGAGAATGATCAGATTCTGCCGGATTAAGATGCTCGTAAGAAACCTGGACACCATCCAACAAACTCCCCGTCACGAGTAGCCTATCAAGTCGGGATCCCTGACGATCAAGCCCCGTCTGTACGTTCACCTAAGTATAGATGCTACCTCTGAAACCAACATCGAAAAGCTCGACAGCCAACTGGAAGTCAAGGAAGTCCGCAATGGCCCTCGTGTATGGAGGTCGGCCTCCAAATTTCTCATCCGGAGAAGCAATGATATTGAAGTCCCAGCCCACCGCCCAGGGCAAGGCAATGTCCCTGGCTTGGACGTCCAGAAGATGCCTCCACATATTCCTCCTTACCTGTCGTGTCCCAGCACCATGAACAATCGACAACCGCACCGGCACTGAAAAACAACTCAAAGAAAGCTGCACTGTGATAGCCTGGTCACAGGAATCAATACAATTGATCCCAAGACCCGACTTACAGAAAATCTAAATATTTCCCTTATCATTGCAAAAGCTAACATCAAAACCCATCCTCAGCTGATAAGAAAGAAGCTTAGAGAATATCACCTTGGGTTCAATAATGGCAAGAACCTGAATAGAGTTGGTCCTACACAAGGACCTGAGACGAGATAAAGTAGCTCTGTTCGTCGTCCCCCGAACATTCCAAATAAGAAATTTAACCATGGACCCTCTGGGGGTCCCGCCTAACCCGGGAAGCATGTGAACGAAGAAGTCGATCCGACTGATGTGCCATCGACTTCCTCCGCCTACCAGCCGCCTTCTTAAAAGGAACCATCTGCCAGTCTGCTTCACGTCCCTCGAAGATAGAGGTGGAAGGTCTAAACTCGGCCAGATAGACCATCTCATCACCCGGGGTTGAGTCATAACCCCGGACGGATAAAGGACCATCTTCGGCCTCCTCCCACACCACCAAGCTACGATCCTCAGTGTCAGAATCAGCCGCTATAACTCCCTGTCCCAGCTGGCTATGGATAATAATAGGAAGATCCGATAAATCAACAGGCCTAATGTCCCGCTCAGGGCCCAACTGCCCAGCCAAGCTAGAGTCTGGAGCGCTGCGTCCCTCCATCATGGGCCGCCCGTCATCCGACCATAGATCCAGCTGGCCCAAAGAAGACTCTCCCACGTGCCAGGAAGGCGGAACAAAATTCGCACGATTATCATAACTCCCACACAATCTATGCTGCGTGATCCTCGTGCTATCATCACGCCCCCCGACGCGCCTCCATAGCTGCCGTGTCCCCTTCCCTTTCTCGCGCCTTGATCGTCTCCTCCGACGACCCCTGCTAATCCCACGGCCACCCACCGGACCGTCCTCCTCACGTACAGCGCCTGGAGCAAGGCTGTCGGGGATGGACGGTCTATCATCTACTCCCCCGGAAGAAGGCTCCACTTGGGGTCGCCCACAAGCACTCTCAACGTGACCATGGTGGCCACAAGAGACACAGTATAGAGGCCTCCGCTCATAGACAACTGGCTGCGAACGAACACCATGAGGCAGTTGGAAAAACACCTCATGTTGAAGTGGTTTGCTGACGTCCACTTCAACCAAAACCCAGGCCACCCCCGGCCTAGAAAAGGATGCCGTAGACCGATCAGTACTGAGCGGAGTGCCGAGACCAGATGCGATGGAAAGAACCGCATTGGTATCAAACATACAGTGTTTAAGCCCGGGGAAGGCCACCCAGATTGGAACCCGAGGTTCCTTCCTCAGCGGCAAAAAGTCCACCGACGACCGGAATATCACCATCGGAACCCGGCCAATGAACCAACAGTCCTTAGAACGCAGCCGAAGAAAGTCATTCTCGACGTGGGGCCGTATAAGGACGTGTCGATCATCGATCGCCTTCACCTCAACCAACCCCCTGAAACCCTGCGAATCAAAGGCCTTTCTAATAGTCTCAACCGGGAGTCTCCGCCGAGCAAACTTGCCAATAAGGTCTAGCCCACACGGCGCCGTGAGGGCCTCCATATCCGACTGAGAAAAAACAACCACCTTCCGGCCATCGGAGACAACGGCCGGTCTGAAATCAACCCTCGGCAAACCACTCGTCGACGTCGTCGCGGATCCGCCCACCACCGCAGCGAAGGTCCGTGCCGTGCCGCCCACCGTCGACGTGGCCGCCGCCGCTGTTGTAGGTTCCAACCTCGACGCAGAACCAGCCGGTGGGGCGGATCCCCCGTCGAAGCCACTACAGCTCCAACATCCCTCGCCGCTGGCGGGTCGCCCCCAGGTACAGCGACGACCGCCGTGCATCGGCCAAGTTGGCCGGAAGCCGCATTCCAGGGGCGGGAAAGTCCCACCCCCACAGCCTCGGGGACGGATCCCTCCGCCGGAGGAATCAATGCACCATCTCCCTGTGGGGCGGAACCCTCCGCCGTAGAAAGGCTACTGTTGCGCACAGTAGGGCCACCGTCCGTCGACCCTCCATGGCCAGAGGGGGCGGAGCCCCCCGCCGACGAACCACCATTGAGGGTGGAACCCCCTACCGGAGAACCGTTGTCCCGCCCAACCGCCGACATCGCCTGGTCGCCAATGACTGCGCCGCCAGACCCGCACGAATCAGCAGGGCCACCGCCCGCCGACTCGCCATGGCCAGGAGGGGCGGAGCCCCCCGCCGAAGCGGCCACCTCACGCTCTCAGAGGTTACCGCCGACGCCTGGTCGCCAAGGACTGCGCCACCCGGCCCGCGCGAGTCAGCAGGGCCACCGCCCGCCGACGCGCCAAGGCCATGGGGGGCGGAGCCCCCCGCCGGAGCGGCCATCAGCAAACGTTGCTCAGGATCGCACCGCTCTTCGTACAAGAGGAAACCCTAACGCGCAGCTCCTGATTTATATATATATATATATATATATATATATATATATATATATATATATATATATATATATATATATATAGAGAGAGAGAGAGAGAGAGAGAGAGAGAGAGAGAGAGAGTGTGTGTCACCCCCAGTTTCCAGAAACAGGAGTATTTTTGTCATTTTTCATTTTTGAATTATTTTGAAATTATTTATTTATTTATTGTAATATTTTGGGGTTATTTGAGTCGGGTTCGAATTTCAGCTCAATCCGACTTGAAACGGGGACCCGGGGTAGTGTTGACCCTAGTGGGCCCACACACTAGTTAACCATGGCCCACATGTCATTTATTTTAGTCAGTGACTAGGTTAATTTATTTGGGTTAGGATTAATTAGATTAGTGTGTTAGAATGACCAAACTAGTCCCCGACTTAAACCCCCTTCTTTAATGTATTGCTAATAGGCTAGAGAGGGAGTATTTTTGACATTTCAAATAGGACCATAGCAGCCCATATGGCCGGCCACCTCTAGAGGGGATATGCACAAGCCCCCTTTGATATTTTCTATTCCTTCCATCTCATTTTCTCTCTTGTTCTTCCCCAAATTTCTAGATAGCAACCTCTAGTGATTTCATCTCCAAGTCCATCATTTCTTCCACCAAATCTTCTCACTACCAGAATAAGTCGTTTTAGCGACGCATAAAGACGTCGCTAAAACGACAAATTTTGTCGCTAAAGATATTTAGCGACGGAATTACCGACGTTTCGTGATAGTCGCTGAAATGTAAGTCGCTAATCTTCTAAACATCGTCAAACGTCGCAATTATCGACATTTGCCGACGTATATATACGTCGGTATATTGTCGACGTTTACCGTCGTGACGTCGGTGGATTAGCGACGTATTACTGCGTATCGCTACGCGTCGGTAAATTACGGACGTATTACCGACGAATCGTCGGTGGTTTAGTGACATGTTCAAAGTCGCTAAACTTCGATAAATCCTGGAAATTCCTGGGAATATTACCGACGTACACCGACGTTTACCGACGTTTTCCGATATATTATAACATCGCTAAATCATCGGTAAACTGGATAATATCGCATATTTACCGACCTTTACCGACGTAAATGTACGTCGGTAAGTTTCGGTAAACGTCGCTAAGTATGAAAAAAATAAAAAAAATAAAATACAGAATGTCCATTTCTCCCTGCAGTTTAAAAAGATAACCATTTCTCACTGTAGAATAGGATCCAAACAATCACAGAATGTCCATTTCTTGCTGTACACAACTAACCAAGTTTTTATACTTGACGTCGATAATTGCGAATAACCAAATATCCAAACAACCAAGTTTACAACAATCACACAACAACTAACCAAATAACCAAATATCCAAATAACCAAATATCCAAATAACCAAGTATCCAAATAACCAAATATCCAAATAACCAAGTATCCAAACAACCAAGTATCTAAATCTACACAACCAACAAATATCCAAGTCACAAACAAAGAATAAAACAAACACAAAAATAGTCCTAACTAGGACTACTAGGAATCTGGTGTAGAAGGGGCACCGTCGCGACGAAGGAATAAGAACAACTCATACTCCTCACGTGAAATCGATACCGATGGAGGCAGTGACGTCAGTGGAGTCGGTGTCGAAGAAGATGGCGGTGGAGGCGGCGGAGTCGACGACGATGAAGGCGCACTCGGAAGACCAGTATGCTCCAACGCTGTAAGTCGCTGGTGGTATGAATCCATGATAGATAATATTCTATCACTGCTCTCGACCATCGACTCCTGCGCCAATCTCATCCTCTCGGCCATGGTCACCTGTCCTGTCTGCAGCTTCATGACCGTGCGCTCTAACCCTCCAACGGTGCGATCTGTCCTCTCAGTCGTCTCCCTGAGGTCCATAATACCGCGGTCGAGCGCATCCAATCGTGCTAGCAGCGCAGGATCGTCGTGCTGAGACTGCTCCTCGATCCGTCGTAGCAGGTTATCACGGAGAGACTCCATCATCTGGTGGACTCGGGCAGACTCCTGGGACGGCTGTGGACCATGCACACTAGCAGGAGATGTCCTAGAGGACTGGGTCGCAACTAGGGCGCCATAGGATCCCGTACCGTAGTACGTACCCCTACGGAGTCCACCAGCGGCGGCAATCTATAGCTCGTCCTCCGATAGAGCTTGAGTGGGCTGCGAGAAAGTACCGGCCTCTCCTGCATCAGGTGCACTAGCAGCCGCCCGTTCCCGCAGCCTCTGATACTCGGCCTAGAAAGTACTTATTATTACTAACTTCTAATTTCTAATTAATGTACTTATTATTACTAATTTCTAATTATTGTACTTATTATTTCTAATTTCTAATTAATGTACTTATTATTACAAACTACATGAATATTTATTTGTATCATATTTACTAAGTTATATTAAAATTGACACAAAGTATTAAATTAAGATAACGTATTGTAATACTTACATAAGTCTGCTCGGCCCTCTCGTCAGTAAGGTCAGCGCCGCGACGATGGGTGGCCAGGAAGACGGTCACCATATCGGCGTTACCGACCTTCCTTACCTGTAATTAAATATATTATCTTAGTAATAATTTATCGATTTTGTATTAAAATAATATTTCTAAGAGAGGAAGACATACCAGACGACGGAATTGTTCTGTCATCGGAATCGATCCACCGTACCACTTCGAGGCATGTTGCCTAGCCGCCTTGGCCTTCTCCGACTTCTCCTTGTACTTTGGCTTCTCGAATCGAGCCTTCATCGTATTCCATTGATCAGGGGTGATCCAACCTTGGATTAGCTTTCTGGCACGATCATGATCCTTCTAATCATTGATAGAGTCGCAGATCAGCTTGGCAGCGACGGCAGGAAACATCCCCTCGATAAGCTCGGCCCGGTGCGGTGGATAGAAAAACATATCCTAGAAGAGCGCAAACCAAATATTTATCAGTTATATATAATATACAAAAATTATATGATTCATGTTAAAAGCAAATATATTTTAAACTTGAAGCCCGCAAACCAGAAGGCCTTCCTCTCGTCCGGAGCCTCAGAGTAGTTAATCCAAGCACCACCATAATTATGCCTCAGCATGTGGCCTAGACATCTCTGTACCTCTGGGGGACGATATCTATACAAACATATTATATTCATAAAAAAAGTTAAATTATGATAAAAACAGAAAGAAAAAAATTATAAACCAAAACACCTACTTTGTACCGTCGGCCCAGATCTCCGTCCTCCTCTCCTCTGGAGGTGCGCACGCATCATCTGCATGATGCTGGTCGGCCATCGGCGCCGCCGCCTCGGCCGTCGCCGCAGCCTCCGCCATCTACTCATCCGTCTCCATCATCGTATCAGCAGTAGGAACGCTAGACGGGCGATCACTCTCAACAGGCCTGGAACTACTCGTCCCAGGAGATATGCCACGTGACGTCGTCCCACCAGGCCCACCTATTGTCCGATATGGAGGAGTAATCGGCGACGAGGATCCAGAGCCGGTACCAGAATGTGATACCGAAGGAAAACTCCGTCCTCTAGCAGTACCTGTATGAAGTACCAGAGGAGAGTGACCTCGTTGTCCCCTTCGGTACGCTCCGCGATGACCTGCCATACCTGATAACAGCATATGATAATACAACAAATAATAGAGACTAAAAATATGAAAGTACAACAAATAATAGAGACTAGAAATATGAAAGTACAACAAATAATAGAGACTAGAAATATGAAAGTACAACAAAGACAAGATAATAACCAAGACAACATATGATGATACATTCTACAATAAATATCTAAGTCCAGATAATGTATTCTAGAAGAAACATCTAAGTTCAGATAAGTATATCTCTCTTAATCATCTTCAGAATAATCATCTTGTTCGTCTTCCTCGACCTCATCTTCCTCTTCCTCCTCATCTTCACTTTCATCTTCGCCTTCGTCGGTTTCGTCTTCCTCTTCGGATAATTCTACATCTTCTACATTATGTGTCGTGTAATACGTAACTTCCGTGGAGTCCACATCGACAATATTGGTTACAAGAGGTAGCTCGTCCTTCTGGTAAGCTTTTTCGTCAACATCAAAAGTATCTCTGGCTTTAGTCTTGCATACTGCCCACTAGTCAGACTTCGTTGCTCCCCGTCTCGGATAAGCTGTGAAGTACACGAGCTGAGCCTGAGTTGCTAGGACAAACTGTTCATAGCCTTGATAGCTACGCTTGTAGTTTATATCCAGAAGACCATGCTTGTCAATTTTCCAACCTTGATTTTTAATCGGATCGAACCATTCACACTTGAACAACACGATCTTTGCAGGTTCTCTGCCATTATTATATGACAACTCCACAATCTCTCGCAAGATGCCAAAGAAATCATTTTCTGGATCGACGTCTTTGTAGTTCGAAGACTTGATACACAAACAACTGTTTTTCATGGAATCAAGATCCAGGAAGCTGTCTCTGATCGGAGTATTTGTCGACTTGAACCGAAAGCCATTGACACAGTAACTTGGCCATATTTTAACAAAAGTAATTGGTCCCTTGGCAAGAGTTCTAATTAATTTAATCTCGGGTGAAATTAGACGATCGACCTGAATATCAAAGAAGCGATAATAAGTTATTTATTGCGCAGTTGCATTAAAAGAGGCCAGTAATTACCGAGCTACTTATATATTCGCTCAACCAAGAAGAAAAATGACGTCTCATTTCTTGTTCTAATGCTTCGTCTGTTAGGTAGGGTCTAACCAGCCTCAACTCATCATTATATGTGCTGGAAAACAACGAAGCAACTGCATATTAGTACAATAATATTAGCTTGTACTATTACATTGAGATGACATAAACTCATCGTCCTGAGTTACTTACCCCTCTAGCTTCTCCACTTCATCCTCGTCGTAATTGAGTAATACATACAACTGAGCAGCCCTTAGCTCTTCGTCATTCAAATATCTCTTCTTCATTTTTCCCGAAGGCTTTCCGGACGCATTGAATACTTTTAGTATTCCATCATTAAATTTTTGATATCCGTCGTCGTTTCTCGGAGCCCTCGTTCTATTCATAGCAACATGAGATTTGAAATAGGAGGAGCAAAAATTTGTAATCTCCTCGAGAATATAGGCTTCACAAATAGAACCCTCAACCCGAGCCTTATTTTTCATCTTTCTTTTTAGGTGATTCAAATGTCGCTCGAACGGGTACATCCATCGATTATTCGACGGGTCTACCAACACGTGCCTCCTAGGAAAGATGAATCGGCAAATGCTCCATAGAGTCAAAGAATCCAGGAGGGAACACCCTCTCTAGCTTGTACAGTGTAACCGCAATGTCCTTCTCTTGCTTTTCTAGACGTTCAACGAGCAATTTCCTAGAACAAAGGTCCCTGAAGAATATGCTAAGCTCCGTCAATGGATCCCAAACTGCCTGCGGTAAGAATTCCTAAAATACAATCGGAATTAATCGCTCCAGGAATACGTGACAATCATGGCTCTTCATACCTATCAGTTTGTTCTCCTTGAGGTCGACGCATCTTCTCAAGTTCGAAACATACCCATCTGGAAATTTCAGACCTTGAATCCACCTACAAAGCCTCACTTTATTCTCCTTCTACAGTGAGAAAATTGCCTTTAGGCTGCTTCAACTTCCTTTCCCGTCCTCTATCAAATGCAATGCAGGACGTCTACATATTTCTTCCAAGTCCAATCTAGCATTTGGATTGTCTTTTGTCTTCCCCTTTACGTCCATTACAGTATTAATTATGTTGTCAAACACATTCTTCTCGATATGCATGACATCAAGGTTATGTCTAATCAGATTGGTGCTCCAATATGGAAGATCCCAGAATATACTCCTCTTCGTCCAGTTATGAGTGCGACCAAATCCGTCACACTTGTAGCCCGTAGCAGGTTGCTCAATAGCTCTTAGTAAATCTTTTACCTCTTTCCATATCGTGTATCCGGTCCACCTTGGCGGAGGATTAGCCTTCTCCACAACGCCAGCACGAAAAGCATTCCTGTTCCTCCGGTACGGATGATCCTTCGACAGGAATTGTCGATGACAATCGAAGAAGCATGGTTTGCCTCCGTGTTTCAAACGGAAAGCTTTAGTGCTGTCCATGCAATACGGACATGAAAGACGACCATGCGTGCTCCATCCAGATAACATTCCATAGGCTGGAAAGTCATTGATGGTCCACATAAGTGCTGCCCGCATCCGAAAATTTTGTTTTCTAGATACATCGTACGTGTTGGAACCTACTTCCCACAGCTGATTCAACTCATCAATCAACGACTGTAAATACACATCGATGTTCCTTTTCGGATTATTCGGAACTGAGATAATAACGGTGAGAAACATATATGGAGTCTTCATGTACATCCAAGGCGGTAGATTGTACGGGATGATGATCACAGGCCAACACGAATACTGGGATCCCAAAAGTCCGAATGGGGTAAAACCATCGGAGCAGAGACCCAATCTGACATTACGCGGATCAGAAGCAAAATTTGGATACTCTCGATCAAAGTGCTTCCATGCTTCTCCATTAGATGGGTGATCCAACACTCCTTCGGTATGTTCCTGCTTATGCCAACTCATGTTTTCTGCATTTTCCTTCACCATAAACAACCGCTGCAACCGCAGCGTCAACGGCAAGTAGTGCATCGAAGAGGTAGGCTTCCTGGCACCGACAAACTTTCCTCTACCACATGCCTTGTAGCGATCGACACCACAAAATCTACAGGCGTCTTCATCCTTGTCGTCTTTGTAGTACAACATGCACCCGTTGCGACAGGCGTCGATTTTTTCGTATCCCATCCAGAGCGATCTAACCATCCTCTTAGACCGGTAGAAGTCTTTAGGCAACTTCGTACCCTCAGGTAATATTTCTATAAGCAACTCCATAAGACGGTTGTAGCAATCTTACGACATGTTAAAATCGGACTTGATGCTCAACAATCTTGTAACCACCTCCAACGGTGAATGATCCTCACAACCAGGATATAATGGAGTCCTTGCATTCTCCAGCAACTCCATAAACTGTGCAGCATCGGGGTTCGGTGCCTCCTCAGGTGCATCATGATCATCCGGATCGAAACTAGGCCCGGTCGCATCGAAAACCATGTTCACCAATCCATCGTCATAAGGAGCGTTGTTGTGGACATCCACATAAGGCTCGTACTCTGATGCTAAAGACACAAGTTTTCGTGCTCGCTCCACTGATAGTAATTCGGCGTGAAATCCTTCGAGTATAAATGATACGTGACATCCACTTCTGGATGATATTTCAAGTTGCGACATCTCACACACGGACACTTAATTTTGGTACCGTCCATGTACTGAGGGAACGTCTTGGCAAACTGCAGGAACTGGTGTACACCCTCTATGAATTCATCCCGTACATCGCACATGTCATCAGGATGACGGTTGTACATCCAAGTACGATTCCGCAGATAGTAATTCAGCTCCATAATTCTGTAAGATAGATACATCAGGGTAGTGAATGATATGCAATTGTCAGTTCATGCGGTCTACACTTTCTGCAGTATATGTACACATGACATTTTACGTTAAATGGTCAGAGATTATCTGTCATCTTCTTTTCGCATTGCTAACTTTTCTTTCGCGTGTTTGTGCGTGCGGTGGTCAGAGATTATCGCGGCGGTATATCACCCGTGTCTACAATATTTTATATAGGCTGAGTTGTAGAAGTAAAGTTTTAGGATATTAGTCTATATATTATGTATAGTCCAACCAAGCCAACTCTAAGCTAAACTAGTCCAACTTGGTCAAACTAGCCATTTCTAAGTTGTATAAGTCAAGTTTTAGGATATTAGTCTATATATACTAGTATAAACTCTTCCTCCTCTCCAAATACCTGGTACTAGTTAACCCTCACCCTTTCTTCCGCTAGACACACACATACATATACATGATGTATACAACCACATCATAGTTCCCAGGTTCTTTTAACCTAACTTGCCAGTTGGTACTAACCTCAACAGAACAAACACTCTCACAGCTCAAAATACTAACACATGCTCATGTCTTACTCTTGTGACACTCCCTTTCAAACACAAACACACACCTATATGTTCCCTTACACATGTTGCCATGTTACCTATAAAAATAGGAAACCCTTGTTGTCTAAAATAAGACACAATTGTACAAAGAGAACCATACTGTAGAACTCATACTTTAAGACAATAGATGAAGGAAGACTTGTATGGAGGATCGATAGGGTTGAGCAATGTCATTTTATTCTACAAAGAGAACCATACTGTAGAACTCATACTGTAGAACTCACACTTTAACACAATTCTACAAAGAGTTGTTATAGGGTGTTGAGCGATGTCATTTTATTCTTTTCTTCTTCTTCTTCTTGGGATTTTCGAGTATTGGATCTTGAGACATATATAGCTAGAACTTACGAAGAATGGAATACCATACTTCAACAAATAGATGTTGACTAATTGGTTCATATACTTGTTGTCTAAAATAAGTGTAGAAATGTTGCAAGGTGAAACAATGTATCAAACACTATATTGAAACCCAAACCCAATATGCAAATCCAAATTAATACGAAAATACACAAGTGTATGTAGGGGATTAAGTGTACAGAGGTAAAATACATATATATGCATGCTTGGGGGTGTCCACGTGTCCAACAAATGGACACAAAGTGTCCAAAACCTCACGAACACACTGTATCAGTAAACACATGGTCGTAACGTGTCTCCGTGTCCATCTTGGACACGAAAAACACCTCAGTTAGGGTTAGGTTTTACCTTCAGTCTCCTCACGGTGGTGGAAGAGGAGGAGGAGGACAAGTTCGGTGGTGAAGGAGGAGGGGATTAAGCGTACAGAGGTTAAATACATATATATGCATGCTTGCGGGTGTCCACGTGTCCAACAAATGGACACAAAGTGTCCAAAACCTCACGAACACACTGTATCAGTGAACACATGGTCGTAATGTTTCTCCGTGTCCATTTTGGACACGAAAAACACCTTAATTAGGGTTAGGGTTTACCTTCAGTCTCCTCACGGTGGTGGAGGAGGAGGATCTCGCGGTGGAGGAAGAGAAGGGGCTCGTGGTGGAGGAGGAGGAGGAGAAGGGGCTCGTCGGAGGGAGGAGAAGGAGCTCGCGGTGGAGGAGGAGGATGAGCGGCGCCGGAGGGAAGGGGGTCGGGTTGTCGTCGAGGTTGGGGGAAGAGGGGCGGGAACAAAAAATTTGGGGAGAGGGAGAAATGAAAAGTGGAACCGAGAAAACCCTATTTAGCAGAAATTAGCGACGCCCAAAATACGTCGCAAAGCATCGGTATTGGTTTAATATTCGGCGACGTTATAATCATTGCGACGCTAAACATCGCTGAACTGATAAAACTAGCGACGTTTTCCGACAAATCAACGACGTTGGTTTTTATTAGACTATAGGTAGTCGCAATATGTCGCTGTATGTCGCTACCAGCGACGTATTGTGACGCTTAAATTTGGCGTCGCTAAAACCAAAAATATTGGCGACGTTTTAAGTTGGCATCGCTAATTACGTTGCTGATATGACTTATTTTGGTAGTGTCTTCTTTCCTTCTCTACTCAAGCCAAGGAGGAAGCTAGCAAAGTTTGGGAGGATTCAGAGCTCGTTCGTGTCCATTTGGAATCTCTACGTGTCGGTGGCACATCGGGAAGCTTTTCCTTCGATTTGATCTACCGGGAGGTATAAATCCCTTCCTCTTTCTCATTCTTCTCATGTATTAGGATGATTTTGACCCATAGGAATGACCTCCATGGTTTTGTGTCCATTCGAGTCCATTTCGTGTCCATTTGGACACTTGTAGAGGTGTCCTATGAGTAGGATCGTGTCCTAATGGGGAAAACCCTATTTGGACACTTGTGGAATCATTTGTGTATTTATTTAATGTTATTCTAATATGTATTCCAGATTTTCATGTGTTTAGGAATGTGTTTTTCATAATATCATAATGTATCATATTATCTATATCAATATATGTATATATATGGTGATATATATATATATATATATATATATATATATATATTATATATATATATATATATATATATATATATATATATATATATATATATATATATATATATATATATGGTTTATATATATGTGGATATATATATATGTTATGCTGGTGTGACATTTTGTGTTGGATGGGGGCATGAGGATTTCGGCCAAGTGATGGCTTGTGTGTGTGTGTTGTGTGTAGGAGAGGTGTTTGAGGAAATGATTGAGAGTGGTGTTGGTATGGATATTGATGTGTATATAAGTGTGTTTGTATTAATGCTAGAGAGTTATAGAGGGAAGGGAATAGAGATTGGTGGGTTGAGAGTTTTAGTGTGTATGTGTGTTATATAGAGAGAGTGTAGAGAGGGTGAATAGATGGTGGAGTTGAAGGGGGGAGGAAACCAACTGAAATCAGCAACAGTAGCAGGACAAAACAGGCCCCTAGGCAAACCCATAGATCAGTCCTTAATACCCCATTGAACCCCCATACATTAGCCCCACTTAACCTATATTTTAGGCCCTGTAGGCAGCCCCAAATGACAGCCATAGGAGCCCAAAACCTGCCCATTGGCACCCCCCTAAAACATGATACAAACAGCCATACATTAGCCTATGTTCATCCCCCAATAACCTGTTCATTTAGTCCATTCATTCACCCATGTTAACAGCCCATACAAACACCCACATTGTTGTCCTAAACCTGTCACTTGTTGGCTGTCCATGACAGACCAAACAGTCCCATGTTTGTCAGTCATTCCCAGTCTCTATTACATCCTCTTAACAGCCCCTTAGCCACTTGTTGGATGTCCAAAAACCTGTCCATATTAAATCACAAGTTGAACTAGAAATCAGTCCATAGCTACTCCTAAAAAACAGCTAATGAAGACCCCTTGAACTGTCATAAACCAGTCCTAAAATCTAGCCTATAGGACACTATATATCAGCCCTATAAAACATCACATAGCAGTCCTAAATTGCTGTCCCTATACCAGCCTTGACAGCCATGTAAACCACCCCCAATTTCTTGTCCCATAGCAGCAGTGGTACACACCCCATTTCAGTCCAAATATGCAGTCCATTCACCCCACAAAACTGTCACAAACCACCCTCAACCAAGTCCACAAAACCAGCCCACAACCCATGCCAATTCAGTCCCAACTTAGCCTAAAACCTGGCCCATGACAGCCCCTAGATAGCTACATGGCTGTCCCCAAATGACAGCCCATGTACACCCTCCTAACCCCCATATTGCAGTCCACATTAGCCCCATTTTAGACTAGAAATCAGTCCCTACATTCAGCTGTGTGTGTGTGTTTGTAAGCCTATAAGAGTGAACCAAAACCATTTGTGTGTGAGCCTATGTATATATTTGTGTGTGTGTGTATAGGAGCTATAGGTGTGTGTTTGTGAGATTTATGTGTGAGCTTGTGGTATGTGAGTTATATTTGTGTGTGTGTGTGAACCTAGGTATTAGCCTATGTCTAAACATGTAGGAGGCCTATGTGAGTGTTGTGTGTGAGCTGGTAGTGTGTGAGTTTGTGTGAGTGTAGGGTAAATGTGAATGGTAAGAGGGTAAGGGCAAGGTAATGGATAAATGATTAACATGCGTCATAAGATGGTTTAGGTTGACCTAGATACCAGGATTTCTTGGTAGGTAATATTAGCATAGGATAGTATCTAGCTATCCTAGGAAACCTAGGCTAGTATTCCTAGGTTAGAGTGGTATTAGACAAGATATTGGTATTTATCTTGGTAAGGTAATGCAAGTTTTACCTAGGAATAGGGTAATTGAGTCTAGAGTCTAAGATAGAGTTAGAACTTGGTTTCCTTGGTTGGTAATGATCAAATATAGTGCTCATAGACTAGTTTTGACGTCGATTGACTATTTTGACCAAAAGTCAACAAAAGTCAACGGAGAGTCAAACTTAGCCTTTACGCGACTAGATTTGACCGAAACCAAACCAGTGTTGACCAGTTGACTGAAAGTCAATAGTTGGTCAACATATAACTTGTTTGACCTAAGGTTGACTCAGTGTTGACCAGAGTTGACCAGAGTTGACTTTTGACTAAAAGTCAACTGTAAGTTAACCCTTGACCCAAATTGACCTAGTTTGACTTGGATTGATTTCCTGTGACCTTGTTTGGCCTTGGTTGTCCTAGTGTGACCCAGTTTAACTCAGTATGACCTAGTATGACCTAGTTTGGCTTGGTATGACACAGATTTGACCTAGATTGACCTAGATTCATTTGGAATGCATTGTAATGCATCTTATTATCATTTTAGACTCATAGTGACTTGTACTGTTCTATAGGAGACAGACACCACTCCTCGGACAGTATATTCTCTTTAGATACTCAGAAGATCTGGCGAGTACATTCTCTGACCGTTTCATACTTGTCTGGATTTACATTCTTGCTCTAGATTACTGTACTTGATGCTGACACGATTGTTATCACGGATTGGTACTATATGGATCTTCTTTTGAGATGTTATTCCCTTGTATTCACTAGATACATATTGTGATGTGCGTTTCACTTACATATTGTATTTATTGAATACCCATATCCTTGTATACTCATTGTGCATATTGTACTCTCAGTATCACATGAGTCCCAGGGATAGACCATTGTACACTATTGTATAATATTGTACATCTATTGTATAACATTGTACATCTATTGTATAATATTGTACATCCATTGTATAACATTGTATACTATTGTATAAGATAACGTAACTAGAGTGGATCCTTGTGTATTGATTGGGGAGGGGGGTAGAATTGGTTATGTACTCAATTCCTATTGTACAATATTGTATAACTATTGTATATGTCTATTGTACACCCACGTACAATGGAGTTACCATTGCATTGTCCTAGACCGTTTACATAACCATATTGTACTCTAAATCACAGTTGGCTTACAGTTCTTACTTATCATATATAGATATTTCCTGTTATCAAATCTCTACTATTTTTCATATACATTCTTCTTTCAGCGTTTCATGTACCTTACTCTATTGCATGCTTTATATTTTCTAACATGATATGAACTGCGTGAGTTGTTTTGTGCTCGCTCCTGTCCTGACTGGACCTATTGAAAATATTACAGAGGATGAGGATGAGATGTTATTTTAGATACTTAGACTCTCTGGTTGTGATGTATATTCTTTCATTCCAGTATTTATCTATCTATCTATCTTTTTATCTTATCATTCTACCTTAGATGTGATTGAGACTGTATATTGCTATGTCACCTCCATTCGGAGTGTATATACTGTACAGGTACCTTTATATTGTTAGATGATTGACCTATGACAACGTTCTACCGCCGACACTACGGCGTAGGCTGGGAGTTGTTACGTTCTCGTACCCTCACAGTGGGTGCGGGTCGTGACTGAGAGAGAGAGAGTGGCCATATATATATATATATATATATATATATATATATATATATATATATATATATTTGGCCACTCTCTCTCTCTCTCTCTCTCTCTATATATATATATATATATATATATATATATATATATATATATATATATATATATTGAAGGGTTAAAGGGTTATGGTTTGAGAGAATATGGGTTTGGTAGAGTTCCATAAGGTTTGGTGGTCCAACTTGCAAGATATATCAAGGTGAATCTTAAACGATTTAATACGTTTGCTAAGATGGAAACCAATCTTCGAAATTAAATGTAATTGGCTTGATCATGCATGGCTGGACAACTATTGAATAAATCTAGTCTAAATCATTTTATTAGGTTAGGCAACCTAGAATAGGCTCTACAAAACTTGGTGGACTAGTTTGGGTCGGTAGAATTATTCGCGTTGAAATAGAACTCAAAAGTGTTTTAATTGGATATTGTGTGCCATTTGAAAATAAATAGCACATGGAAATTCAATTGAGTGGGATACCATTGACATATATATAGTAAGCTCAAAATATGCCGAAATTATATATTGGGTCAAACGGTTTGGATCAGGATTTAGTCTCAAATTGGAATTGAAAAATACATCAAATTTGCGATGAAGGCAAAAATGATCATTTCGATTAAAAAATTGTACATAAAAAATATAGTATAAGAGAACTTGTTTGAGTGGGACATGATATATCAAAATGCAGGTGGAGTCGTCTAGAATACGAATACATAACTTATTTCGAGAAATTGGCTAATGCTTTGCTTCAAAAAACAAATCTACAACAAAGTATATTTATAATAAAAATTTAAATATAAAATATACTTTAATAAATAAAAATCACATTAAATACAATAAAAATTTCCCAAGAAATAAAGGTGCTTACACCTAGGGGCATCCTTCCTGTTTGGCAACAGATAAGGAACCTTAGCCTAAATCTAGAGTTCCTTGGATATACTCCTAGGCTATCTCTCATGGCCGAGTAATTAGACTAGATCAGAATGGAACCAGAGTAGGTCCGATGTCTCCTCGCAGTTAGGCCAATCATTTTGCCTTCTTTTGGCAATGTCAACGGAAGAGGGTTCTCTGCAGCACCAGTAGACCACTGTCCACCGTTCCTTGATCCTGAGTCCTGACACCCAGGGTATATCGAGGAGTTCAAAGGTGAATGCATAGTCTGGCAAAGAATTAGCCAACATCTATTTCTCGCACTACCTTCAAAGTCTAGTTGGTTCCAAGAAAAAAGCTCAACATATGTGCCTGATGAGAAGTGAGAAGTCAACACACTAGGTGTGCACAATCGAGGAGCTCCCAATTGGTTATGAATATCTTACCAAGGTGAACGAACACTGGCTATAGATTTTGCAGGAGAGGTTGCCCACCTGCAAAGAAAAGAGCTAGGCAAATAAGTAGAGTTAAGTTCTCGATCTACTAAAGGAAATATTGTTAGTGCCGGGGCACAATTTTCGGTGAAAAACTGAGAAGATGAAACAATTGTAAGAACAATGTTCCAACGCAACACTTCTAGGAAGGTTGTGCAAGTATAACGAAGATCTAAGAAGATCTTGTTACAACAACATATGATATTACGAGAATCTAAGAAGATTTTGTAATCCACAGCAGCGAAGAAGATGACCGCCGATGGATGGAAAAACTCCTGCTGGGTGAATGATCACCGTTGCTCAAAGCTATATTCGTCTCACACGAATAGCTTCCAGGAACCAGCAAGTTCGTCGGAGAATTTTGGAATACTTCTGCTCTTCTGACTCCTCGGATCGTATACGGACTCCCGTGCAAAAGCAATGCTGGTGCAAAGCTTCTCTTCTCTCTCACAGCCTCTGTTTACTTGTGTTAAGAAACACTTGTAAACTTTCGTAACTCTCTGTATATATTCTGTGTATTTTTCTGCGAAAGAGAAGAGACCTTTTATAGGCCCGAGTAGCAACTGCCTGGTTAGCACAACATTCGGGATGTGGTAATAACCACTACGAACGTGCAGTAACCACTCAGATCGTGCACAGGCACGATCGGAAGCAAGTTGCGTACCTCGCGCACCCCGTGCGCCTTGCACACCACGTGCTGAATGCGCACTGAGCCACTTGCGCACGCCACTGGACGCGCAACTGGATGCAACTTAAGCGCACAATGCGCCTAGCGACGATGCTGACGTGCTAAGTGCGAAGTGCGCCAACAAAATGCCTCATGAGCCCATGAGGCCGAGTCCGAGTCGCTAAGTCCCTACGGGACTTAGCTCCCATGGAAATAAATTTTCCAAGAGCAAAAAGCATGAATGCTTTCAATTGTTGATTTAGCCTTTTTTTCCTTTTAGAAAAATAATCGCACATGACACAGCCATGTGCACCTCCACACCACATGTGCATCTCTAAACTAGCATAGCTAATATATAGAGATACAACTCCTTTGGCTTAGCCGATGTGGGACTAAAGTTTCTAAACAAAGGCCAAAACCCCAACAAATATAATGTATAAATTACAATGAACGTATGTAATCCGCACCTACACTGCACTTGTTCGCACCGCATCACATCGCACCCACAACCGCCTGCCCTCTGATTACCCTCATATTAATTCCTACACAGAAAATTAAATGTACTTCTCCCGTTACTTGAACCTTTAACCTCTAGGAAAGATATACCTCACTCTAACCATTGGAGCTAGAGGTTCTTATATATATATATATATATATATATATATATATATATATATATATATATATATATATATTTTTTTTTTTTTGAAACATAGGTAATTGTGGCGAACTCGCCTCCACTGGGGCTAGAACTCCGACCACTTGGGCCGCATGCATCTCTCTTAATCAATAGGCTAGAGGTCATTTGCCTATATATATATATATATATATATATATATATATATATATGAGGAAGGATAGGCATCCCCTCACTTTTTGCATCCCCATGTTTACATCCGTTGGATGTGCTTTAAGTCATCTAATCTTAACCATTGGTAAATCAACGGTTAAGATTAAATGACTTAAAACATCATCCAACGGTGTAAGTAGGAGGGATGCATGGGGATACAAAAAGTGTGGGGATCTCTATCCTTCCTCTATATATATATATATATATATATATATATATATATATATATATATATATATATATATATATATATAATTGTTATTAATGATCTAGCCTAGTGGGTAGTGATGAGGCACATGCGGCCCAAGATCAATTTCTGGTGGGAGCGTTCTACACAATTACCATTTCAAAAAAATGTATATAATTGCTGATGACATGCGTGAACACTGAGATCAGGTTGTTTAATAGTTTGATGAAAACTGCAAATGCTTGCAAGAGCACTAGCGACAACACCACACACAGTAGAAGAGAGTAGTGGATGAAACAAATTAAGGGAGAACATTAACGTGGCATAAGCTAACAATCACATTGGATTGGTGTGTTAAGTCTACTCATTGGAAGTACTAAATTAACAAGAAAGTCACCTACAAAGGAGGCCGGCCGGAGCAAATAAGTAGGTCGTGTTTTGAGTACTTGATTGCCAAGGAAAAGAAAGAAAAATAAAACTTGATATTTGAATCCATTAATTTTCTCTTTAGCAACCAAGCTACAGCCTTGGAGTAGCAGCCAAACGTACAGCCTTAAAAGTATCATGATCTACGTGCAGTTTATACGTTTAAGGACGAACCTGACGGTGCAGGAGTCCACTTACATATAGCCAAAGGATCGATGAAATGTGTGTTGCTTAATTGCATGTAACCCTAGGGAACACGCATCTTAAGTTGTTGGAAATGACATGGTAAACAACTTTTGGTCAGAGATATAAAGGATTGACAACAATGTTTGATGTCCATGCTCATGCACTATCATTATAACAACACAGTATTAATGTGCAGTTTCATGTACACACACTGTGGAGCTGAGCTTCAATACGTGCATGGTAACATGGAGCTAGCTAGCTAGCTAGCTAGCTAGTCTTCTTCTCTGCATGGTCATTGAAACTGATCATCAGGATGGCATGGCAGGCTTTTGGCCAGTGAGTATGAAATGAAGGCCATATGCCATTGCCACCCCTGGGGAGTTGCATGCAGTGCATTGCAGGAGAACCTACATACATAGATGCCATGTGGGTGAATCTATAGGGCTCTGGGTCTATATGTGACCCACAAAGAACAGAAGAGAAGAGAAGAAAAGAAAGCACAACCCCCCCTGCTGACGGTCAAAGGAGAGAATTAAGAGGTGGTAGTTATAAAGGAGCTGAGTCAGTCATCGAGACCGTTGGCAACAATAAAACCTTAGAGGCCCCCCTTTTTTAGGTACAGATCAAAAGAGACATCAATGCACAACCCTACACTTATCCAATACATGCTGTGCAACAACTTGGTCTGCTTCCAACAGCAGCAATGGCAGCAGCACCACTACTCTGCATGCACTCTTGCCAGGGTCCTCCCTCTCTCTGTCTGTGCGCGCGGGCCTTCACGACGTGCTAGCTGACGGGTGTCAGGCTCTAGTCGCTGAGAGTACGACGTCGTGCGACGTGCGGACGGGTGCAAGGCACTAGTCGCTGACAGTGCGACGTCGCGCCCTGACCGTCGATGCAGTGCAGGGCAAATGTATCTAAGCTACGATCGGTGCAAATAAGAAAGCACATAAAATTATTTGTTTCGATAGCTCAGGCCTACATCTGTAGATAACTGAGAAAGATTATTCAGATGATACGTATGACTCTCGTAATACGAGAGGGAGGAAACCCGGTCCATGATATATAATATTAAACTGAATTCATTGAAAGAAAAATTATTTATTAAGATATGAAGCAATTCCAATTATATAATGTTATTACTCTTGGGCAAAAATCAAAGTCCCTTAAATTTTCATTCATTGGCAATTTATTTTGCCAAATGGTAAATATTCTTTATGGTTGATAATGCATGCTTATTAGCCCCTTGAATTCCATTAATTCTCCAATGGTTATACACTTTATATCCAATGTTTATGACTCCTAATTCAGCCTATTTATCACCATTGAAATCTCTTAATGGTTTGGTTGGGTGATGGCTATATAACATATTCTTTTCATTTCTTTCGACATGATTTTTTTTAGGCAACATCCGTTGTTTTCTTCCTCGTAGCATTCAAAAACTTCTTCCATTTCTTATCTCTTCAAATTTTATTTCCATTCATTGTTGGGTAAAGCTAAGTTCAGATCACTCTTCCGGGGCAGTGTGCAGCAACGAGAAGGCGAGCGGGATTTTACCAATAGGAGCATTCGAAAAAAGTCTGCACATAGATCCGAATTAACTCTTAGGGCAATGCTTCGTGCACGACTTTTCCGGAGGTCGGTAACTTTAATTTATATTTATTTTGTTTGCAGATTTAAATTTTTTTTTTTTTGATATTTATCTAACAATCTAAGAGTTGAATGATAGAAAATATTTCACTGCATTGTTCAAAGCTTGTTGTAGTCATTTTAAATGTTGAGCGTCACTTTTAAAGCCCAAATCCTCTGGTGTCAATTTATTTAGTGTTTCAGGTTTTCATCGGCTCTAAGGCCTTGTTTGGTTCACGAAAAGGAAATCAATTTCCATGTATTTTCCATGGGGATGGAAAAGTAGAATTCCTATCAAATTTTCTTTCCTATGTTTGGTTGGTGTAAGAAATGAAAGAAAAAATATATCATTGTTCCAACAATATCCAATGTCAACATAATTATAATGAGGAGTTAATTGGTAAAATAGGTAATAAATCAAGGCTACTTTTGTCATAATGTTTGGTAATTAATGTTGGAAAAGGAAGAGGGAAAATTAATCCCATGGGTCATGGGAGGAACTATTTTCCCTCCTATTTTCTCCCATATCAGAAAAGTGTTTCCCAAATTTGTGGCTACCAAACAAAGAAAAGGAACAAGTTTCTTTCCGGATTCCTTGAATCGGTGAACCAAACGGGACCTAAGAGTAGTCTGACACCTAGATTGGCTAAACAGAAAATTATTTACTCAAGATGAAAGGCTCTTCTAATATTTGTATTAGAACTATTGCAATCTTAACGACAAATTAGTCGGATGATAACAGTAATAGAGAATAGTTGTAATCCGAGAGACTGCAAAGACAGGTCTTTTAATTTGTTGAAGTTCGTGAATAAGTTCTTCAAAATCTTGCATATCCTCGTGCCTCTACCTTAGGCTGTAACTGGCTAAGAAAATAAGTTATCTTTTCATAGTTTATTGCTGTAGTACACTTCTTTTGCATTCTAGATTTTGATTTCATCCATATGGTGTAAAGTTTGCTGGCATAGCAACACAACCCTCACATAACCGATTCTACACAGCGTGTGTCAGGTGGAATTATTCTAGCATCATGATTCGTAAGGACTAGTATATAGTCTTCTCCGGGTATCATTATAACGACAATATTGTTTGCGATGATGATCGGTAAGTTGATCACCGCTGCCATCTAGCAAACCGGCTACACATCTAGTAGACTGCACTACTAGATGTCAACAATGAAATGGATATATAGTAGGCCTCAGAATATTGTTTCTTTGTGTCCATAAGGGTGTGTTTGATTGCAACATGGAAAATATGTGGAAAAGAATTTAATTCCATGAAATTATTTTCCTAGGAAAAAAATTCCATGAAATTTTAAAATATTTTATGGAAAATTTAATTTGAGTGTTTGATCGTCATTATTTCAACAGAAAATAGTTATTTTTCATGGAAAATAATATTTTCCTATGGGTTGGGCAAGTTTCATCTATTTTAGAAAAAAATATGGAAAATGATAGTTTTTTGAAAAATAATTTCATAGAAAATATGCTATCAAACATTACAATTGGTGGAAAATTTGTGGTGAAAATATTTTTAATGAAAAAAAGTCCAATCAAACACAGCCGAGTTATTTGAGGAATATACATTCCTATTTATATATTGTTTAGAATAGACAGTATGAATTCTGGTTGATATTAAAATTAATTTTGTTAAATATTTTACTAAATTAGAATCAATTTTTTACAATTATTCCTTATCTAATTTTTTTAATTTTATTTATTTATTTGTTCTTTAGAATGAACCACTAATGTGCCTGATTTGTATACTAAAGTACTCCTACTTGCAACAACAACTAGTCTTGCATAAGTATGTAATTCTAGATCAGTATATACGTTACAAAGGTATCAGATTTCTTGATGTCATCCAAGGATCTTAAACCCAATTATGTATCTTGTTGCCTAACATATTGTCAGGTTTTTTTAGAATTTTATATTTTTTATGCTTATTAATGTAAATGTTGCCTCTTTTTTTTTTTAGCATTTTAGAAGATCGAATATGTGTTGGAGATGTAAACCAAATTTGTCATGCATGGATGTATCTAGAATGTCAAATTCATTAGAAAGAGTCAAAGTTCATTGTTGCATGAATAAATGAATCTAGAAAACCTAAGAGTCATGTTCATTGTTGTTAATGCATCTTGATGTATCTTGAGTCCTATAAATAGCTATGTAAGCAAATGGTTGGTGTGTGAAAAAAATCAAGCAAGAAAACAAAGTTGTTTATTCAGCCCACTAAATTAAATATCCTTCTTTTGTGATATCATCCTCTTTGTATCCTACAAAGTAGTATCAGAGCCAAGAAAAAATGTCCACCTCAAATAACAATCTTGTCTCTCTTGTGCCTCGCTTCAATGAAGAAAAGTATGACTATTGGAGCAATCTCATGAAGCTATATGCCTTGAATCTCAAGATCTATGGAGTGCCGTTAAAGAAGGAGTGGAGCAACCAGCAAATGAAGGCCAACTATCCGAAGCACAAAAAAAGATGTTGAAGGATAAGAGACAAAAGGACAAGAATGCGCTCTTCCAAATCTATCAAGCAATTGAAATTCCAGTTTACGAGAGAATATCCAAGGCAAAAAGCTCCCATGAGGCGTGTACAATTCTTGAGACATCATATTCTGGCCAAGATCAAGTAAAAAAGGTACGCTTGCAAGCTCTAAGGGCTGAATTTGAGAAGCTAGAAATGAAAGATAATGAAAATATTGAAGAATATTTTACAAAAGTGAACTCAATTATGAATCAAATGAGTTCAAATGGAGAAATTTTAGAAACTCAAAAAGTTGTTGAAAAAGTTCTTCGAAGTCTACCAAGTAAATATAATCATGTTGTAGTTGCTATTGAAGAAAATAAAGATCTTGCATCTCTGTCTTTGGAAAGTTTACAAGTAGAAGCTCATGAATTTCGGATTAACAAAAGATGTCCGCAAAGTGTTTCTTCTCAGCCCGATCAAGCTCTCAAGTCTAATGTCGCGTCTATGGGAGACCGTGGTTCTTCTCAGAACTGTGGACGCGGAAGAGGCAATAATTTTCGAGGATGAAGTAAAAAATTTCATGGCAAAGGAAGAGGTTATTCCAATAATAGCCAAAATGAAGAAGAAGACAACTTCAACTCCAGATACTTACAAAGAGGCTCACAAAGAGGACGAGGTCGCGGTCATCAAAGAGGAAGAGGTCGTGGCTACTTTGAATGCTATCATTGCCACAAACCAGGCCACACTATCAATGAATGCTAGAAAAAAGAAGTAGGCAACGTTCATGAAGCACAAGGTAACCATCAAGACACTTTGTTGCTTGCTTGTCTTGGTGATAACCTAGATAATTTGTGGTATCTTGATAGCGGTGCTAGCAAGCATATGACAGGAAATAAGAATTTATTTACAAGCTTAACAAAAGCTGACCGTGGCCAAGTAAAGATTGGTGATGACAGAGCATACAAAATAGAAGGTGTTAGTGAAATTGCTTTCAAAACAAGATCTGGAAGTATCGAGAAGATGGGAGATGTATACTAGCTACATCCCAAGACTAAAAAGTAATCTTCTAAGTGCAGGTCATCTCTTAAGAAAATGATTTGATATTTACTTCAGAAACAATGCTTATTTCTTGTCGAAGAAATGCTTGTTTCTTGTCGAAGAACAATCAACTTGTTGCAAAGATTGCTATTGCAGAAAATAATATATTTTCTCTAACACTACAGACCACTAAATTGTCATGTTTCAGTAGCATTGATGGTAGAAGCTCCAAACTATGGCATGACAGGTTTTGTCATTTTAATTATGGAAGCTTGAAGCAGTTAGTGGCAAAGAAGATGGTCAAAGGGCTGCCTCAAATCTATTCCTCGGATGATGTTTGTGAAGATTGTCAAATCGAAAAGCTTCATAGATCTACATTTCCGTTGTAATCCACTTGTCGAGCCAAGAAACTACTTCAACTTGTTCACTCAGACTTATGTAGACCAATGCAAGTTACATCTCATGGAGGTAATCGATATTTCATCTCCTTCATTGATGATTACTCAAGAAAAGTGTGGACTTATTTTTCTCAAAGAAAAATTCGATGCTTTTCAAGCCATTAAAAATTTCAAAGTTGAAGTTGAAAATTTTTCTGGCCTTCATATACAAACTTTGAGAACTGATCGTGGTGGTGAATATATTTCAAATGAATTTGAAAAGTTCTGTAGAGATCATGGAATAAAGAATCAACTAACTGCCAGATATACACCACAACAAAATGGTGTTTGTGAAAGAAAGAATCGCACCATTATGGACATGGTGAGATGCATGTTTAGTAGAAAGAAGGTGGACAAAGCTCTATGGGCAGAAGCTGTTTCGTGTGCTGTTTACTTAATAAACGGATCACCTACGAAGAATTTACAGAACATCACACCTCATGAAGCATGGTACGGAGTAAAGCCAAGTGTTCAACACTTAAGAATCTTTGGGAGCATTGCCTATGCACACATTCCTGATGCTATAAGGTCCTAGCTCGATGACAAAGCAGAAAAGTGTATATTTGTTGGCTATAGTGAAAGAAGCAAAGCCTACAAGTTATACAATCCAGCAACAAAGAAGATTGTAATCAGTCGAGATGTTTGATTTGACGAAGCTTCAACCTACGAAGGTGATAAAAGTACAACTCATACTCTTATAGAAGACGGTGAAGAAGTTGACTCTCAAACCGAAAGTGCATCCCCAACTCCACCAAGAGAAGATGTGCATCAAAGACCTCCTAAAAAAATAAGAAGTATACAAGAACTTTATGATTCAACTGAGCAAGTAGAATCAAATGATACTTTCTATTTTGCTTTCTTTGCAGGAGAAGATCCAATTTTATTTGAAGATGCAAATAAGAAAGAAACTTGGAGTCAAGCAATGAAGGAGGAGATAAAGTCTATTGAGAAGAATGATACGTGGGAGCTCACAGATCTTCCACCACACAAGATACCCATTGGTGTAAAATGGGTGTACAAACTCAAGAAGAATCCCGATGGCTCAACCAACAAGTACAAAGCAAGGCTTGTAGCAAAAGGATACAAGCAGAAGGAAGGAGAAGACTACACAGAAGTCTTTGTACCTGTTTCAAGAATTGAAACTGTTAGACTAATGATTTCTCTTGCAGCTCAAAATAGTTAGAAAATATTCCAAATGGATGTGAAGTCGGCATTCTTAAATGGCATCCTTGAAGAAGAGGTTTATCTTGAGCAACCTCTTGGTTTTGTAAAGAAGGAGAAGAAGACAAAGTCTACAAATTGAAGAAAGCATTATATGGCCTTAAACAATCTCCAAGAGCTTGGTACAGTCATATCAACTTATACTTTGAGAAACATGAATTTCAGAAGTGTCCATATGAGCACACTCTTTACACAAAAGAAAGATCAGATGGAAGCTTTATTATAGTAAGTCTTTATGTTGATGATCTTATCTTCACAGGAAATAATATGGAAATGCTGAAGGAATTCAAGCTTTCCATGATGAAAGAATTTGAAAAGACTGATTTAGGAGAACTACACCATTTTCTTGGTATTGAGGCTCATCAATACAAGAAAGGTATCTTTATTTCACAAGAAAATTATGCAAAAGAAATCTTGAAGAAGTTTAAGATGGAGAATACAAATCTAGTATCCTCTCGATGCCTAGCAGGAATAAAATTAAGTAAAGATGGTGAAGACAAGCTTGTTAATTCCACTATGTTCCAAAGTTTAGTTGGAAATTTGATGTACTTGACTGCCACAAGACCAGATATTGTGTATGCAGTAAGTCTGGTAAGTCGATTCATGGAGAAGCCTTATTCTAATCATTGGGAAACGGCCAAAAGAATATTACGGTACGTCAAGGGAACTGTTGTTCTATCAAGTTAATGTTCCTGTCAAACTTGTCGGTTATACTGACAGTGATTTGGGAGGAAGTATTGATGATTCTCGGTGTACTTTTGGTTATGTCTTCAACCTTGGCAGCGGATCAATTTCATGGAGTTCAAAGAAGCAGCCATTTGTGACACTTTCTACCACAGAAGCGGAGTATATTGCTGCATCTTCTACAGCTTGCCAAAGTATTTGGCTAAAAGGTGTTCTAGAAAGGATGAAGTTCATGCAAGAAGGACCAACAACAATTTGTTGTGACAATAAATCTGCTATCTCCGTCTCAAAGATCCACTACTACATGGAAGGACAAAACACATTTGCATACGATTTTACTTCCTAAGGGAGCTTGTTCATGAAGGAGAAATTAACATCGAATATTGCAGAACTGAAGAACAACTTGCAGATGTGTTTACAAAATCTTTAGGAGGACAAACCTTCAAGAAAAATATCGATGCTTTAGGAGTCAAAAGCAAATTTGGTTTACGGGAGGCATTGTTGGAGATGTAAACCAAATTTGTCATGCATGGATGTATCTAGAATGTCAAATTCATTAGGAAGAGTGGGTCCGTTCTCTTAGGTACCTTCTGTTGATGCAGGGGACAACGCGTCGATCTGAAGGAAGAGGAGCCGTTACGAGAAAAGTTCATTATTGCATGCATAAATGAATCTAGAAAACCTAAGAGTCATGTTCATTATTGTTAATGCATCTTGATGTATCTTGAGTCCTATAAATAGCTATGTAAGCAAATGGTTGGTGTGTGAAAAAATCAAGCAAGAAAACAAAGTTGTTTTTTCAGTCCACTAAATTAAATATCCTTCTTTTGTGATCTCATCCTCTTTGTATCCTACAATATGTCCGTATTTTTGAAGTTCAAAATATTGTTTTTTACATAAAGGTTATCCCTTCCTTATCATGATAACCGTTTTATTTAACTAGAAGCCATCCATGTTTCGCAATACCTCATGGGCGTAAGAGCACATAAACCTCTAGGATGAATCTGTGGAGGCTTGTATAGATGCTTGTGCCCATATTTACATTGTTATTGTGTGCATGCATAAAAGATATCATTAAGCAATAAGCACAACTGAAGACTTATGATATTTATATAAATAAATATATAGTTACATCAATAACCATCTATATTTTTATTTTATGGGTATCATTTTTTTGTTAGGCAATTTTTTGCAGGTTTTAATATTTAGCATCTGTTATTTTTATCGACTGAAAGTTGTTTTATCTGTGCTGGCAATGATGCTTTATGGGTGAACTTTTATTTTATTTTTTATTTTTTGACGCCAAAACTAAATTAATGTTATTAAAACATAACCATGATACTGATATATATTATTTGTGTCAAGCATGATGGTTAGTTACATACTCGTTTTCTTATGATCTATTATATAGAGTTAGCAACCCTTACATGGTCTCTTTCTCAATTCAGACTGAGTTCTCCATTTTAGGTTAATGCTCCATGATATATTGGAATCTGTGTGCAATCTCTGCCTCATTACTGAAATACCCATACTTATGTCTGAACTCTAAGAACTTGGCCTGACCGAAATAGGCACACCCTTTCATTTTTTACTAAATCCTTTTAGCTGGTTCTTAATTCATTTCCATGATTTGGTTATTGCTTGAAATCCTTTGGCAATATTAGTTTTTCCTTTATCCCAGTAATAATATTTTCATTAGTTACCTATTTTTTTCCTTTTAATTAATGTTGCGGACAATAATATACCTGGAAAAGTTTAGAATAAAAGATTTATGTAATGAAGCATTGCATGTCAATAAATCTGTTAAATGAATTTGAAGCTTGTGTATGACTATATAATAGTGATTTTTGGTCTTGTTGTTTTAATATTTAATTTTAAATATTTCACTTGTGGTATATATGATAAAAATAATGTTTATTCTGAATTGTGTTTAGCAGTACATACTATTCTATTTTACTGTAACAATATATTGTTTAGTACAGCAAATATTGTTTAATACAATATTCTTGTTGTTTTAAGAAACACAATAGATATCATGTTGTAATATAACAATATACATGTAAGTTGTTTAAGGGAACAATAGATATACAAAATTCTTACATTTTGTCTGGCAAAATAATCATAGCCAATGGTTAATCATGCTAAGCTATAAATGCACAAATGAGATTGTGAATATAGTTGTTTGTCTTTGACATAGTTGCATGCTTTGTATTTATTCGAATACTTGTGAGTATATATGCAACATCCTAAGCTCATGTTCTCAGTAGTCTGCTATAGTTTATCAATTTTTATATTATTGTTGAAATTTTTTCTTAAGCTTGAGAATAAGAAAGTACATCAATTGACATTTCTTGGTATGGTGTTGGAACTAGTATATTTTCATTATGGACTTAATTAAAATGGTTGCCTTGCCCCCTTAGGCATATGTCTAAGAGGAAGCTAGGTTTTTTTTTTTGTTGCTGACGAATTGGTGATAAGAGTGCATAGCTTCATGGGATGAAACAAACTTTGTTATTTACTCTCCCATTCTACATATGATTTTTGTAACATTATTTTTCAAGACAGAGGCATTTGGAAAGGCACAAATATGCTAAGAATGAAGGCAAGTAATACAAAAGTTCTTCACTCTATTATTCTAAACTTGATGGTTGTTAATCTCAATTTTCAAATTCTTGGATACTAATGGATGTTTAGTGAGAATAATAGAATTATCTAAAATGATGTACAAAATGGTATTTCTTCTGAAGTGTTATTACTAAGCCGAAATCAAGAAGTACAAAATTTTTCTGATCATGTGGAAAGGTAATTTTTATATTTACAATTCATAGATTCCATTCATTTTTTATTCCTAAGTTTAGTTTGACATCTATATTGTTGGATTTGTGAGCCAACTTTCTATGTTACTGTATGTAGATTATGGTAATGTTGAATGATTCTATTACATGATATATTGAACTTTGAATGACCGTAGTGTCACAATATTAGAATTCTAGTCAGATAAAGCAATCACAATATTGTTCTCTCGCAATTTTTAAATTACATTAGGCAAACATTGGTTTGCATATAATATGTGACATTATAATTTTTTTGATTCATTCAAATAATTTAGTCAAAATAAAATGGAAAATTTTATCAAATACCCAAAAATTGTAAAAGTTTTATGAAAAATTCACTGCAAAATAACATTTTATTGCGTGTCCAGAATTAGCAATAAATATATAAAAGGGTGCGGAATGACCTTTTTGTCCTTCTAAATTATTGAAAACACCCACAAAACCTACTCTTCAAATTTTTTTTTTTTCGATTCTTCCTCTTCTTCCATATGCTATTCACTTTCGAATATAGGTTTTCTCCTCCAAAATCTTCAAACCTTACTTCAAAAACTTATTAGTGACTCTCCATTCGCAATCTTCACACCATGTCGTCATTATTAATTCCCACTTCATCATCATCAGCAGCATCTACTGGAATCCCACTTCATCATCATCAGCAGCATCAACTGGAATCCCACTTCATCATCATCATCAGCATCAACTAGAATCCCAGTTAGAGAAGAGAGAGTTGATGTGAAGAGAATTAAGAGCTTTTTGTCATTCTCCGTGTTAAAATCACGGAGAATTGACATTCTCCATGTTAAATTAACAAAGAATTGCCATTCTTCATGTTAAAATGATAGAGAATGACTGTTCCCCGTGTTAAATTGACTATAAATTATACAATAAATTGTATCATATTAGATACTCTTATGTCATAGAAGGTCATTCAAATACAAACTGGGTAACTGACTCATATGACATCTAATCCCTTTATGGATTTTTTTTACTCTATGAGGAGTTATCATTTCTTGAGGTTTGTGTAACAAATCATTAAGAATATAATATACTCAGAAATGTTATCTTCAGTTATATCTTGTACTGAAACTGTATGACTTAGATATTTTATACTTACATGATCTCTATATTTCTGTACATGTCATTTGTTTTAAAATTATGCTAAAAATATGATCTTGTGAATTCTAAGATGAACATGTACCTGCAGCTGCGTTTTAAGACATTAAAAGGGCATAAAAGACAAAAATGTGGTTCTTGACTATAAAAGTCATAAAAACTTTACAGATCTCTTGACGAAGAGTCTGTTTACTCTTGACGAAGAGTTTGTCTAGAAAATTAGTCCTAGAATCATTGAGGGGGTGGGGAGCAGTGGCAATCCAACCGAGTCTGACTGGAGATCCCAAGAAGCCAGTTCAATGGGTAGGAACAAGCTGGACTAGGTGACTATTATAGAACACTGACACTGAGATTAAATTATCTTAAAATAAATGTCCAAGAGGCTGTACATGTGTACATTGATATCCTATCCCTATGGTGACAGTGTTTCGATGTGATATGGTTAGGGTGAGTTTAAACTCTTAATAAGTCCAAGCAGGATATGCATGGTTGATTCCTATCACCAACCCTTGAGGACTTACCTATATGAGAGACCGTAAAGGTCGCGAGTATAGGACAGGACGATCCAAGACAACTCTCATGAATGTGAAAAAGCGCACATGACCAATCAAACGTGCTACCTGATAGACCCATGAACCTCTAGCGTATTATGTGTGTTATTTTCTGAATCTGGTTCAAGAAGTCTGATTCAAGGCATAGTCCATCAAGTACTTCTTCAGATAAAGATAACAGTCACTAAGTGAGATTCAAGGCTGCAGTCCATCTCATTTATGCATAGTATTCACTTGCCCAGATATTCTCTTATCTTTCCTTCTTTCTGTTTTGGAACTTTTTTTGGGGGGGGGGGGGGGGGGGGGGAGGATTGTTGTGTATTGTTATTACTCATGAGCAAAAACAAAGTCCCTTAAAATTTCATTCATTGGCAATTTATTTTACCAAATGGTAAATATTCCTTATGGTTGATAATGCATGCTTATTAGCCCCTTGAATCCAATTAATTCCCCAACGGTTATATACTTTATATCCAATGTTTATGACTCCTAATTCAGCCTATTTATCACCATTGAAACCTCTTAATGCTTTGGTTGGGTCATGGCTATAAAACATATTATTTTCATTTCTTTTGACATAATTTTTTGTAGACAATATTCATTGTTTTCTTCCTCATATACCATTCAAAAACTTCTTCCATTTCTTATCTCTTCAAATTTTTATTTCCATTCATTGATGGGCAAAGCGAAGTTCGGGTCACTCTCCCGGAGCTGTATGCAGCGACGGAAAGCCAGTAGAGCGGGAGTTTTTACCACTAAGAGCATTCGAAAAAAGTCTGCACATAGACCCGAATCAACTCTTAGACAGTGCATCGTGCATGACTTTCTCGGAGGCCAGTAACTTTAATTTATATTTATTTTTTTTTGCAGATTTTAAAAAGAAAATTGATATTTGTCTAACAATCTATACCTTATGTAGGCATCCATTTTTTTTATCGTTTGGGATTAAACTACCAACCCGCTTGTTACCACGTTAAGCGAAAAACAACCCAACAAATTGGAGGATAATTTAGCACCCAATAATTCTTATAAATCACTACAAGACTATGTCACAATACCAACTGAAGCCAGCGAGTACTGGCACCTATGTTATTTGGATGTTCTAGAACCAGAATACTGGAGAGCAACGACAATATAAAGCTAGCTACGTATATCAAAATACATCGATATTATAAAATACGGTTGAAAAATACATGTGGTTACTCTACAAACCAATAGCCAATACTAAGTCATGCATTCTTAGGTCTCTCTATCACAAGCAATCAACAAAATATAAGAAGTATGATCATCAGACATGTAACCGCCACATTTCACCTTAGAAATATTTTGATAATTTTACATGTTGCTTATTATATAGGTATTATCAATTAGTGTTGGTTAAACATTAGTTAATTAGATTTAGTTAGAGTTAGTCTCATGAATAGAATATTCCATTAGGTTAGATGACATGGTGGACCACTAGTAGTACACTCTAATTTAATTTATTTCCATAAGTTTCTTACTTCTTCTCCAAGCTTCTCTCTATCCATTTATTTCCATTCCCTCAAATTTGTAGATATAGAATTTGATTCCAACACCAATTCTTCGCCAAACCTACTCATTCTTCTTTCATTGTAGAACTAAAGGCTTGGAGCACAAGAGAAAGGTTGAAGAGGATTCCAAGCAAGGTGGACAGTGTACGATTCGACTCCTCGTATTCAAATTTGGAGTTTTTCAAAGAAAGGACACACAAATTGGAAAATTCTCTATTTTCCATCATTTTCATGCTTAGGAACACCAATTGGACCCATAGGAACCCTCCCATAGGTGCTTGACTCTCTAATGTTAGATCTAGGTGTTAGAAGTCTTCAATTTGGTAGATCTAGATTTTCTCTGTGATGAATGATTTCTATGCTCAATTTGTGTTAATTATGATTTTTGACCATGAAGTCTTTGATACTTGTTCCTAGAAGAAATTTTGGTGTCTAATTGGCTTGTGCTTATGTTCTTGTATCCACGATTGGATACTTAGTGATCGTGTCATGGTACGTCATGATAGACATGGATAGATTTGGTAATTTGTGTTCTTTAGAACCTCTTTTATGTTAATTCCTCTATATTGTTATATATGGTGTCCTATATGGTTTGGATGTTGGTATCATAATGGTGTTGGTATAAGAATAGAGTATCATGGTGTACTATGATGTAATGTGATACTAGAGTATCATGAGTACGTATATGGGGTGTTTGATGTTTGGTATTTGTAGTTGTGTTGTGTATTGGTGTTGTTGCTTGATAAGGGGTGTATCTGTTGTATGTGAGAGTGTGTCATTTACGAGTAACATTTATAGGCGTATGAAAGTGTGGTATCAATTACTAATTAGAGTACCAATTGTTGTTAGTGTGTGTGTAAATGGTGTATGGGAGTGATGAGTGTGTGTGTGTGTGTATACATATTAGAGAGTGTGTGTGCATTGAGATGTGTTAGAGGATGTATCTAGATGTTTAGAGTAGGGAAAAAACTGCAGCTGATAAGCTGTAGGATAGCAGTTTAATGCAGCTTATTGCAGCAGCATAAGCTAGCTGACAGAAATATAAGCAGGCAGCAGCAGCATTAGCTAGCAGCAGCAGCTGCTGAAAGCAATAAGAAGCGGCTTATCTTCTATGTGTAAGCTTTTGTGAGTGCTTTGGATATATTGGTGTAGGTATTAAGGGTGGAATTGTCGTATAGTTTGTGTTTGAATAGATGTTAGTACCTTGGGATACTTAGGGTATCCATGAGTAGTGTGGTACCATGGTACTCAAGTATCAAGGGTTGTAGGTAACTGAGATAAGTGTGAGTGTTAAGGTATTAATAGGAAGGTAGTCTATATTGTATCAAGGTACCTAGATACCAAGATACGTGAAATTGGGTAGAGTCAAGGTATGAGTTAAGATATTAAGATGTAGGTTAAGGTAATGGGTAACTAGCTAAAGTATTGTGAGTTACTAGTATATACAGGTTTAGATATGTATATATATATACACACTACAAAAATATTGGTGATTAGTGACAGATAAATCCGTCGCTAAAAATGATATTTTCGTCGCTAATTAAGTTTACCGACGGATTACCGATGAAAATGGTACGTCGATAGCTTTATCGTCGCTATGACAAATACGTCGATAATCCGTCGCTATAGCAACGGATTAGCGACGGATCTGTCGACCAAATGTAGCGATGGATTAGCAATGTACACAAACCGTCAACAGACTCTGCAACATATTAGCGACGTATTACCAATAGACTTTTGTAAGTAAAAAATATGAATTTTCCAGAAGCTCAGCGCCGGATATTTCCATCACTAACTCGTTTGATACGCTTCTGGTCTCAGACTGAACGTCAGCGACAAAAGTTTTCGTTGGTAGTTAGTCGCTAGCCTTCAGAATTTTTGTCGATTGTTGTCGGTAAGACATCGGTAGCCTGCAAATTTTTTTAGATATCCATCGCTATTTCGTCGCTGGTCAGTCGCTAAGCTGGCCATTATTGCCAAAATAATTGGTCCTTGCTTTGCTCAAACCTGTCAATATATATATATATATATATATATATATATATATATATATATATATATATATATATATATATTCAATTACATGAATTTCATAAATCCCTCAAATAATATAGAAATTCATCCAACACCAATATATACAGTAAAATGAACTCCAATATATATTTAAACCTGCTCAATCCATACAAACTCCTCCAGCAGTCACAATACATATACACAAATTCCTTCAATAATATATAAACTCCATAAAATTCATACAAACTCATTGATCCAATATAATAAAAAATCATACAAGATGCTCGAAAACATCAAACTGATGGTGGAGGAGGTAGCAGAGGCAAAGGTCGCTGTCCACACACATATATCTGCCATAGCACTAAACTAATGATCCATTGTACATCATGGGCAGGAACGCCTGGAAGAGTCGTCGGCATGACAGAAGGCTCCATGGTTGAAGTAGGAGCCGGTATAGTAGGTAATGTGGTTGGATGAGGAGCCGGTGCCGGAGGCGCTTAGGTCAAAGCAGGAGCCGGTGCAGTGGTAGCAAGAATCAGACCTGTTGTGCCTAGAATTTCAGTAACCTGGATCATCTGACCCTGTAGAGCCACCAATATATGTGTAATCTGCTCCAAACTGTAGGTTTCGGTAGTAACTTCGGTTTGTGTATCTACATGTGGAGGTGGAGGTTGAGGTAGAGATAGAATAGGAGCTCTGAAATAAGCGGACGACCAGTATGCCAACGATCCGATACCGTATACTGTCGCCTTTCCCTCTACCGACAGCTTGTACCCATAAGTTGTTCCTCGTAGACGACGTTCGTGGCTGACTAGTCCCAGCTCCCCCTTCGACAACCCCCCTGCAGTAGTCACTCCCTCATCGACTCGACTCTCTAAAGTCTCATACGTCTCCTATATTTATATATGTGAATAGATTTAGAGTTATTATTCATATTTTAGCTACTATTAAGTATTGTTATGGTTAGGGTCTCATACGTCTCCTATATTTATGTAGGTGAATATATTTAGAGTTAATATTCATATTTTAGTTACTATTAAGTATTGTTGTGGTTAGGGTCTCATACTCTCCTAAATTTGTCTTTGATTTATTTTGCTAATTAGGGTTATGGTTAGGATATTTAGAGTTAGGACTAACAATTAATAAATATAGTTAAGTACAAAGAAAAAATATAATTAGATAGGACTTAGAAAATGTATATAGGCTTTGGTCGTCCAATCATCTACGAGATTCCCATCCTTCTTCGCTTATGGGTCCGCTCAAAAACTTTAGAAAAGTCGATGCTGTTTGGGTCTCCGCCTGCCCTGGCGACCTCCTATACTGTAACAATTAAACATCAACTTATAACTAATCATTAAAATTAAATAATTAAAGAAATAACAAATAAGAATACTCACCAACCATCGAAAATGATCTAAATTTGGGATGGATCTACCCGTGTGGTGACCACCCTTAGCACGGGCAGCCTTTTCCTTCTCACACTTGGCATTATAGGCCAGAGTGTCCATCTTCTTCTTCATCTCCTTCCAAAATTCTTCCTTTAACAACTCCTGGCGAAGAGCGCTATTTAGTGTAGCCAACGCCTTCTGGTCTTTGGCCATATTTCTCAACCTCTTGCTAGCGACGGACTTGTAGCACTTTCGGATCGCCTGATCTCTGTGCATCAGCTACCAGTACAATTTTTGCAAATAAGAACAAATAAAAATAAATTAGCAAATATTTAAGAAATGTTGTAAAGAAAGATGATATTATTTAGGCATACCCCAAGCATCTCTAGCCAAATGAATCGTCTATCAAGTGGGATATCCCCGAAGTTCAGATAGGGACCATGGAATTGACGATGCATCAAGTCACCCAAATCTCTACTAGCCTGGAGCGGAAAGAAACTAAAATTAACAAAACAATGTAATATTAAAAAATAAAAAGAGTATGAATAAATGTGTATAATAACAATTATATACTTAACTCGCTCCATCGGCCCATAGCTCAGGACGGGTGATGCTTTCTGGCCGCTCTGGTAGAGTAGAAGGGTCTGTAAATCCTGGTCTACGTATGTACACTCTACGATCCACCAAAAGGCCAGGATATGGATTTTTTCCAATAGGAGCGACATGTGTAGTCCCCGGTGCAGAAGACGAGGCACCAGCACCAGTAGGAGTAGATGCTGAGGGAATATCAGGGCTAGCTTCGCCTATCGATGAACAAGTTAACAGCGAAGATAAGCCATCCTCCTCATCAATGAAGCCATCCTCTATAACTCCTCTGCGATCTGTAACTGGAGTAGTAGTAGGAGGAGGAGGGCGGAATGAAGATCCTCGATGTCATCCACAGCCTCGACCCACCATATGCAAATCTGAAAGAAATAAAAAATGGTGTGATAATACAAATAATCAATGCAAATCTAATACAAATTAAAAAATGGTGTGTTGATCAAATAATCAATGCTAATCTTATAGAAATAAAAAATGGTGTTATGATACTGATAAGTAAGTAATACGTATTAATCTTCTTCTTCTTCCAATTCTTCTTCGTCTTCCAATTTATCTTCATATTCTATTTCTTCATTTTCACTATCACTTCCACTTTTATCTTTATTTTCAAATTCTTTTTACTCATCCGATACGTCTATTTCAGGCTTCTCCTCTACATGAGGTAAGTCCTCTATGTCAAGCTCATCATCAACTATATCATCCTCTACAGTAACGTCAACCTCCATATCATCAATGCCAGCTAAACTCATATATATTAGGTTGAGGCATGACTACCTCATCCCCCTATTATGCTTGATCTCCAATATTATATGTATTTCTTGCTTTAGTTTTGCATACAGCCCACCAATCACGAGTAGTACGTCATCGACTAGGATAACTCGTGTAGTACACTTGGATTGTTTGACTAGCCAACACAAATGGTTCAAAACCTACATATCTTTTTCTATATTTTATATTAATAAATCCAAACTATTTGTCAATTCTCCATTCTTGCTTGGGTGTTGTGTTGAACCAATCACATTTAAACAACACAATTTTGGTATAAGAAGAGTAATCCAGCTCTACAATATCTCTTAGAATACCGTAATAGTCAAATTTTGGATTGGCATCGTAGACTGAACCACTTACACAAACTCTGATTTTTTTTGTATAATTAGCCTCATCATCGACAAATGAGTGATTGATAGTCTTATCAGTGGTTCCAAATTTGAAGCCATTGATGGTTTATCCATCCCAACATTTTGCTCTCTTGCTTGGTCCGATAGCTAGTGTTCGAAGTCTTTTGTTCTACAAATGTGTGCCAGGACAAAAAACCTAAAACATCACGTATCATAACGTCCTTAGACAAAGCTTGGACAAATTATTGAATTTTGAATAGTTAAATGTTTTTAATCCTTACACAATTATGAAACAACGATGGAATTTTTCTGTCGAACTCTCTAGCAAGATCATCATCATCAATGTTAGGTCTCTCCATTTTTATCTCAGCTCTAAAAATACTATGATAATAATGAGAAAAGTTAGAGAACTTTTTTTACATGTATATAGCAAAATTGGAATATAGAGTAAAATTATGTCGCTTACTTATCTATATCTTCCATCTCCTCTATACCACTATTTAGGCATATATACCGATGAGCGGATTCAAACTTATCATCATCCAACCATCGTAACTTAGAAGCACTTATAGGCTTACCACCAAAATTGAAGATAGTGCAGATTCCACTATTCGGTGCATTGACTTTACCTTCATCATTTCTTAGTGCTCTATTCCAGTTTGTTCTGACATGAGTATCAAAATAGATTGAGCAGAAGTTTAAGACCTCCTCAATGATATATACTTCACATATCGAAGCTTCTATATGAGCCTTATTGTCCACCTTCTTCTTCTTCTTCAGGTGATGTAGATATCTATAAATAATATATTGAATATTAGAACTGTTCGAGTAAAAAAATTATTAGTACTAGATAATTATTTATTTTATACCTCTCAAATGGATACATCCATCGATAATGGATGGGAGCACCGATAATATGCAAGATGAATCGGCAAATGTTCGATACTATCAAAAAAGTTGGAGGAAACACCTTTACTAACTTGCACAATGTCAATACAATCTTTTTCTCAAGTTCAAACATGTGTTGCACCGACAACTTACTTGAACACGAATCTCTAAAGAATATAGATAACTCGGCCAAAGGACCCCAAACTTGAGAAGGCAGCATCTCTCTTAGAGCGATAGGAATTAAACGCTCCATGAACACGTGACAATCATGACTCTTCATCCCTTACAGCTTGCATTCGTTAAGATTGACACATCTTGCTAGATTCGACACGTAACCGTAAGAAAATCTCAATTTTGTAATCCAATTGCATAGTATCAATTTATCATCCCTACTCAATGAGAATTGGCCCTTGGATAGGCAAGGTCATCGATCCATGACTCACCTCCTTCAATCATATCCGTTTGATGAAGAAAACTAAGAACTAATGTATGAAAGGATGTATCGGTTCACTTTATTCAGTAGGCTAATAGTAGTCTGACGATATACTGATGGTATACCGGTAGTTTAGCGACAATATTCTGGTGTGACAGCTAAATTCCCATTTTTGAACTAATTTGGTTCTCCGTTCTACGCACGGGTCCTAACACAAGTCTATGTTAATGTCAATGGGTATTCTATTAGTCTCTGGCAGATTGGTAATCAATATGGTTGTCACAAACAAGAAAAATATTAAGTTGCATAAGTCATTTGGTAATTTACTCAAAAATAGGTGTATCAAACTAGATCGGTCGCACGATCCTCAATAATCAGGAAAACATAAAATCTCCAATATTAGTAAAGTCGTCAATACCTAATCCAAAAATGACATCATGGTAAGATACTAAAATCACAAAATTCAAAAAATTATAAGATACGATATATACATATGTATCTGCATACGAATATCGATACTGTGAGGCGTGCCTCACACTTACAAGCAAGCTAGTAAAGTAGCAACATTCTAACATTGAAGTGCAAGAAAGGTTGTAAGAATTTGAGAAATTTTGAGGCTTCAACTTGATTGACCACCACAAAGCTACAACAATTCTATATCCGGCTCTAGAGAAAATCAAGTTGAGGTTTAAGTATTTTTTTATTAATATAAAATTAGTTAATTTTGGTATTGATTATTTAATTTTCTTCTCTTTTTATTATCTAGATTGAGAATTCCCCCCCCTCCCTCTTTTTTATTTTTTAAATTATATTTTAATAGTATGGATAGTAATGTTGCTACTAGTCCTAAACAACCCTATCAATGTATTTTATAACAGTGTTACAATTATTATAATAATTTTGATGAGAATTGTTGTGGTAATAATCATGTAGAATCTTTTGCGTCACCGACAAAAATGTCACCTCCAAAGTTAGATATAATAATACTAATATTTCAACTAGAAAAAAAATTGATGTTATGGAATTTCTTTACTAAACTATTTGCCACCAATAATGAGGGAAAAGAAGTTTTAGATCCGAAAGATCGAAAACCAATACCTAGAAGTGCAAAATGCCCGAAATAAGAAAGTAGAAAAGATGATGGCACGAGAACTTTGAAGAGACAATATAAAAGTTGTTTTTACAATGACACATTAAATGCAAGACAAACATAGTTAAGCACCGGCCATCAAGGATATTCAATAGAAAACTTTACTTATTCTATTGTTTGTAACAAAAGTAACTTAACGAAATATATTATTTGTGATGAAATTTTTTTTTAAAGCTAGTGAGAGCGAATCATATTATGACCATGCATGTAGTACACTATAAATCCTTGTTTTACTAAAGTTTCTAAGTATACTAATAGAGCAGAAACTATTATTTTTTTAATGAAAACATCTTTGAAAAATAGTTTTGCAAATATTAGTAAAAAATTAACTTCTAATATATAGATTAGTAAACATATCATTTTGTTTGTATCATGACACATTATTTAGATGCGAAATAGATTTTACAAAAACAAATCCTTTTGTCTAAGACAATTGGAATTTTTTGCATACTGGATCTATAATCGGTAGAGCCATATTACAAGTTCTATGTGAATATGAAATTCATAATAAAGTTTTTTCATTTTTTTTTATAATGATAGTAATATTACTTCTTGTACAAATATTTTAAGATCTTAATTTCTGCCTGTAATATAAGGACAACTTTTCATACAAGGTGCTTGTCATATTGTTAATTTAATTGTACAAGAATACCTTCATTTTTCTGCAAATTTAGAAAATATTATTACATGTTCAATTGGTTTGAACACTTCTCCAAGTAGACAACAAGAGTTTAATGCATTATGTGCACAACATAATTTGGCATTTAAGAGATTTGCTATATATGCACCACATAGTTTTAACACTTCTCAAGTAGACAACAAGATCAAGGTTTGTAAATAAAATCTGTAGTTTTATTTTTTTCAATTTACCAAAAAATATTTTATAATAAAATTTTAAATTTAATCAAATTAATAAAGTGTTTTGAATTACATCATTTTTTTCAAAAAAAATTCAAATATTTTTTTTGAATTTTTTTTCCTTGGCCCAACCCGGACCTGGCTGAACCAGCTCGAGCCCGTCCGGTCAAATCCTACCCGTTGTTTTCCCGGTTCGGACCTGAATTGGGTTTGGATTTTCTATTTTTCGGTCTAACCCGGCCCAACCCGTACACTTTTCCGGTCAATCTTAAGGTGTGCACTGGGTCGGGTTGGGCCGGCCCGGGCCTAAGTTTTGTTGGCCCATTCCATGGTCACACCCGATTTTGATAATCAACAGACACTTTAGTCAATACACAAAAATATACAAACTGCTGCTAATCATTTCAGGCTATATGTGAAATCAATATCAATGGACGTTGTACTGCATCAACAAGCCAAAGATTCAATGGATTTTCGTTTGAGTCTTTTTACAGTTTATTCTGTATTTTAATTTTATTGAGTCTAGGATTAGTATTGTAAAATCAAATAGGTAATACTGGCTTAGGCTTATCCCAGTCCTATTTTCTAAAAGAGCCTACCTGTTTTACATTTTCATCTTTACAAAATATATCGTTTTAGTTTTAACAAAACAGCTCTTTGACAAATATTTCAAAAATTCCTTGACAGAACTCAATTCGGTCCGAGTTCGGTCCGAACTCTGCCCGAGTTCGGTCAGTTTAAATTCAAAAGTTCAGTTGCCTCTAAATCTGCGAGCAACGTCTCTATGCGAAATATTTGCATCAAAACTCTGCCCGAACTCTGTCCGAGTTCGGTCCCAGAAAACACCTATAAATAGAAGAAAAATTTTCATTTCAAATCACTTATTCACTCGTCATCTTCTCTTCTCTACTCTTCAAGTGTTTTCAAAACGTTCTAAAGCTTTCAAATTATACCTATACATCTCTTAGCCAAAAGCCAGTAATATCTATGTTGATTTAGAGTTTTTGGTGTCCAAGAGTTGTAAAGAGGTCGTTCCAAGTTCAGCAACTATCCTGTTGTGGAGTCGGTCGTGCGCTCGTCACCAAGAACGGTGTTGTGAAGTCGGTCGTACACTTGTCACCAAGCACGGTATTGTAAGAGACTGTAAGCTCTCATTTAGCTTGTGCCATAGTGGATTAACATCGAGCAAGAGTACTCGAGACTGGATTAGTCCTCTCAGAGGGATACCAGTATACATCGCTGTGTCACTGAGTTTGATCTCTCTATCGCTTGCTGCATTTATTTACTGTCTCTTATTTTCTGCCATAGTTAATTTTTTAATTGGTGATTATTTTTCGCTGCACACACACACACACTCTATTCACCCCCCTCTAGAGGTGATCAGCGGTCCTACAATTGGTATCAAAGCAGGTTATATTCTTATATAACAAACCTCAGAGAGTATATATATGGCAGCCGTGAAATCAATATTCAACGGTGAAGGGCAATCCACAAATAGACCCCCAGTTTTTGATGGTACTAATTATACCTATTAGAAAACACGGATGACTTTCTTCTTAAAATCTCTTGACTTTGATCTTTGGTCTATAGTCATTGATGGTTATAAGAAACCAGCACCCATAGTGGTTGAAGGCCAGCTTGTAGACAAGCCTCATGACAAATACACTGAAGCTGAAAAAGCTAAGGCTAGTCTAGATGCTCGTGCCATCAATGCACTATTCTGTACAATTGACAAAACGGAGTTCAACAGAGTTTTAACCTGTAAGACGTCTAACAAAATTTGGAAACTTCTTAAGGTAACTCATGAAGGTACTTTCCAAGTGAAGGAATCCAAAATTAGTAGACTAACAGGAATATGAATCTTTCAAGATAAAACCCGGTGAGTCAATTACACAGATGTTTACACGTTTCCTTGATATAACTAATCCTCTGCAATCTCTTGGTAAAAATTACAGCAATCATGAGAAGATCAGAAAAGTGCTGCGGGTTCTAACCAAGAACTGGAATCCAAAATTCACAGCAATTATTGAAGAAAATGATCTCACCACTATGTCCTTAGAAACACTGATGGGCAAGCTCATGACCCATGAACTTGATTTGCAAGAGTTTGAAGAAGCAACACCAAAAGAAAAATCTATTGCTTTCAAAGCTCAAGCAAGAAAATCAACATGCAATGACTCTGATGAAGAATCATCAAGTGGTGATGAGCAAGCCCTACTTGTGAAGAACTTTAAAAAATTCCTAAAGTTTAAGAAATCAAGCAGAAGGAAGAGAGATGTCCAAGAAAGCAATGAAGATGAAACCATTTGCTTTGGATGCAAGAAGACGGGACACATGAAGAAGGACTGTCCAACTTCAAAGAAAAGCTGTCCATATGACAGATCAAGATCAAGCAGAAAAGCAACATCCGGTCGAAAGTATGCCAACACAAGTATCTGGCAAGAAAGCGATGCCAGTGATACAGAAGAAGAAGACAGACCCTGCGGCAATGCCAATGTCTGTCTTATGGCATTTGATAAGGTATCCTCAAACCCTCTATATGATGATTTTACTTTCGATGAATTAGAAAATGCCTTTAGCGAATTACTTGAAGATCACAAAACTGTGCTTGACAAGTATAAGCAATCTCGAAAAGAGATTAAGGCATACACAACCGAGATAGCTAGACTGTCCAATCTTGTTGAAGATATTAAAGAGACGTCTACTACCGGTAACACGGAAGAGATAGCCAAACTCAAGGTAGACTATCATGAGGCTATCCTCAAGATTGAAAAGAAAGAAAGAGACTATGTCAAGATGCAAGAATTGTATGACATAGAGAAGAAGAAGCACTTAGTGACAGAATAAAGACTCTCAGATATGACTGCTAGATATGAAGAGTCTATTGCGATTTCTAAAAAGTTAGAAATCAAGTTAGGCAAACAGGCAATACCTGTGACACAGCCTAAGTTTAGTCCTAATGCTAAGCATACACCTAAGAGGACTAAAAATAAGAAAGCACAGAAGAAATACGGCTATCATCATGCTTTCACTTATAGGTTCTCCAAGAAACCAAACAAGCATGTAAACACAGTTTTGACCACATCTGATTCTAAACTTACTTGCACTTATTGTGGCACGCATGGACACATATCACAGTATTGTTTGGCAAGGAAGCTTGTTGACAATCACACTTTATTCTGGAGACCTAAAACTAATCTGAATGGACCCTTCAGTAAATAGGTACCAAAGGATTCATCTACTTGTCTTGTAGGTGGACCCTCAACCCTCTCATGCTAAAAGAAAATAGATCATCGATAGCGGATGTTCGCGACACATGACCGGTGATGCATCTTTGTTCGCTACGCTATCGATGAAGAAAGAAGGATATGTCTCCTTCAGAAATAATTTGAGAGGTGATATTATTGGTAATGGTACTGTAGGTATTTCTCCTTATCCGGTAATAAAAGATGTTTGTCTAGTAACAGAATTGAAACATAACCTACTGAGCATAAGTCATTTGGGTGATAACGGTTATGGTATCAATTTTGTGAAAGATAAATGTACCATATATGATATGTCATCTGGTGATCCCGTATATAAAGGGATTAGAGAAGACAATATTTATGTTTTCTTTTTGGAGAATACTAATAATGTAGGTAGATGCCTAGTAGCTAATCTAGATGAAAGCTGGCTATGGCACATGAGACTAGGATATGCAAATATGGATACTATCTCACGACTCAGTACTAAAAAGTTGGTAAAAGGACTCTCTGAAATTCCATTCAAGAGAGATATGGTATGTGATGACTGTGAAAAGAACAAAGCACATAGATCCACTTTTAAATCCATCAACGCTGTAAGTACTTCCAGACCTTTGCAGTTAATTCATATGGATTTATTTGGACCCAGTAGAGTCGCTAGTCTTGGAGGTAAGCTTTACGCTTTTGTTATTGTTGATGATTTCTCTCGATTTACTTGGGTTTACTTTTTATCAAACAAAAGTGATGCTATTTTTGAATTTCAAATATTTTGCAAAAAGGTACAATACAAAAAAGGCTTCATGATTACTCGTATCCGAAGTGATCATGGTGGCGAATTCGTAAATTCTGATTTCAAAAAGTTTTGTGATGATAGTAGATATTACCATGAATTTTCTTGTCCTAGAACTCCTCAACAGAATGGTGTTGTAGAGCAGAAGAATCGTACTCTAAGCAAAATGGCTAGAGTCATGTTGAATCAGCATAATCTTCCTAAGTATTTTTGGGCAGAAGCTGTTAGTACAGCCTGTCATGTTTTGAATAGGGTGTTAATTCGACCAATCTCGAAGAAAACACCATATGAGCTTTGGTTTGGAAGGATTCCAAACATTTCTTATTTTAAAGTTTTTGGATGTCGCTGTTTTATCCTGAACACCAAGGATAATTTGGGAAAGTTCGACTCTAAAGCAGATGAAGGGATATTTCTCGAATATGCTGCTAAGAGTAAGGTATATAGGATTTTTAATAAAAGATCTATGATTGTTGAAGAATCTATTAATGTTACTTTTGATGAGCTGATTAGTCACAGATCTAGCGATAGTGATGATGAAGATACACATGCAAAGACTGAGAAGTGTTCTGTGGAAGATCTGACCCAAAAGTTTGATTCATTAAAATTCTTGCCAGATCATCCAGAAATACTCATTATAGGTGATATATCTAAAGGTGTAAGTATACATTCCTCTCTTAAAGATTCTGATATAGCAGCAAATATAGCATTTATTTCTCAAATAGAACCTAAGAATATAGATGATGCTTTTTCTGATGAGTTTTGGATTCATGCCATGCAAGAGGAACTAAATCAATTTGAGAGAAACCAAGTTTGGAAACTCGTTCCTAAACCTATTGGTCAATCGATAATTGGTACCAAATGGGTGTTCCGAAATAATCTCAGTGAAGATGGACAAGTTCTACGCAACAAAGCACGTCTAGTGGCACAAGGTTATAATCAAGAAGAAGGAATTGATTATGATGAGACTGATGCTCCTGTTGCTATATTAGAAGCCATCCGCATGTTTTGTGTATTTGCATGCTTTAATAATTTTAAATTATTTTAAATGGACGTGAAAAGTGTATTTTTAAACGGTTTTTTAAAAGATGAAGTTTTTGTGAAACAACCCCCTGGTTTTGAAGATTTTCAAAAACCTGATCACGTCTTCAAGCTTAAGAAAGCACTATATGGACTCAAACAAGCACCTCGTGCTTGGTATGAACACCTAAGTGCCTTCTTACTTGATAATGGTTTTTTAAAAGGAAAAGTTGATACTACCTTGTTTATCAAATCCTTGAATGATGATATTATCCTTGTGCAAATTTACGTAGATGACATAATATTCGGTTCTACTAACGAAAAACTTTGTCAAGATTTTGCTAAGTGTATGCAGAGTGAATTTGAGATGAGTATGATGGAAGAGCTAAACTTCTTCCTAGGACTACAGATCAAACAGCACTCAAAAAGAACATTCATCAACCAAGCTAAGTACACGAAGGACATACTGAAAAAGTACGACTTCGAAAACGTAAAGCCAATCGGGACTCCTATGGCTACATCTACAAAGCTTGATTCTGATGAAAGCGACAAACCTGTCGACCAGCGTAAGTATCGAGGTATGATTGGTAGTTTATTATATTTAACTGCTAGTCGTCCTGATATTATGTTTAGCATTTACATCTGTACACGTTATCAGGTAAATCCTAAGGAATCACATCTAAGTGCCATTAAGCGTATCTTCCGATACCTTAAAGGAACTTCTACAGTCGGCTTATAGTATCCTAAAACCAAATCCTTTGACCTGATAGGTTATTCGGATGCGGATTTTGCAGGATGCAAAGTAGACCGTAAAAGTACCAGTGGCACATGTCATTTCCTAGGAAAGGCCTTAGTCTCTTGGTTTAGCAAAAAACAAAATTTCGTAGCATTGTCAACTACTGAGGCTGAGTATATCGCCGCAGGTCGTTGTTGTGCTCAGATTTTGTGGATGAAGCAAACCTTAGAAGACTATAATCTGTACTACACTAAGATTCCTATTTATTGTGACAATACTAGCACCATTAATCTGACTGAGAACCCTATCTGTCACTCACGCACAAAACACATAGAGATACGTCATCATTTTTTACGTGATCATCAGCAACACAGGGATATCTGCTTAGAATTTATTGACACAGATCATCAACTAGCAGACATATTCACAAAACCATTGGCTGAGGATCGGTTTAACATAATGAGGCGAGAGCTCGGTATACTTGAATTTTCAGATTCATAATGTAGTATGGTATTTAAAATAAATTTTATAACTTGAAACTTTTAAATTTATCTAATAGAAATTATTTTGGAGAACAAGCCTAAAAAGGGTCTGTCTGCCACCACGACTACGGTCGAAGCGACGCGGTATTTAAGAGTTCCCCGGTGAACCTCCGTTAGCTGGGACAGTACCCCTACAGCTAACCCAAAATAAATACTGTTACTAAATTGAGAAGTCAAAGTCATAAAGTTGATTTTCAATTACCAAAGCTGTTGATATTGTCTGTAAGCCCACTTCCCCATTTTTTTATATTTTATTATAATTTTTAGACATTTTTATATATTTTTAAATATTTATTCTATGAAGATTTATATTTATGAATGACTTTTATAATTTATTTTGAGGCCATTTGTAACTATTTCGAGATCCAGTATTTTTTTTTAGGCTCTGTTAGGTTAAATATATTTTCTGTATTTTTCTACAATTTTTTTGGGATTTTTAGATAATTAAATATAGTAAAAATCTATTTTCTAAGACTTCTAGAATTTATTGTGCTAGCCTAAGAGCAAATATTGACCCCAAATATTTTTCTAGGGTTCATTATCCTATTTTATATTTTCTAGAATTTTTCCATAATTTTTGGCAATATTTAAATATTTATTTATTAAGGTTTATATATTTTTAAAGGCTTCTAATATTTATTATGAGAGCAATTGGGACTAATATGAGGTAAAATATTTTTATTTATATTCTAGAAGGTTAGATATATTTTCTACAATTTTCTATAATTTTTCTAGAATTTTTAGGATTTTATTTGAAGTTATTTGGAGTTAAAATAATTTTTTAATGATTTTTTATAATTAAATAATTAATTATACAGTCAGCCACCCCCCCTGGCCCACCTATCGGCGCTCAAACTGTCAGCCACCGCCTCTCTCTCTCCTATATATATTATTATATTCGCCACCCCAATTTAATTCCCGCCGCCTTTTGTGGGAGAACTCATCTAGGGTTTCCGACTTCCCGAAGCGATTTCTGCCAACTCCGACATGATTTTCACGTACCGTTTTTTTTTGTTGGATTCTTATCGAGGTAAGCTTTATGAATATGTAATTTATTTTCATAATTTCTGAATCTAAATTTCTGAAAAATTCGTAGAGTGTCAGTTGTCTAAAACTTGACACGTTTCGGTGTTTTCGAGATTTCGGGAGAACCAGAAATCAAAATCACGAACCGTTTGAAGTTTAGGAAAGCTAACACAGAGCTCTACAATATATATTTTTCCCAGAAATTATTTCGTTAATCTAGTATTTTATTTTTCTGTTGAACTCAGAACTGATCGGTTGATCCCCGTTTTGGTTACGATTAGTCATAACGGTGATATCTTTTGACCAAAGCGTGATTTTGTGGCACAGTTGATTCCAGAGCACTCGTGGCACTGAAATATACCAAGGGGTACTTTAAAAATCTAGAGTTCACAGCATTTGACTAAAAAGTCAACAGCACGTCTCGATTTGCGTGCCATGGTTTCCAAAATTAAGAAACATGACTTTTGATGGCCAAACTTGCATGTTTAGATTATATTCAGATTATTATTAGGTTAAATTAGGATTTTAAGTGAATTATTCTATAATTAATTATTATTAGATTAGTAACCCAACTAGCCACTATTTAGAACTAGAACATTAGAATTGATTTGTGGTTTTCGTACACGATTCGTGGTGCGATATATGTTATAGGTTGACAGCTTCTAGATCGGCATTTCCCTTATCATCTACTTGTGACTATGGTTTGTGCAAGAATTCAGGCAAGTACAGTATTGCATTTATGTTTTAGTTCATTATAATATTTACTCTATAGTTTCTCGTTCGATATCCCGTTGAGTCATTGCTTGATATTCCATTGAGACACGATTGTGACACTATAGTTATCATATCCTTCTTAGTGTATCATTGACCATTATTGATTGTTAGAGAGTCGGAAGGGGAAATACTCGGTAAATACGTGAACAAACCCAATTACCGTTACCGAATGATATCTAAGTCATACACATCCACGTATGAGTTAGCCGTACCAATTACTGAATGATAGCCATCGTATGATGTGCCGTATTAGCCCAGCCGTTCACGTATTAAAAGGTATTTCACACACACATAGTGGTTCCTATTTTTCCTTTATCTAGTCCATTATCTTGTTAGTTCATATCTTGCTAGTTTACATCTTGCCAGTTTATATCTTGTTAGATCCCATCTTGCTAGTTCATATCTTGATCGTTCATACCTTGCTAGTATTAGTTCTTCATATAATCTTTGCCATCATCGTTTCTCGTTATTCTAACTTATTTGGACTAACAACATTAATTACAATATGGTTGTACTCTGCTCCTTTCCTGACTGGATCGTTGTTACAGGTGAGGTTGACATGCCTACTCTTGTGCTATGGACCATACGAGAGGGAGATAGAGACTCGAAGGCTAAACCATAGAAGACTAGTTAGTTGTGTGGTAGTATTCTATAAATGTAAAAGCTTACATTCTTCTTCAAATGTAAAACTTCTATATTTTGTAAAGTTGATTTAGTTGTTGTGAATGAGCAGTCAGTATTTATGAGCACTTTAATTATTGTGGGCTAGACAGCGTACTACCGCCGATACCGCGGCGTAGGCTGGGCTTGGACACGCACTCGTATCCCAAAAAGCGGGTGCGGGTCGTGACATTGTCTCGGGAATACAAGTGACCGAACTCTGGCCGAACTCTGACCGAGTTCGGGCCGAATTCGGGCCGAGTTCGGTCGGTGCTGTATTAAATTCCAGAACCGAACAGCCGGCCCTAAACCTTATAAATACCACTCTTTAACCCATCTCTTTCACCGACAATCTCGTGGAATCATCTCCTCTCACTCCAAAACTTTTTTTTCTTCCTCCTAGCAAGGGTTCTCGAAGATCTGGTGGGCGTTCCAATCTTGTTCTTTCTCCTTTTTCAAAAAGGTACTTCATTTTTTCCTCCTTCTTCTCTCATGGATCCTAAGCGTCAACGAGGATCAACTTCCCAAGCTGGTTCCTCTTCTTCTGATTATACACCAGCTAGTTTATTTAGTCCAGCACGACCATTAGGATCAGAGGAATATGATTCTACCTTATTTCCTGACAAAGAGTACTCTGATCTCTGGCTTGACTCCTTTTCTGGTCGTAAAATCTATTTTGGAGCTTTTATAAATTTTACTATATTTTCTGAGTATGCTCCGACATTCGACCACTTAGGCTACCGAGATTTTTTTGAAGTAGCAGAAAACATCTATGACAATGCTTTCCAAATGTTTTACTGCAACTTGCAAGTAAAACATAACGAAAACTTTTATTCTTGCGTTGCTGGGCAAGAACTAGAGTTCAGTGCTACTGATATTAGTGAATTCTTCCATATTTCTGATATTGGTGAGGCACTAGTAGATATCAACCATGTTCAATTTCCTGCAGATGTCTCCCTTGCTTCCTTCAAGGAACTAATCTGTCATCCAAACCCTGTTCCTCGTAGGGTATTCTCTAGAAATTTGAACCAAAATTTTTATGAACTTCATCGACTTATTTTCTCTGTACTCCTTCCTAAGAAAGGATCCACTGATGAAGTTACTTTTCTTGAACTTTCTGCCTTGTACCACATTCATTTTGGAATTCCATTCTCTATTCCAAAGACTATGATGGCCTGGATGCTGAACTGTAGAAATGCAGGACGCAATCTGGTGTACCCTATGCACCTGGTCGCTATCTTCCGCCGGTTTGAGATTGATCTTCAAACCTGTGCATACTCCTCCACTCCAGTTGAGCTTACCAGATCACGTAGATTCCCAGCTCCACCTCTGCCTCCTGGAGCTCGGCCTGCCCCAGATGCTGAGGCTCCTCGTCATGATGCTGCTCCTGCTCCAGCCCCTGCTCCGGGATTTGATCCAGGATTTTACCAGCACTTTGATGACTTTGTTGCTGTCTCTGCGCAACGTCATCAGAGTTATCTTGATTCGGAGTTTCGCTACATTTATCAGGCCCAGGTGTTGCGGAACGGACTTGCGGATCTCCACTACAGCCTATCTCATGATCCAGTCCGTCCGGTCACCATTCTGCCTCACCCAGACTTCTCTGGTCCTCGGTTCGGAGACGAGGCATCCTTTCAGTACTTCGACCCCACTGCAGTCTACTTTCCTCCAGAGGCCCCTGGCGGTGATGATCCGACTATGTGATGCTGACTCAGCTATTGGCTAGTGGATAGTAGTTAGATGATGATCTTTTGAGTTGATGTAGTTTTTTTTTGTCTAAACTTCATAGTTAGACATTTTAGTATTTCTGATTGTACTTTGGATTATTAGTGAGACTATATTAGTATTATCAGCTGTTTCTTTTGATTTGTTTATGCTGTGCTTCACTTTGTCTTTTGTCTTTATTGTTGGCTTCACACTTTACGGGGAAGCCAAAGTCATTTTTATATTGACAAAGGGGGAGAAGAGCTATACATAACATAATCAAGCAAAACAAAACAAAACCAATCATCTCAGGTATTTTGTTTATTCTATTTTTTTAAGTTATATTTTTGGTATAAACTCAAAGTTTGTCAATTATCAAAATGGGGGAGATTGTTGGCCCATTCCATGGTCACACCCGATTTTAATAATCAACACACACTTTAGTCAATACACAAAAATATACAAACTGCTGCTAATCATTTCAGGCTATATGTGAAATCAATATCAATGGACGTTGTACTGCATCAACAAGCCAAAGATTCAATGGATTTTCATTTGAGTCTTTTTACAGTTTATTCTGTATTTTAATTTTATTGAGTCTAGGATTAGTATTGTAAAATCAAATAGGTAATACTGGCTTAGGCTTATTCCAGTCCTATTTTCTAAAAGAGCCTACCTGTTTTACATTTTCATCTTTACAAAATATATCGTTTTAGTTTTAACAAAATAGCTCTTTGACAAATATTTCAAAAATTCCTTGACAGAACTCAAAACCGAGTTCGGTCAGTTTAAATTCAAAAGTTCAGTTGCCTCCAAATCTGCGAGCAACGTCTCTATACGAAATATTTGCATCAGAACTCTGCCCGAACTCTGTCCGAGTTCGGTCCCAGAAAACACCTATAAATAGAAGAGAAATTTTCATTTCAAATCACTCATTCACTCGTCATCTTCTCTTCTCTACTCTTCAAGTATTTTCAAAACGTTCTAAAGCTTTCAAATTATACCTATACATCTCTTAGCCAAAAGCCAGTAATATCTATGTTGATTTAGAGTTTTTGGTGTCCAAGAGTTGTAAAGAGGTCGTTCCAAGTTCAGCAACTATCCTGTTGTGGAGCCGGTCGTGCGCTCGTCACCAAGCACGATGTTGTGAAGTCGGTCGTGCACTTGTCACCAAGCACGGTGTTGTAAGAGACTGCAAGCTCTCATTTAGCTTGTGCCATAGTGGATTAACATCGAGCAAGAGTACTCGAGACTGGATTAGTCCTCTCAGAGGGATACCAGTATACATCGCTGTGTTACTGAGTTTGATCTCTCTTTGCTGTATTTATTTACTGTCTCTTATTTTCTGCCATAGTTAATTTTTTAATTGGTGATTATTTTCTGCTGCACACACACACACTCTATTCACCCCCCCTCTAGAGGTGCTCAACGGTCCTACAAGTTTGACCGGGTTTGACCGGGCCTGGGCCGGGCCGGGTTGGCCTAGAGAAGGAGAAGTTGGATCCAGCCCGGACCCAGGCCCCGTTGGTCGGACCGGACTGAACCGAGCTACCCCAATTTTTTGGGAAGAAAGCAAAGTTTTTTTTTTACTTTCTACCATTTAGGTTTTTAAAAAAATTAAAATTAGAAAGTAAAAGTTAATGTACAACATTACAAGATTTTTTCCAAAAAAATAGAAAGTAAAAATTGATGAGTAATGTCAAGAAAATTAAATGACTAATACAAGATTTGCATAATTTAAAAATTAATGACTAATATAAGATTTATATAATTTGAAAATTAACGACTAGTACAAGATTACTAGTACATAAACTGTAATTAATGAATTAATGGCTCATACAATATTACTAGTATATAACCTGCGATTAATGAATCATACAAGATTACTAGATGTTGATACATGATTTTAAATGTCTGCGTAGCTTCCCTATACCATGGCTATGGTCTCATCTTAATCGTTTCCTACAATGCAAATATACAACAAGTACTTTAGTGGAGTATATTCTTTCAGAACTGCCACTTGCACACTCATTGTGAACTCTGCTAAAATAATGCCAAATTTTCGATTCTGACTCAAGCTCTTCTTGCGGTACGTGTTGAGGTTGTGGTGCGGGTTGCGGTTGCTGATCTTGAGGTTGCTGATCGTGTTGTTGTTGTGGTAGTTGATCATTATCCATGACGTCTCCACACTGGGTTGCTTGTAAAAATTGTAAAAGAAAAAAATTGTTTGTGTGATTAAGTTTGAAGATTTATGGCCTATTTATAGATTTTTTATGGTGCAAAATGACCTACTTTACCCTCAAAAAAGAGTTGTTAGAAAGATTTTTTTTGTCATTTTCATCAAAATGACCCATGTTTTGAGGCCAATTAGTTCAACACCCGGAGAATGAGATGAATAGTTATGAAGCTCTCTCTCTCTTGTTAGATAGACTAATTTTATATATCTCCATATATCTCTACAAGCCATCCCAACCTCTCTTTATAGAGGGAGAGAGAGGTTAGGAGTTACAAAATAAAAATTCACTTGGGAGTTACGAAGTGAAAAGTCACTTGGGAGTTACAAAGTGAAGAGTCACCATGATGAGTTACAACACTCCCCCTTGGCTCTTCACAAAATCTGCTTGTAAACACCTCTGAGCTTCTTCGTCTGTCTGTAGCTTGCAGATTCAAATTTGACCACCTACTTGTGCCTCGTCAAAACCTTGCCAAAGAAAATCCAGTGGGCAAAAACTTTGGTCGAAGGACAAAAGAGTACACATAGGTCAGTGTGATGGGGGTAAACTAACCATTGCAAAGGTGCCTCGTCAAAACCTTGTCAGAAAAAAACCCAGTAGGAAAAAATCGCTGATCGAAGGACAAAAGAGTACACGATGGTTTAGAAGTATACAACTGGATACTCCTCCTGATCATAATAATCCTTAGTGAATAAGGGATTTGAACTGTATCTCGTTAAAAAAACCTTGCCAAGGAAAACCCAATGGAAAAAAACTTAGTCTAAGGGAAAAAAGAGTACACAAGCATACATCAGGATGTTCCCCTTTTCACTCGCACTCGCACTCGACAGGGCGCGGGATATACGCACAACAGGGCATTTGGAAGCGCTCGTTGGAGCGCTCCCCCTCACATGCACACAACAGGGTACAAGAAACATGTTTCACTTAGGCTAGCTCTGAAAGTTTCCTAAGTCCAATTGCTCTGACATGTTTCTAGAACGAGTGTTTCCGCAGTAACTTGGTGAATAAGTCTGCACGGTTATTCTCCGATCCAATGTGTTGCACTTCAATCTTCGGAAGCGCTTGTTGTTCATGTGTAAAGAACAACTTGGGCGATATGTGCTTTGTAGCATCCCCTTTGATGTAACCATGTTTCGCTTGATCAATAACAACAGTATTGTCCTCATAGACGACAACAGGTTCATCTGGGTCATATGGAAGATCACATGCACTTCAAATATGGCCAATAACAGCTCGAAGCCATACACACTCTCTAGTCGCCTCATAGAGCGCGAGTAGCTCAGAGTGGTTCGTTGAAGTAGCCACTAAGGTCTGTTTGCGAGACCTCCAAGAAATTGTCGTGTTTCCAATGGTACAGACATAACCAGATTGGGAACGCCCCTTGTGCGGATCAGATAAGTATCCCGTATCGGCGTAGCCAACAAGGGTCGCGTTGCTTCGAGTGCCAAGAGTGTTGGACTCACTCAAAACTGCATAGGGATAGAACAAGCCCAAGTCCGTAGTACCCTTAAGGTAGCAAAAAATATCATTTATGCCATTACAATGGCGGCGTGTTGGCGCGGTGCTATGTCGAGCTAGACAATTCTAGCAAACGAGATGTCCGGTCTAGTACATTGGGCCAAGCACAATAAAGCGCGTATTGCACCCAGATAAGAGCACTCAGGACTTAATATCTCTTCGTCATCCTCCTTTGGACGGAACGGGTCCTTAGTAATGTCTAGAGAGCGGACGATCATGGGAGTAGCGGATGGCTTAACGTCAAAATGACTAAAGAGTCTGAACACCTTTTGGGTGTAGTTCGCTTGATGGACAAGAATTCCATCTTTACGGTGCTCGATCTGCAGGCCGAGGCAAAACCGTGTCTTCCTAAGATCCTTCATTTCGAATTCCCTTTTCAGGATATCAGCAGTTTCTGACAAATCTTTTTCGGTTCCTATGAGATTCATGTCATCTACATAGACCGCGATGATTGCGTATCCTGAAGTAGATTTCTTTATGAACACACATGGGCAAAGTTCGTTATTAATGTATCCCAAACCGATCAAGTATTCGCTTAGGCGGTTATACCACATTCGCCCAGATTGTTTCAATCCATATAGCGAACGCCTCAGTCTAATCGAGATCACGTTCACTACCAAAATTTATCGTTTTAGCGATGGCCCTATCCGTCACCAATCCGACGGTAATTAGCATTAGCGACCGATAAACGACGAATTTTGGTCAAAAAAATCCATCGGCAATCAGCTCGTCGCTAATAACGGTCCGTCGCTACGTTGTCGTCAAACGACGGAATAGCGACGGATTGTCGACGTCACTGTAGGAGCGTAAAAAGTGCTTCACAGAAAGAGTCAAAGTGATAGATCATTCCACTCAATATTGATCCCCTTTACGCCACAGAGAGGCTAGTCTCTTTACGCTCAAGCCAAGGCTAATTACTTTTACGCCTAAAAGCAGCCAGGGTCAAGACAATAGTTTTTACGCCCAGGACAAGCTAGCCACTTTTACGCTGGACAAAGCTGTCAAGTCTCACATTTAATGCAAACTCTGACATGGAGATATTAATGATGGCATATATCACAGAATTCAAAGGGATTTGTTTTTACACAGAGAACAATGTTGTCGTTTAGTGTGTGGATTAAGCTACTTTACGCTCACACAATGGCTTCTTTTACGCACGAAGATTATACGAGCCTTTACGCTCAACAGTTGACGTGTGCGTAAAGTCTATTTGAGCTACTTTTACGCTCAAGGTTATTTAACAACCACTTTACGCGGGAAGTCTATGTCAGGGCTATTTTACGCCTAATCTACTGCTTTACGCTCATAGTACATTGGGGCTATTTTTACGCCCTATTCTCCTCCACCAGTTTGGAACGTGGTTTGCTTACGTGGCTTTCATGCCATTCTTCTCGAAGAACATGTGTACATGCATCCTATTCTTACTGAAATGGTGCGACACGTGTCAACATATGCAGAGGATGGCTTCAGTCGTGGGTGGCAGTTGTTAGCGTAAAGATGGAACTTTTGCTGAGTTTTTACGCACAAAAGCCCAAGTCTATAAATAGACTTATTTTTCTCATATGACACACACAGAGACAGGAGAGAATACAGAGATCGGAACTTAGAGATTTTGATTTTCCAGAGCATTCTTCTTCAACCTTTCTTTCAGAACAGAGTGAAGCAAAGCAGGAAAGCATTCGGCCTCGCCATCAGTGCTCAAGTGCGTCGATACCTTTCTGGTGACTTAGTTCTTCCAGTTGTTCTACTTCAAGCAGTGATCTTCATCATCATCATATGGTCCAAGGAACAAAGTGATCATTTACGAATCAGACTTCCATAGCAATACTTTCCCAGAATCAAATTTGTACTTCTTGTACTTTTTCTCATTTTATTTTCAAAGGCCAATTTCCTTTTTTGGCAATTTTGTTAAGTGAAACAAAAATGGCGACTCTGCTGGGGACAACCTTCTCCTCTGACGAGGAGGCAATTGCTCAATATGATGATGTTTCGGTCGGTTCGACCAATAAGACTCTGGTTGTGCACTTCGACCAGACTGCCTTTGAAGAAATGCTCCGAACTGGGGGTGGTTCTCGCTGCTCCAATGTTCAAAAGTCTCGCAAAGCACAAAAAGTTTGGATTCCTAAATCCAAAGTGGCTTCTGATCTCTCTGTTGCTTCTGATGATAAGGGAATTCTTCCCACTCCTGTCGTAGTGGCTTCCGTTTGTAACGAGGCAGTCCTTACTTCAGCGTCGCACTCTACGTGTGGCAATTTATCTCCCGTCTGTCACGGTAAAGATAATCAGCTTTCACACTCACTGCGTAAGAATCAAATTTTACGCTCAGTGGGTAAAAACCAAGTTTTACGCTCAAAGCATAAGCATGAGTCTCCTATTTGTAATATGGCAGACTCTAATGCTTCTGAGTGTAAGAATAAGTCTCCCGTCTGTGACGTGGCAGACACACACAAATTACGCACTTCGCGTAAAAAAAAATCTCCCGTCTGTGACGTGGTAGATAATCAATTTTTGCGCTCTACGCGTAAAGGTAAGTCTCCTGTTTGTGACAGTGTAGATAAAATTCGCAAAGATGTTTGCACATCTAATGTGAATGTACCTAAATGCATACAGCATAAAAATGTTGTTGGTAAAGCTTCTGTCCTCCACCAACAATCTTCTTATACTGCCTTACGCAAAGTATCAAACTTACAAATTACACGCCATGAAAGTGGAGTCCTTCGTGCTAAAAAATCTCAAGATTTACGCACACAACTCCAAACGTGTAAAAATGTACAGTTTGGTTCTGCGAATGCAGCCAGCAATCTTCTTTATACACAAGGGACTAAACGTTTTTCTACCCCAAATGTAATAAAGAAGAATACTCCATCTGTTCCTGTTGATTTACGTGAATTGCTAATACAAAAGCGTAAGAACAGACAATCTCTGGTGACACTCCCCCAAGAAAAACATCATTGTGAATATCACCAGGTTGTGATCAACTGTTGTTGTTCGGCTTCAAAACGGTCAGTTTTTGATCGATTAAGTTTTAATTCGCCTCAACATCAAGCTGAAGACCAAGAACATGAGCTGTCATATGCATCAGTCAACATGGTATCTCATACTAACAGAGGATGACGTCCAAGACGGAATACGTCCCAAACCCCAGGTCAGCAACAGTTCAACAGACTTCTTGATTCTTTTGAGGGGGTATATCAAAACACTCGATCAAGAAGACAAAGACAGATGCAGACTTCTGATTCAGAAGCTGGGGGTACTCAATCTTTTGAATCCGAGACTGACAGTGTCGATTCATACTTCTATACTGATCCTTCTATATCTTCAAGAGAGGTCGAATCCTACGCTGTTGGAGATAAACCAGAGACGTCATCTGCTAATACGGAACAACGTCTCACTGCCGTGGAGCAATCACTGAAAGACATGCTTAACATGGTGCAAAGCATGCATCAGATAATTTTGAATCAGCAAACTGCTCAGCCGGCAGTAGTAACACCGGTACCAGTAACAGCACAAACTCAAGATAGTCAAGGGGCTGAAATACCTTTGAATATTCAAGAGCCTACTGTTAATCAAAATTCTGTATCTCCAGATCCCATCATTCCTGAAGATGTACTACCTCCAGTGGGGGTTACGGTACATCCAACAACCATTCAATCAAATGTGCTTCCTCAAACCAGTGAAGCCATTCAAGCAGTGCGTGAGCTCAAAGCACAGTTTGAAGTCTTGAGGCACAAAGATCAACTCCAGAGGCTAGGGATTAAGCAACCTTATCCTCCTCATTGGAATGATGTACCCTTTCCACCGAAATTCAACTCGCAATCTATGGTTTTGTTCGATGAAAAAGTATCTCCCAGTCAATATATCAATTATTTTGATATTATGACTGTACACTTGAAGAAAAATGATGCTCTTCTCACTCGAGTGTTCATCGGGTGCCTGACGGGTTCAGCTTACGACTGGTATCGTAGTTTATCCGATAATTCTATTTCGTCTTTTGACGAATTTAAGGCAATATTTCTCTCCCGTTTCTATGAAGGAGGTATGGACATGAATATGTCCTCCTTGATAGAAATCAAACAAAAGGAGAAAGAAGATACTCGGACGTTCATCGAACGTTTCCGACAGGCTACTCTAAAGATACCTTCTGGTATGCCAGATTCAGCGTTGATTGATACATGCAAGATGAATCTGCGACTATCTATCGCTGTTTTCACGGGTTCCCAATTCTCAGGTTGGGCTTCGTTTATCATAGCAGCAGTTTATGTCGAGACCAATGGTAGGTTGGCTCGAGAGCATGGGATAATTTTCGCTTCAGAAGATAAAGGGAAGAAAAGTAATCCTAGTAATCCTGGCAATCGTAATGTGAAGGGAAAAGATACTCTTATGGTCAATCTTTCCAAGAACAAAACGACGTCGAATAATCAAGAATCTTCCAGGCCAAAAGAAGAATACTCTTTTGACGAAAGTGATATCCCAGGGATATTCCAATATCTGGTGAAAAGTGGCAAACTTCAGATTCCGGAGCCCAAGAGGCCTAATGAGGTGAATCTGACTGATAATCCCAAATACTGTATCTATCATAGATACATTAATCATCCTACCAGCGCTTGCTATGTCTTGAAAAAAAAAATTCAAGAGCTGATAAATGGTGGTGCTATTGCTTTAACCAATGATGACCATACGGTTACGTCCAATATGGTTTCTCTTCAGTTCGGAGATTTTCCTCCACAGCAAGTCCCAGATAGAATCATCCCAATTCCGAAGGCGACGATGAAGATCGTGAATATCCTGCCTGCCAGGAAAGAAAATGCAGGATTGCTGCCGCACACACTAAAGAATGGTGAAATCATGTGGGTACATCCTGACTTAGTGCCTGAGTTAAAAAATAAAGATAAAACTTCAAAATCCAAGAAGGGTAAGAAAGTCAAAACTTGCAACATGATTTCTCATGTTATTCCAGATCCTGATAACTTGGATCATCTATGGGAAGGCCTTCCTTTAGAAGATAGACTGAAAGGACTGAACATCTGTCCTCCAAGTCTAGCTCCTCCTACCAAGCTCAAGCTTACTCATCAGCAGTGGTTAGCCATGAATAGTGTTCCTTTATATCGGGCACAACAAGTCTTTGCTGCTTATAAAAAAGCTTCGATAGGGATTTTTCCTCGTATCCCGAATCCTTCTCCTTCCGTAGCCATAGAGACATCTATGCTTCATTCTCCTATAGTTACAGAGATTTTTTCCTCTTTCTCTGTTGAAACACCTGTCAAAAGTCTGCTGCCCACTCATTTGTATAGTCAGTAATCTGTCTTTCTCATGAAAAAGATGGGTTATGACTTTCAAAAGGCAGAAGGTTTGAATTATGATAAAGGAATACGACTTTCTTTACAAATTCAAAATCAAAATTCCACTGTTGGATTGGGTTCTGAAGCTCCTTACAAGAAGAAGGCTAAGAGAGGGAAGACTAAATCCTGTAATATGGTATTTCCTTCTCCTGAGTCTGAGGAAGAAATTTTTGCTGGTACAAGATCTGGAAAAGAGTACCACAAAGATTATGAGGGATCTTCTAAAGAAGCAGAAGATGTAGTGGAAACACTACTAACTCAACCTTCTCCTGTTCCTGCTAAACCTTCTGTGGTTGAAAAGGGAAAACAGAAAGCAGTACGCTTCGACGTCCCATTGAAGTCTGCTTCGAGTTAGGGGATGGTGATGAAGCCTTACAAGTTTGATATTCTAGCTCAGTTAGCCAATACTCCGGCTAGACTATCTATATTTGAGTTGTTTCGCCTTTCCAGAGAAAGCAGAGAGACTTTGAGTGAAGCTTTACTTCAAGCAGATTCATGCTTGGCTCAACTCAAGACTTCTGATAATATGCCAGTGTCATGTCCACAATGTCATAGTGTGATGGAAGCAATTTCCAACATCACCTTTACACAAGAAGATATGCTGTTGAAGCATAACAAGCATGACAGACCTTTGTGCTACACTGGGTATATTGGATCCACTAAAATTGACAGGATTTACATTGATCCTGGGTCCTCAATTAGCATAATTCTTCAGAGTATGCTAAGACCCCTGAGGATTCCTACTAGTGATTTGACTTACACTAGTACTACGATAGTCGGTTTCAACTCTGGCAAGAGCAAGCCACTGGGGAAGATTCGTCTGCAGATTCAGATTGGTGATCTTCGAACCATGGTAACTTTCTATGTTATCAACTCAGACGTCTCCTATAATATCCTTTTGGGGAGACCGTGGATTCATGAGCACAATATTGTACCTTCAACTCTCCACCAATGCTTCAAGTATGTGGATTCCGAAGGAGTTATGAAGACTGAGTTTGCTGATATCAATCCTTTCAAGGGTGTCGAAGCCTATTTTTCTGATTCAAGGCTTTATAAACAAGATCATGTGAAAGAGATATCAGACATGGCTGAAGATCAATCACCTACTGAGGATCAGTCTATTAATGAAGATCCGCCAGAGGAGCAACCTTTGAAGATCATAGTCAAGGGACGAATCCAATCCCAATCTGTCAATGATCAACCTCTAATAATCAAGGTTAAAGGAACAACTCAAACTTCATCTGAGGAATCAACAAATATTCCTGCTAAGAGCCAAGTTTAACCTTTTATGATCAAGGTCAAAGGGCGTACTTCTTATACGAATGATCCAGAACCACCATTGATTGTCAATCTTGGCAAAACTACGCAGAAGACGGATAATGGTCCACTGATGATTAATCCGAAGCGTAGCAGTCAAATTATAAATGATGTAAATATTGATCATTCTGTACTTTTTGATATCAATGAAGATTTCCTTTTCGAGTATATGGCTGTCAAGTTTATTGAAAGAATGACTTTATCTTTTGATAATCAAAGTCATCAATATAAAGGCGACATTGAGCCAGAAGAAACCTTATACATTGATCATAAGGAAAATTCTTTTCCTCCTCATGTAAATGTTGGAACCTATGCTCAAAGGTTCCTGACATCTTCTCCCTATCTTCTACCTGTAGCCGCTTCATCACAAGCCTGCGTAACTTTTAGACGTCACGAAGAATCTTATTTCGTGGTTCCGTCTAATAAGAAAAACAAGCGCCAAATCGTGTTTGGTCTGGCTAGAAATATCCCTGTTGCTCAGGCAGATGAGCTGAAAGATAAAGACAAAGGAAGAATCCGAATTGACAAGTATAGTCAACAATCTATCAAGATTATCCAGAACATGGGATATGATTTGAAGACTATGCAAGGTCTCAATCAAGGCAAAGTGTCACGACCCGTTACCCAAATTGTTGGGCCGGGCCGGGCCATGTCCAGCCTACGCTTAAGATAAAGCGCAGTAAGCTGTTCTAGAGATAACAAGATAAGACTAAATGTGCTAACAATTCTATAAGTGAAGAAGAATCATAAATGCTCCAAACACAAAAGTCGTCGTATATAGTGAAATATCCAAGTACAAGTAAACTGAAATATAAAACTGGATACATGTCCAGTTACAAAATGGTATAGTCTAATACATGACTACACTAAATATCCCAAGCAGCTAAGCAAACTAGACGAGTCTCCCCGCAGGAACATCCTCGTATGGCAAAACCGGGTCCTCGGCAGTGACTCCATAATACGAATCACAGAGCAACTCCTCCTCAGTAAGTATACCTACAACGTTATCCTGTCAGGACGGGAGCAAGTACAACCTCTACAACTAAAGTACTGAACATATAATGAAAGAGATGTACAACAAGAAACATGGTGTGATAAGTCTATAAAACAAGAAATACTGAAAACATGGCCTCATGGTACAACTGGGATCAAGTATCAAAGTAACATAGGGAACATGGCATATCATGGTTTAATTGGTTCTTTTTGGAAATGACAACATATAGTTTAAAAGTTTAAAACCGTAGCATGTACGTGAATCGGTCAATAGGTAGCAGGATGTACTGCGGCACATATCTGGCATGCACATACGTGCACGAGCGGCATCGGTGTATATCCATACACAAACGCGAGATCAGAACATACGGCAAGGTCGCATATAGAATGTCACCGAGCGCGGTAAGTACATACGGAGAAGGGGGTCATGTTCACGTACGCTACTAACAGTTTCCCCTTAACCCGTTATTTAACATGTGGGAGATACGAGAGCAGTAAAAACATGTGAGAGATACTGGGAGCAGTATAAGCATGACAGGTACTGGGAGCAGTATGAAACATGTGAATACTCAGAGCAGTCTAAAGCATAGTGAAACTTGTGCTGAGAACCCGTAAGAAGCATGTGGAGGTATAAGTGCTGTACTAAACATGGCCGGTACTGAAAGTGATACAACATGTGAAGACATAACTTGCTACCTCAAGGATCAGTCTTTTAACAGGGTTAATACATGTTCTAGCATTAAAAGACAGTAATTGAGTATGTAGATGTACTTGCCTCTAGCAAAACAAGCTGCGATAAATGTGCTATGGATGTCTGATAACTCGTCACTGTAGAAGTAAATATAACAAACTTAGCTTCTTACACTAAGCTAAAATACTAGATCACTAAACTGGTGTGACACGACTTGTGACTGGGCACCTAGCCAAAATAATGACTTGGCCTAGGAGACCAATGTGGGGGTGACACACTATGTTAACTAACTTTCTAGGGTCTTTACACTAGTGAGGGGTGGGGTTCAATACGACTAAAACTCCAAATAACACAAAAAGCTACAAGTCGTAATTAATCAATAAATAAATCAAAAGACTATTGTGTTTTAACAATATTAAAGATAGGCAAAAAGTCTAGTTTTTCTTAAAGTAAAGTATCAAAGTGATCCTTGTTAATCATAGAAATTTATTATAATTTTTCTGGAATTTATTAACCAGTACAAATATTTTATAAAAATCAGTTTTCCTAAGTATACAGAAAGTGAGTTTTGGTTTCATATGCCAAACTAGTGGCAAAACAGTAAATTAAATACTACAAAAATTATACTAAATTAGCCAACTTAACAAAGTATCTAAAAACTATTTTTCCATAATTTTGGCAATACTTTAAGTATTTTTAGAAAATCAAAAACAGCAAGGCACACAATAATTAATTATCTGCGTATTTTGTCCATGTACATAATTTGAACCAAAGTTCAAATACAGGACCCAAGGCCATGAATCAAGTCCAATATGACTTGTACAGGTCTTGAATGTGTGAAAACACATTTGAGCCCAAATACCCATGCTAGGCTTGGACATCAAATGGTTGCAGTAATTTAAATCTACAAAATATATTTGTAGAAAAATATACAAGTGCAAAAATATAATAATATTTTAATAGGGTAAAATTGCACAAAAGCCAAGAATTTGTGACAAATACATTATAGTATTTTAGAATATAAATAAGTACATTTTTCCATAATTTTTATAAAGGCTAATTAGTTAGGAAATACAATTTAAATATATTTATAACATAGGTATACATATATGTGTACAAGGACATATATGTGTACATAGATATTTTTAGGAAGCAAAAGTACATAGTTTATATATAGATGTACATATATAAAACGTATATATACATATATATAGAAAGTGGACATACATAGAGTATATCTGCAAATACCTATATAAATAATTATATGCATAAAGTAAATATTATACATATTATGTATATACATCATCATATATATATACATAGGAATATATATACAATAATATATATAATATATATATAATCACAATAAATAAATAGACATTTTAGTAATATTTATCATATATAAAATATGTATATACATATATACCTATACACATAAAGGTATATATATATATATATATATATATAAAATAAAAACAGTAAAAGAAAAGAAAAGGAAGAAAGAAAAAGGAAAAGAAAAACAAACATCAGAGGCGGAGCTCGAACACGAGCCTCTGCAAAGGAGGGGGGTTTCTAAACTGTGCGGGCTGGCCAGTAGGCCAGTCCGGCCCGATTGTTAGGATAGGGTTTTGTTTAGTTTTATTTCGTTTTAAGTTGATTTAAATAATAAAAAAAATAATACACAGTCCTGTGTCCTGACAGTTAAGGACACAGGGTTTGCCCGTGTCCGTGCTTCGCACGACACGCACGAGTCCTAGTTCTCGTGTCCAGCTACTGGACAAACATCCCCGTGTCCTGGCGAGTCTCTCTCGTGAAATCGAGACACAGCCGACACGAAAATGAAGCTGACACTTACGTGTCCGGCGAAGAGGAAGGCTTCGAGAGGGCGGACGGCGGCTGGGGGCGTCGTGGTCGTGGCGGAGCAGTGGCGATCGACGCGGCTCGTCGAGGCGGACTCGTTGATGGTGGTGGTGGTCGATGACGTCGAGCGGTGGGGCGGCGCTAGGGTGGTCGCCGTAGTTAGGGTTAGGGCTAGGGCTTTCGTCGGAGACCAACGTCTAGGGTGGTCAGGGACGTTCGTGGTGGTCGGGGTGGGTTAGAGCTCGGTCTGGGGAGCAAGGTGGGGGGTTTAAGTAGGGGGCTAAGGGGGTCGATAGGTCGGTCGGACAGCGGAAACGGCGGGGGCAGCGGTCGGGGAGTCGGTCGGGGCAGGGTGAGCGGTGGAGGAGAGAGAGAGTGACGTGGGGGTTTGGGTAGATTTGCATTAGGGTCCCCGATGTTTAGAAATTTACATTTAGGTCCTAAACAGGGTAAAATGCAAATGATAATTTGCACTCCGCACTAATAACAAATTATTAATTGCAAACTAATATATAAACAATTCTAAAAAAATTACAAAACACTATTCAAACAATTCAGAAAATTACATAATGCTATTAAAACATTTAAATAAATTATAAAATGATATTTTTGTATTTTAAAACTCATTTAAAATCATTTAAAAATTATAGAAAAATTCCTAAAAATTTCCTAAAAATTATTTAAGGCTATAATTGACATTAAAAATTAATTAACACTAATTAAAATGAATTTGAAAAAAATCAGGGGCTTACAAGTCTTCCCTCCTTGAAAAATTTCGTCCTCGAAATTTACAAGAATTGAAGACCCGACAATATTCTAACATAGCAAGCAATGCAACAAATGACTAAGGCTACGATCAAAACTAACCTCCCGAAACCTGTTCCGGCTCCGGCTCAAGGACTAGGCTATAAGTCTTCCCCTGGGGTCCCTTGGCTACTGGGCAGTCTCGAATCTGATGGATGACAGACCCACAAGCTAAACACTGACCCAACCTCTTCCTACAAACGAAAGCGTCGTGGCCTACCTTCTTGCAGAAGGCACAAAAAGCTCCCTTCTGCTGCTGCTGCTGCTGTCGGGGTCCCGGGGCTCTAACTGGCTGGGTCTGATGATGTGGTGGAGGGGGATGGTAAGTCTGCTGGGGTGGCGTCGGCGCTCTCTGCTGGAAAGCCTGACGCTTGGACGGTCCCTCATGATGTACTGAAGCCGGCCTCTTGCTAGACAGAAGACGCTCCTCAATGCTCCGGGCTAATTCTAGGCTCTGGTAATAGTCAGTCGTACCGTTCGCCACTATAAGGATGCCAATGTCTGGAACTAGACCATGGCAAAACCTACGGGTCATCTCCTCTGGATCAGCAACCAGACTAGGAGCAAAACGGCTCAAGCGACTAAACTCTCCCGCGTAGTCATCAACAGAACGGTTCCCCTGCTGGACGTTCTGGAATCGTAGCCCCATGGCTACTCTAGCAGCGGTCGAGAAGAATTTCTTCTTGAACTGGGTCTTGAACTGGTCCCAGGTGGCTCTACCTCTCGCGAACAACGGCTCATTCCTGAACCAGACTCCGGCTAAGTCTATCAGCAGAAATCCTGCTGCCTCGACCTGAAGGTCATCCGGCATCCTAACTCCCAGAAGCTTCCTCTCTACAGAATCTAGCCAGTCATCAGCTACTACTATGCCCTCAGTCCCTGAGAACTCCTTGGGATTCAGACCCATGAAGTCCTTAACCGTCCCCGCTCTCTGCCGCGGCTCTACATATGGTGGGACCACGGGACGTCCCTCAGAACGCTCCATGCTCTGGCGAAGTAGGGTAGTCTGCTCCTGATGGGTTGTTAGGAACCCCTGTATCAGTGTGAGCAGCTGGTTCCCGTCGAGTGTGACGGAAGCCTGGGTGGGTATAGTGATAGGGGGTGGTGGAAGTATCGGGTCCTGCCGGGCCTGGGATGTGGAAGGTGGTATCTGGGCCTGTGGATCTGTGGAGTGGGGGAATGTGGTAGGTGGAGGTGCATCAGTCAACTGGTCGGCTGACTGGATACGGAGGGCCCCATTCTCGGGGGTAACATGCTGGGACGAACGAGTAAGCACCATCTAAATTACACATAAAAGACTTATAAGGACTTATTCAAAGTAAGCAATCATATGCAAGAAAATCTAATTATAATAGCAAACATGTGATGTGTTTCCTATGTTGCAATCCTAGCATTCCTCTAAGTGTTCTAAGCGTCTTTCCTAATGTTGCCTAATTACCTTAAGTTCCTAATTGCAGGCCTGCTTGGTACAATAACGTAACCAAACAGTTTAGTCAGGACCTGCATGGGCCGCCAAAAAAACATGTCACGACCCGTTACCCAAATTGTTGGGCCGGGCCGAGCCATGTCCAGCCTACGCTTAAGATAAAGCGCAGTAAGCTGTTCTAGAGATAACAAGATAAGACTAAATGTGCTAACAATTCTATAAGTGAAGAAGAATCATAAATGCTCCAAACACAAAAGTCGTCGTATATAGTGAAATATCCAAGTACAAGTAAACTGAAATATAAAACTGGATACATGTCCAGTTACAAAATGGTATAGTCTAATACATGACTACACTAAATATCCCAAGCAGCTAAGCAAACTAGACGAGTCTCCCCGCAGGAACATCCTCGTATGGCAAAACCGGGTCCTCGGCAGTGACTCCATAATACGAATCACAGAGCAACTCCTCCTCAGTAAGTATACCTACAACGTTATCCTGTCAGGACGGGAGCAAGTACAACCTCTACAACTAAAGTACTGAACATATAATGAAAGAGATGTACAACAAGAAACATGGTGTGATAAGTCTATAAAACAAGAAATACTGAAAACATGGCCTCATGGTACAACTGGGATCAAGTATCAAAGTAACATAGGGAACATGGCATATCATGGTTTAATTGGTTCTTTTTGGAAATGACAACATATAGTTTAAAAGTTTAAAACCGTAGCATGTACGTGAATCGGTCAATAGGTAGCAGGATGTACTGCGGCACATATCTGGCATGCACATACGTGCACGAGCGGCATCGGTGTATATCCATACACAAACGCGAGATCAGAACATACGGCAAGGTCGTATATAGAATGTCACCGAGCGCGGTAAGTACATACGGAGAAGGGGGTCATGTTCACGTACGCTACTAACAGTTTCCCCTTAACCCGTTATTTAACATGTGGGAGATACGAGAGCAGTAAAAACATGTGAGAGATACTGGGAGCAGTATAAGCATGACAGGTACTGGGAGCAGTATGAAACATGTGGATACTCAGAGCAGTCTAAAGCATAGTGAAACTTGTGCTGAGAACCCGTAAGAAGCATGTGGAGGTATAAGAGCTGTACTAAACATGGCCGGTACTGAAAGTGATACAACATGTGAAGACATAACTTGCTACCTCAAGGATCAGTCTTTTAACAGGGTTAATACATGTTCTAGCATTAAAAGACAGTAATTGAGTATGTAGATGTACTTGCCTCTAGCAAAACAAGCTGCGATAAATGTGCTATGGATGTCTGATAACTCGTCACTGTAGAAGTAAATATAACAAACTTAGCTTCTTACACTAAGCTAAAATACTAGATCACTAAACTGGTGTGACACGACTTGTGACTGGGCACCTAGCCAAAATAATGACTTGGCCTAGGAGACCAATGTGGGGGTGACACACTATGTTAACTAACTTTCTAGGGTCTTTACACTAGTGAGGGGTGGGGTTCAATACGACTAAAACTCCAAATAACACAAAAAGCTACAAGTCGTAATTAATCAATAAATAAATCAAAAGACTATTGTGTTTTAACAATATTAAAGATAGGCAAAAAGTCTAGTTTTTCTTAAAGTAAAGTATCAAAGTGATCCTTGTTAATCATAGAAATTTATTATAATTTTTCTGGAATTTATTAACCAGTACAAATATTTTATAAAAATCAGTTTTCCTAAGTATACAGAAAGTGAGTTTTGGTTTCATATGCCAAACTAGTGGCAAAACAGTAAATTAAATACTACAAAAATTATACTAAATTAGCCAACTTAACAAAGTATCTAAAAACTATTTTTCCATAATTTTGGCAATACTTTAAGTATTTTTAGAAAATCAAAAACAGCAAGGCACACAATAATTAATTATCTGCGTATTTTGTCCATGTACATAATTTGAACCAAAGTTCAAATACAGGACCCAAGGCCATGAATCAAGTCCAATATGACTTGTACAGGTCTTGAATGTGTGAAAACACATTTGAGCCCAAATACCCATGCTAGGCTTGGACATCAAATGGTTGCAGTAATTTAAATCTACAAAATATATTTGTAGAAAAATATACAAGTGCAAAAATATAATAATATTTTAATAGGGTAAAATTGCACAAAAGCCAAGAATTTGTGACAAATACATTATAGTATTTTAGAATATAAATAAGTACATTTTTCCATAATTTTTATAAAGGCTAATTAGTTAGGAAATACAATTTAAATATATTTATAACATAGGTATACATATATGTGTACAAGGACATATATGTGTACATAGATATTTTTAGGAAGCAAAAGTACATAGTTTATATATAGATGTACATATATAAAACGTATATATACATATATATAGAAAGTGGACATACATAGAGTATATCTGCAAATACCTATATAAATAATTATATGCATAAAGTAAATATTATACATATTATGTATATACATCATCATATATATACATAGGAATATATATACAATAATATATATAATATATATATAATCACAATAAATAAATAGACATTTTAGTAATATTTATCATATATAAAATATGTATATACATATATACCTATACACATAAAGGTATATATATATATATATATATATATATATAAAATAAAAACAGTAAAAGAAAAGAAAAGGAAGAAAGAAAAAGGAAAAGAAAAACAAACATCAGAGGCGGAGCTCGAACACGAGCCTCTGCAAAGGAGGGGGGTTTCTAAACTGTGCGGGCTGGCCAGTAGGCCAGTCCGGCCCGATTGTTAGGATAGGGTTTTGTTTAGTTTTATTTCGTTTTAAGTTGATTTAAATAATAAAAAAAATAATACACAGTCCTGTGTCCTGACAGTTAAGGACACAGGGTTTGCCCGTGTCCGTGCTTCGCACGACACGCACGAGTCCTAGTTCTCGTGTCCAGCTACTGGACAAACATCCCCGTGTCCTGGCGAGTCTCTCTCGTGAAATCGAGACACAGCCGACACGAAAATGAAGCTGACACTTACGTGTCCGGCGAAGAGGAAGGCTTCGAGAGGGCGGACGGCGGCTGGGGGCGTCGTGGTCGTGGCGGAGCAGTGGCGATCGACGCGGCTCGTCGAGGCGGACTCGTTGATGGTGGTGGTGGTCGATGACGTCGAGCGGTGGGGCGGCGCTAGGGTGGTCGCCGTAGTTAGGGTTAGGGCTAGGGCTTTCGTCGGAGACCAACGTCTAGGGTGGTCGGGGACGTTCGTGGTGGTCGGGGTGGGTTAGAGCTCGGTCTGGGGAGCAAGGTGGGGGGTTTAAGTAGGGGGCTAAGGCGGTCGATAGGTCGGTCGGGCAGCGGAAACGGCGGGGGCAGCGGTCGGGGAGTCGGTCGGGGCAGGGTGAGCGGTGGAGGAGAGAGAGAGTGACGTGGGGGTTTGGGTAGATTTGCATTAGGGTCCCCGATGTTTAGAAATTTACATTTAGGTCCTAAACAGGGTAAAATGCAAATGATAATTTGCACTCCGCACTAATAACAAATTATTAATTGCAAACTAATATATAAACAATTCTAAAAAAATTACAAAACACTATTCAAACAATTCAGAAAATTACATAATGCTATTAAAACATTTAAATAAATTATAAAATAATATTTTTGTATTTTAAAACTCATTTAAAATCATTTAAAAATTATAGAAAAATTCCTAAAAATTTCCTAAAAATTATTTAAGGCTATAATTGACATTAAAAATTAATTAACACTAATTAAAATGAATTTGAAAAAAATCAGGGGCTTACACAAAGGTAGACGACTACCATTATGTGGTGATCCGTTTTACCAGAAGACTCGTCATGGCTTGGGATATGATCCGTCCCACATGTTTAATGATGATATACAAGAAAAATTCTCTTCTAGCTCTTCGCAGTCATCAGATTCGGAAGAAATCCAATTCGTCGAATCCGATATGTCTCATTCCTCATATAATGAATCCAGACAAATATTCTCAGTCAATATGGTTCAAATTGATGGTGAATCAGAGCCATTTGAGAATGATCCTTGGGCTCAACAGATGGATACTCAGTGGGAACTCCGTTTTGAATAGCGACAGCCACCTACAGAAGATGAGGTTATCCAGATTGATGTTGGAAATGGAGCTACGTCCAAACCAATACTCATCAGTAAGCATCTTTTCGAAGATGAAAAGGAAGAATTGATAAAACTTATCAAAGAATATATTGACATCTTTGTATGGACACTACCAAAATTTATCGATTTAGCGACGGCCGAATCCGTCGCTAAGACGACGGTAATAACTATTAGCGACCGATTGCCGACGAATATTGGCCAAAAAAATCCGTCGGCAATCAGCTCGTCGCTAATAACCATCCGTCGTTAAGTTGTCGTCACATGACGGAATAGCGACGGATAGTCGACGTCACAATACGAAGCATTAGCGACGCATTTCCGATGGACTGTCGTCCACTTCAGCTTTTAAGTACTTAACTGTGTAGACAATACCGACGTAAATTTCTGTCGCTAACCCGTCGCAAAAGCGTATCAGATCGTATCGTTTCGTCGCTAATCCGTCAATAACATCGATATCAAGTGACGGATTAGCGACGGTTTTCTGACGAAAAAGCCATCGACCAGCTTCTGGAAATTCATGTCATTTCCAGCAACTTGGCAATGGATAAGTCGTCGCTATGCCGTCGCAATATATCGACCGCATAGCGACGGATTAACCGTCGACCTTGTTCTAGAAATTCTTGTTATTTCCAGAATACGGGCGACGAGTATGTCGTCGCTATTCCGTCGAACAATAAATCATGTCGACGGATTGTCCGTCGACCATCCGTCACTACCTGGGAATAATTTTCAAATATCCAGGTAGCGACGGAATAACCGTCGAAAAATAGTCGGCAACTGGAGACATCCGTCGCAAAATGGTCACAAGTCCGTCGCTAACTGAGAATATTTTGAAAAAAAATTACTGCTTTTTAGCTGTTCGCAAAAATTTGCATAAACCAAACCTATATAATGCACACCAATTATCCAACAATCACATATACCAAATATATTATGCACACCAATTATCCAAGAATCACATAGACCAAAATATGCACATACGAATTTAATGCACACCAATTATCCAAGAATCATATAGACCAAACCAAATTAATATAAAATAGACATCAGTTATCCGGAAGAGTAACCTAATATCCATCGTTATAATCCGATCATTACACAAATATTCCAAATTTTTCACAAATATTCCAAAACACATAGGAAAGAGTTGGCCAGTTACAGTAACCTAATATCCAATCCTGACGACCGATCATAGCACAAATATTCCAAAATTTTAACACATAGGAAAATCGACTTTGGCCTCAACAAAGACCACAAGTCAGACGATGAATCCTCACAGCCAGGGATGATAGTTGCGTTGAGGCATGTACCATTCTATCAGCCACTTTGTATACGAAGGCTCAATCTGGTTGAGGTCTTCTGTAGGGATAGGAGGGTCGGTCCCGATGCTACTACTCTCTGACGGTGGCTCCTCCTTAGCTTCAAGCTTGGGAGCAATCTCTTCCCTGATGGTCATCGGTTCTTCCTTGACAGTCACCGGCTCTTGTTTGACGACGGAGACTTCCTCCGTGTTGACCTCCAAGGGTTTCTTGCCTCGACCCCTTCCTCGACTAGCAGCACCACCTCGACGAGTCCTAGGAGCCATCTTTCTGACAACAAAAATTTTCATATAGGGTAAAGAAATTTACTCAAGTTATAAAAGTTGTGACATTAGTTTTTTGCGTTCATCATCATTAGAGGGAGCAGCACTCGAAAAGTTGTGACGTTGGTAGCATGAGAGAGTAAAAATCTGTATCACAAGACTAATAGAATTACTATGTAATCATGTACTCACCAATAACCGGATGTAACTGGAGTCGTTGGTACTATCGTGCAGTAATTTGTGGATCCACAGAGATGCTAGATGTACTTAGTATCTAGTGTATCAGATTAGTATCGGTCTATCGGTTCAGTATAGGACGTATCATATTGGTATCGTCCTATATCCGATATGTACATGTATCGGCCGAATAGCTAGGATTCATATTGGTCTTATCGATTTGGTATCGGTCATATCCGATAGGTATCGGCCGTGCTGGATTAGTATAGACTATTTCGGATTAGTATCGTGGAAGGTTTAGTAACAACTGTACTTGGATTTCTCTCTTCTCGAGCTAGAATGCCATTGCAAGAGAATCACCAGATCGTGATTGGCCAGTTACAGTAACATACATACTTTATTTTCCATCAGGAAAAGCGATATTGAAAAGGAAGTATGTATGTTCTGTAACTGGCCATCTACGCTCTCGTGACTCTCTTGCAATGGTAATCTAGCTCTAGAAGAGAGAAATCCAAGTACACTTGTTACTAAACCTTCAACGATACTAATTCGAAATGGTATATAATAATCCAACACGGCCGATACCTATCGGATATGACCGATACCAAATCGATAAGGCCAATATGACTTAATGGCTATACGGCCGATACATATCGGATAGGACGATACCAATTCGCTAAGGCCAATACCAACCGAACAGTCCATACCAAAACGATAGATCGATACTAATCCGACACGCTCAATACTTATAAGTACCTACGGTCCAGGAGGTTGATCCGCTAGTACATCCATGTACGAACAACGAAGTAACGATCCATTTCAATTTGGATGTGAAAATCTGTATCGTAAGACAAACTAAACATAATCAATTCTATTTCACATGCTTAATTGTCAAGTATGGGAACGAATAGCTCAGAACACAACCTAAAATTCATTCTAGATGAACTCACGTAATGTTTACAGTCTTGGTCTCAACTGTCTTCGATTCTATGATCCCATGTCTTAGGTTAAATAAATCACTAACCTCATCACGGTGAGTCTTGGTGTAGCACTCAAATGTGGGGCACCCGTAAATTCGTCGAGTTTTTAAATCATCGACATTGAGTTTTAAACCCTCACGTAGCCTTTCTGCTTCACTTTTAGGGTCGAGCAGCATCTTCTTGCAAGCTTCGGTCTCCAGATACTTAGTGTCAAGATTTTGGACGCTTTCGTAGAGCATGTCAACGCATCCTAGCGTCAATTTACTCGGCAGTAAATTGACGCAAGGATGCGTTGACATGCTCTACGAAAGCATCCAGAATCTTGACACTAAGTATCTGGAGACCGAAGCTTGCAAGAAGATGCTGCTCGACCCTAGAAGTGAAGCAGAAAGGCTACGTGAGGGTTTAAAACTCAATGTCGATGATTTAAAACCTCGGCAAATTTACGGGTGCCCCACATTTGAGTGCTACACCAAGACTCACCGTCTGTATAGTTCGGTTATTGGCGCTCGATGTCCCTGTGGTAAGGCAATGGATGAGGATATTGCGTGGGAGGGTTGCAGATGGAGGCAACAAGGATGGCGTATTTGTGAAAGGAGGGAAAAGATACATAATCACAGACGATTTGCATGTAAGGCCATTCTATTCCATGGAGTCTGCGTTGTCTATTTTTCGAAAGCATGGGATCATAGAATCGAAGATAGTTGAGACCAGGACTGTAAACATTGGCCGCGATGAGGTTAGTGATTTATGTAACCAAATGTAGTAATCTTGTAATTTAAAGTTGGAAGAACATGCTAGTAGCCTTATATATAGTTGCTGCCTCACCAGTCGAATGACTTAATTGCCAAGTATCGGAACGAATGGCTCAGAACACAACCAAAGATTCATTCTAGCATACATTAGTGAGTTCATCTTGATTCTGTTATATCCTTCAGATACTATATACGATAAGAAAATAGATGATTCACACTAATGTATGCTAGAATGAATCTTGGCTTGTGTTCTGAGCCATCCGTTCTGATCAAGCATCTTCCTTCTCCTCTCCTCCATCATGTCTCTGAACCAATCTGCTCCTCTCTACTTCACTTCTTTTTATTTGACTCTCTCAGCAACATATGACATCCAGCTTAAGTGTAGAGTCGGGGGAGAAAAAATAGGCAGGAAGATGAGGGAGAAGCAGCACAGCCGGCGGCATGACCCGGAGGAAGTACATAGGTTTTCTTCAACAGCCGTAGGAGAACTATTTCTCCTACGGCTGTTGAAGAAAACCTCTGCACTTCCTCCGGGTCATGCTGCAGGCTGTGCTGCTTCCCCCTCATCTTTCTGCCCGATTCTTCTCCCCCGACTCTACACTTGAGCTGGATGTCATATGTGACTGAGAGAGTCAAATAAAAAGAAGGGAAGTAGGGCGGAGTAGATTGGTTCAGAGCCATGGTGGAGGAGAGGAGAAGGAAGATGCTTGATCAGAACGGATGGCTCAGAACACAAGTCAAGATTCATTCTAGCATACATTAGTGTGAATCATCTATGTTCTTATCGTATATAGTATCTGAAGGACGTAACAGAATCAAGATGAACTCACTAATGTAATACTAAGACATCATCTACTACTATATAAGATATAGTGATAGGTTGTCGTATCATCATTGCCGAGGGATGAGGGTCGGAGGACAGGCAACTTTATCTACGGCTACATAGTTTCTGCCTCGCCAGTCGAATGGCTGCAGGGACTATGTCCTGATCACCATGTCGTACCGTAGACTAATACAAATGGAGCTGAAAAAATATGCATAAACCAAACTAATATATAATGCACACCAATTATCCAAGAATCACATAGACCAAATATGCACATACGAATTTAATGCACGCCAATTATCCAAGAATCATATAGACCAAACCAAATTAATATAAAATAGACATCAATTATCCTGAAGAACGTAACAGAATCAAGATGAACTCACTTAATGTAATACTAAGACATCATCTACTACTATATAAGATATAGTGATAGGTTGTCGTATCATCGTTGCCGAGGGATGAGGGTCGGAGGACATGCAACTTTATCTACGGCTACATAGTTTCTGCCTCGCCAGCCGAATGGCTGCAGGGACTATGTCCTGATCACCATGTCGTACCGTAGATCAAATGCAAATAGAGCTGGAGCCAAAATACAGAAACCAAAATACAGAATCAAATCCCTGGGACGGATGGCTCAGAACACAACCAACCGGAGAGGATACTCTGGAGATCCATCTAAGTAGGACGTATACTCTGAGAGATCACCTTTACAAGAATGATATCAGTAGTGGGATTGAGTGCTGGAGGGGATACTATCAGAGTATACGTCCTACTCAGATGGGTCTCTCACCGTTACTATTTTTTTCTGACAGCATGGTGGATGTGCTCCGTCAACAGAATCTAGCTCCGAGCCAAAACTTTGCCCCGGAGCTCAAGTGGACATCCTTCGTGTAGAGCTCGAGTGAGAGGTTCCTGACAGCAAGGTGGTCTCCTTTGTCAAAGTATCCGTGCTCGTCCCACAACCAATGTGGGATGAGCACGAATACTTTGACAAATGAGACAACCATGCTGTCAGAAACCTCTCACTCGAGCTCTACACGAAGGATGTCTACTTGAGCTCCGGGGCAAAGTTTTGGTTCGGAGCAAAATTCTGTTGACGGAGCACATCCACCATGCTGTCAAAAAAAATTAGTAACGGTGGGAGACCAATCTGAGTAGGACGTATACTCTGATAATATCTCCTCCAGCACTCAATCTCACTACTGATATCATTCTTGTAATAGTGATCTCTCAGAGTATACGTCATACTGAGATGGATCTAATATTCTTTCTTGTTGGTTGTCGTATCATCATTGCCGAGGGATGAGGGTCGGAGGACAGTACAAATAGTCTAATACAAAAACAACTCAATAAGTAGTCCAATACAAATAGTCTAATACAAAAATAACCCAATACCAATAGTCCAATACAAATAAGTACTAATAGCTAATGAGAACCATGCTGCTCACGCAAACGCTCGGTGATACGTTCACGCATCCACCTCGAAAAAGCGAGATTTTTGGCACGATGAGAGATGTCGTCCCTTGCAAGGACTGTATGAAGAGAACTCTCGGTCTCACTAGCTACCGGTACTGGATGAATAGAACTCCCGGTCTCACTAGCAATCGGTGCCACTTCTTCCTCAACTGTAGGTGGAGCCACATCAGCATTCACTGTTTTCTTCAAACGACGTGCCGCTCCTCGGGTCATGGGTGCCATCTGGTAAGATCGATAGTCACAAATAATATAATTGTAACATAAGCAAGCTAACTAAAAGAACCATCATGTAATTTGAGTACATTTTCGAAAGCCGATAAAGTATAAAAAATTTGATTTTTTGCCAAGTGTGAGAACGGATGGCTCAGAAGACAACCCAAGATTCATTCAAGCATACATTAGTGTGAATCATCTATGTTCTGTACATATGGTGTAGTATATGTTCTTATCGTATCTAGTATCTGAAGAACGTAACAGAATCAAGATGAACTCACATAATGTAATACTAAGACATCATCTACTACTATATAAGATATAGTGATAGGTTGTCGTATCATCATTGCCGAGGGATGAGGGTCGGAAGACAGTCAACTTTATCTACGGCTACATAGTTTCTGCCTCGCCAGTCGAATGGCTGCAGAGACTATGTCCTGATCACCATGTCATACCGTAGATCAAATGGAGCTGGAACTGGAGCCAAAATACAGTACTACTTCACCATGTCGTACCATTTTACTCTCTCTCTCTCCTCCCCCCCTCCGGCGCTCTCACTCTCTCCGGCGCTCTCACACTACTAATTCCTATGTGTTTTAAGTGTGAGATCGGATGGCTCAGAACACAACCCAAGATTTATTCTAGCATACATTAGTGTGAATCATCTATATTCTGTATACATATCGTGTATGATATGTTAACCTTATCGTATCTAGTATCTGAAGGACGTACGTAACAGAATCAAGATGAACTCACTAATGTAATATACTAAGACATCATCTACTACTATATAAGATATAGTGATGGGTTGTCGTATCATCATTGCCGAGGGATGAGGGTCGGAGGACAGGCAACTTTATCTACGGCAACATAGTTTCTGCCTCGCCAGTCGAATGGCTGCAGGAAATATCCGTCACCATGTCGTACCGTAGATTAATGCAATTAATAGAGCTGGAAATATCCGTCGCTAACCGGTAACTAGTCCGTCGCTAACTGAGATTGTCACATACACATATGTATATCACAGCTAGATGTATAGATATACATCTATACAGAAGCACACAACTGATAGAACTCGCACTGTCCTTGAGACAGTGAACATATACACCATGAATCCAAACCCCATATATATTCACATTTACTAATCCAAATACCACCAAACTAATGAAACACCCAATATGGATAACACATTATTTAGCCAATATATAAACTCAGATGAATTTGAGAAGCAAAGCCACCCGCCGCCCCCGACCAAAGCCCGCCGCCCCAAGCCAGCCGCCCAGCCCCCGACGCCGCCGCCCCAAGCCCACCGCCCAGCCTCCGACCCAAGCCAGCCGCCCAGCCCCCGACGCCCCCGCCCCAAGCCAGCCGCCCAGCCCCCGACGCCGCCGCCCCAAGCCCACCGCCCAGCACCCGACCCAAGCCAGCAGCCCAGCCCCCGATGCCGCCGCCCCAAGCCCACCGCCCAGCCCCCGACCCAAGCTAGCCGCCCAGCCCCCGACGCCCCCGCCCCAAGCCAGCCGCCCAGCCCCCGACGCCGCCGCCCCAAGCCCACCGCCCAGCCCCCGACCCAAGCCAGCCGCCCAGCCCCCGACGCCGCCACCCCAAGCCCACCGCCCAGCCCCCGACCCAAGCCAGCCGTCCAGCCCCCGACGCCTCCGCCCCAAGCCAGCCGTCCAGCCCCCGACGCCCCAACCCCGCCTCCCAGACCCCGACGCCCCCGCCCCAAGCCCACGGCCCAGACCCCGACCCAAGCAAGCCGCCCAGCCCCCGACGCCCCAAAACCCCAAGACCGCCTCCCAGACCCCGACGCCCCCGCCCCAAGCCCACCGCCCAGCCCCCGACGCCCCAGCCCCAAGCCCGTCGCCCAGCCTCCGACCCAAGCTAGCCGCCAAGCCCCGGACGGCCCAGCCCCAAGCGCGCCGCCCAGCCCCTATACGACACCGCGAGAGAGAGAGAGAGAGATCGAGAGAGAGAGAGAGGGGGTTACCTTCGGTTGAGAGAGAGGAGAGGACGCCGACGCCGACGACGACACCGACGCCGATCATTGAAGCCGACACCGGCGAGAGAGAGAGGGAGAGAGAGAGAGAGAGAGAGAGAGAGAGAGAGAGGAGAGAGAGTGAATTTGGGGGGAATGCGAAAAGTTCCCCCCGTCGTTTCATTTAAAGTCTGGATCGTATATATAGCGACGGACTAGCGACTGGTATACATCCGTCGCCCGGTAGTCGCCTTTTTTGATATGTGCCGACTGACTACCCGTCGCTAAGTCGTCGAAAATATGTTCCGTCAATTTCCTACACAATTCCCGCCAAATATACGACTGTGTTGCGACGACGGTAAATCTGTCACTATATTACCGTCAGTCTAGCGACGGCGGCACGACTATTCCTCCTCCTAAAATAAAAATAAAAATGGCAAAGGCTTGTAGTCGAAAATCAGTCGCTGAGCGGCCACGAAACCGTCGCTAATACCGACGAAAAAATTTTGTCGCTAAATGAGTGTATTTTGGTAGTGGGAGTTATGAGGATATGCCAGGGTTAGATCCTAAAGTTGCTACTCATAAACTCAATATTTTGCCCAATGTCAAGCCTGTAAAACAACAGCAACGGCGCTTTAGACCAGATATGATGGATGCAATTAAAGCAGAAGTCAAAAAGTTGATTACATGTGGGTTTGTTCGTGAAGAGCAATACCCGGATTGGGTGGCCAATATTGTTCCTGTTATGAAGAAGAACGAAAAAGTCCGAGTTTGTATAGATTATCGAGATCTCAATACAGCTTGTCCAAAGGACGAATTTCCACTTCCAATTACTGATGTCATGATAGACAATACATGTAATTTTGAACGCATGTCTTTCATGGACGGATTCTCAGGGTACAACCAGATTAAGATGCATCCAGAAGATGAGAAGTATACCGCTTTTCGTACACCCCTTGGGGTCTACTGCTATACGGTTATGTCGTTTGGTCTTAAAAACGCCGGTGCCACGTATCAACGGGCTATGAGCAACATCTTTCAAGAACATCTACGGAAGATAGTTGAATGCTATGTAGATGACATTGCTGTTAAAAGTCGATCAAAGGATGATCACATTCAAGACTTGAGGACAGTATTTGAATTGATGCGCCAGCATCAATTGAAAATGAACCCTACTAAGTCCTTCTTAGGGATTTCCAGTGGCAAATTTTTAGGATTTGTCATTACTTCTCAGGGTATCCACGTTGATCCTGATAAGGTTAAAGCAATTCTTGAAATGCGTCCTCCTCATAATCTGAAAGAACTCCGTGGCTTTCAGGGTCGTATTGCTTATATCAGAAGATTTATATCTAATCTGTTTGGAAGATGTCAACCTTTCTCCCGACTGTTAAAGAAAGGCGTATCATTTGTTTGGGATGAAATATGTCAGAGAGCCTTCAATGACATCAAGCAATACCTTACAAATCCACCTGTTCTGGTACCTCCAATGGTAGGAAAACCATTTTTGCTATATGTTCGAGCCTTGGATCATTCACTTGGCGCTCTTCTTGCACAGAAAAGTGATGTGGGTCATGAGCAAGCAATATATTATCTGAGCAGAATGATGGTCGGAGCTGAACACATGTATACTCCTGTGGAAAAAGAATGTCTAGCTTTGGTTTTTGCCGTCCAAAAGACAAAATATTATGTGACAGGACAGACTATTCATGTCATCTCCAGAATAAATCCCATTCGGGTATTGATGAGAAAACCAAGCATTTTTAACTCCAGGTTGGCCACCTGGGCGATGTTGCTTACTCCTTATGACATGGTTTATGTACCTCAAAAATCAATAAAGGGTCAAGCATTAGCCGATTTCTTAGCTGCTCACCCTATACCTGAAACATCAAAATTATATGAGGACATTCCAGATGAAGTCGTGGATTGTAACCTGACTTTGAAGAATGACATATGGCAATTATATTTTGATGGGGCATCACGAGTAGGACCTAAAGGCAATATTGTCTCTGGGGTAGGAATCGTCTTGGTTTCTCCTGACAAAATGGTCATATACCGTGCCTATTCTCTCAATGAGCCATGCTCCAACAATGTAGCAGAATATAATACTCTATTGATCGGTCTCCAAGTAGCAAAACAACCGGATATTGAGTTCCTAGAAGCTTATGGAGATTCTCAATTGATTGTTAATCAAGTTAGAGGGACTTATGAGGTCAGAAATCTTGATCTCATTCCTTACCATCAAGTGGTAGTTGAACTGGTCCTTTCATTCAAAGGATTCTTCATTGAGTTTGTACCACGCTCTCAGAATGTGGAAGTTGATGCTCTTGCTAGCTTAGCTGCAGACCTGGCTGTTCCAATCCGAAGGCAAAATACAATAACTTTGTTGGATCGAGACTTGTTCTGTGTCAAGAATAATTTGTATATTGAACAAAGTTATACTACAGAGTCAAGTTCCCAGCAGAAGGATTGGAGAGCTCCATTCATTGATTATGCAGTCCATAGGATTTTGCCTGAAGATCCAAAATAAGCTGCATCAATCAAAAGACGATCGTTTCGATTTTATTATGATTCGTCTTTACATATGCTATACCGTCGTTCTTATGATGGACTCTTGCTGCGTTGTCTCTCAGAAAGTGAAGCTAAACAAACACTACGAGAAGCTCATGATGGTATTTGTGGTGCTCATCAACCGGGTCCTAAATTACAAGATCGCATTCGAAGAATAGGGTATTATTGGCCTTCTATGATAGCAGATGCTGTAGACTATGCCAGAAGATGTAAAGCATGTCAGATTCATGCTGATTTTATTCATCAACCATCTGAATTTCTACACCCTACAGCAGCCTCTTGGCCCTTCGAAGCTTAGGGTATGGATGTCATTGGTCCTATTAATCCTCCTTCTGTTAAAGGACATCGGTTCATATTAGCTATAACAGATTACTTTTCTAAGTGGGCAGAAGCAGTTCCCCTTGCGGAAGTGAAAACATCCAACGTGATCAGCTTCATCAAGCACCATGTCATTTATCGCTTCAGGATTCCTCGACGGATAATTCATGACAATGGTCCACAATTTGCCAGCCAGGCATTTTATCGATTCTGTAATAAGAATTGAATTCAAAAATTTGGCTTCTACGGCTTATAATCCAGCTGCTAATAGTTTAGCCAAAGCTTTCAATAAGACGATCATTAAACTTCTCAAAAAGTTTGTCTCTTCTAATAAACGTGATTGGAATGAGAAACATTGGAGAGTGTTTATGGACTTATCGAACAACAGTCCAGACTCCTACTGGTTTTACACCATTCTCATTGGTTTTTGGATGTGAAGCTGTCCTCCCATTGGAAATCCAGATCCCATCTCTACGAATAGCCATTGCTAATGAGCTAACTACAGAGGATAATGATCGCTTACGACTCCAAGAACTTGAAGGATTGGATGAGAAGCGTCTTCAAGCACAACAGCATATTGAGCTATATCAAGCCCGTATATCTCGAACTTTCAATCGTAAAGTTAAAGAGAGGGTATTCAAGATTGGCAACTGGTATTAGCTGTTCGAAGACCGATGGTGATGACTCATAAAAACAAAGGGAAATTCTAAGCAAAAGGGGAAGGCCCTTATGTAATTGAGTCCGTATTTTCCAATGGCGCCTATCGATTATCAAAGCCCAATGGAGATCTACTCATGATGCTGATCAATGACAAATTTCTTAAGAAATACTATGTATAAAAAAGAAGACAGAATGAAAATAAAATTTCTTTTATTATTATTTTTGTTCAAAACAAAAGGTCAAGGACGAGGACCACTGCCTTCGCCTTCCTTATTTGAATACATAGTCAACCAATGCTTCGAAGGCATCGTGGCCTGAGTTCATAAAAAACATGCAGGCAGCCATCCTCAGCGCTTCTTCTTCAGGAGTTTTTCCTGGCTCTTCTAAGAAAGCAAGGAGGTCTTGGGGTGGCTTGGGCGTAGAAGAGCTTCCACCTATTTCGGTTGGGCCTGATATAGTGGGTTCAACGGGGCACGTCTCAATGATGTCCTCAATTTTCCTGGAGACTTCATTCTTTTGCCGTACATCCTCGAAAGACATTTCCAATAGAGGAGGAGAAATAAGAATGAAATATTACAAGCAGTTCTCACCTATTTATAGAAGAGGACTATAAATGAACCAGTCTTTGAAATTGAAAACAACCTTTCATTTCCGAAAAGGCCTGTCCGTTCGTTTTATCAGGTTCATCCATTTAATTATGGAATTGAATCAATGTTTTCTTTTCCCGAAAGTTATGTTGATTCATTCATACATTGATATGGACCTATATACTCATGACATTGGTCTCTCTATTCCCCAGCTACCAAGGTTTAGTTAAGCTGATTTCTTGTCTCCTGGGAGAAGATCCTATAAAAGGCTCTCGTAACTACGAGACAGATGCCACGTGTTGGTTTGTTTCTTGGAAATTAACAACCATAGAAGCAGTCAAAAGAAATGTTGAACAGTTCTATGTACCAACAGATGAGATTAACATCAAAACTTTATTTATAAAAAGGGGGTAGTGGACCCCTACATATAAGAGAGTCGCAATACATGGAATATCATTTTTCGTTGGGTTGACGAAGGGAGGCACCTAACTCACGCATGTTGCGAATCCCGGAGCGACGCATCAGATTTAAAAATGCTTCTGCATCTCCTAAGCCCTCAAATGCAGTCGGGGGACCACCATCTATGCGACTGAAGACTGCTGGAGTTAATCCAAAGCACTCTACAAAGTTGCGGGCTCGCTCAAAGTCAATCCTTGAGCCCGAAGCCTCTTCATTGTTAATCTCGTTCTTGGGCGCCATGTCACTATGAGGATGAATGACAAGAGTGAAGAATTTCTTCTTATTTATACAATTAAATCAACTCTTCATATTCCTCATTGGAAACTGCTCATTATTAATGTAAACTCGGGGAAACGAAAAGGCATTCGAAAGTTTTGAGAAAGAAATTCATTGTGACAGTTAAGTGTTGACCGACACCATTGAAAATTGTACCGACTGTTGGACATCCCCGCTTTTACGTGGATGACGGTTGCGTATCCCGAATTTTACGCTGACTGATCAAACTTTAACTTTTACGCTTCTGTTCAAAGTGTTTCAAATTTTGGAGATATTTGAAAACTTTGAAGAGGGTCTTGTAGGAGCGTAAAAAGTGCTTCACAGAAAGAGTCAAAGTGATAGATCATTCCACTCAATATTGATCCCCTTTACGCCACAGAGAGGCTAGTCTCTTTACGCTCAAACCAAGGCTAATTACTTTTACGCCTAAAAGCAGCCAGGGTCAAGACAATGGTTTTTACGCCCAGGACAAGCTAGCCACTTTTACGCTGGACAAAGCTGTCAAGTCTCACATTTAATGCAAACTCTGACATGGAGATATTAATGATGGCATATATCACAGAATTCAAAGGGATCTGTTTTTACACAGAGACCAATGTTGTCGTTTAGTGTGTGGATTGAGCTACTTTACGCTCATACAATGGCTTCTTTTACGCACGAAGATTATACGAGCCTTTACGCTCAACAGTTGACGTGTGCGTAAAGTCTATTTGAGCTACTTTTACGCTCAAGGTTATTTAACAACCACTTTACGCGGGAAGTCTATGTCAGGACTATTTTATGCCTAATCTACTGCTTTACGCTCAGAGTACATTGGGGCTATTTTTACGCCCTATTCTCCTCCACCAGTTTGGAACGTGGTTTGCTTACGTGGCTTTCATGCCATTCTTCTCGAAGAACGTGTGTACATGCATCCTATTCTTACTGAAATGGTGCAACACGTGTCAACATATGCAGAGGATGGCTTCAGTCGTGGGTGGCAGTTGTTAGCGTAAAGATGGAACTTTTGCTGAATTTTTACGCACAAAAGCCCAAGTCTATAAATAGACTTATTTTTCTCATATGACACACACAGAGACAGGAGAGAATACAGAGATCAGAACTTAGAGATTTTGATTTTCCAGAGCATTCTTCTTCAACCTTTCTTTCAGAACAGAGTGAAGCAAAGCAGAAAAGCATTCGGCCTCGCCATCAGTGCCCAAGTGCGTCGATACCTTTCTGGTGACTTAGTTCTTCCAGTTGTTCTACTTCAAGCAGTGATCTTCATCATCATCATATGGTCCAAGGAACAAAGTGATCATTTACGAATCAGACTTCTATAGCAATACTTTCCCAGAATCAAATTTGTACTTCTTGTACTTTTTCTCGTTTTATTTTCAAAGGCCAATTTCCTTTTTTGGCAATTTTGTTAAGTGAAACAGTCACAACACGAAGCATTAGCGACGCATTTCCGACGGACTGTCGTCCATTTCAACTATTAAGTACTGAACTGTGTAGACAATAGCGACGTAAAATTCCGTCAGTAACCCGTCGTAACAGCGTATCAGAGCGTATCGTTCCGTCGCTTATCGGTCGGTATTCGTCGGTAACGAATGACGGATTAGCGACGGCTTACTGACGGACTATCCGTCGACCAGGTTCTGGAAATGCTTGGCATTTCCAGCACCATGGCGACGGAATAGTAGTCGCTAATCCGTCGCTACAACGTTGCCACAGCGACGAATTACTGACTAATTATTTGTCGCCATCGATCTAGAAATGTCAAGCATTTCCAGAACCTTGTCGACGGATTGTCCGTCGCTAAGCAGTCGCTAGAGCGAGCGACTGCTTAGCGGCTGATTATCAGTCGCTCTGGCGACGGATTGACCGTCGCTATTCCGTCGAAGTTTATACCACCAGAACCTTGTCGACGGATAATCCGTCGATCATCCGTCGCTATATGGAAACACTTTAAAAACTCCAGATAGCGACGGCTGATCCGTCGAAAAATCGTCGGCAACTGGGATTATCCGTCGCTAAACGGTCACTAGTTCGTCGCTAACTGAGTTTTTTGGGAAAAAAAATTGCAGCACTTTCCCTGTTCACAAATATATGCATAAACAAAACCAATATATAATGCACACCAATTATCCAACAATCACACAGACCCAATATATAATGCACATCAATTATCCAAGAATTACATAGACCAAATATGCACATATTAATTTAATGCACACCAATTATCCAAGAATCACAGACCAAACCAAATTAATAGAAAATAAATATCAATTATCCTAAAGAGTAACATAATATCCGGTGCTATAAGCCGATTATAGCACAATTAATCCAAAGCTCTCACAAATAATCCAAATTTTCTTAATACAACATTTTAAGAAGAAGGAGGTCGATTGTCCGGTGGTGGTAATCCCATATACGATCGACGAATATACTCCTCCACAAGGTACGGAGGTAAGCCGTCCTAGACACTGCTCGGAAGTCGGCGTAGTTGCTCTGCGGACATGAGATCCAGGAGTGACGTCACAGTCGTAGGCGGTACCACAGGGGCATCAGGGTTGAAAGAAAGATGGCCCACGGAAGACGGACCGACACCTGCAGTCGACGGACCAGTAGAACACGGACGAGCACCATCAGCAGACGTACCGGCAGCAGCAGACGGACCGGCAGCAGCAGACGTAGGCAGAAAGTATGTGGCAAATTGCTCCCGCAAGGACGACACCGCCTCGTACAGCTGCGACCTAACATCATCGTCTGTCGGGGCTACGGGAGGAGGCGGTGTCGGTGGAAATCTCTGCGTCGCCATGTGCAATGGTCCTAGGGAGCCGACTCCGTACAGGAACCCTTTCTTAAAGCCGTCGACGGTATCTACGAACAAGTCATTCCAAGCGGCCAAAGAAGAGGGCATCCGGAAGGGCGTCGTTTCATCGACATCCTCGGTGCCAGTTAACTGAGCCCGACTAAGGGCCTCACGATACGCAGCCTATCAAATGAATGTGTTTATATTATAAGATTAACCTAAGTTGTAATCTAAATCCTATGTTTCACTAAGTTAAGTGTGAATCCTAAGTTTACCTAAGTTATAGTCCGAATACTTTTAATTCTAACGTTAATCTCATAAACATAAGTACTTACATCAGTCTCCTTGGCCCTCTCGTCGACGAAGCTCCCGTCCTTCCGTCTTTTGTGCGTATGCTGGAACACGTCGTGCATGGTGACCGATTCTGGCACCCTTCCCTCCTTCACCGCCCGTTGGGCCTGCATACGAAATTTTCGTAGAAACTAATTAACTCCTTTAATTAATAATACCTAATTCGATAGTGAAATAAATTTACGGTTGCTCACCAGATCTGCAAGTGTCGCTGCATGGGACCTTGATCCCCCCGTATGAAGGCCCGCGGCAGATCGGTTCACCTTCGCCTTCTCCGATTTCTCCTTGTACGCAGGGGTATCCATCATGCCTAAGAGGTCCTCATAATACTCCTGCCGGATCCAATTCGGCCTCGTATGCCCCATTTTTAGGTCATGAATCATATCCCGTATCTTCTTCGAGCAAGCGCTTCTGTAGGTCCTGCGGATCCCCTCCTCGCGATGGAGGGGCCACCAGTACGTTGTCTAACACAAAAAATCAATTATCACATAATTTAAAAAATGGTTGATTAAAAAGTAACTAATAATTAACCAGAAGATATAGATATATACCCTCAACTCGTCGAGCCAGACGTACTGCACGTTTGGGGGCACCGACGAAAAGTTGAGGTAGGGACCGTGGAAGTTAGCCCTGATAATTTCTCCAAGGGCCCTGCCAACATTAAACGGAAAAAACCTACAAAGAAAAAACGACTGGATTATTAACTTGAATAAATGAAAGAAATTTAATATATTAACTTAAATTTACTTATGAGGTCCCCACGGGCCATAGCTCTCGTCGGAACTCGCCTCTCGGCCTCTCTGGTACCGTCGGAGGATCCGCGGGTCCGCGTATGTACTCCCCAATAACCGGATGGAACCGAGTATGGGGGTACTCCGGGGCCCACTGTGCAGTAACTGGGGCATCTCCTGGTGGATCCGCTGCTGGTGGTTCCGATAGCGGAACGGATCCGCTAGCAGATCCGGACTCATGCCTCGATGAAGTGGTCGATCGAGGGCGGGATGCGTCTGTGCCCGGGGTACTCTCCGGGTCGGGCTCGCTCGATGGGGTCACATCCCAGGAACTTTGAATGCGACCACGACCACCAGCACCAGTACGACTACGACCACGACCACGACCCGCACCACCACAACCACGACCAGCACCACGACCACGGCCAGCCATCATGACCTATAAATAGAACACATAAACATAATTAACAATATAAAAGTGTAAATGGATATAAAAAACTAAACTAAAATATACATACCACCAGTAGGGAGACGAGTGTCGCCGCGACGAAAAAGACTATGAGTGCCATCTGCAATAAGTAAATAATTGAATGAAAAAAATATGAATTCACGTAATAGCTTTTATGAGGTCAAACTTAATTCACGTAATTGGAAGTGTTTTTAATATACAACAATATTTAACCTAATCATCGTCTTCGTTCTCATCCTCGGCCTCGTCTTCATCATCATCCTCCTCATCCTCATCCTTATCTTCATCGTCGATTTCATCTGTATCCTCATCCCCATGAAATTCTTCTTCTTCTTCTTCTTCATCTTCTTCTTCTTCTTTTTCTTCTTTTGCCTCAAAATTTGGGATAAGACGCCTCTTTCTCCCCTGGTTGACAGCTAAGTCTTGTGTATCAACCTCTTCCTCCCCTCTATTTTTCTCAACAATATCTTCAACATCCATTGTATCTGAGTGTTGTCCCAAGTATTAGGACTTTTCGATCTGGTCCTCTTGGTATGCTGGGTCTCCAACGTTGAATGTATTTCTAGATTTAATCTTACATACTGCCCACCAGTCAAATCGATCTCTACGACGCCTTGGGTAGCTTGTATAGTAGACTTGAACAGCCTGATTTGCTATCGCAAATGTATCGGACCCTCTATACCTCCTGCGATGATTTATATCGACGAATCCAAATTGTTTATCGATTCTCCAACCGATATTTGGTGTCGTATCGAACCACTCACATTTGAACATCACAATATACATATCATATGGGCCAGTATATTGTAAATCTACAATATCCCGAAGCACTCCATAATAGTCAAAGTCCGGCTCGTCGTCATAGACTGTGCCTTTTATGCAAACACCAGAATCCTTGGTACTGATGCCGTCATTGATAAATTCGACATTTATAGCATTCTGAGTTGACTTAAACCTGAAGCCATTAACGATATAGCCTGGCCAAGTCTTTATTTGCTTCTTCGGTCCCAGTGCCAGATAACGAACACTCTCATGAGTGAGTGTTGTTTCAGGCAATAAAACCTGTAAACAAATATTTATAATTTAAATGTTTCAGATTATATATTAATAATCTCAATTATAATCACAGTTACTTATGTATTTACGAAACCATGACGGAAATGTACAATCAACCTCTCTTTGAAGTCCCTCATCGGTAATATCGGGTCTCCTCATTTTGACTTCATCTCTAAATACACTATTAGTGAAAATAAGAATATATAAGTGTAGTCACTTACTTCATCAAATTCGAGATTATAACGAGTACAAGTGTACTGACTTACTTCTCCAAATCTCTCACTTTTTGTATGTCACAGTTTAACAAGACATATCGGTGAGCGACATCATACTTGTCGTCTGTCAACCACCGTCTTTTACTAGCCCCAACATGCTTGCCCCTTACATTGAATCTTCCTCCATCCTCAACGTCCTCGTCATTCCTTTGAGGTCTATTTCGATTTGTTTTAACATGAGTATCGAAATAAATGGAGCAGAAGTTTGACACCTCTTCGATAAGATATGCTTCGCATATCGAAGCCTCTATATGAGCTTTGTTGCCAACTTTCTTCTTTAGATGGTGTAGGTATCTAGAGAGACAAATTATCTTAAGAATTAAGAAAGAATTTTAAAACCCACTGAAATTCAGCTTAAATTATATCGATATTTATATACCTTTCAAATGGGTACATCTATCGATAATGAACAGATGTACCGACACGGGCTTCGTATGCTAGATGAATCGGTAGATGCTCCATGATGTCGAATAAGCCAGGAGGAAATATTTTCTCCAACTTGCAAATTGTTAAGATAATCTTCTCCTCAAGTTCAATCATGTGTTGCACAGTCAACTTAGTTGAACAAATATTCCTAAAGAATATTGATAGTTCGGCCAACGGAACCCATACAGTAGAAGGCAATAACTCTTTTAAAGCAATGGGCAGTAATCTTTCCATAAACACGTGGCAGTCATGACTCTTCATTCCCGTTAGCTTGCGTTCATTGAGGTCAACGCATCTAGACAAATTCGACACATAGCCGTCGAGAAATCTTAATATAGATACCCACTTGCAGATTATTAATCTATCTTCCTTGCTCAATGTGTATTGTGCTATCGGCTTACTTAATTGTCCAGTAGCACCCCTTTGTATCAAGTTCAGATAAGGATACTTGTATATCTCGGCAATGTCTTGTCTTGCTTTTGGATTGTCCTTCGTCTTTCCTTTAATGTCCATGACGGTATTGAAGACATTATCGAACACATTCTTTTCGATATGCATAACATCAAGATTATGCCTTATAAGATTATCTTTCCAATAAGGCAAGTCCCAGAAGATACTCCGTTTGGTCCAGTTATGGGTTTGTCCGAACCCATCGACACGATTGTTCGATGGATCTTCCATTACAGTAGGCAAATCCTTTACATCTTTCCAAATATCGTATCCCGACAATCTGGCAGGCGGATGAAAAAATTCTTGTTTTCCAGCTCTGAATGCGTCCTTGTTCTTTCTCCAAGGATGAATCGCGGGCAGAAATTGACGATGACAATCAAAGAAAGAAGTTTTTCCTCCATGCTTAAGGCGGAACGCCTTACTATTTTGCATGCATATCGGACAAGACAGGGTGCCGTGAGTACTCCATCCCGACAGCATACCGTATGCGGGAAAATCATTGATTGTCCACATCAGTGAAGCTCTCATCTGAAAGTTCTGTTTCCTAGAAATATCATACGTCGTGACGCCGATCTCCCACAGCTGTTTTAGCTCATCCACCAACGGCTGTAAATATATATCGATATTCTTCGTCGGATTTTTGGGACCCGGTATGATAGCTGTCAAGAACATATAAGGAGTCTTCATACACATCCATGGTGGCAGATTGTAAGGGGTCAAAATGACCGGCCAGCAGGAGTATTGAGATCCCGACTGTCCGAAAGGGGCGAATCCATCAGAACATAGCCCCATACATACATTTCTGGGCTCTGCAGCAAAATCTGGATGGCAAAAATCGAAATATTTCCACGCCTCTCTATCCGAAGGATGTGACAATTCTCCATCGTCCTTTGTGCGTTCTTCGTTGTGCCACGTCATGTGTTCTGCTGTATTATAAAACATATACATCCTCTGCAAGCGCTTCGTGATTGACAAGTAATGCATATACTTGTAAGAACGTCATTTTCTAGTTGACTTTCCTTTTCCCCTGACTTCCTTGTAACGATTCGCATTACAGAAGCGGCAACTTTCTACATCCTCGTTCTCCTTGTAGTACAACATGCATCCGTTGCGACAACAATCTATCTTGTCGTACTCCAGTCCCAGTTGTCGGACCATCATCTTCGACTTGTAGAAGTTTTTTGGAAGCTCTTTTGATTCCTTCGGTAACACCTCCTTCATTAGTTGTGTAATCCGATCATAGCAAGTTTGTGGCAAGTTAAAATCGGACTTTATGTTCAACAACCGCATCGTCACTGACAGTACGGAATGTGGATCACAACCAGGATATAAAGAAGTTTCAGCATCCTGAAACATATCATAGAACTCCTTCGCCTCGGGATTAGGATCCTCCGGATCAAAATTCGGCCCTGCCGCGTCGTACACCATATCTCGTGCAAGGTTCTGCACGTCTCCATAATCAACGGAGCATTCATCGTCATCGACGAAAAAATCTGCTGCAGCATTATCATCAAAAGCATAAGTAGCAGCATTCGCAACCTGTCTTTCGGCATATAGTTCACCTTGCGATGACCATAGGCCGTAATCACGTACGAAACCCTTACGGGTCAAATGATCTCTTACACTCACCACTTCTTCGTAACGTCTATTGCGACAATTACGACATGGACACTTGATTTTGTTACCGTCCATAAACTGAGCTTTGCTCATGGCATAATTAAGAAACACTTCCACGCCTGCCTGAAAATCGTCACTCACACCTATTCTGCTCTCGTGTTGTCGTTTGTACATCCATGTACGATCAACGAAATAACGATCCATCACAGATTAGATGTAAAAATCTGTATAGTAAGACAAACTAAACAGAATTAGTATATAATCATGTAACTGGTGGATCCGCTAGTATTCTAGCTCGAGAAGAGAAAAATCTAAATACAGTTGTTACTAATAGTTCGAAACCGATAGTGCGATACCGATACCGATACCGATAGTGCGATACCGATACCGATACCGATAGTTCGATACCGATAGTTCGATACCGATAGTGCGATACCGATACCGATACCGATAGTGCGATACCGACACCGATACCGATAGTTCGATACCGATAGCATGGTTTAAAGTATCGGCCGATACCGATCCGATACGGCCGATACCGATACGGTTTGGCATGTTCCGATCCGATACCGACCGATACCAAATATTGACCGATACCGACATTGGGGGTCTTTGTTCCGGTCAATTCGGCAAAACCAATCGGTAAGGGTGACTACTATTTCATATAATTTCAAAACTACTAAGAAATAACGCTGAAATACTTAAAATTATGCCTAAATGTATAAAATATATGTTTTTAAATGTAAATAATTTATTAATAATTATTTGTTTTCCGATACCAAAGTCCGATACTCCGATACGATACCACCGATACTACCGATATCGCCGATACCAATACTCATAGGAATAGTCCGAAACCGATTCTGATACCGATATTGTGAACCTTGTCCTTATTATCTAGCAAGCACTACCTTAGTCTAGTCACACTAGCATTAATTACCTATAATTTCTACCATGTCTACCATCACACATTACACCCCAAGCCGTGGCATGGTAGGCCTGCCTTTCATTCCTCACTCTCTAAAGCACACATACACATATATATGTATATCATAGTTAGATGTATAGATATACACATCTATATAGAAGCACACAACTGACTTATGCAGATGAAGAACTCGCACTGTCCTTGACACAGTGAACATATACACCATGAACCCAAACTCCATATTCACATTTACAAATACAAACACCACCAAAGTAATGGATAACATCCAATATGGATAACACATTATTTAGCCAATATATAAACTCAGATGAATTTAATAAGCAAAGCCCCCCACCGCCCCCGACCAAAGCCCGCCGCCCCAAGCACGCCGCCCAGCCCCCGACGCCCCCACCCCAAGCCCGCCGCCCAGCCCCCGACGCCCCCGCCCAAGCCCGCCGCCCAGCCCCCGACGCCCCCGCCCCAAGCCCGCCGCCCAGCCCCCGACGCCCCCGCCCCAAGCCCGACGCCCAGCCCCCGACGCCCCCGCCCCAAGCCCGCCGCCCAGCCCCCGACGCCCCCGCCCCAAGCCAGCCACCCAGCCCCCGACGCCCCCGCCCCAAGCCCGCCGCCCAGCCCCCGACGCCCCCGCCCCAAGGCCGAATGTCCCCAAGCCCGCCGCCCCCGCTGCCCCTACGTCGACAAACCGCGACACAGAGAGAGAGAGAGAGAGAGTGTCACGACTCGCACCCTAGAGTAAGGGCACGAGACATGGGTACGTCCAGCCTACGCCGCAGTGTCGGCGGTAGAACGCTGTCCTAGGTCACAACATCTAACAATATATATATATATATATATATATATATATATATATATATATATATATATAAACAATTTATACTCCCCGAATGGGGGACAAAGCAGTAAAACTCAATCACAACTAAGGAAGAGATAGCACGATGTGAAATAGAACTCAAGGAATAAAATAGATAAAATAGCAGTCTAAGATAATCCAGCAATATCCAACAGTACAAGGTCTCAGATGAAAGAATATATACAACTCATAACTCCAAATAAAGTCTAACTAAGACATGTCTCAAGACTGCAAAAGTAAGATTGGCCTAACTAGTCTAAACTAGGCAGTCGGGGGAATATCCTCAGCTACTGCTGGATCCCCCTGGGAGTCCAGCTCAAAGGTGTCATCTAAGGCTGTCCCGTAATAGGTGTCCAGGCAAGCCTCCTCCTCGTCCTCTGTAATATTTTCAACTGGTCCAGTTAGGACAGGAGCGAGCACAGTACATCTCAACAATTCATAGCAGGTTAGAAAATATAAACATGCAGTAAAGTAAGATACAAGTACTGAAAGAAGTGCAGTATAAAAACAGAGAGAGAACTGTAATAGAAATATCTACTATACATAGAGAACTAGCAGTGACTAGTGAGTTAGAGTACAACATGAACATGTAAATGGCCTGGGATGATTCAATGAAGACACTACAGAATGATTCAATGAAGATACTACTGGTGTATTATTCACATGTCCACTTCTACTCCCCCGTACCCCCAATCAATACATAAGGATCCAGCCAGGATATGTTATATGATTCCATGCACGGCCCGCGAAGGGTGATACATGGATGTCCCATAAATGGGGAGTCTGGGGGTTACCCAACTGTGTAAGATTCAAGAGACTCTGTGATCATGAGGGTACATGTCACAAGTAATCAAGTGAACCAAGAAGCATAGTGATACGCCATGTAAGTAAAACGCACAGAACACATAGTACCCGATGCTCTCTAAGGATAACATCTCAAGAAAGGATCCATATAGTACCAATCCGTGTGACCATCGTGACAGTACAAGTAAAGTAATCTACTGCAGGAAATAATTCTAAGCAGGATATGAAATGATCAGAGAATGTACTCGCCTGTATCTGAGTGTCCGATATGAATCGTACTGTCCAAGGACGGGTGTTTGGCTCCTAATCAGAACAGCACAAGTCACAACAAGTCCAGAATAGTAAAATGGAGTCCTACTATGCATTCTACATGATTCTAGGTCAATCTAGGCCAAAGTCAACTCTTGGTCAACTCTGGTCAACCCTAGAAGTCAAACTAGGTCAACCAAGTCTAATTAAGTCTAAACTAGTCTACCCTAGACTACACTAGTCTATATTAGTCTAAACAAGTAAATTCCTGCATTTAAACCTATCACTCTCTCTCTCTCTCTATATATATATATGTATTGAAGTCTAAGCATACCACAATATATTCATCACACTACACAAAATATGCACATTCACTACTCTACACATTATACACATCCTAAATGACCCTAGGCTAAGTATTAAACTAGCATAGAAATATATATATATATACACTCATACATATAGGAACATATATGTCTCAAAGCATATACTAGCTTACATATATATAAATATATATATTTAGACTGCACATGAGGCAGGAATATAGGGAAGATAGGAATAAATGTGTGTGTGTGATAGGGCAGTACAAGAGAGGGCTATGTGAGGGCAATGTGCAACAGTACTTGTGTGTGTGTGTGTGTAGCTGTACCAACAGTGTGCAGGAAATGACAGTAAATGAGGAGAAGGTTTGTGTACAGGGTGATGTGGTGTGTATACTTGTGTGTGCAGGAAAACACCCCAACAGTGGAGAAACACACAGGAAAGGAAATCAGTTAAAACATTTTAAAACAGTCAAGTATCATGAAGTCAGGAAGAAATGGCCTATTCTCAGATTAATTAGAAGAGGGAAAGGAAGTTAATTCATTGCTCCCCCCCTTCCAAATCTTCAGATTCAGAATTGAACTCCAACAGTTCAACAGTGTATAGATATTAATTGAAAGAAAACAGGGAATGAAAAGAAGGAAAAGGGGCAATTCATCATCCAGTCAAAACTGGACTTGCACACACTTAAACTCAGGTTTTTATAAACTGGAACTTAATCTCAGTTTTTCACCCCTCTCATGTATTCTCAGGTTCACACAAACTGAACATAACATCCTAATCTCAGGTTTGCAAATTTAACCCAAAACCAAAACCAAAACTCAGTTTTACAATGAAACAGTGTTTCAACATATCAAAACCAAACTCATAGGTTTCTATTGAACCCCAAAACAGTACATAACTGGGTTAAAACAACTTAAATCTCAGGTTCAACATGGGAACCCAAACAGTCCATCAATTCTCAGGAAAAGGAAAAACTGGAAAGTAACACAGTTAAAAACACATTCAGTCCAACATATTTAACATTCAAACCAACCCACATGCCAATTCTCATAACATACCATACCATTTCAAATCTCGAATGAACATACTTAGCTAACATGATAGGTAACATGTGGGGATCAAATTTAGTTGAAGAACATAGCAGAACAGTGGATTAAATAGGTTGGAAATTAACAGGAATGCAGTATCAGTTATTTGAACCTATTTTCGAGCCAAAACACCACCTTAACCCAAACAAATATGTAACCCTATAATAACAGGGATTAAACATGATATGTAGGATCTAAACCATCATTAAAACATATTTTAAGAACATTCAAAAATGATTAAACATTAGAAAACAACTCCAGAACACTCGACTACACAGTGTGTCCCCGTGCGTGGCCAATAATTCCCAAACCCGACCATGAATTGTCGTGAAACTTGGGGAGAGGGATGACAGATGATGCCCCTAAGTCCCCACAAAATTTCATGTCAAGACACGCCGTGTCGTGTCCGCTACAGGGCCCGAGTAGCAGGGGTCCCATGTAGCACGCGCGCGAGCATGTGCACGCGCGTGTCCACACCACATAACCGACACACTACGACACGAAAACCAAGACACAATGACAGGAAACAGTAAGCAAGAAAAAAACCCTTTTTCCTATTCAAAAAATATTGGATAACTCGATCGACATGCCCTTTAAGGCATTATGTGGAACACCCTGTCCAAGCACTGATACGTGTCCAGAACGGACACGAATCCTACGATACTTGACACGAATCCTATCCAGACCTTAGGGGGACCCTTAGGGCTTCCTATACATAAAGACTAAATGAAAAACAACTTCTTGTTGAACTTTCAATAGAAACCCCCTATTCAATGCTCTCCACTTGATGACCCAATCAATCCAAAACAACTTCACACTGAAATGAGAGCTCAACAACAGCAATAACAATCCTATTAGAACCTATTGGAACAATTTAGAAAGAAAAAGGAATAGGAAAGGAGCTCTAGAAATTAAATGGCAATAGAACTCACCTCCTTGAAATTAGGGCTCTTCCTAAGAAAGAGGCAACCCTAGATTTGGGAGGGGTTTTATATGGTGGGAATCCCTAGGTATCGGTGTGGCCGGCCACTAAAGCTTAGGGTTAGGGTTTTGTCAAAACATTGGGCTTTGGGCCAAGTTACAAAGGCTAAGGTAGACTAAATTAATTAAGGGTTCTAAAACCATAAGTCATGACTTATGACTTCCTAATCCTTTTTCTAAAATGACTAAACCAAGTCCTAGGCTAGGTTAGACTAGAGTCACTTGACCTAACCATGACCCACTAACTAGGGTTAGCTTCTAGGTTGGTCTACAAAGGTCAATACTTGTCAAAAGTCAACCTATTTCAAACAATCTCAAATAATTCCTAAAAATTCCCATAAATTCTAATTAATTCTAATAAATTATAATAATACATAATAATTCCAAAATTTGAAAAATGACCAAAATACCCCTAAGCTAGAAAGGTGGTAGTGACAAATCTACCCTCCTTAAAATAATTTCGTCCTCGAAATTAAAGGCGAAATACAACTGATGAGAAGGATAGAAAGCATACCTCACGGTCCAAAAAGATAAGGGTAGCGCTCGCGCATCTCATCCTCCCGTTCCCAGGTGGACTCTCCTGGAGAATGATGCCTCCATGCGACGCGTACCAAAGGTATCACCTGGTTCCTCAGAACCTTCTTCCGTCGATCCAGAATCTCCACGGGCTGTTCTGGATAGCTGAGAGAAGGCCCAACCTCTATCTCTGAATGATCGAGCACATGGCTAGGGTCAGCCACGTACCGTCTCAACTGTGATACATGAAATACGTTGTGGACCCCCACAAGTGCAGGCGGCAAGTCTAGCCTGTAAGCCACGTCACCGACTCTCCCGCTGATAATGAAAGGGCCGATGAAGCGCGGGCTAAGCTTCCCGCCTCTACCAAAACGTATCGTACCACGAGTCGGAGATATCCTCAAGAAAACCTGGTCTCCGACCTAATCACAAGCAAGGTCTCAATTAATATAAATAACAAACATGATCAAAAAATCACAAACAAACAACCTAAATCTAATCCTACTCTAATCTGTACCTCAAACTCTAAGGGCCTCCGGTGGCTATCGGCCCAGTGCCGATGTCTGTCCTGCGCCACGCGAAGTCTGTCCCTGATGAGCTTCACCTTCTCGACCGCATCCACAATCATCTCTGGCCCCAGCAAAGCTCGCTCACCAACATCATCCCAGGATAAGGGTGTAAGGCACCTACGCCCGTACAGAGCCTCAAAAGGTGACATCTCAATGCTGGCCTGGAAACTATTGTTGTAGGCAAACTCCACCAAATGAAGATGATCCTCCCAGGAACCTCTAAAGTCCAGAACGTACGTCCGCAGCATATCCTCAAGGGTCTGAATAGTCCGCTCCGACTGTCCGTTCGTCTGGGGGTGGTATGCGGTACTAAACTTGAGCTGAGTGCCCAAGCTGGTCTATAGACTCCTCCAGAAATGGAAAGTAGAATGGCTATCCCGATCTGAGATGATGCTGACCGGAACCCCGTAGATCCTGACTATCTGCCGCATATACATCTCCGCCAGCCTCTCTGTAGACGTACCCACCTTGAATGGCAAGAAGTGGGCTGATTTGGTCAACCTGTCAACGATGACCCAAATCGCGTCTTTCCCTCCTGGAGTATGCGGCAATCCTAAAACGAAGTCCATCGTGATATGCTCCCATTTCCACTCGGGAATGGGCAGCGGCTGCAACAATCCACCGGGCCTCTATCTCTCAGCCTTGACCTGCTGACAGACCAAGCACCTAGCTACGAAGTGGGACACCTCCTGCTTCATTCCTGACCACCATACATGCTCCCGTAGATCTCGGTACATCTTGTTGGCACCCGGGTGTATAGAGTACTGAGATCTGTGGGCCTCCTGCATAACCTGCTCTCTGAGCTCCCCGCTAGGCACACAAAACCTGGTACCGTGCCTCAGGACACCATCCTCTGTAAGTAAAAACTCAGCATCCCCCACTCCTATACTGATCTGCTCTCTGATACTCTGCAAAGCCACATCCTCGAACTAGGCCGCCTTGATCCTGTCCACCAAGTCTGACTGAATCTGCGTCCCCCATAGCTGCATCTGCACTCCCGACACGATCACCTCAATCCCAAGGCTCTCCAAGTCGGCAAGCAAATGCCGATCCATGGTCAAACACATGGCCATCGGATACCTACTCAAGGCATCGGCAACCACGTTGGCCTTTCCTGGATGATACTGCAGTACAATGTCGAAGTCCTTCATCAACTCCAACCATCTGCGCTATCTCATGTTTAACTCCTTCTGAGTGAACACATACTTTAAGCTCTTGTGATCTGTGAAGATCTCCACCCTCTCACCATACAGATAATGCTTCCACAGCTTCAATGCAAAAATCACTGCTGCCAGCTCCAGGTCGTGGGTAGGATAGTTCTTCTCATGGGGACGTAACTGCCTGGAAGCATAGGCAATCACCTTTCTGTGCTGCTGCAACACACAACCCAGCCCCTTCCCTGAAGCATCACTATAAATAGTGAAACCACCTGATCCTGAAGGCAACGTCAGAATCGGAGCTGTCGTCAGCCGCTTCTTCAACTCATCAAAAGCTGCCTGACACTCCTCTGACCAAACATACTCAGCATCCTTCCGGGTCAACCGTGTCAACGGCTCTGCAACCCGGGAGAAATCCTGCACAAATCTCCGATAATATCCTGCCAGCCCCAGGAAACTCCTGATCTCTGCAACTGAAGTCGGCGTTGCCCATGCCTCGACTGCTACAATCTTCTTGGGGTCAACTGAGATACCATCTCCAGTCACAACATGCCCCAAGAAATCCACCCGGTCTAGGAAGAACTCATACTTGGAGAGCTTCCCATAAAGCTGCTCCTTCCCGAGAATCTCCAGCGCTATCCTCAAATGCTCCTCGTGCTCCTCCTCAGTCTTAGAATATATCAAGATATCATCAATAAACACCACTACAAACTGATCCAGATACTGATGGAACATCTTGTTCATAAGGTTCATAAACATAGCTGGGGCATTGGTTAGCCTAAACGGCATAACCAAAAACTCGAACTGCCCATACCGCGTCCTGAAAGCGGTCTTGGGAATATCCTCCCCCTTCACCTTCACCTGGTGATATCCCGTCCTCAGATCAATCTTGGAAAATACCCGAGCTTCGCTCAACACTGGTGCTCCCCATGGCGACGAACTCGAGCGGATGAAGCCCTTGTCCTGTTGCTCATCCACCTGCTTCTTCAGCTCCACTAGCTCGCTGTTGTTCACCCGATAGACATGCTGAGAGATGGGTTCCGCTCCTGGAACCAAGTCTATCGAGAACTCTATGTCCCTGTCTGGTGGCAGTCCCGGCAACTCCTCTGGGAAAACATCTATATACTCTGCTATCAAGGGGTGTGGAATCGCCTGCTCCTCGACCGAGACTCCACAGAAGACTCCGCTGCTCTGCTCTGCCTGACGTCTGGAGTACTCAAACTCTGGCTCCCCCGGCACTCTGAAGAGAACTCTACCCCCTCTGCAATCAATACTGGCGTGGTGCCTGCTCAACCAATCCATGCCTAGTACTATATCGTAGTTCGGTAATGGCATTACGAGCAGGCTCACCTCCAACTCACGGCCTCCCAAAACTACTCTCCGACCCTTACAAATATCACTCACGAGGATAATACCACCCTCGGTCGTGATATTGTAAGTCCTAGGTAACTATTTAGCTACGATACCGTGTCTAATCGCAAAAGATACTGATATGAAGCTATACGAAGCACCGGAATCGAATAAGGCAAATGCTGGACTAGAGTCAAGAAGAATCGAACATGCAATCAGCTCCCCGATGACCTCTACATCCTCTGCTGCCATGGTGAATCCTTGCCCCGGTTGGCCTCTCCTGGCCTGCTGCTGGTGCTGAACAAATCTCTGCTGCTACGTCGGCAGGGCTGGTCCCCGCTGCTGACCTGCTGGAGCCCTGGCTCCTCCTCCCGGGCCTGCTCATACTACGCGACACTCCCTCATCTGGTGGTCTGCGGAACCACACTTCAGGCAATGGCCCAGCCTCCTCCGATACTCATTGGCGACATGCCCGAGCTTCTTACAATAGGCACAAGTAACACTCTGCCTCTGTCCCTGCTGGTGCTGCCTCGGCTGCTGCTGCTGGGGGGCTGGCCTCTGCTGAATCGGCTGTGGCTGAAACTGCCTCAGCTGCTGATGCTGAAAGTGCAGCCTCTTGGCTGGTCCTCCGCTGCTGCTGCCTTCCTGGAAGTCTCGCCCCCTCTTGAGCCTAAGCTCAAGATCATCCTCTGCAGCTAGTGCGTCCACCAGTATCTCCTCAAATGTAGTACTGTGGGCGTTCTTGGTGTAGGACTTGACCTCCTTTACCAAGCCCTTCCGGAACCTCCGGGCCTTCGTCGTCTCTGACAAGTCCTCTACAAATCTGCCCAGGCGGCGGAACTCTCCTGCATACTCCTCCACAGACTGACTCCCCTGGACTAGGGCCTCGAACTGAGTCTCGACGGCTCCCAGCGCTGCCTCCGGGAAAAACTTCTTCTTGAATAGCTTCTTGAATGCTGCTCAAGTCTGCCCTGCTTTGCCGGCCCTCGGGTCGGTCTGGTACCATGTACGGGCCAGATCCTGCATCATACTGGCCGCTGCCTCTATCTGGAGCCTCGTCAGAATCTTCGCCAGGCTGAAGATCTCCTCCATATGCTCGATCCACTCATCGGCATACAGGATCCCCTCTGTCCCTCGGAAGTCTCTCAGGTGCATCTTCTGGAAGTCCTAGATGCCTTTCTTCCGTGGCTGGTGCGGCTGCTGGACTGCTGCTGGCTGAGCCACGACTCTCTCCACTGTTGTCACTGCCAGCTCAATGCCTCGAGTGAGCTCTGCCGTCTGCCTCTGCTGCTGAGTCTGTTGACCCTCCATGTACTGCCTGAAGAAGGCCAACAGCTGAACGGCGTCAACTGTCCCTACAGGTGGCTGCTGGTAAGGATCCTCTGGGAAAACCGGGTCCTGCCTCCGAGCCGGTGGATGCATGTCCCCTGCTGCGACTGTCGAGGTCTCAACACAAGCTGAGGTGGCAGGAGCTGCAGTCCCCTGGCCTCGCCGTGCTGGCTGGGAGGTAGCAGTCCCCTCCATAGCATCCCCATGGATGGTACGCTGCGATCTAGTCTCTACCATCCTGAAGATAGACAAACAAGAGTATCAATTTCTGAGAAAGAGGCGATATAACAAAGGCGGACAATTATAATTCAAAGGATCAGCTGACAATAAGAATTTAGATGGCAATAAAGAAATTTTTCTAATGTGATTGAGTAACTTAAAAAAATTTATATCCTATATCCTATAGCAGGCTGTAGTGATACTCTAGTTCGAGTACCACCACACTTCTAGTCTAGGACCTGCATGGGCCACCACTAAAAACGTGTCACGACCCACACCCTAGAGTAAGGGCACGAGACGTGGGTACGTCCAGCCTACGCCGCAGTGTCGGCGGTAGAACGCTGTCCTAGGTCACAACATCTAACAATATATATATATATCTAAACAGTTTATACTCCCCGAATGGGGGACAAAGCAGTAAAACTCAATCACAACTAAGGAAGAGATAGCACGATGTGAAATAGAACTCAAGGAATAAAATAGATAAAATAGCAGTCTAAGATAATCCAGCAATATCCAACAGTACAAGGTCTCAGATGAAAGAATATATACAACTCATAACTCCAAATAAAGTCTAACTAAGACATGTCTCAAGACTGCAAAAGTAAGATAGGCCTAACTAGTCTAAACTAGGCAGTCGGGGGAATATCCTCAGCTACTGCTGGATCCTCCTGGGAGTCCAGCTCAAAGGTGTCATCTAAGGCTGCCCCGTAGTAGGTGTCCAAGCAAGCCTCCTCCTCGTCCTCTGTAATATTTTCAACAGGTCCAGTCAGAACATGAGCGAGCACAGTACATCTCAACAATTCATAGCAGGTTAGAAAATATAAACATACAGTAAAGTAAGATACAAGTACTGAAAGAAGTGTAGTATAAAAACAGAGAGAGAACTGTAATAGAAATATCTACTATACATAGAGAACTACCAGTGACTAGTGAGTCAGAGTACAACATGAACATGTAAATGGCCTGGGATGATTCAATGAAGACACTACGGAATGATTCAATGAAGATACTACTGGTGTATTATTCACATGTCCACTTCTACTCCCCCGTAACCCCAATCAATACACAAGGATCCAGCCAGGTTATGTTATATGATTTCATGTACGGCCCACGAAGGGTGATACATGGATGTCCCATAAATGGGGAGTCTGGGGGTTACCCAACTGTGTAAGATTCAAGAGACTCTGTGATCATGAGGGTACAGGTCACAAGTAATCAAGTGAACCAAGAAGCATAGTGATACGCCATGTAAGTGAAACGCACAGAACACGTAGTACCCGATGCTCCCTAAGGATAACATCTCAAGAAAGGATCCATATAGTACCAATCCGTGTGACCATCGTGACAGTACAAGTAAAGTAATCTACTGCAGGAAATAATTCTAAGCAGGATATGAAATGATCAGAGAATGTACTCGCCTGTATCTGAGTGTCCGATATGAATCGTACTGTCCAAGGAGGGGTGTCTGGCTCCTAATCAGAACAGCACAAGTCACAACAAGTCCAGAATAGTAAAATAGAGTCCTACTATGCATTCTACATGATTCTAGGTCAATTTAGGCCAAAGTCAACTCTGGTCAACCCTAGAAGTCAAACTAGGTCAACCAAGTCTAATTAAGTCTAAACTAGTCTACCCTGGACTACACTAGTCTATATTAGTCTAAACAAGTAAATTCCTGCATTTAAACCTATCACTCTATATATATATATATATATATATATATATATATATATATATATATATATATATATATATATATATATATATTGAAGTCTAAGCATACCACAATATATTCATCACACTACACAAAATATGCACATTCACTACTCTACACATTATACACATCCTAAATGACCCTAGGCTAAGTATTAAACTAGCATAGAAATATATATATACACTCATACATATAGGAACATATATGTCTCAAAGCATATACTAGCTTACATATATATAAATACATATATTTAGACTGCACATGAGGCAGGAATATAGGGAAGATAGGAATAAATGTGTGTGTGTGACAGGGCAGTACAAGAGAGGGCTATGTGAGGGCAATGTGCAACAGTACTTGTGTGTGTGTGTGTGTGTGTAGCTGTACCAACAGTGTGCAGGAAATGACAGTGAATGAGGAGAAGGTTTGTGTACAGGGTGATGTGGTGTATATACTTGTGTGTGCAGGAAAACACCCCAAACAGTGGAGAAACACACAGGAAAGGAAATCAGTTAAAATATTTTAAAACAGTCAAGTATCATGAAGTCAGGAAGAAATGGCCTATTCTCAGATTAATTAGAAGAGGGAAAAGAAGTCAATTCATTGCTCCCCCCTTCCAAATCTTCAGATTCAGAATTGAACTCCAACAGTTCAACAGTGTATAGATATTAATTGAAAGAAAATAGGGAATGAAAAGAAGAAAAAGGGACAATTCATCATCCAGTCAAAACTGGAATTGCACACACTTAAACTCAGGTTTTTATAAACTGGAACTTAATCTCAGTTTTTTACCCATCTCATGTATTCTCAGGTTCACACAAACTGAACATAACATCCTAATCTCAGGTTTGCAAATTTAATCCAAAACCAAAACCAAAACTCAGTTTTACAATGAAACAGTGTTTCAACATATCAAAACCAAACTCATAGGTTTCTATTGAACCCCAAAATAGTACATAACTGGGTTAAAACAACTTAAATCTCAGGTTCAACATCGGAACCCAAACAGTCCATCAATTCTCAGGAAAAGGAAAAATTGGAAAGTAACACAGTTAAAAACACATTCAGTCCAACATATTTAACATTCAAACCAACCCACATGCTAATTCTCATAACACACCATACCATTTCAAATCTCGAATGAACATACTTAGCTAACATGATAGGTAACATGTGGGGATCAAATTTAGTTGAAGAACATAGCAGAACAGTGGATTAAATAGGTTGGAAATTAACAGGAATGCAGTATCAGTTATTTGAACCTATTTTCAAGCCAAAACACCACCTTAACCCAAACAAATATGTAACCCTATAATAACAGGGATTAAACATGATACGTAGGATCTAAACCATCATTAAAACATATTTTAAGAACATTCAAAAATGATTAAACATTAGAAAACAACTCCAGAACACTCGACTACACAGTGTGTCCCCGTGCGTGGCCAATAACTCCCAAACCCGACCATGAATTATCGTGAAACTTGGGGAGAGGGATGACAGATGATGCCCCTAAGTCCCCACAAAATTTTATGTCAAGACACGCCGTGTCGTGTCCGCTACAGGGCCTGAGTAGCAGGGGATCCATGTAGCACGCGCGCGAGCGTGTGCACGCGCGTGTCCACACCACATAACCGACACACCACGACACGAAAACCGAGACACAATGACAGGAAACAGTAAGCAAGAACAAAACCCTTTTTTCTATTCAAAAAATATTGGACAACTCGATCGACATGCCCTTTGAGGCATTATGTCGAACACCCTGTCCAAGCACTGATACGTGTCCAGAACGGACACGAATCCTACGATACTTGACACGAATCCTATCCAGACCTTAGGGGGACCCTTAGGGCTTCCTATACATGAAGACTAATCGAAAATCCATTGAGATTTGAAGAAGTTACCTCTTGTTGAACTTTCAATAGAAACCCCCTATTCAATGCTCTCCACTTGATGACCCAATCAATCCAAAACAACTTCACACTGAAATGAGAGCTCAACAACAGCAATAACAATCCTATTAGAACCTATTGGAACAATTTAGAAAGAAAAAGGAATAGGAAAGGAGCTCTAGAAATTAAATGGCAATAGAACTCACCTCCTTGAAATTAGGGCTCTTCCTAAGAAAGAGGCAACCCTAGATTTGGGAGGAGTTTTATATGGTGGGAATCCCTAGGTATAGGTGTGGCCGGCCACTAAAGCTTAGGGTTAGGGTTTTGTCAAAACATTGGGCTTTGGGCCAAGTTACAAAGGCTAAGGTAGACTAAATTAATTAAGGGTTCTAAAACCATAAGTCATGACTTATGACTTCCTAATCCTTTTGCTAAAATGACTAAACCAAGTCCTAGGCTAGGTTAGACTAGAGTCACTTGACCTAACCATGACCCACTAACTAGGGTTAGCTTCTAGGTTGGTCTACAAAGGTCAATACTAGTCAAAAGTCAACCTATTTCAAATAATCTCAAATAATTCCTAAAAATTCCCATAAATTCTAATTAATTCTAATAAATTATAATAATACATAATAATTCCAAAATTTGAAAAATGACCAAAATACCGCTAAGCTAGAAAGGAGGTAGTGACAGAGAGAGAGGGGATTACCTTCGGGAGAGAGAGAGGAGAGGACGCCGACGCCGTTCACCGAAGCCGCTAGAGTGAGAGTGAGAGGGGAGAGAGATTGAATTTGGGGGGAATGCGAAAAGTTCCTCCTGCCTTTTTATTTAAGTCTGGAACGTAAATTTAGCAATGGAATAGCGACGGCTAATAATCCGTCGCCAATTAGTCGCTATTATTGATTATCCGACTGAATATCCGTCGCTACGTAGTCGAAGAAATGTACCGCCAAATTCTTACACAATTCCCGCCAAATAATCGACTACGTAGCGATGACTCGACATCCGTCGCTATAATACCGACATCCTAGCGACGGATATGCGACCTTTCCTCCCCCTAAAATTAAAATAAAAATGGCAAAAACGTGTGGTCGGTAATCAGTCGGTGTGCGGCCACGAAGCCGTCACTAATGCCGACGGAAAAATTTATCGCTAAATATCCGTCGCTAACTGAGTGTATTTTGGTAGTGGTTCCATGGTCGGAAACTACTTGATTCAGGCATCTTTAGTCCTTCAGGGACTCTCATGTATATCTCTGTGTCCAGATCCCCATAGAGATAGGCTGTGACCACATCCATGAGCTGTATATTCAGTTTTTCGAAAACTACTAAACTGATTAAGTAGCGGAACGTTATGACGTCTATTACGGGAGAATACGTCTCCTCGTAATCAATTCCAGGACGTTGTGAGAAGCCTTGCGCCACAAGGCGAGCCTTGTATCGCACAATCTCATTATTCTTATTACGCTTCCTTAGAAAAACCCATTTGTGACCAACTGGTTTAACATTGGGTGGGGTTGGAGCTACAGGTCCAAACACGCTTCTTTTCTCTAAGGAATCTAATTCAGTCTAGATTGCTTGTTTCTATTATGGCCAGTCCATTCGTCGTTGACACTCGGCAACGCTGTGAGGTTCCATGTCATCATTGCTCATAATGTCAGTGGCCACTGAGTATATGAACACATCATCGATGACAGTTTCGTTTTGCTTCAAAATATCATCTAAGCTAGCGTACTCGACGGATATTTTGACGTTATCGGCATGATTAGGAATAGACGTTTCATCTGGAACGTGCTCTTCTAATATATCGCCGTGATCCTTAATGATCTCATGTGGCAAAATGCTTCCAACAAGATTTCTCCACTTCCGGGACAGAATATCTTTGGAACCAACCGGTCTTCCCTTCTTCTTGTGAATAGCGGCAGACTGGACGGTCGATGGCAGCGTCCTTTGCTCGGCAGTTTCGACCGGAGCAACATGTTTCACAAGAACACGACGTCTCTCAGGGACGTCTATCCTTGCAGGAACATTTGCAGCAGGTATAATTGATCTCGTGACTTTTGCTAGGTCGCTAAATACGTCTGGCATTTGATTTGCAATATCTTGCAGACCTAAAATCCTCTGCACTTCCTTATCACTATGTACAGAGAGGGGATCATGATGAGCAAAAGCGGGCACATGCCACACTAATTCACGTCGTTCCTCATCAACGTTAGCGTACATTTCTCTCTCTAACGACGGGAAGATTGCCTCATCAAAGTCACAATCCGCGTGTCTCACGGTAAAGAGATGCCTGTCAAGGGCTCTAAATAGCGAATGATGGACGAGGAGTTATAACCGACATATATTCCCCGTCGCTTCTGAGGTCCAAATTTTGAACGCCTTATCGGCTCAATTGGAACATTGACTAGGCACCCAAACACGCGTAAATGTGAGACGTCAGGCTCACATCCAGTAACCAGCTGGTACGCGGAAAGTGATTGGGTGGCCGTGGGCCTCAGACGGACCAAATTTGCAGCGTATAAAATTGCATAGTCCCATGCAGATAGTGGGAGTTTGGTGCGTATAACCAAGGTCCGCACTATCACTTGCAGTCGCTTTATAAAAGCTTTCGCTAGGCCATTTTGGGTATGAACATACGCAACAGGGTGTTCAAGATTTATTCCCAAAGTCATGCAATAGTCATCGAAAGTCTTCGATGTAAACTCCGCGGCATTATCGAGTCTAATAGACTTTATCGGATAATCCGGATGGTGAGACCTTAACTTAATGATCTGGGCGAGGAGTTTAGGAAATGCTGCATTTCGGGTGGACTATAACACTACTGTGACCATCTAGTCGATGCATCAACCAAAAACCATGAAGTATTTAAATGGTCCGCATGTTGGTTGGATTGGTCCACAAATATCTCCATAAATTCTTTCAAGGAATTGAGAAACCAATCTCGTAGGTTTCATATGGAGCGGCTTGAGATTCGTCTTCCCAATCGAGCAAGCTTGGCAAAGGCTTTTCGGATTTATAACGAAATTTTTTCCTCCAAGAGGATGCCCATGCGATGCATTCATAGTACGAAGCATCGTATTTTGACCCGGATGACCCAGCCGGTCATGTCATAGCATAAAAATGCTCTCATCAACTGGCGATCGATGAATGATGAGGTTACTCTCGATGTGTTGTATTGTAGTGAGATACAAACCACTTGAAAGACTTTTTAACTTCTCCATGATACGCTTTTGGCCGTACTGAGTGAAGGTAATGAAAAGATACTCGAAGCCATGTTCTCGAGCAGTTTCAACATAAAATCTATTTTCTCGAATATCCTTAAAACTCAGTAAGGTACGACTGGACCTTGGAGAATATAAGGCCTCTGATACTTCAACGGGAGTACCATTGGACAACAAAAAATGGGCTTTGCCAAAACCTTGAACAAGGGTTGAGGGTCCCGAAATGGTTGTCACTGAGGTTACTTTAGGCGTATAGGAGATAAAGTATGATTTATCTCTCAAGATAGTGTGAGTCGTTCCACTATCAACCAGACAATCTACTGTCCCGTGGTCCATGCCTATAAGTAAAGAAAATTAAAGTTTGTCACATGTTTGAGGAATGTGCTCGAAATAGAACTTTAATTTATCGAGAAAACAGAAAAAATAAACCACCAAAAGTTTTATGACTTAAATCAAATATAGAGAGAAAATGGAGATTCATTCTTCCATTTCTGCTATAAAATCGGGGGTCTAAAGATTTAGATTTTCGCACACATTGACCAGATTTGCTTCGGCCCGACGTCCCTTGTGATAGTTATCAACTTCTTGGGGGTTGCCTTGCAAGTCCGTTGCATATGACCATAAGCACCACATTTATAGCAGAGAGTAGGCGCTTGGCCTTCCACTCTCGCTTTGGGATGACTGGCCCGTTGGTTCTTACCTTGAGACTGTCTAGGAGTCAAAGGTCCTTGGTTCTTGTTAGAACCTCGCTTTGGGTGACGAGACTTAAACTCGCCTCTGTTTCTTGGCTGGGACGACTGGCCCTTGTCTCGTTTCCACCGTGGATTTGGTCCACGGATAGCGTTTGCATCAGGCATTGGAATTGCCTTTGTTCCAGCAGGACGAGAATTGTTGTTTCTCATTAAAATAGGACTGTTCTTCTCGTCTAGTAAAAGCTGGGTGATGAGCTTAGGAAACTTGGTGAACTTAGACTGACGGTATTGCTTCTGGAGCAAGTTGTCAGTGGAAGGGAATGTGGTGTATGTTTTCTCCAATAGATCGATGTCGGTTAATTTCTCACCGCAGTACTGGAGAAGTGATCGAATCCTGCAGACTTCATTGTTATAATCAGTTACGCTCTTGAAGTCTTGGAAGCGCAGGTTCAACCAGTCATGGCGCACTTCAGGCAACCATATGGTCTTCTGGTGGTCGAAGCGCTCTTTCAGAGATTCCCATAGCGTCTTCGGCGAGGAGATTTCAATGAACTCCGCCTTCATGGCGTCAGATAAATACGTGCAGAATAGAATCATTGCCTTGGCGTTCATTGAACGAGAGACTTCCACTTCGCGCTCTTCCTCTCCATAGATGACATCCAAGAGGCCCTGCGCATCTAGATGGTTCTGGATGTCTTGTGTCCAGTCCAAGTAGTTCTTGCCAGAGGCGTCAAGGATGGGAAAATCAATCTTGATCGACATTTTTCTACAACAGGAGAAAAATCTTGATCAGTCATCATATAAAACGACAGGTTTATATGGATTTGGTTTGCATAAGTAACAACAAACAATTGTAGATAAAATAATGGTTTTGAAAAAACAATTTTTGTTAAAAAAAATTCTCTTATAACGATCGACGGGCCGATATAGAGAGAGGCAAATTATTTGCTTGCAAAAATGCATAAGTATAAATACAATTTGAGAAAAAATAATTTTCGGTCAACCCCATTCGGTAGCTCTACGTGAATATGACCAGGCGGGAAAATGAGAGAGGAGGGTCACCAGAGACCGCTTAAAAACCAAGCCCCAAGTTCTTTCTGACATCATACCCAAATAGGTGAGCCTATTCGGAGAGACTTCGTAAAAAAAAATTTCAAATGTAAGAATAAATAAGATTTTTCAAGAAATTCACACTATTTGCGAACAGTGCAAAATAGGTGACAATTTAGTGCGTGGTCAAAATGAGCGTTGCTTTTGAAAAAAAAATTAGCCAAAGAAGGCCCAAATTTGGCGGTGCCAGAATTTGTTTATGTAGCCAAAACCAATTTTCAAATTTTCAAGTTTGTTTATTTTTTTCCGTAATAACGCAAAAAAACGTACAACATAAGCAAGCAACAGCACACAAAAGAATTGGTGCCTAAGCAAGCGGCACCAATAAAATGTCAAATATTTTTTCGACGTCAAATCAAGCGACGCCCAAAAAATAACGACAAAAAAAATACAATTTTATTATTCATCTGTTAAAATGAATCGCTGAGCAACATAAAAAAAATTGCATATTGAGTAAAAGAAACTATTCAACTAGTATTGATAAAATGTACTAACACAATAATATTTGTCTAAGATGTCAAATTAAATAATAATGATAATTTATTACTAGTATGACAAAATCTTTTGACAGATATTAAACAATTTCTTTAGCAAAGTATTACTAAATATGTGGCAATAATATATAGCAATTCAAGTTGATAACTTTTAGAAATCAAGTTTGCTTAACAACTAGTTAGCAGTAGGAAATTAAGAGAGAACAGAATGTTTGCAGTAGGAAATTAAGTAGGCAATTCTTAATAAATGAATATTTATTAAGAGAGATAACATTAGGCAATTGTCTAAAAGGTTTTGCTATATATAGTAGACGGATTTTATAATAGGCAGCATCCTAACAGAAGCAATTTGTTTAATATAATAATTTTTGTCTAAATTAATTACTTATGGTGGATTTCTACCAGAAGCTTGTATAAAAAAATTGGTCTAAAGTAATTATAGAGACAGAAGCTTGTATATAGAGACAGAAGCTTGTAAAAAAAACTAACAGAAGATTATGGTCTAAAGTAATAAATCTAACAGAAGCTTGTAACTTCTTATGGTTGTATAAAGAAGATTTTTGTTTTTTTTTCTAACAGAAGCTTCTAACACAAGCAAATATAGAGACTGAAGGTTGTATAAAAGAAATTTTTTTTGTTTTTCTCTTCTCGTATAAACAGTAATAAATAGGGAGAAAAATTACCTTTCTTACCGTACGGTGGAAGGAGGTAAAAAAATAACGGTACGTCGGGTCTCCAGCGTTGCACGAGCAAAGTGCTGATAACGTGTTTTGAGGCCAATTAGTTCAACACCCGGAGAATGAGATGAATATGTATGAAGCTCTCTCTCTTGTTAGATAGACTAATTTTATATATCTCCATATATCTCTACAAGCCATCCCAACCTCTCTTTATATAGGAAGAGAGAGGTTGGGAGTTACAAAATAAAAAGTCACTTAGGAGTTACAAAGTGAAAAGTCACTTGGGAGTTACAAAGTGAAGAGTCACCATGATGAGTTACAACAACCCAAATATACATCTCTAAAAATATCAAGTAACATGAGGGTAAAATGGTCATTTTGGCCTTCAAACGTTAAAAAAAAAAATAAAAATAAAAACCGGCCGAGCCAGGCTAACCGGATCGGTTCGGGCCGACTTGGTCGGGTTTAACGGGTTTGACAGGTCCAGACCCGCGGTCAAACCGGGCCGGGCCAGTCCGGACTGACGGGTCTGCGAGCACAATCCAGCCCGGACCGGTTTTCCAATGGGTCGGGCCGGTCCGGATCGTTGACCGGACTCGGGCCAGCCAAACCTGGTTTGACCGGGCCTGGCCCAAGCCAGAGACCGGGCCACCCGGCCCAACTTGTACCTTGAGGTCAAGCCCGACCCGATCAGAAACTGGTCAACTCTAGGTCTGGGTCACCCCGGCCCGCCGGATAGACACCTTGACATGCTGTATGAAAATAATCTCCACAAAAGGAGAATTGTTTAAGTAAAAAAACGAAAAAACACATGGCAGCTCATTGTAATAACTTGCTGCATTACATTTCACATGTACCTGCCATAAAACTGGCCTACAATGCAATCCATAGTTCATACTACACTTTGAGGTTCGGTGGAATATTTATTGGATCCTTACGGTCGGCACAGTTCATCTTACTGTTACATATCAATCTCGACAATGACAGATAACATAACAATACTGTGTGGACTTATCGCTGAGTTTTTACTTTGCCACAATCTCAAAATTAAAACCCTTCCACAATGTTGTAGTTAACCTTCAATATATATAGAATGTATGTCATCGTATGTGTACATCTTATTGATCAAGAACTTCAACTGTAGTTATGGACTTGAGTTGATGAGCTCTCAGAAGTGTGAACGGAAAGAGAGTTGTGTAGGAACCAAAACCAACAAAATCACGAACGTGGTCCATGAAAGAGCTTCAATTAGGCAGGCAAGGCTTATATAAGAAAGCCAGGTTTGAAGTCTACTGCTCACATGGGTAGTTCATCACAAAATGCTCAAGGATCCGACTATTTGGCCCCCGGGTTGTGAATGCGGATTGGCATGCACGGCCACATGGTGGCCTTTTATTGGCCGAGGATCTGATGGTGGGCCCAAACTAGCAGGGGGACAGTGGGTTGCTGCCACGTGTATTGGATTGTACCTCTTTCGGTTGAGCGCTCAAAAGGGACTGGCAATGGAGTTGGTAATTTAGTCTCACATCGGATAGACGATGGGATTATGAGGTGTAACTAATTGGAATTGGTTCAGGCCTTGGATGAGAATTTTCTTTTAAGGCATATAGACTCAATTCAATATCGTACCTCATGGGCCAACTCTGATTCGGACCACATTGCATTACCAACAAGTGGTATCAGATCCCATGGTTACGGAACATGTTTGGACGGCTCTAATTGGTTCGTGGTTGGCACACAATGGTGACAATGGAGGGTAGGCGATAGGATCATGAGGTATAGATAATTGAAATTGGTTCAGGACTTACATGATAATTCTCTTTTAAGGTCCAATTCAATATTGTATCTCATGGATGAACTCCGATTCGGATCACACCGCATTCCCAACAATATGGTCCCGCGGGTCAATCCGCAGACATAACCGGCGGGCAAAACAGCATTTTCGAATGCTTAATGCACGCATACTTCATGGCTAGATGACTAGTGTCCTTGTGATCCAACAGGGTCCTGTGGACCCTCAGCCGACAACGGAAAGAAGTCTCTCCAAGGGGTTGTTGAAGGAGGCCCCCAATATCCTTCGAAGCATATAATTGACACACACGTTGATCGAAGGGAACGGCATCTCAGATTTGAATGGCCTAAGGCAAAGATACTGACCTTTGTCTGCAATTCTTGGCTGTGGCTCACTTGTAGGAACTGCCACATTTAAGTTATCAATGTTGTTTCTGGAAGATGATGAGAGGAATTTGCACATGGGTCGGCTACCAGAAGCAATGGCGTAGCCAGGTTGAAGAGATACTTACATTGATTTGGATACAAACATGATCATATGTTAGTGCCGGGGCACAATTTTTTAGATAAAAAACAGAGAAGATGAAATAATTGTAAAAATAATATTCCAACGCAATCTTTCTAGGAAGGTTGTGCAAGTTTAACGAAGATCTAAGAAGATCTCGCTACAGCAGCATATGATATTACGAGAATCTAAGAAGATTTCGTAATCCACAGCAGCGAAGAAGTTGACGGGCGATTGATGAATGAATATCCTGCTGGGGTGAATGATCACCGTTGCTCAAAGCTACATTCATCCCAAACGAATAGCTTCAAGAAACCGGCAAGTTCGTCGGAGAACTTTGGAACACTTCTGCTCTTCTGACTCCTCAGATCATACACGGACTCTCGTGCAAAAGCAACGCTGGTGCAAAGCTTCTCTTCTCTCTCACAGTCTCTGTTTACTTGTGTTAAGAAACACTTGTAAACTTTCGTAACTCTCTGTATATGCTCTGTATTTGCCTGTGAGATAGAAGAGATCTTTTATAGACCCGAGTAGCAACTGCCCGGTTAGCACAACATTCGGAACGTGGTAATAACCACTCCGAACGTGCAGTACCGCTCAGATCATGTATATGCACGATCTGAAGTAAGTTGCGCACCTCACGCACCCTGCGCGCCTTGTACACCACGCGCTGAACCCGCACTGAGCCACTTGTGCGACCGGCGCTCCCTGCACGCCCTGCGCACCCTGCGCCACCCGCGCAACTCTGCGCGCACTTGTGCGAGCAACTGGTTGCGCCACTGGACGCGCACCTGGTCGGGCAACCTTGGCTATGCAACCTGGGCCGTGCAACCTGGCATCGCACCTGGCCGCGCAACCTGGCCTGCGCAACATGATCGCGGAACCTGGCAGTGCAAGTGGCTCACGCAACTAGCACAACTTAAGCGTACTATGCGCCTAGCGACGATGCTGACGTGCTAAGTGTAAAGTGCGCCAACAAAATCCCACATTACGCCTCATGAGCCCATGAGCCCCAGTCAGAGTCCGAGTCGCTAAGCCCCTACGGGGCTTACCTCCCATGGAAATAAAATTTTCAAGAGCAAAAAGCATGAATGCTTTCAATTATTTATTGAGCCTTTTTTATTAGAAAAATAACCCCACATGGCACACCCATGTGCACCTCCACACCACATGTGCATCTCTAAAATAGCATAGCTAATATATAGAGAACAACTCCTTTGGCCTAGCCGATGTGGGACTAAAATTCCAAATGACAAAGGCCAAAATCCAACAATCCCCCACATATCTCTATATATGGGTATAAGTGTTCTCCATAGTGACTGTCCATCATGCATTAGGAGAGATGTCGTCGACGACTTAAATCTTCCCTCATGGGTCAAACAACAGACTATAATACAAGAATGGACTAAACCTTGAATTCTGCATCATAGCTGAAATTCTTTCCACTCAAATAATGTAGTTACATGTGCTTCTGGCTACACATTAAAGGTCCTGTGCCAGCCTGGTTTCAGTGTATAATTTTGGGCATCTACAAGTTTGCCCTCAAGATACGGCCTGATATCTCTTTGTCCATACACTATAGGTGAGTTCATTATAAAGTGACATGGCATGATGCGCTTTGCGCTTCCCTTGCGGTGCTATACCGCTATGACATAGCTTAAAGTTGAGGCCTTACCCCGTAACGGAAACCTCATAGTAGTGTCATACTATTGTAGCATTAGGCAACATCCTCTTTGTAGTGCCAAACTAACCAGCATGAAGCCTTAGGCTCCCTTGCGGTGTTACGCCGCAACAACATGGCTTGTAAGGCCGAGGCTTTATCCTTAATCGGGTGCCTCATCGTGGTGACATGCCACTGTAACATGAGGAACTCCTCCTCTTTGTAGTGCTGACTACATCCCTCTTTATTTTAACATACAGCATTAGGCTAACTTCCTATTTGCGGTGCTATGCCGCTATGACTTGGCTAGCAAAGCCGAGGCATTATTCCATGCCTGGCAACCTCATAGTGGAGTCACCCCACAGTAGTACGGAGTTTCACTCCTTGTAGTGTTGTTCTACCGTGCTTTCTGTAAAGCACACCAGGCATTCACTTTGCCTGAGAACTCATTAAGGCATTTAAGCCAACCTTCCTACAGGATCCGTTTTTTGCAGAAAACAACAGTAGACAACAGTGATTGTAGGTCCGTAACCTCTCCATGCCCAATAGAACATGTACCCACCGTTCTTGATATTCTTCCAATTAGTAGTCCTCCCTTGAACCAAAATCTAGATGACTAGTAGATTTCTCTTTGAACTAATTAGCATAAAACTTTATGGTAGGAATACAATAATACAATATCAGAATGCCTTCAAGCCCATTTTACAAGTTATGTCGTCAACCAGCTGACGCTTGAGGCCCTTAGTGAACGAATCTGCCAAGTTCTCCTGACTCAGAACATCAATCACTACAATAATACCTCTCTTGATAAGATCGTGTACTGCCATGTGTTTCAACTACATAGTCCTCTTCTTTCCGTTGAAGAGGTCATTTGATGCCACCGTCGTAGTCGTCTGGTTGTCGCATTATATCGGTATCGCCGATATTTGTGCCCCAACCACTGGAAGATCATACATGAGCTCCCGAAGCCATTCTGCTTCCTCGACTGCGATATCAAGTGCAAAGAAATCAGTTTCCATGGATGACAGTGAGAACATAGTCTACTTCTTCGACTTCCATGATATAGCAGCTTCATCCATTGTGAAAATGAATCCATCTGTGGACCTCTCGCTCTCCACCTCTGAGCACCAGCTGGCATCATTGATTCCTTCCACTACCGACAGATCTCCGTTGTAGTACAGTACATATATCCGAGTCTTCTTGAGATATCTCATAACCCGTTTCACAGCTTTCTAGTGTTCAACACCTGGGTTGCTCGTGAAAAGACTCGACATTCCCACGACGAAAGCTATGTCAGGCCTTGTGGCAGTAGTAGCATACATCAAACTTCCGATTACGGTTGCATACTCCAGTTGTCTGACACTTTCTTCTGAATTAGGCTTCAGCTTTAGATCACACCTGTACGGCGTATCGATCCCTCGAAGATCCTGATACCCATAATGAGTGATCAATTTTTAATATAATGAAACTGTGACAGCGCTAATCCAGTGTCTGTCCGGATGGTCTTGATCCCTATGATCACATCAGCTTCCCCCAATTCTTTCATACTGAACTTGTTCGAGATGAATTTCTTTGTCTCCGTGACACAACCCATATCCGTACCTAGGATAAGCATGTCGTCCACGTACAGACAAACAATCACACCTCTTCCATCAGCAAACTTCGTGTAAACACACTTGTCTGTCTCGCTGACCATGTAGCCATTTGACCTTATAACTTTGTTAATTTTCTCATGCCACATCTTGAGAGCTTGTTTAAGATCGTACAAAAATTTTACCAACTTGCACACTTTGTCTTCAAGACCCTTGACGACAAATCCCTCTGGCTGTTGCATGTAAATCTCTTCGGTCAGCTCACCATTTAGAAAATCCATTTTTACATCCATCTGATGTATCAAAATCTTATGTATTGCTGTAAGAGCAATCAATATTCTGATGGTGGCCATCCGGGCTACTGGAGCATACGTGTCAAAGTAGTTAATCCTCTGCTTCTGAAAAAAACCCTTGGCTACCAACCTAGCCTTGAACTTGTCAATAGTTTCGTCTGCTTTCATTTTTTTCTTAAAGATCCATTTGCATCCGATGGGTTTTGCTCTTTCAGGTAGATCAACCAATACCCATGTGTTATTTGAGGTGATGGAATCAATTTTATTGTCAATCGCCTCCTTCCAGAAAATTATATCTCTGGTCTTTATCGCCTCATCATAGGTAAGCGGATCTGCTTCCACATGATAGGTGACAAAGTCACTTCCGAAGTCCTTCGGCCTCCTCACATGCTTAGCTGACGGCTCAGCTTATTCTAGTTCAATCATTGTTTCAATAACAACATCTTCTTGGATCACATCTTCATTAAAGACTTCAATTTCCTGCGCACCCTCATTGTTCTCCGGTATATTCGCAAGAACAATATTCTTGTGCCTTGCAAATTTATCTTCAAAATATTCTTCGTCGTAAGATTCAATGATATAATTTGACTCAATATCAAGAAATCTCTGAGCATCACTCTTCTCAGCATACCCCAAGAAGATCGTCTTAGTAGTCCTTGTCCTAAGCTTCTGAATCTTCAGATCTGGAAGCTTGACAAATGCCAGACACTCCCACACTCGAATAATATTCAAGTTAGGTCTGACCTTGAACCAGAGTTCATGAGGAGTAATGTAAGAAGTTTTACGAGGCACTCTATTTAAAATAAAAGTGGCCGTCAATGCATCTTCTCCCCAGTAGCACTTAGGAAGACCCGCAGTCAACATCATTGAGTTAATCATTTTCGTTAACATTCTGCTCTTTCTCTCTGCTACTCCGTTTGATTGAGGTGGGAGCCGTAGTCTCATTGACAATTCCATATTCTTTGTAGAACGATGCGAATTCATGAGACCTGCACTCCCCACCTCGATCACTTCTTATTCTTTTGATTTGTTGTCCAGTTTGTCGCTCAGCTTCGGCCCTGAACTTCTTGAACTTTTCGAATGCTTCGTCTTTAGACTTCAGCAAGTAGACGAACGCATATGTTGAGAAGTCATCGATGAAATTTATAAAATAGTTCATCCCGGTCTTTGTAGAGAATTGTTTGAAGTCACAGATATCGGAGTGTACCAACTCCAGAAGATCTGTACTTCGATTAACCCGAGGAAAGGGTTTCCTTGTGATCTTTGTTTGAGCACAAACTTTATATTTCTCTATCTTACCCACACACTCGGAGATAAGCCCAAGACTAGACATTCTGTTTATTCGTTTACAATGAACATATCCTAGTCTATTATGCCATAACTCAAAAGTATAAGCAGTGGGAGTAATTGCATTAATAACATTGGACTGATTTACAAGCTGAATTTTGAACATTCTTTCGATATAAAAAGCTTTTCCGAAATATGTTTCCTTGATAGACATCATCATCTGGCCAGCATTGATGTCCATCCTGAGGCCTGCATTGCAGAGTAGGCCTTCCGAGATCAGGTTCTTGGCAATAGCTGGTACATGCTTCATACCATGAAGCGTCAAAGACTTCCCCGAAGTCAGCTTCAACACCACCATCCCGATCTCGAGCACTTCAGCTTGTGCCTGGTTTGCCACCATAACCACTTCAAAAGTTAGTGTGTAGGTGGTGAACCACTCCTTGTTAGAGCAGACATGGCAGGTGGCTCCAGTGTCTACCTAAAAGTTAGAGTCAGTCCCTACCGCATCAACCTGCGTAATCATAGCAACAACATTTGTGATCATAGATACCTTACTAGGCTTTCCTTGCTCTGATTGCTTGGTCTTTGCTTTGCATTCATTCTTGAAGTGGCCCAACTTGCCACACTTGAAACAAGCCAAATGTAACTTTGGCTTCTTTTGCTTGAATGAAGTTCCCTTAACTTTTAGATTGTCAGGGTCCTTCTTCTTGCTATTGGAAGCCGCCTGCTTTCCCCTTGGTTCCTTGGTATGAACCAGATTGGCGTTAACAAATTGCTTGGACAGTGTGTCCACCTTCAGTTGAGCCCGCATCTGGTCCTTAACATAGATTTCCTGCAAGAGATCTTCAAGGCTGATCTCAAGCTTCTTCCTATGCATATTTGCATAGAACTTACTCCATCCAGCGGGGAGCTTCAAGATAATCCCTCCAACAACAAACTTGTTGGGAAGGGGCATCGCCTCGTCTTTCAGCTTTTATCGCAGCGTCAGAAATTCTTTCACCTGCGACAACATGGACTTCTTGTCCTCAAAGAGCCATTTGTGATATTTTTTAACCACAAATATCTTGCTCCTATTCTTGTCTTCTTCGTACAGTTTCTCCAGAGACTCTCATATGTCTCTGGCAATAGTTTTCTTATTGTAGGATTCTGCTAGGGAATCCTCCATAGAATTCAGGATAAGCAGCTTGCAAATGCTATTCTCCCTTCTCCACATGGCCTGAAGTTTAGTAGCCGCAGTAATTGCGGCAGCAGACCCAACATCTGGAATTGTAGGTTCCTCTTTAAGAAGTACGTGATCAACATCTCTGAGTTGAAGAGTGAGATAAACCTTCCTCTTTCAGACTTGATAATGCTCTCCATCAAACTTTTCTAGCTTACAGAAGTCAGTATTGAGGAGTGAAGCATTAAAGTTTTCTATCATAGGAATATAGCTTTGAGATTGTTAGTACCGGGGGCATAATTTTTTCGATGGAAAACTGAGAAGATGAAACAACTATAAAAATAATGTTCCAACGCAACACTTCTAGAATGGTTGCACAAGTTTAACGAAGATATAAGAAGATCTCTTTACAGCAGCATATGATATAACGAGAATCTAAGAAGATTTTGTAATCCACAACAGCAAAGAAGATGACAGGCGATTTATGAATGAATATCCTGCTGGGGTGAATGATCACCGTTGCTCAAAGTTATATTCGCCCCACACGAATAGCTTCCAGGAACCAACAAGTTCGTCGGAGAACTTTGGAATACTTCTACTCTTCTGACTCCTCGGATCGTACATGTACTCCCGTGCAAAAGTAACGCTGGTACAAAGCTTCTCTTCTCTCTCACAGCCTTAGTTTACTTGTGTTAAAAAACACTTGTAAACTTTCGTAACTCTCTGTATATGCTCTGTATTTGCATGTGAGAGATAATAGACCTTTTATAGTCCTGAGTAGCAACTGTCCGGTTAGCAAAACATTCGAGATGAGGTAATAACTACTCCGAATGTGCAGTAACCGCTCAGATCATGCACAGGCACGATCTGAAGCAAGTTGTGCACCACGCGTACCCTGCACGCCATGTACACTATGCGCTGAATGTGCACTAGCCACTTGCGCCACCTGCGCTCCCTGCATGCCCTACGCACCCTGCGCATCCCACGTAACTAGGTACGTACCTGTGCACGCAACTGGTTGCGCCACTGGGCGCGCACCTGGTCGCACAACCTGGGCTACGCAACCTGGGCCGTACAACCTGGCAGCGCACCAGGCCGCGCAACTTGGCAGCGCGCCTGGCCGCATAACGAGCGCAACTTAAGTGTACTATGCGCCTAGCGACGATGCTGACGTGCTAAGTGCAAAGTATGCCAACAAAATGCCACATTATGACTCATGAGCCCATGAGTCCGAGTCCAAGTCCGAGTCGCTAAGCCCCTACGGGGCTTCGCTCCCATAGAAATAAATTTTCTAAGAGCAAAAAGCATGAATGCTTTCAATTGTTTATTTAGCCTTTTTTCCATTAGAGAAATAACCCCACTTGGCACACCCATGTGCACCTCCACACCACATGCGCATCTCTAAAATAGCATAGCTAATATATAGAGATACAACTCCTTTGGCCTAGCCGATGTGGGACTAAAATTCCAAATGACAAAGGACAAAACCCAACATCATACACATTCCAAATACGACATTTTAGAATTATTCCAGATACAAATACAACTAAATCGCACATGTACGAACATGGATACGGATGTTGTTGTCTGACAAAGGATACGGATATTTTGAGAATTGTAGTAGAATGTGTTGGAAATAAACTTGAATTTTGTCCACGTTTTTTAGCCCGCAAAATCTAGTTTGTCGTCATTACCATGGGTTTTATTTTGTCATTGGACCCGTTTATTTTATTTGGTCAAATTTCTAGGTTTTTCATACCTAAAATGTTATAGATAATTTTAGAATATCCATATTCTAGAGATGTCATAATATATAATTGTAAAAGAGTCTAGAATGATTCATAATTATATCTTAATAAGTGTGTCGACTGTTCAAAAAGTCCTATAAATAGAGATGTTCTTCCCCATTTTGTACACAATGAACATTACAAGTTTATTCTTGTTATAAAAGTTTCTTATTATTCCTCTCTTCCACCAAATCCCTCCATCTACAGTATTTTTCTCTTTCTCCAAATTAGTTCTTCCTAGCTAGTTGACCTACTACAATTCCAGCAAAGTAGTATCAGAGCAAGATGATTCGAGCTCTAAGATAAAAAACGACATTACTCCCTTCTATGTTTCCATCCTCAACAAGAGCAACTATGCCAATTGGAGCATCGAAATGAAGGATCTGCCGACCAAGAGTACAAAATGCATAAAATTTTTGTCAAAAAAGACTTTGCTGATCCACAAGATGAGGCTTCATATTATCTCAAGCTCAATAGGAGATGTTGAAAGCTTAAGAAAGAAGGACAAGAAAGCTACCTTTCTTATCTGTTGGAGCTTTTCCTTGACATATAGAGAGAGCTTTCTCTTATTATATGCCTAGTTTTTAGTCCCATATTGGAAATGCACCATGAAGTGTATCTCAATATACATGGTGTGGTGTTCAGGTATGCACATAGGGTGGTGACCCTAAGAAGGAAACTACGTGGGTAATTTTACTTGGTGGTAAGGATAAGGCTCCATATTAATTTATTAATGCTTTTTGTCATGCTCTTGGAATTTATTCCTGAGGAGCTAAGTCCTGTAGGGGCATAGCGACTCGGACTCGGGATCATGGGCATAATATGGCATTTTGTTCATGCACCTTGCACTTTTGGCACGGGCAGATGGCGCATCCTGTTCACGTGGCTATATGACGTGGCAGTTTGCGGGCGTAGTTGGCACGCAGTACGTGTAGAGCATGCTATGCGCCTTGTGCGCAGGTGCGTGTGGGCGTAGTTGGCGCTAATTGCTTAGCGCACGCACAATATCGTGTCTGACTACGATCTGAACAGATATAAGACATTCAAAAATGGTTCCTCATTTCATGCAATACGTCCGAATGTTTCATATACTGGACGGTTACTACGTGCACCTATTTAAGTTCCTCTCTTCTCTCATTCATTCAATTCATATTCTATAAGTTCCTTATGAAAATTCAAAGAGCAAGGGAAGAGAGAAATAGAAGTTCTGTCCATCCAAGGAGTCCAGGAGGGCATTTTATCAGAGTGTTCCGCAGTTCATCTTTGAACTTGTTAGTTCCTGGAAGCTGATCGTCATGTGGGACGAATCTAGATTTGAGCACCGATGATCCGTCACCCCAGTAGGCTTTCTTTCTCTTTCTATTCATCTCCTCTCCACATGTAACGTGTTCTGAACGAGATCTTTTCTAATCTCATCAGAAAAGTTTTGTGGGCTTTCGTCGTTGCTGCTACAAAAATTATTTGTACCTTCTTCGAAGTGTTACATTTAATTTCCTCTATCTAAATCCTCCGGGATCTCAGTTGTGCACCATTCTCGAAGTGTTACCAAACTTTATTTTTTATCTTAAAATCATACCCCAAAAATAACAATCTCAAAGCTAGATTTACAAGATGGAATAGTCTCGTGCTGTATTTATCGATTCCAACTTTAACAAGTTAGAGAAATTCGATGCAGAATACTATCAAATCTGGAAGATAAATGTTAGCCTCAATCTTCAACTCGTGGACGTCGACCATGCGTTAATTGACGAAGAATCGAAGATTCCAGAAAATGAGGCTCAACTGCGATTGCTGCTACTAATGCCAAGTTATCCAAATGGAAGAGGGAAAACAGCCTCTGTAGGCTTTTGATCCCTAATGCTATGGAGGACTTTGGTCGAATCTTACTCAAATAAGACTAATGCTAGAGTGATAGAGGAATCTTTAGAGAAACTCTATGAAGATGACAAGAACAAGAGAAAGATATTTATCGTCGAAAAATATAACAAATGACTCTTTGAAGACGAGAAGACGATGCTGCCTCTGGTGAAGGAATTCCTAAAGTTGTGTCAGAAATTGAAAGATGAGGAGATGCCCTTCAATGACAAGTTTGTTGTTTGAGGGATCATTTCCAAGCTTTCCGCTGGTTGGAGCAAATTTTATACGAATGTGCATAGGCACAAACTGGAATTCAGTCTGGAAGATTTTCTGCAAAAAAATTATGTTGAGGATCAGATGAGGGCTCAAATGAAGATGGACACTCTGTCCAAGCAGATGTCTAAGGTCAACTTAGTCCAGTCGAAGGAAACAAAGGGAAAGCAGGTAGCTTTCCACCACAAGAAGAAGGACCTCACTAATTTAAAAGTGAAGGGGTCTTCTTTCAAGCACCAGAAGCCAAATTCTAATGTGACTTGCTTTAACTGTGGCAAGAAGGGCCATTACAAGAGTGAATGCAGATCCAAGTCCAAGCAGTCAGAGCAAGGTGAGCCTAACATGGTTACTGACGTAATTTCTATGATTATTCAGGTCACTGCGGTGGGTGCTGAATCTGACTGGTGGGTAGAGACTGGTGCCACCTCTAATGTCTGCTCTAACAATGAATGGTTCGCCATGTATAAACCAATCTCTGAAAAGGTTATGGTGGTGAATCAGGCACAAGCTGAAGTGCAAGGGATCGAGACGATGCTGTTGAAGCTGACTTCAGGGAAGTCGATAACGCTTCAAGGTGAAGCATGTACCTATTATTGCAAAGAACCTGATCTCTAGAGGCCTACTCTATAACGTAGGTCTAAGAATGGACATCAATGCTAGCCAGATGGTGATGTCCATTAAAGGAACATACTTGGGGAAAGCCTTTTATATCGAAGGGATGTTTAAACTTCAACTTGTAAATCAGTCTAATAAAATTAATGCAATCGCTCATTCTAATTATACTCTTGAGTTGTGGCATTTTAGACTAGGACATGTTCGTTGTAAAAGAATAAACAAAATGTTTAGTCTAGGACTTATCGCTAAATATGGGGGTAAGGTAGAGAAATTTGAAGTTTGTTCTCAGACGAAGATCACAAAGAAACTCTTTCATTGGGTTAATCGAAGAATAGATCTTCTGGAGTTGGTACACTCCGACATCCGTGACTTAAACAATTCTCTACAAAAGTCGAGAAGAAGTATTCCATAACCTTTACCGATGACTTCTCAAAATATGCGTTCATCTACTTGCTGAAGACTAAAGACGAAGCATTCGAGAAGATCAAAGAGTTCAGGGCCGAGGCTGAACGACAAACTGGACAACAACTTAAGAGATTAAGAAGTGATCGAGGCAGAGAGTATCGGTCTCATGAATTCGTATCGTTCTGCAAAGAACATGGATCATCAATGAGACTATTGCTTTATTTTTTCCTCAATCTAACTGATTAGCCGAAATGAAGAACAGAATGTTAATATAAATGATAAACTCAATGTTGTTGGTTGCGGGTCTTGCAAAATGCTATTGGGGAGAAGCTGCACTGATGACCACTTTTATTTTGAATAAAGTACCGTATGCAACTTCTGACATCACTCCTCATGAACTCTGGTTCAAAGTCAGACCTAACTTGAATATTGTTCGAGTGTGGGAGTGTCTGGCATACGTAAAGATCCCAGATCAAAAAATTCAGAAGCTCGGGAATAAGGACTATGAAGACGGTCTTCTTGGGATATGTCGAGAATAGTGATGCTCAAAGATTTCTTGATATTGAATCAAATTATATCAATAAATCTCGTGACGCAGAATACTTTGAAGACAAATTTGCAAGGCACAAGAACATTATTCTTGCGAACATTCCGGAGAATAACGAGTGTGTGTAAGAAATTAAAGTTTCTAATGAGAATGTAGTCCAAGAAAATTTGTTGCTGAAACAACTATTGAACCAGAACTCGTTGAGCCTTCAACTAAGCGAATGAGGAGACCGAAAAACTTCGGAGATAACTTTGTCACCTATCATTTGGAAGCAAATCCACTTACCAATAACACTTGGGTGTTGGTTGTTCTTCCTGACGGAACAAAGTCCATCGGATGTAAATTTATCTTCACGAAGAAGATGAAAGCAGATAGAACTATTGACAAATTCAAGGCTAGGCTAGTAGCCAAGAGGTTCCCTCAGAAGCAGGGGATCGACTACTCCGACACGTATTATTACTACAAAAATGGATAATAATGAGGCTAAATATACAAATTGATGACATTTGTTTGGCCGGCATCTATGAAGCGGTCATCTTTATTATTATAAATCAATGACAACTCAGTGCACGTCATCTTTATTTATAAAAGATGACTTTTTATGTATCATCTTTTTTTAGAAAAGATGACTTTTATATGTCATCGTTATTTTCAAAAGATGACTTCTATTGTGAGACTACAATGACATCTCAACACACGTCATTTTTGTTTATTAAGATGACTTTTATGTGTCATCTTCATTTACTAACGATGACTTACATACGTCATTGTTATCTATAAAATATGACTTCTATCGTGGAAAAACAATGACAGCCCAACACATGTCATTATTATTTACAACTAATGACTTATATACATTATTGTTATTTATAAAAGATAACTTATATACGTCATCTACATATAAAAACAATGACTTATAAAATATGACATTTAACATTTGAAAACAATGACAGCACATAACACATCATTATTATAAAAAGATGACTTTTATCGAGGGTACAATAATGATGGCTCAAAACAATGAAATGTAGATACAATATCCAGTTGAAGAAAACAAAGAAGAAGAAAACAAATATGTAACACCAAAAAATATATTTCATTTCATAATTATTCAAAGTCATGACATTGAACTAAACAATATCTTTCATTCTCACATACTTCAAAACATAAATAATAATACTTCCAAAATTTTCTTAATACATGTTGACTTAATTAACAATATCCATGATAAATTTGGCCAACTCTCATATTATTTCATCAATTTCTTCCTTTCTCCTAGCAAACTACAAAAAATAAACACAAAATCAACTATTACGTTAATAACGTCATGTTATACCAATATAACCAATATTACATTAATAACATTATCTTAACATCTAACTTACCACTTTTTTTAATTTGGTAGTAGAAAGTTGGAATATGTCATTCATATATTTCGTTACATAATAACCATTTTCAGTATTGTTTGGTTTTTTAGGACATTGAATTAGAAAGTGAAAATTATACATTCACATAGTTCCATGTTAGGCTTTTCCACTTCATCCCCTTTTGAGTGAGCCATATCTTAAAAGCCCTACAATAAAAAAAATGTGACATATAGAGATTCTTAATTGATAAAGAATTATATCTTACATATTAGCTAAGCACTTAAATTATAATTAGCAATCTTAGGTCATCATGCGGACCAAAAAAATGTAGATACTTTGAGCATATGGATCGGAAACAACCAACATCCATTTATAGCTATTTATAACAAAGTCAAACCACACGATCAATATTTGCAAATCATGGTCAAACAATGAGATACAAGCAATATTTTATGTAGCAAAGTTACATATTTACAAATCTAAGAAAGAAGAATATATACGACCCATTCAAACCTTTCCTGGAACCATTGTACCATTAAAGTGTATAATTATCATCTTTTAAAACACAATGTATGGGTCATAGTGATCCCAACATCCATTAAAGTTTGATACTAGTTTATGATCATCACTTTTCCATTGTCCAGTACTATAAAAATTTAAAGACCCTTTAGATAACAAATTTGGCAAGCAATTACTATTCACCTCAACTAGTAAGTTATAAATGGATGAAAGGAATACCGAGACTTGATTAGCTTTGGTAGCATGCTGGATGCAAAAACTTGAAACTCTATCCTCCTCTAGCTTCTATTATTACTCAACCTACGATGTACATATGTAATAAGTTTCAGAATTGGACATACCTTAACTTCCTTCAAATATAATGTAAAATTGGCATTACTGGAAAAAAAAGATTTCCTTCAAATATAATGTAAAGTTGAACCAGATACAACTTGCCCTCCGGATCTTGTGGTAGTGTAGTCTTCAAAGAGTAGGTCATTTTTAGGTTGAGAAATTCACAACCTAAGAAAAAATAAACCCTTCAGGCATCATCATACATAACAAATTAATATGTAGAAGTAGATGACCAAAATCACAAACAATAAAATTATGATTCATTCAAGAAAACTGCAAATATTTTCATGAAACAAAATTATCAGACATAAAATAACAACAACAAAAAAAACCATAAAACAACATAATCTATCATGTAAATTTCAACAACTTAAATATATAGCTTTGCCCAATCAAAGAAAGACATTTATATTGATGGTATCACAATAGTCAAAAGGGACAACCTCGCAGAAGCACTTGAATACATAGTCAGCTGCAATGAACTCTTCAATTATAGATGTATGCAGAACAATACGTAGAATGCCATTCAGAGCAGGCTCGACATGAAGTTCTCTCCGACAAATTTACTAGCAAGGGAATCTTGATTCTGAGGATTACTTGTAAGCAAATCGCCAATGCATTCACACTGCAAACAAAAATAAAGTTATCGGCAAAGCTTAATAAAAGTACAGAAAACTAGAATACCATATAGAAAATATAAAAACAAGAACGGTTTAGGTTTCTCCAGTAATGTCAATTTCATCATAGCAAATCATCTGATAAGAACAATTTAGTTTAAAACAAAAGGCCACAGTTATAAGCATTAAGCCCATCCTAGTCCCAATTATTATAGTTGTACCTTCTATATTCTTTGTCATACATCCTACTTGAGCAATCCTATTTCAGGTGAAGTTATATAACATGCATACAAAATCCAGTCACATTATTTGAACTTTGCAGCAAATATGGCCACCTGCCAAGGTCTTCTTCCAGTTATTGCAACTCCTAAGCACAAAACTAATAACGCTCCTAAGGTAATGTTAATTTATGACACCGGAGATTCTCATGTGAATAATAACTTAGATATGTCCTTACAAACACTAAGCATACAAATACAAAATCTTTAAACAAAACCCATATCCTAGTACCTACAGAATTTTCATATGTAATAATACATTCAAAGAGAAGGCTAAGTTGAAGACTTCGTAATGCCAAATGCACTGTAGAAAACAAAATATTCACCATCTTCCATCAAACATACAATATTCAATATATTAATTTGCAAGTTGTGTTAATTGGTAAATATAGCTTTAGAAACAAAAACAGAACTAATTAATCTAAAAGGAGAAAATAGGAATTACACATGTGCCAATCAGCATATCTAAGGTCACAAGATCATACTACAAAACATAAACATTCACAATATATATGAAATATTGTAATACTATCCATAGTTTCAGCTAACAAACACTTGTGGTTCTTTGATGATACTTCCAAATGTAATACAAAAAAATGTCACATCACATATATGAAATACATTCAGTAAAAGAAATCAATGAAGACCTATAAAATTCAGGAATTCAATTCTATCTAAAAGAATACTATCAAGATCTATAAATTCAAGCATTATTCACAACAAACTACCATATTTGCTTTTGATTTGAAGGAAGGTTTATATGTATGTGTACACAGTTGTAGAAGCATGAAAATTTCAGCATGTCAAGTCAAGAAGTATCCATGCACCCAAGTCAAGAAGCATCTATGCGCCAAAACCAGGAATGAGCTATGCGCCCAAATCAGAGATTGCTATGCACCCAAACTAGAGATTGGCAGACACTCACAGGGAAAATCCTATGCGCCCATCCCTATGCACCCACAGCAAAGCCTATACGCCCACATAGCTCATCCAGAGGGGAGCGCACAGCCCTATTCCAACCTGTGTGCCCAAGTCAGGATAGCACCACGACTCGGTCAACATCCACGACCAGTCGTGCACCGAAGCATGTGGCCACGTCAGTCTCCACGAGCAATCATGCACCAAAGCATGCGGCCACGTCAACCCTACGATCAACCCACGATTATGCAGCCTTCAAGCGCCTACACCGTATGCGCCCAAAGGAAGTCTCTGCGCCCGCATGAAAATCAGTATATTTTCCCCTGTGGGCACATAATAGTCGTTTCAGTGTAAAACAACTATAAATAGGGGTGTTATGCCTCTTCAAAAATACTGAACGAAGAGCATTTCAAGAGACAAATTGCTTCCCTTCTTGCTAGTGAGCCAAGAGTTAGCAATTTTCTTAGGATTTCTTCCACTTTTGTAAATTGGAGTTCCAACGGAGTAAAGGAGCAACTGCCACTCGATCTCCATTGTCCCATTCCCCAGAATTCTTTTTGAACTCGAGGATTCTCAGTGCAGGATCTCTCAGGTGTACTCGATTTGTGGTGCCTTATGCCAATAAGAAAAGACAGTGCTTCTTCTTCTTTTTTTGTGTGTCCATAAAAATGGTAACTCTGTTGGGGACTACCTTTTCCTCTGACGAGAAGGTCGTGACTAAATCCAATACCGATAAAGTAGGGAGAACTCAGAAGATGTTGATTGTGAAGTTCGATCAGCAGGCATTCAAAGAGATGCTCTCGAGGGATGGATCTACATCCTCGAAATTAGAAAAGTGAAACAAGTCTCGTATGGCTTAGTTTCCGAAGGCTCGCGCTGCATATCCTGCTAGTGTCGTAGAAGATATGCAATCGAAAGGGAACTCCGTCATTGGGGCGTATAATCCTTCTACAGGAGCTCCCAATGCGAAGAGGGCGCATACCGTTCTAGGCTCTACCAGCCAAGCGAATTTCTTCTTGTTCAATCAACAACAGAGTGTTCAACACTTAAGACTTGGCAAAGGAAAACCCTACGATGCCAACAATCGAAGTGTTCGATGTTCTGGACAAAATCAGCGAGGCTCGCAAATGAAGAAGACGAGACTGGAAGAAAATAGAACTGTAGAAGTCTGATCTGAAGTCGATCACTTTGTTCTTTGGACTATACGATGATGATGAAGAAAACTGCTAGAAGATGAACAGCCGGAAGAACTAAGTCACCAGAAAGGTATCGACGCACTTGGGCGCTGATGGCAAGGTCGAATGCTTTCCTGCTTTGCTTCACTCTGTTTTGGAAGAAAGGTTGAAAAAGAATGCTCTGGAAAATCAAAGTCTCTGGGATCTGATCTCTATGTATTCTCCCCTCTGTCTGTCTCTGTCATATGAGAAAAATAAGTCTACTTATAGACTTGGCTTTTTGTGCGTAAAACTCAGCAAAGTCCTGTCTTTACGCTAATAACTGACACCCATAACCGAAGTCATCCTCTACATACGTTGACACGTGTCCCATTATTTCAATAAGAATAGGATACACGTACACACATTCTTCGAGATGTGTGGCATGAAAGCCACGTAGGCAAACCACGTTCCAAAGTTGTCAGGAAGGATAGGGCGTAAAAATAACCCAAATATACTCTGAGCGTAAAGTAGTAGACTAAGCGTAAAATAGCCTAAAAATGGACTTCTCGCGTAAAGTGGTTGACAAAACAACCTTGAGCGTAAAAGTAGCCCAAATAAACTTTATGCACACGTCAACTTTGAGCGTAAAAAGCTCATATAGTATTCATGCGTAAACGAAGCTATTTTGTGAGCGTAAAATAGCTCAGTCCACATACTAAACGACAATATTGATTTCTGTATAAAAAAATCCCTTCGAATCCTGCGTTATACGCTGTCAGTAGATCTTTATGTCAGACCCATTATTACTTTGCATTAAATGCATGATTTGACAGCCTGTCCCTGCGTAGAGTAGTTGATCTGTCTCTTGCATAAAGTAGCTGACCTGTCTCTGGCGTAAAGTAGATGACCTGTCCCTGGCTTAAATCAGCTGATTTGCCCCTGGCGTAAAATAGCTCATTTGAGTGTAAAGCTCTATCTCTTTGACTCAGTCTATGAAGCACTTTTTACGCTCATACAAGACCCCTTTCAAAGTTTTCGAAATTTGAAAAGACTTCAAGAATTTCGAAATACTTTAAACATGAAAAGTCACAAAATGGTGCCGGTCAATACTCAACCGTCATAATGAATTTTCTCTCGAAACATTCGAACGCCTCTTCATCTCCCCGAGTTGCATTGATAATGTTCAGTTTTCCATAGGGAATACGAAGGGTTGATTTGTTTGTATATATAAGGAGAAGTTTTTCATTCTCACTTCTCATCCTCATACTGTCATAGCACCGAAGAAAGAGATACAGACTGACAAGGAAAAGGCTCAAGGCTCAAGGCTTGACATAGAGGCGGAAGTCAAGCGAGCACGCAACTTCATGGAGTGCTTTGGACTGACTCCAGTGATCTTCGGTCATATAAATGGTGGTCCCTCAACTGCCTACGAAGGATCAGGTGACGCAGAAGCATTCCTCAATCTGATGTGTCGTTCAGGGATCCACAACGTGCACGAGTTAGGTACCTCCCTTCGTCAGCCCGACGAAGGAGAGAAGAAAAAATAATGTTTTATATAGGAGTGTCGTCTATGCATTGTGACACTTCAACTTATCTGTAGGGGCCTACTCTCTTTTTTATAAAAATAAAATCTTAGTGTTGTTTTCATCTTTATTCGTGTAGTGCATTGATATATAGAATTATTCTACACCTCTTTTGACTATATCTATGGTTGCTCATTCCTAAGAGAAACAAAACAACACGTGGCAACTGTTCTGTGGTCACGAGCGCCTCTTATTAGGATCTTTCCCGAAATAGACCCACGCCAACCGTTTCTTCGACCCTTTATAAATAGCTGAGTTAAAGAATGTTTTATACATTCTTATTCTCATTCTCATTCTCATTTTTTTCTCCGAAGATAGCTTTTTCCAAGATTTTATTCCCCAACAAGAGATTGATAATGGCGATGCTTTCCGATGTCCTTCATCTGTACGCTAGGTCACCAGACGTTGATTCAACCACTCTTAGAGCCGAACCATCTGATTTTGATGGTAAGTTTGATTTACATAAAAAAAGGGCAGGGAGCATTTTTTTTAAAATAGGTTGCACAATCGGCTCTGCCTTTGAGCTTTTGTTGAAAACAGGTGCCTATCTTTAATAGATAAGGCATGCCTACTAAAAATGAGCGCAAATCCTTGATAGATAAGGAGCGCATGAAACACGGGCACAAATCCTTGTTGAATAAGGTGTGCATGAAACACGGGCACAAAGCCTTGTTAGATAAGGTGCACATGAAACATAGGCACAAATCCTTGTTAAATAAAGTGCGCATGTTGAAGACAAGCATTTGTCTTTAATTAAACAAGGTACGCGAGCATCTGTCTTTAATTTTAATTGGCCAGTATGCGTCTGATGACACTTCTGTTGAAAAAATTTCTCTGCTGTTTTTTGCAGAAGCCTGGCTGAAGAACTTTTCCATAACCGGTATTGGCGACTTTGGATGCTGTGGGGAGCATTATTCTAACATCAACATCAGGGAGCTCATGCGCTTTCGACGTACAAATCAGACAACTCAGAACTCTTCGTGGGATAGAAGGGTCTTCCTCAGTTGGTAGGAAGAGCCTTTATACACAGAGAGTTGGATGGTGGAGTCAACTCTAACCCGAGAAATTGGGTAGTAGAGCTCCTTTCACGGCAGAACTAGGAATCGTATCCCAATGCTGGATACATTCCTATCTCTTCTGAAGGGCCGCCATTTCTCCACCAGTTGTATTGGCAGCAACATGTCTTCTGGCTGCCATACTCTAGGATTCTCCTCTCGTCTGAGAGAGAAGACCAGAGTTAATTCCTACTATTTTGGTCGCCATTGAGGCTCAGACAGCAAGGAAATGACACCAACAACGAATCCGACGAAGAAGATCCAAAGAAGTAACAGATCTCCATTAGGTTATCATTGTCGTATACAATGAAAATCCAAGATGTAATAGATTTCCATTATGATTTGTAAGAAAGTCTAAGAAATGTAATAGACTTTTACGATGATAAAATGAGAATGGAAATGACAATCCTGTGAGAAATACTCTTTTGAGATTTTTCGATGTTCATGGTATTTTGATAAGTCAAAGTTTTTTTTTCCTTATCAATGAAAACTTGATCTTAGCGTACAATTCTCAGAGAATAACTTGTATCTATCCAGAGATAATATGGACATGATAGATAATAAAAATCTTGTTTTTTGTTTTAGGGTATACAATACTATCAAAGGTAATATGGACATGATAGATCGTAACAACTCAAAGAAAAATAGATTAATATCTATTCAGAGGTCAAATGAACATGATAGATAGGAAATATAAGCAGACTTAATATTTATTCAGAGGTTATGATAACATGATAAATAAAAAATCCAACTTTTTAATCAACTGATAAGATGGAAGATTAAAATTTCTGTCCGAAGAGACAAGCAATCAGCTTAACCCAACATTGGTAGCTGGAAAAATAAGAAGACAGACGTTACTGAGAGTATACGTCAATATCGATGAAAGAATGAATGAACCAACGTTTCTTTCGGAAATGGAGAAGGTCAATTCAGTTCCACAATTAAATGGATGAATCTGATGTAATGAATGAACAGGTCTTTTCGGGAATGAAAAGTTGTTTTTATTTTCCAAGACCGGTTCATTAATAGCTCTCTCCTATAAATAGATGAGAACTCTTTGTAAAGTTTCATTCTTGTTTCCACTCCTCTATTGAAAATGTCTTCTAAGGATGTGCAACAAAAGAATGAAGTCTCCATGAAGGTTGAAGATGTCATCGAGACGCCCCCCGTTGAGCCAATTGTGTCAGGCCCAACCAAAACAGGCGAAAGCTCTTCTACGCCCAAGCCACCACAAGACATCCTCACTTTCTTAGTAGAGCCAAGGAAAACTCCTGAAGAAGAGGCGCTGAGGATGGCTGCCTGCAAGTTTTTGTGAACTCAGGCAACGATGCCTTCAATGCATTGGCCGACTATGTATTTAATAAGGAAGGCAGTGGTCCTCATCCTTAATCCTTTGTTCTGAACAAAAATAATAATAAAAGAGATTTTATTTTCATTCTGTCTTCCCTTTTTTTATACATAGTACTTCATAAGAAATTTTCCATTGATCGGCATCATGAGTAGATCTTCATTGGGCTTGGATAACCGATAGGCGCCATTGGAAAACACGATCTCGATTACATAAGGGCCTTCCCATTTTGCTTAGAATTTTCCTTTGCTTTTGTGAGTCATCACCATCGGTCATCGAGCAGCTAATACCAGCTCACCAACCTTGAATACCCTCTCTTTAACTTTACGATTGAAAGTTCGAGATATACGGACTTGATATAGCTCAATATACTGTTGTGCTTGAAGATGCTTCTCGTCCAATCCTTCAAGTTCTTAGAGTCGTAAGCGATCATTATTCTCTATAGTTATCTCATTAGCAATGGCTATTCGAAGAGATGGAATCTGGATTTCCAATGGAAGGACAACCTCACATCCATAAAACAGTGAAAATGGTGTAAAACCAGTAGGAGTTCGGACTGTTGTTCGATAAGCCCATAAACATTCTCCAAGTTTCTCATTCCAATCACGTTTATTAGAAGAGACAAACTTTTTGAGAAGTTTGATGATCGTCTTGTTGAAAGCTTCGACTAAACCATTAGCAGCTGGATTATAAGCCATAGATGCCAGATTTTGAATTCGATTCTTATTACAGAACTGATAAAATGCCTGACTGGCAAATTGTGGTCCATTGTCATGAATTATCCGTCGAAGAATCCCGAAGCGATAAATGACATGGTGTTTGATGAAGCTGATCATATTAGATGTTTTCACTTCATCAGGGGGAACTGCTTCTGCCCACTTAGAAAAGTAATTGGTTATAGCCAATATAAACCGATGTCCTTTAACAGAAGGGGGTTAATAGGCCCAATAATATCCATGCCCCAAGCTTCGAAGGGCCAAGAAGCTGCTGTAGGATATAGAAATTCAGAAGGTTGGTGAATAAAGTCAGCATGAATCTGACATGCTTTACACCTTCTGGCATAATCCACAGCATCTGCTATCATAGAAGGCCAATAATATCCCATTCTTCGAATGCGATCTTATAATTTCAGACCTGGTTGATGAGCACCACAAACACCATCATGAGCTTCTCGGCGTGTTTGTTTGGCTTTACTTTCTGAGAGACAGCACAGTAAAAGTCCATCATATGAACGACGGTATAGCATATGTAAAGATGAATCATAATAAAATCGAAATGATCGTCTCTTGATTGATGCAGCTTCTTTTGGATCTTCAGGTAAAATTTCATGAACCGCATAATCAATGAATGGACTTCTCCAATCCCTCTGCTAGGAATTTGACTCAGTAGTATAACTCTGTTCAATATACAGATTATTCTTGACACAGAATAAGTCTCGGTCCAACAATATAATTGTATTTTGTCTTCGAATTGGAACAGCTAAGTCTGCAGCTAAGCTAGCGAGAGCATCAGCTTCCACATTCTAAAAACATGGTACAAATTCGATGAAGAATCCTTTGAATAAAAGAACCAACTTAATTACCACTTGATGATAGGGGATAAGATCAGGATTTCTGACTTCATAAGTCCCTCTAACTTGATTAACAATCAGTTGAGAATCTCCATAAGCTTCTAGGGATTCAATATCCAATTGTTTTGCTACTTGGAGACCAATCAATAGAGCATTATATTCTGCTACATTGTTGGAGCATGGCTCATTGAGAGAATAGGTACGGTATATGACCATTTTATCAGGAGAAACCAAGATGATTCCTACCCCAGAGATAATATTACCTTTAGGTCCAACCCGTGATGCTCCATCAAAATATAATTGCCAGATGTCATCCTTCAAAGTCATGTTACAATCCACGACTTCATCTGGAATGTCCTCATATAACTTCGATGTTTCCGGTATAGGGTGAGCAGCTAAAAAATTAGCTAATGCTTGACACTTCACTGATTTTTGAGGTACATAAACCATGTCATAAGGAGTGAGCAACATCCCCCAGGTAGCTAACCTAGAATTAAGAATGCTCGATTTTCTCATCAATACCCGAATGGGATTTATTCTGGAGATGACATGAATAGTCTGTCCTGTCACATAATGTCTTATCTTTTGGACAGCAAAACCAAAGCCAGACATTCCTTTTCTATAGGAGTATACATGTGTTCAGCTCCGACCATCATTCGGCTAAGATAATAAATTGCTTGTTCATGCCCTATATTACTTTTTTGTGCAAGAAGAGCACCAAGTGAATGATCTAAAGCTCGAATATATAGCAAAAATGGTCTTCCTACTACTGGAGGTACCAGAACAGGTAGATTTGTAAGGTATTGCTTGATGTCATTGAAGGCTTTCTGACACGCTTTATCCCAAACAAATGATACACCCTTCTTTAATAGACGGGAGAAAGGTTAACATCTCCCAGATAGATTAGATATAAATCTCCTGATATAAGCAATGCGACCCTGAAAGCCACAGAGTTCTTTCAGATTACGAGGGGGATGCATTTCAAGAATTGCTTTAACCTTATCAGGATCAACATGGATACCCTGAGAAGTAATGACAAATCCTAAAAACTTGCCACTGGAAACCCTTAAGAAAGACTTAGTAGGGTTCATTTTCAATTGATGTTAATACATCAATTCAAATACTGTCTTCAAGTCTTGAATGTGATCATCCTTTGATCGACTCTTAACAGCAATGTCATCTACGTAACATTCAACTGTCTTCCGTAGATGTTCTTGAAAGATGTTGCTCATAGTCCATTGATACGTGGCACCGGCATTTTTAAGACCAAACGGCATAACCGTATAGCAGTGAACCCCAAGGGGTGTACAAAAAGCAGTATGCTTCTCTTCTTCTGGATGCATCTTAATTTGATTGTATCCTGAGAATCCATCCATGAAAGACATGCGTTCAAAACCGCATGTATTGTCTATCATGACATCTGTAATCGGAAGTGGAAATTCATCCTTTAGACAAGCTGCATTAAGATCTCGAAAATCTATGCAAACTCGGACTTTTTCATTCTTCTTCATAATAGAAACAATGTTAGCAACCCAGTCTGGGTGATGTTCTTCACGAACAAAGCCACATGTGATTAGTTTTTTGACTTCTGCCTCAATTGCATCCATCATATCTGGTCGAAAATGTCGTTGCTGTTGTTTTATAGGCTTGGCATTAGGGAGAATATTGAGTTTATGAGTACCAACTTTAGGATCTAGACCCGGCATATCTTCATAACTCCATGCAAAGATATCAATATATTCTTTGATCAGTTTTATCAACTCTTCCTTTTCATCCTCAGAAAGGTTTTTACTAATGAATATTAGTTTAGACGTAGTTCCGTCTCCAACATCAATCTGGACAATCTCATTCTCTGTAGGTGGATGTCGCTGTTCAAAACGAAGTTCCCATTGAGTGTCCATCTGTTGAGCCCAAGGATCATTCTCAAATGGTTCAGATTCACCATCAGTTTGAACCATATTGACTGAGAATATTTGCTCAGATTCATCATAGTAACTTCCTCTAACAAATGAGGAGTGAGACGTATCAGATTCGATGAATTAGATTTCTTCCGAATCTGATGATTGTGAAGAACTAGAAGAGAATTCTTCTTGTATATCGTCATTAAACATGTGGAACGGATCATATCCCAACCCATGACGAGTTTTCTGGTAAAACGGATCACCACATAATGGTAATTGTCTACCCTTGCCTTGATTGAGACCTTGCATAGTCTTTAAATCATATCCCATATTCTGGATAATCTTGAGAGATTGTTGACTATATTTGTCAATTCGAATTTTTCCTTTATCTTTATCTCTTAGATCATCTGTCTGAGCAACAAGGATATTTCTAGCTAGGCCAAACACAATTTGGTGCTTGTTTTTCTTATCAGACGGAATCGCAAAATAAGATTCTTCGTGACGTCTATAAGTTACACAAGCTTGCGAAAAAGCGACTACAGGAAGAAGATAAGGAGAAGATGTTAAGAACCTTTGAGCATAAGGTCCAACATCGACATGAGGAGGAAAGGATTTTTCCTTATGGTTAATGTATAAGGTTTCCTCTGTGTCTATGTTGTCTTTATACTGATGACTTTGATCTTCAGAAGATAAAGTCATTCTTTCAACAAATTTGACAGCCATATACTCAAATCTTAATTGATATTAAAAAGTACAGAATGATTAATATTTACATTATTTATAATTTGACTGCTACGCTTCGGATTAATCACTAATGGACCATCATCCGTCTTCTGCGTAGACTTGCCAAGATTAACGATCAATGGTGATTCTGGATCATTTGTACGAGAAGTACGCCCTTTGACCTTGATCATAAGAGGTTGAACTTGGTTCTTAGCAGGAACATTCACTGATTCCTCAGATGAAGCTTGAGTTTTTCCTTTGACCTTGATCATCAAAGGTTGATTGTTGACAGGTTGGGGTTGGATTCGCCCTTTGACTTTGATCTTCAAAGGTTGCTCTTCTGGCAGATCTTCATTAATAGACTGATCTTCGGCAGATGATCGATCTTCAGCTATTCTGATATCTCTTTCACATGTTCTCGTTTGTAGAGCATTGAATAAGAAAAATAGGCTTCGACACCCTTGAAAGGATTGATATTAGCAAACTCAGTCTTCACAATCCCTTAGGAATCCACGTACTTGAAGTGTTGGTGGAGAGTTGAAGGCTCGATGTTATGCTCATGTATCTACGGCCTTCCAAGAAGGATGTTGTAGGATATGTCTGAATTAATAACATAGAATGTTGCCATAGTTCGAAGATCACAAATCTGAATCTTCAGACGAATCTTTTCCAGTGGTTTACTCTTTCCAGAGTTGAAACCAACTATTGTGGTACTAGTGTAAGTCAAGTCACTAGTAGGAATCCTCAACGGTCTTAGCATACTTTGAAGAATTATGCTAATGGAAGACCCAGGATCAATGTAAATCCTGTCAACTTCAGTGGATTCAATATACCCAGTTTAGCACAAAGGTCTGTCATGTTTGTTATGCTTCAATAGCATATCTTCTTGTGTGAAGGTAATATTAGAAATTACCTCTATCATACTATGGCATTGTGGGCATGACCCTGGTTTATTATCAGGAGTCTTGAGTTGGGCTAAGCAGGAGTCAGCTTGCAACAAAGCTTCACTCAAGGTTTTGTGACTTTCTTTAGAAAGACGAAGCAACTCGAAGATAGATAGTCTAGCCGGAGTATTAGCTAACTGGGCTAGAATATCAAATTTATAGGGTTTCATTACCACTCCCTGATTGGAAGCAGACTTCAACGGGACGTCAAAGCGTACTGTTTTCTGTTTCCCCTTTTCAACCACAGATGGTTTAGCAGGAACATGAGATGGTTGAGTTGGTGGTGCTTCAATATCCTCTGCTTCATTTAAGGATCCCTCATAATCTTTGTGGTACTCCTTCCCAGATCTTGTACCAGCAAAAGTTTCTTCTTCAGACTCAGAAGAAAGAAGTACCATATTGCAGGATTTAGTCTTCTTTTCCTTAGCCTTCTTCTTACGAGAATTGTTATGAGGAACCTCCGAACCCAATCCAACAGTAGATTTTTGACTTTAAATTTGTAAAGGAAGTTGTATTCCTTTATCATAATTCAAACCTCCTACCTTTTGAAAGTTATAACCCATCTTCTTCATGAGAAGGACAGATTGTTGACTGTACAAGTGAGTGGGTAACGGACTTTTAACAGGTGGTTCAACAGAGGAAAAAGAAAAGATCTCTGTAACTACAAGAAAATGAGGAATAGAAGTCTCTGTAGCTACAGGAGGAAAAGGATTCGGGATATAAAAAAAAATCCCTATAGGAGCTTTTTCATAAGCAGCGAAGACTTGTTGTGTCCTGTATAAAGAAATACTATTCATGGCTAGCCACTACTGATGAGTAAGCTTGAGCTTAGTAGGGGGAGCAAAACTTGGAGGGCATATGTTCAATCCTCTCAGTGTATCTTCCAAAGGAATGCCATCCCATAGATGATTCAAATCATCAGAATCTGGAATAACATAAGAAATCATGTTGCAGGTTTTGACTTTCTTATCTTTCTTGGATTTTAAAGTTTTACCTTCATCTTCCATTTCAGGTACTAAGTCAGGATGTACCCACATAATTTCACCATTCTTTAATGTGAGAGGCAACAATCCTTCATTTTTCTCTCTGGCAGGCGGGATATTCACAATCTTCATCGTCGCCTTCGAAATTGGGACAATCCTATCTGGTACTTGTTGAGAAGGAAAATCTCTAAATTGAAGAGAAACCATATTGGTTGTGACCGTATGCTCATCGTTAGTTAAAGCGATGGCATTAGCATTAATCAGCTCTTGGATTTTCTTCTTTAGGACATAACAAGCCCTGGTGGGATAATTTATGTATCTGTGATAGATACAATATTTGGGATTGTCAGTCAGATTCACCTCATTAGGCCTCTTTGGCTCCGGGATTTGGAGTTTGCCACTCTTCACCAGACATTGGAATATCCCTAGGATATCACTCTCGTCAAAAGAATATTCTTCTTTTCTCTTAGAAGACTCCTGATTATTCGGCGTCATTTTGTTTTTGGAAAGATTAACCATAAGGGTGTCCTTTCCTTTTGCATTACGATTGCCAGAATTATTACCAGGATTACTTTTCTTTCCTTTATCCTCTGAGGCAAAAATCATCCCATGTTCACGAGCCAACCTACCATTGGTCTCGGCAGAAACTGCTACGATAATAAACGAAGCCCAATCTGTAAATTGGGAACCCGTAAAGACAGCAATGGATGGTCGCAGATTCATCTTGCATGTATCAATTAACGCTGAATCTGGCATACCAGGAGGCATCTTTAGAGTCGCCTGTCGAAAACGTTCAATGAACGTCCGAGTATCTTCTTTCTCTTTTTGTTTGATTTCTATTAAGGAGGACATGTTCATGTCCATACCTCCTTCATAGAAGCGGGAGAGAAACATTGCCTTAAATTTGTCAAAAGATGAAATGCAATTGTCGGGTAAACTATGATACCAGTCGTAAGCTGAACCCGTCAAACACCCAATGAACACCCGAGTGAGGAGTGCATCATTTTTTTGCAGATATACAGTCATAATATCAAAGTAATTGATATACTGACTAGGAGAAGCCTTTCCATCAAACAATACCATTGATTGTAGCTTGAATTTTGGTGGAAAGGGTACATCATTCCAATGAGGAGGATAAGGTTGCTTAATCCCTAACCTCTGGAGCTGATCCTTGTGCTTCAAAACTTCAAACTGTGCTTTGAGCTTACGCACTACTTGAATGGCTTCACTGGTTAGAGGAAGCACATTTGATTGAATGGTTATTGGATGTACCGTAACCCCCACCGGAGATGGTACATCTTCTGGAATGATGGGATCTGGAGATGCAAAATTTTGATTAACAGCAGGCTCTTGAATATTCAAAGGTATATCAGCCCCTTGACTATCTTGAGTTTGTGCTGCTATTTGCACTGGTGTTACTATTGCTGGTTGAGCAGTTTGCTGAGCTGTTATTATCTGGTGCATGCTTTGCGTCATAGTAAGCATGTCTTTCAGTGATTGTTCAACGGCAGTGAGACGTTGTTCTGTATTAGCAGATGACGTCTCTGGTTCATCTCCAATAGCGTAGGATTCAACCTCTCTTGAAGATATAGAGGGATTAGTATAGAGGTATGAATCGACACTATCAGTTTCAGACTCAAAAGATTGAGTACCCCTAGCTTCTGAATCAGAAGTCTACAATTGTCTTTGTCTTCTTGATCGAGTAATCCGATATACTCCTTCAAAAGAATCAAGAAGTCTGTTGAATTTTTCTTGACCTGGAGTTTGGGACGTGTTCCGTCTAGGACGTCATCCTTTGTTGGTATGAGATGCCATGTTGACTGACGCATATGACAACTCATGTTCTTGGTCATCAGCTTGTTGTTGAGGTGCATTAAAACTTAACCGATCAAAAACTGATTGTTTAGAAGCTGAACAACAACATTTAATTACAATCTGGTGACACTCATAATGATGATTTTCTTGAGGGAGTGTCACGGGAGATTGCCTATTTTTACGCTTTTGCATTAGCAATTTACGTAAATCAGAAGGATAAAAGGGAGTAGTCTTCTTTATTACATTTGGGGTAGAAAAACATTTTGTCCCTTGTGTATAAAGAAAATTACTGGCTGCATTCGCAGAACCAAACTGTACATTTTTATGCGCTTGGAGTTGCGTGCGTAAATCCTGAGATTTTTTTAGCACGAAGGACTCCATCTTCATTGCGTGTAATTTGTTGGTTTGGTACCTTGCGTACAGTAGTATAAGAAGGTTGTTGGTTAAAAATAGAAGTTTTACCAACTATATTTTATGTTTCATGCGTGCAGGTACATTTACTTTAGATACAGAAGCATCATTGTGAATTTTATCTACACTGTCACAGACAGGAGATTTACCTTTAGGCATAGAGCGCAAAACATAAGTATCTGCCACGTCATAGACGGGAGATTTTTCTTTACGCGTAGAATGTGTGTCTACCACGTCACAAACGGGAGACTTATTGTTACGCTCAGAACATAAGGCATTGGAGTCTGCCACGTCACAGACGGGAGACATGTTTTTACGCTCAAGGCGTAAAACCTGATTTTTGCGCCCAAGGCATAAAACCTGATTTTTATGCCCAGTGTGTAACAATGGAGAGTCTGCTACGTTACAAACGGGAGACTTATTTTTATGCGCATGGAGTATCACCGAAGTAGAGACTGCCTCATCGCAGATGGGAGCCTCTACAACAGGAGTAGGAAGGATTCCTTTGCCTGCAGAGACATTAGAGAGATCCGAAAATGCCTTAGATTTGGGAACCCAAACTTTTTGTGCCTTCCGCAATTTCTGAACATTGGAGCAGCGAGTGCTACCCCCAGTCCGGAGCATTTCTTCGTAGGCAGTCTGATCGAAGTGCACAACCAGAGTCTTCTTTGTCGATCCGATCGACACATCATTGTATTGAAAAATTGCCTCATCGTCAGAGGAGAAGGTCGTCCCCAGCAGAGTCGTCATTTTGTTTCACTTAACAAAATGCCTAGAAATTGGCTTTTGAAAATAAAACTTGAAAGAGTACAAAAAAGTACAAATGTTCTGGGAAGTATTGCTGTAGAAATCTGATCTGAAGTCGATCACTTTGTTCCTTGGACTATACGATGATGATGAAAAAAACTGCTAGAAGATGAACAGCCAGAAGAACCTAGTCACCAGAAAGGTATCGACGCACTTGGGCGCTGATGGCAAGGTCGAATGCTTTCCTATTTTGCTTCACTCTGTTCTGGAAGAAAGGTCGAAGAAGAATGCTCTGGAAAATCAAAGTCTCTGGGCTCTGATCTCTATGTATTCTCCCCTTTGTCTGTCTCTGTCATATGAAAAAAATAAGTCTATTTATAGACTTGGCTTTTTGTGCGTAAAACTCAGCAAAGTCCTGTCTTTACGCTAATAACTGCCACCCATAACCGAAGTCACCCTCTACATACGTTGACACGTGTCCCATTATTTCAATAAGAATAGGATGCACGTACACACGTTCTTCGAGATGTATGGCATGAAAGCCACGTAGGCAACCCACGTTCCAAAGTAGTCAAGAGGGATAGGGCGTAAAAATAACCCAAATATACTCTGAGCGTAAAGTAGTAGACTAAGCGTAAAATAGCCTAAAAATGGACTTCTCGCGTAAAGTGGTTGATAAAACAACCTTGAGCGTAAAAGTAGCCCAAAGAAACTTTATGCACACGTCAACTTTGAGCGTAAAAAGCTCATATAGTATTCATGCGTAAAAGAAGCCATTTTGTGAGCGTAATATAGCTCAGTCCACATACTAAACGACAATATTGGTTTCTGTGTAAAATAAATCCCTTCGAATCCTGCGTTATACGCTGTCAGTAGATCTTTATGTCAGACCCATTATTACTTTGCATTAAATGCATAATTTGACAGCCTGTCCATGCGTAGAGTAGTTGATCTGTCTCTGGCGTAAAGTAGCTGACCTGTCTCTGGCATAAAGTAGCTGACCTGTCCCTGGCGTAAAATAGCTGATCTGTTCCTGGCGTAAAACAGCTCATTTGAGTGTAAAGCTCTATCTCTTTGACTCAGTCTATGAAGCACTTTTTACGCTCCTACAGGGATATCTTAACCTTATCCTCCTGAATGGGAGAATGCTACTTGCCCTCCTAACTACAAGCTATTGACGCTAAATTCGTTTGACGGGATGACTTCTCCTCGCCAACACATGACATACTTCAACACGCAGACTTTGCACTTACCAAGGAATGATCCGTTCTTGTCAAAGCTATTTATCAGCACCTTGCAGGGGTAGCTTTTGAATGGTTCTGCAGTCTGCCTGACGGTTGCATTAACTCCTTTAAAGACTTCCAGAGGTTGTTCCTCAACATATTTTATGAGAGTGGCATGCATGTTAGTATGTCCACCCTCATCGAGACCAAGCAAAGGAGGAGTGAGTCTGTTATTACTTTCATCGAACACTTTAGGTGACTAGCATTGAAGATGCCCTTCGGTATACCAGACTCAGAGCTTATGGATACTTGTCGATATAACTTCCTTCCTATAGTGAAGATCTGTCTGGGTATACATAAGTATGATACATGGCCCGCTTTCATCGGGGCTGCTGATGCTGCTGAGAATGATGTTCCTAATCTGGAATTATTGGGGTTGAAGACACCCAAATCTGAAAACAAAAACAGGCACCCCCAAACTATCCCCATTCGTGGGGGTAAAGGGAAAGAAGTCTTGAAGATCGACACTTCCAAGGGAGCTTCCAATTCTCAAGGCGCTCTTGACAAGCCCAAGAAGACTTTATCCTTTGACGAAGATGATGTTATTACCATTTTTCACACATTGATGAAGGATAAAAAACTGACATTGCCACCACCACGGCGTCCTTCGGAGGTGAAATAACTCAACGATCCCAAGTATTGTCTTTATCATCAGTACGTGCACCATCCTACCAAGGATTGCATCATTCTGAAGAAGAAGATACAACAGCTTATCGACAGCCAAGTTATCAACCTCGAAGCTGAAGACAAGGTCGTATCTTCTAACATGATCTCTCTTTAATTTGGTAACTTTTCTCCTACAGAAGTCCCATACGGCATAGTCCCAATCCCCAAGGCAGTAATGAAAGTCGTCAACCTGCCGCCAGCTTTTGACTCAACTTCAACATTGGTGCCACTCACGACAGAACGTGGTGAGATCATGTGGGTCCATCCAGACCTTGTGCAAGAAATGACACAGGGAGTGGTGTCTTCCAAAGCAAAGAGGGGCAATAAATACAACTCATGCCATATGGTGTCTTCTCCCATTTACGAAGTTCTGTCTGGCGATACGCGATCTTGGAAGACTTACCTATGGACTTATGACCCCGCACAAGGTGACACAATGCCTTCTCAAGCTCCTGCTGCCGCCATAAGTTCAGAAGTTGCTCCATCTAAGTCCTCAACTACCGACAAAGCTAAGCAAAAGGAGACACAATTTAACAAGTCTCTGAAGGCACCTACTCCCGAAGGCATGGATCGGCCTTACAACTTTGACATACTGGCATAGCTGGCCAATACACCTATCAGGTTGTCTTTGTTCGATCTACTGCGACTCTCCAAAGAGACGCGAAAAGCTTTAAGTAAGACCTTACTACATGCCGACTCTTATCTCGCTGAAGTCAAAGCCCCCGATGAAGATCCCGTCTCCTGTCCTCACTGTCATAGCACTATAGAAGTGGTGCCCAACAACACCTTTTCACAGGAGAACATGCTACTAAAAACAATCATCATGATAGACCTCTATACTATACAAGATATATCGGAGAGATTAAGGTGGATTGGATACATATCAATCCAGGTTCCTTCCTCAGCATCATTCCTAGAAATTTACTCTAAATTCTAGGGATCCCTCTATACAAGCTATCTGCAACCAATACAACTATCTTGGCTTTTAATGCTGGAAGAAACCCCCAGCTGGGCAAGATCCGTCTCAAGTGCCAGATTGGTGATCTCCGAACAGAAGTTTCTTGCTATGTAATCGATGCCAATGTGTCCTACAACGTCTTGTTGGGACGTCCGTGGATACATGAGAACATGATCGTTCCTTCTACCCTTCACTAGTGCTTCAAGTACGTCAACGATGATGGCATCGTGAAGACGGAGTTTACCGATGTCGATCATTTTAAGGATATTGAAGCCTACTATGTAGATTCGGTACTTTATCAATCTCAGCCTCCTAAGGATGAAGGCAACGAAGCTGACAATAAAGCTAAAGTTAATTCATTCGCCAGTGATGATCTCCTAGTTATCCGAGTCAAAGGACGTATTACTCTAAAAAGTACTCCGAAGCCTCTCACAATCCGGGTCAAAAAGAAGAATCCTGATATCGTCAAACCATTGAACATCACTCTCCACAAAATGACTCAGGTGGAACCTGTTGAAGTCTGTCCTCCCAATCCTGATGAGTTACCCTACGTGATGAATTTAATTAAGTCTGTGACTCCTGTTCTGGACAATTATCCCCCAATGAGTATATCAATACTCAAAATAATGTACCTTCAGTAGATGATGTTATCCCTAAAGAGGAACTTGCATATTTTCTAAGTAAATGTTTATCTTTGAATTACTCTGATGTCTACCAATCTGTAAACCAGTACATAGATACATTGTACGCCCTAGAGCGTGGCATAGGACCACATCTCTGCATGTCGATCACGACGTCTCGTATACAGGAAAAAGTATGGCCAGAAGATATCCACTACTTCATCGTTCCATCTAGAAAAAATGGTGAAGAATTGATCATCTTTGGTCGAATAATTGGCGAAAGAAAGTTCGTTCAGGACTTTACTACTCTCAATCGCAACACTGAAGCAGACTATGATTCTAGAATAATGCAACTTTACCGATATAGTTGGCAGGCCAAGAATATCATCCAGAACAAGGGATATGATATAAAAAGCGACCAGGGACTAAACTACGGTCAAGGACGACGATTGCCAATATATCACTTTGCTCCTCTCGGTAAACCAGAGAACTATTATCAACAAAACAGTGTTGGTTTGGGTTTTTTACTCCTCCAACAACTCCTAAAGGATGAGACGTCGAAGTGGATCGTTGTTCTCATTCTTCTAATTTCTGCCTCTGGGATTCAGACTCGAGCATTGGAGACATGTTCAAAGCAACTTTGTTCATCAACATGGTGTCAGTTGACCAAATTGTAGAAGATGTCCAATCAATCGAGCTCGAACAATGGGTTCAAAAGATGGACGCCATGTAGGAATTATGTTTCAAACAATGTGAACCACCTACTGAAGATAAAGTCGTCCAAGTCAATTTAAGAGATGAATCATCTCTTAAACCAATCTTTATCAGCAAAAGTCTGTCTGGTGAAGAACGACAATCTCTTATACAGCTTATAAGAGAATACATTGACATCTTTGCATAGAGCTATGAAGACATGCCAGGTTTAGACCCTAAAGTTGCTATGCACCGCCTAAATATCTCGTCTAAAGCTAAGTCAGTGAAGCAACAGCAACGACAGTTCTGACCAGATATCATAGAGGCCATCGAGAGTGAAGTCAAGAAGCTTATTTCAAGTGGATTCATTCGCGAAGAACAACACCCTAATTGGGTCGCTAACATTGTTTCGGTCATAAAAAAGAACGACAAAGTTCAAGTTTGTATCAATTAGCGTGACTTGAACTCTGCATGCCCAAAAGATGAGTTTCCTCTACCGATCACCAATGTAATGATCGATAATACTTGTGGCTTCGAGCGGATGTCCTTCATGGATGGGTTCTCAAGATACAACCAAATCAAGATATTCTTCGATGATGAGAAACACACATCTTTTTGAACACCGTTGGGGTATATTGCTATACGGTAATGCCCTTCGGATAGAAAAATGCAGAGGCGACATACAGCAATCTATGAATATAATTTTTTGCGATCATTTACGCAAAATAGTGGAATGCTACGTAGATGATATTGTAGTTAAAATTTGTCTCAAGGGCAACCACCTCCAAGATTTGAGAACGGTGTTCTAACTAATGTTACACACCAACTCAAGATGAATCCAACCATGTCTTTTCTGGGAGTTTCCAGCGGCAAGTTCTTTGGTTTTATTATCACTTCAAAGGGTATACATCTTGACCCAGAGAAAGTGAAAGCTAACCTCGATATGCGTCCTCCAAGAAATCATAAAGAGCTTCGCGGACTTCAAGGAAGGCTAGCCTACATCAGACGATTTATTTCAAATCTTTCTGGAAGGTGTCAACTGTCTACTCAGCTCATAAAGAAAGGAGTATCTTTCGTCTGGATTGAACAATGTCAACGCATATTTGACGACATCAAGAAGTATATCACGAGCCCCCAGTGTTGGTGGCTCCAATAATTGGCAACCCTTTCTTGTTATATGTTTGCGCTATGGATCATTCCCTTGGTGCCCTATTAGCTCAGAAGAATGAAGGCGGCCATGAATAGGCAATCTACTACCTCAGTCGTACGATGGTGGGTGCCAAGCACAGATACACACCTATGGAAAAGAAATGTCTCACACTGGTATTTGCTATCCAGAAGACACGTCACTATGTGTCTGGGCAGACTATCCACATTATATCTAAAGTCAATCCTCTCAGAATACTCGTGACTAAATCAGGTTCTCTTAATTCCCGTTTAGCTACATGGCAATGTTGTTGACTCTATACGATATGTTGTTCGTCCCTCAGAAGGCAATAAAAGGCCAAACATTAGCTGATTTCTTAGCAGCTCATCCGATGCCAGAATCTTCCAAACTCTACGATAAAATCCTGGATAAAGTAGTTGAGTCTAACACCGCAACTGAGGAAACCCTAATTTGGCAAATATTCTTTGATAATGCGTCAAAAACAGGACCTAAAGGAAATATCGTGGCCAGAGTAGGCATCGTTCTTGTGTCACATGACCATCTGGTTATACACCATGCGTATTCTCTCTTGGAACCTTGCACCAACAACGTCTCCGAATATAACACCCTACTGATCGGCCTTCAATTGGCAAAACAACTGGGAGTTGACTATCTAGAAGCTTACGATGATTCTAAGCTAATAGTTAGTCATGTCTGAGGGGATTATGAAGTTTGTCACAAAGATCTCATCACATATCACAAAGCGACAATCAAGTTGGCTTCTACCTTCGCTGGATTCTTCATCGAGCACGTGCCTCGATTATAGATTATAGAAGCTGTAACGCCCCAGTTCTAAAATACTTAGGACTAAGTATGTAGACATGCCAGCTGTATACATACGAAGCATACTCCAATATACAAAGAATTCGTATGTATACATAAGCTGTAAAATGCAGTAACCCTGAAACTAATCTCATCCACAAATAAATATATATTAAAATCAACTTATTAAAGTCATTTATACAAAACGTTGGTGTAGGAACGAAGTCGTAAAGCAGAAATACTCTAAGGGGGGTGAATAGAGTTGAGAGCGAAATATTGCTAATTAAAACTTGTTAGCAGTAGGATCACAGAAATAATAATAATCACAAAGTAATAACTGTAAAGAAAAGAGTGATCAGAAGTCAACGCAAATACATAGATTTATACTGGTTTTCCTCTTGTGAGGACTAGTCCAGTCGGAAGAACTCTAGCTTCCAGTTCAATCCATTATTGAAAAATCCTACAAGTTTTCATATGAAGTCCTTGCAACTTCTATAGACGCGAGCTTTGATACGAAGAACTCGACCAACTTCAGTTTTGAAGAGTCTTTTTTTCAATCAAGCCTCTAATTACAATTTTTCTAAAATCTTCTAGACCGTACCGTACCGACAAATTGACTAGAGAATTGTAACTGGCTTGGGATTTAAAAATGAAAGCTTTTTTATGACTCTTTGAAGGAAACGTAAGATTTTAGAAGAGAGAAGATGAAAGTGAATTAGTGATTTAAAATGATCAGAATTCCTCTCTATTTATAGTTTTTTCAAAGACAAAACTCTGACAGAATTTTGGCAGAATTCGGACAAAAATCTTTGTAACAAACCGTAACTGAAGGGAGACCAAGTTCAAAATCCAACGTTCACATAACGTTTACCTTGGCCGAACTCTGGCCGAGTTCTGTCAGGGTTGGTCAGGTTAATTTTATGAAAAATATTTTTGGCTTTTGAAAATCCTTCAGAAGTTTTTTGTAAATAGCAGATGTTTTTCAAAAATATAGGTTATTTTAAAAATGATAGGTCAGTTTTAAAAAATAATTTTGGATAGCCTATTTGTCAGTATGACTTGGTGTATAATGTATTCCTAGACTCAATAAAAATAAAAATTATATTGCGTAAGGAAATACGGTCTTGAGTGGCAAACATAGCTTCAGTCTTGAAGTGAGTAGATATTCAATCTTGATCAGTGTCCAAAACACCTTTAGTAAACATCTTCCGTATATCGAGACATAGTTTGATCAATTATTAAAATCAGGTTTGACCATGACCAATGGACGAACAATCTTCTCCATTTTGATAATTGACAAACCTTGACCGATATAGCATCTTTGGTCTTTATCAAATCAAAATTGTACCGATATAATGGAATGTAGCAAAAAAATTGTTCATAACCTGTATTCATGAAGATGTTAGATTTTTATTTCTCCCCCGTTGTCACTTAGCAAAATAATTGCAAAGTGAAAGCTCCCCCGCAATATATGCGTAAGTTACAATCAGTAAAAAACACAAAAAAATATGAATAAAAAAGATTCAACACAGGCATGGTATAAATATCACAGACAAAAATAAGATAACCAGATAATTATTGTCACAAGCAGTTTAAATGGAAGCATACAAAGATAATTCTATAATAAAATCTGAACTGAAGAAAATGCTAAACAAAAGCATATAACATGTCCATAAAGAGGTCACAAATCATAACCAAATAACAAACAGAAGTACTGATACTAGCTTGGAATATCGGAGCATTTCCAAGTAAACAAAGATAATAAAATTAGTCTCAATAGAATAAAAAATCAAAAATCATCCTCATCATCATCGTCATCAACTGCAGTGCCAGCATGTCCAGATGGACCAGCTCCAGATGTGCCAGCTCCAGAGGTATGTAGAGTAGCACCAGAAGTACGATACCAATCGTAAGCGTTCCCTGGCAGGAACAAAGAGTGGATGCCGCATCATCAATGCGGTAACCAGATACAGAAGGGTCTCTAGGAAGAGAGCTAGCACAATGACCCGTCTGAGCAAATTTGAGATCGACAAATGAGTTTGTAATAGCCTAGAACCGAGTCACATCACGGAACTCACGTTCCCTGGAAGTTTCCACAAAGAACGTCTACATATCCGATAGGTGCTGATGAATACCCTCAAAAGTCATAGGGTAAGACTATGAAGGAACAAGTGCAGTAGGGGCAGGTACAAGAGGTGGAGGAGCAGTGGCAATGCTGCGACGAGAAAGCTTGAGGAACTTGGGCTCAGGGTCCAGAGCACAAGTGGATGAGTCTATGTCAAAATGCTAAAAAATGCGTGGGATAAGCATTGCATAAGAGAGGTTACGGTCTCTTCCGCGACATCTACCCATCATCTGAATGATAGTCGTAGGGGCAGAAAAAGAAATACCCTTAAGAATGTGATATAGGGCAGAAAGTTCTAGTGCAGTGACATCATCTTTTGAAGAAGATTTGGAATAGATAATGCAATGTAACTCGTAGTTAAACAAGTTCAAGTTATTAGCCTTGAACTTTCCAGGACTAGCACGTACGGGCGCACAAAGCTCATTCTTGAAACTAATATAGTCCATTTAATCGGAGAGCCGATGCATATAGTACGCATAGCAAAATCGACATACCAAAGCAATGCTTGGTCATAAGTTTTGAAGTAAAACTCATCCGATACGCCGTCATCCGATTGGACCGGGGAAAAGAGGGAATCCGTGTTCGGATCAGAAGACAAAGCCTCTTCACTGGCATGGGTCTTCTTCCTCTTGAAAGGATTGAATCCCTTGGAAATTCTTTTCCAAAACTAAGAAACCCTAAAAATTTGAAAGTGAAGCAGAGAAGGAATTATACCTTCCGAAAATCAGGTATGTTGTAGAGGACGCGATTCTCCGCACGAATCCAAATTTTGGATGGAAATCTCCACGTAGATTGGAAGAAAAGGAGTGGAGAATTGCTAGGGTTTGGGGTGTTCTTCGGCTGCAGCTGCTGTGATGAGAAATTAGTTTGGAAGTGATGAAGAGGAGAGGGCCTCGGGTTCTGGTTTAAAACGCATACAACACCAACATAACTCTAGCCGAATTCAGACCGAACTCGAGCCGAATTTGCCTAGGATTCTCCTGGTTTTTTTTAAAAAAATTTATATGGGCCATATCCATTTCATCAACTCATTTCAAATATTTAATTCAAAGTTTAGTAATTTTAAGTTTCAAATAATATAACTAATATTATTTGAAATCAATAATGTAATTAATATTATTTTATAAATTAATTTTCTTTATCCAGCTAACAGAGGTTCACTGGGGAACACTTAAGTACCGCTTCGCTTCGACCATAGTCGTGGTGATAGACATACTCTATTTAGGCTTGTCTCGAAAACAGTTATTGAGTATTGAATAAATTAAATAATAAAACAAAATTAATTAATATTATTGACATCTAAAATTCCTAATTCTCGACGTAAATAATTGAAATAATCTTCCGCTAGAGGTTTTATGAATATGTCAGCCAATTGATTCTGTGTGTCTATGTATACAAGGTCTATATCTCCATTTTGTTGATGATCTCTAAGAAAATGATGGCGAATCTCGATATGCCTAATACGAGAGTGACATACTGGATTCTTAGTCAAATTAATAGAACTAGTGTTTTCACAAAAAAATGGTATGTATGTGAAATACAATCCATAGTCTTTTAAAGTTTGCTTCATCCACAAAATTTGTGCACAACAACGTCCTGCGGCGATATATTCAGCCTCAGTTGTTGATAAAGCGACATAATTTTACTTTTTGCTAAACCAAGAGACTAGGGCTTTTCCTAGAAAATGACATGTGCCACTGGTACTTTTTCTATCTACTTTGCATCCGGCAAAATCAGCATCAGAATAACCAGTTAGGATAAATGACGTAGTTTTGGGATATCATAAACCGACAAAAGAGGTGCCTTTAAGGTATCGGAAGATACGCTTAACTGCACACAAATGTGATTCCTTAGGATTGGCTTGAAAACAGGCACACATACAAACACTAAATATATTGTCTGGACGACTAGCAGTTAAGTACAGTAAGCTACCGATCATACCTCGATACTTACGTATGTCGATGGCTTTGCCTTGTTTATCAATATCAAGCTTGGTTGAAGTCTCCATTGGAGTGCTAAATGGTTTGACTACTTCCAGGTCGAACTTCTTTAATAGATATTTTGTGTTCCTTGCTTGATTTATGAACGTCCTATTGTTAGTTTGTTTGATTTACAGTCCGAGAAAGAATTTCAGCTCTCACATCATGCTCATCTCAAACTCATTATGCATATACTTTAAAAAGTCTTGACAAAGAGATTCATCAGTGGATCCAAAAATAATATCATCTACAAGATTTGAATCAAAAGAATATTATTATTCAAAGATTTTATAAACATTATAGTGTCAATCTTTCCCTTTGAAAAATCGTTGTCAAGTAGAAAAGAGCTTAAACGATCGTACCAAGCACGAGGGGCTTGTTTTAAACCGTATAAGGCTTTCTTCAACTTGAAAACATAATCAGGATTTTTGAAATCAGTAAAACCTGGCGGTTGAGCTACATAAACTTCTTCATTTATAAAACCATTCAAAAATGTGCTTTTAACATCCATTTGAAATAACTTGAAATTATGAAAAAATGCAAATGCACATAACATGCCAATGGATTCTAATCTCGCAACTGGGGCATAAGGCTCATCATAGTCGATATCTTCTTCTTGATTGAATCCTTGAGCTACGAGTCGAGCCTTATTACGAGTCACTAAATCATTCTCGTTTAGTTTGTTTCGGAATACCAAACGGATGCCAATGACCGGATGATCAATGGGCTTGGGAACAAGTTTCCAAACTTGATTTCGTTCGAATTGGTTTAATTCCTCATGTATAGCATCTAACTAAAAATTATCACTACATGCTTCTTCAATGTTTTTGGGTTCAAGCTGTGAAATAAAAGCAACCCAAGAAGCTATATATTTATTAGAGGAATGAGTACTTACACCCATGGTAATCTCACGAATTACCAAGTCCTTTGGATGATCTGCCAAGAATCTCATCTCTTTTGGCATAACCTCAGAATTGCTGGTTCCGGCTTCTTTGCTTGAAAGTTTTTCATCTTTGTATGAAGGTTTTATAGTAGTTGTACTTGGTGTAATCAGTCTTTATTATCGTCATCGTCTGAATGTTGATTTAGTTCATCAAACTTGACATTAATTGATTCTTTGACGATCATGGTTCTCTTGTTGAAGACTATGTACCCTTTGCTCTTTGCTGCATAACCTAAAAATATACCTTCATCGGCATTTTCGTTAAATTTACTCAGATTGTCTTTAATATTAAGAATAAAGCATTTAGAACCAAAAATCTTGAAATATGAAACAGTGAGTGTTCTATCAAACCATAGTTCATAGGGAGTCTTCTTCGATATAGGTCGAATTAGAACCCTATTGAGAATATAGTATGTTGTATTGACAGTTTCAGCCTAAAAGTATCTAGGTAGACTAAACTGGTCCAACATTACTCTAGCCATTTCAGATAGAGTCCTGTTCTTATGTTCCACAACTCCATTTTGTTATGGAGTCCTAAGGCAGGAAAATTTATGCAAATAACAGTGTGTGTCACAGAATTGCTTGAACTCTGCATTCTCAAATTCACTGATATGATCACTACGAATGCAAGTAATCATAAAATTCTTTTTTCTGTACTTTCTTGCAAAGGTGACAAATTCTGACAAAGCATCGTTCTTGCATGCAAGAAAATATACCATGTGTATCTTGAGAAATCATCTATAATGACAAATGCATATAACTTACCACCTAGACTAGCAATTCTACTTAGTCCAAGTAAGTCCATAAACAATAATTGTAGAGGTCTAGTGGTACTTACAGCGATCTTAGATTTAAAGGCGGATCGGGTAGCTTTTGTTTGCCATGAAATATAAAAGAACAGAACAATTATCGGAGGACCGGACTTTTACTTCATGTTACAAACTCGCTTGTATAAAGAAGGCCTAGGGACGAAAACCTAGGTACAGTAGTCTAAGTACAATTGTTTATTTTAGATTCTGGGGGGTGACGATAGAGGCTCGGGAAGGCGACGGCAGCCCTGCCTTACTCCATGGACGATCGGTATGCAGCCTTGGCTCCTTGTGAAAAGATGGTTGGCGTTGTGAAGAAATGCTCTTCTTGCTCCTCTATTGTTCTTCTGGCTTCTCTCTTGTTCTTCTGGCTTCTTTCTCTCTGTGTGTATTCTCTCTCTGACTATGGGGGGGAAGTCTCTCCGTATATACGTATTTCTCTCTGATATTGTATATATCCTGCAAGGGAATGGCACCCTGCTATTTATAATAGTGGGATGTCATCATTAGGGTTGCTAATGATTACATCTTGGAGATGGCGGTAGCCTGGGGATTGGTCAATCCAGGCCGTTCATTTATGATTGTGACGAATCCGAGCCATTAGGTGTAGATTACACCAAATCCCATTAGTAATTAATACTGATTGGAATAAATCTTCCTTATAATGATTTCTGATATCTGCGAATAAATTAGATCTATTCTTCTACCACGTGTCCCAGATTATTGGGATTTTACCCAATCTTTAATGACAGCAAATCTGAGGAATTAATCAATTTAGGACACGTGTCCTAGGAGCTGCTGGGATGATCTGGACCGTATGACTCCCTGAGCCGCATGAGTTTTCTGAGCCGTATATGATTAAGCCCACGTGTCAGGGCTGCCTGGGCAGTGGCCCTCGCTTGAGCCCTCGAACTATAGGAGAGTAATCCTTATGAGCCGCAAAAGTACATATCCACCTGAGCCGCATGGACATGAGCCTCTCGAACCGCATGAGAAGTCCTCGTTCGGACCGCATGAGGCTTTCTTGGCCTGAGCCGCATAGGACAGATTCCTTCTGAACCGCATGAGAAGTTCTTTGCTTGAGCCGTATGAGGTTTTCTTGGCCTGAGCCGCATAGGACAGATTCCCTCTGAACCGCATGAGAAGTTCTTTGCTCGAGCCGCATGAGGCTTTCTTGGCCTGAGCCGCATAGGACAAATTCCCTATGAACCGCATGAGAAGTGAGCCGCATACGAACGCCCACGTGGCAAGGCCACGTGGCATTTTTATGGCTCTTGGGGGATTTGTGTCAGAGATCTCTTTTCTCTTCCCCAGAAATTCATCATTATGACAGAGTCATAATTACCTGCTTTTGTGTCAGGGCTGTCAACTTTTCAGAGGGGTCAGCCGTCAAAGCAATTAATGCAGCATGGGTCGGAGGGGAGCACTGTCAGGCCACGTGTCTTCTGAGCCGTATGGAATGCCTTGGTCTGTATAGCTCCTTATACCGCATGACTCTCTGAGCCGTATGAGGTTTCTGAGCCGTATGGATCTTTCCTGGCCGCATGAGTTATTTTTTTTAGTATTTTCCATGCTTCTACAAGACCCCCTTCAAAGTTTTCAATTTGTAAAATTAAAATACTTTGAATAAGAAGCATGGCTGTGTTCTTTTAGCCGTATATGAAATCCTGACCGCATAGAAGTCTTGGCCGCAGGGGACTCTCAAGCCGTATAGTTGCTTTCAGCCGCATGGCCATTTGAACCGCATATGCTCTTTGCCACGTCATTATGCTATGCTTGTAGATCTTTTTGGGACGGGATCCCAAGAGGTCAGTCTTTAAATGGCTGGTTTGGCCGATAGCCGAAGGGTCGATCGCGTTTGTACGAGGCGTCGGTCCATAGCTCTCTGTCTATAAATAGAAGGGCATTTGGACGGTCTTCTCTCTTATACTCTTTTTTGACTCAGATTTTTGTCGTCTTTTCTTCCTCTGTTCATCAGACAACGATGGCACCCAGGGCTTCTAAGGCTGTGAAGAAGGCTGTAGCGAGAAGTAAGAAATCGGCTTCGCCCCCGACTGTCGCGCCCCCCGTTCGTCTTGACGTTCATATTGCCATCGAAGGTAAGGATTAGGTAGTCGATTTGAAACCCTAACAGAGCCTACTTTACTGCATGCTTCGTCTACAAGACTTTGACGTGGACTTCTCAAACTATATGGTCCGCATACACGTCCCATGATTGAGCCGCATGAGGATATACCCCATGTCTGAGCCGCATGAGACGTGTCTAAAATGAGCCGCATGATCATTTCTGACTATTTTCATTTTCTTCATCTTTGGTTCTCGCAGTATCTCCACCGAAGGCTGAGTCAGAGGAGCCACAGCCTCCTGTTGCCAGCCAGGGGTCTTTCTCTGTTAAGGAGGAAGTGAAGAAAAGAAGAACCTGCGTCTGAGGGGGACGGCAGCCCTCCAAATATCGAGACTGCTGAGGGTGGCAGCGCTGGGAACTCTGTTTCTCCTATTCTGGACGAGGATGCTCTTCACTTGCATCCTTCATACGTGAGATGGTTGAGGGAATGGTATATGCGCTCCTGTAACTATGATGTAGGGGCTTCTCGTGGTTGTCTGTCTGTAGTCTTTGTTTTGTTTCGTCTTTCTTCTTGTCTTCATGAAGAACTCTTCTGACTTGCTTGCAATCGTGTGGATGTAACTGATTTCTGAATGAATGGAATATTTTCTTCACTCTTTTGCTTCGTAATAATCCTCTTTATTGGGACATTTTGCGTGGACCCATTGTCCCTAACGTACCCTGGTTTTGGATACGAAAAATAAGTTTAAAAGAAAGGAACCAATCATACTGACTCAGAGGTACTGAGGACATGGTGAGTATGAGGGTTTCTTTGACAGAGGGGGTACATAGAACAACTTAGAGGTAGGAGGACATGGAAGTTCTATGTGAGGGGTGGTTTGTTTTTGCGGAGGTAGAACGACTCAGAGGTAATGAGGACATGGTCGTTTTGGAAATTTGTGGATCGGTTACCCTTTTTGTGCACTGGGAGCGCGAGTAGTGGATCATGAGGGAGGATCTCCTTCAAGAAGAAAGTTTAGAGGTATAATCATACATAACTTACTATCTGAAAGAGTGACCGGGATGTGAGTTCAGAGGCACCAACGGGTATATAACTCGATAATCTGAAATGTTGTGGATGTGAGTTCAGCGGTACCAGTGGGTACATGACTCGGTAATCTGAAATATTATGGATGTGGGTTCAGCGGTACCAGCGGGTACATGACTCGATAATCTGAAATGTGGTGAGTGTGAGTTCAGTGGTACTGGCGGGTACATAACTCAATAATCTGGAATGTTGTGGATGTGAGTTCAGCGGTACCAGCGGGTACGTGACTCGATAATCTGAAATGTGGTGGACGTGAGTTCAGCGGTACCAGCGGGTACATGATTCGATAATCTGGAATATTATTTAGACATAGTATTTCTTCAGGAACTTGCCGTTGACGGGCAACATGAGCAAGTCTCCATTTTGTTTTGCGAGGCGGTAAGCACCGTTGGAGAATACTGTCTCTATGATAAATGGGCCTTCCCATTTTGGCTGGAACTTGCCGGCGGTCTTGTGAGTCATGACCATCGGCCTTCGGACTGCCAAGACGAGATCGCCCACCTGGAATGTTCTGATTTTGACCTTCTTGTTGAAGGCTCCAGAGATGCGTGCTTGGTATAGCTCAATTCGTTGCTGAGCTAAGAGGCGCTTTTTATCTAATGCTTCCAATTCTTGTAGTCGACGTCGATAGTTGTCATCCGTCGTCAATTGATAAGAGAGGGCGACGCGGAGTGAGGGTATTTGAGTCTCTAATGGGAGAACTGCCTCACTTCCGTATACCAGAAAGAATGGCGTATTCCCAGTGGCTGTTCGAACTGTGGTTCGATAAGCCCATAAGCATTCGCCGAGTTTCTCGTTCCAGTCGCGTTTGTTGGAGGAGACAAACTTCTTGAGGAGTTTGATGATTGTTTTGTTGAATGCCTCTGCTAAACCGTTTGCTGCCGGGTTGTACGGCGTCGAAGCGATATTCTGAATACGGTATTTATCGCAAAACCGATAGAATGCGTGGCTTGCAAACTGCGGACCATTATCATGGATGATCCTTCGGGGCAGTCCAAAGCGGTAGATGACGTGATGCTTAAGGAAGCTGATCACGTTTGAAGTCTTAACTACTGCGAGTGGGACAGCTTCCGCCCATTTGGAGAAGTAATCAGTGATCGTAAGTATGAAGCGATGTCCTCGGGAGGAAGGTGGGGTGATTGGACCAATAATATCCATTTCCCATGCTTCGAATGGCCAGGACGCCACTGTCGGATGTAGAAACTCGGATGGTTGGTGAATGAAGTCCGCGTGGACTTGGCAGGCTTTGCATTTTCTAGCATAATCTATCACATCTGCCACCATTGTGGGCCAATAATAGCCCATTCGGCGAAGGCGATCTTGTAGTTTCGGGCCGGGCTGGTGGGCCCCGCAGATACCGTCTCGTACGGCTTCTTTGGCTTCTGTATTTGACAGGCACAAAAGCAGTAATCCGTCGTAGGAACGGCGATACAGTATTTTTGTCTCTGTATCGTAGAAGAATCTGAGAGAAAGTCGTCTGATGGAAGTAGCTTCCTTTGGGTTCTCGGGTAGGATGTCGTAGACGACGAAGTCGATGAATGGTTGTCTCCAATCTGGGGCATCATCGATCATCTGTGCGGAATAACTTGCCACGAATTGCATATTGTTTTTGGGGCAGACCAGTTCTTGGCCTATCACATCCACTGATTGGCGATCATAATTCGGAACTGCTAGGGAAGCAGCAAGACCGGCTAAGGCATCTGCTTCGATATTTCGGAGTCTGGGGACATGTTCAATGAAGAACCCCTTGAACGAGGAGATGATGTCAATCGCTATTTGGTGATAAGGGATCATGTCTTCGTGGCGGACTTCATATGAGCCCCGGATCTGATTGACGATTAGCTGGGAATCGCCATATGCTTCAAGGTATTCTACCCCCAACTCTCTTACAAGTTGGAGGCCAATGACCAGAGCGTTGTACTCGGCCATATTGTTAGAGCAGGGCTCGGTGAGGGAATAAGTGCGGTTAATCACCAATCCGGAATGAGAGATTAGCACTACCCCGATTCCGACGACTATATTGCCTTTGGGTCCGGTCCTCGAAGCACCGTCGAAGAACATTCGCCATATATTCTTGTGAGAGGTTGCATGCGAGTCGGCGACCTTATCTGGGATCTCTTCATATATCCTGGAGGATTCCGAGCCCGGGTGGGCTGCTAAGAAATCTGCCAGGGCTTGACCTTTGACTGCCTTCTGTGGGACGAAGATCATATGATATGGGGACAGCAATATTTCCCATGTAGCGAGGCGAGAGCTGAGTGCCCCTGGTTTAGTCATGAGGACTCTGAGAGGGTTGACTCGTGAGATCATATGTATCGTCTGTCCGGTAACATAGTACCGCGTTTTCTGAATGGCGAACACCAGGGCGAGGCATTCTTTCTCTATAGCGGTGTATCGGTGCTCTGGTCCGATCATCATTCGGCTGAGGTAATATATGGCTTGCTCGTGGCCTGCGTCGTTATTTTGTGCCAGCAGAGCCCCGAGGGAGTGCTCCATTGCTCGTACGTAGAGCAGGAATGGTTTTCCAGGAACCGGGGCCAACAAAACTGGAGAATTTGACAAATATTCCTTGATGCTGTCGAAAGCATGCTGGCATTCCTCGTCCCATACGAATGAGACTCCTTTCTTTATGAGGTGCGTGAACGGTCGGTATCGCCCGGAGACGTTAGAAATGAACCTCCTGATATAAGCTAGCCTTCCTTGTAGGCCTTTGAGTTCGCGGAGATTTCTCGGGGGACCCATCTCCATGATTGCTTTTGTCTTCTCAGGGTCTACATGGATACCCTTTGCAGTGATGATGAAGCCCAAGAACTTCCCGTTGGATACGCCCAGAAAGGACTTCGTAGGGTTCATTTTCAAATTGTGCGCTCGCATTAGGTCGAATACCGTCCTTAGATCCAGCAGATGGTCTCCCTTGCTACGGCTTTTAACGGCTATGTCGCCAACATAGCACTCCACCGTCTTGCATAAGTGGTCTCTGAAGATGATGCTCATGGATCTTTGATATGTGGCGCCAACATTCTTTAAACCGAAAGGCATGACTGTGTAGCAATACGTGCCAATCGGTGTTCGGAATGATGTATGCTTTTCGTCGTCAGGAGACATTTTGATTTGGTTGTACCCCGAGAAGTCGTCCATGAATGACATACGTTCGAAGCCGCAGGTATTTTCGATCATGATGTCTGTGATAGGAAGGAGGAATTCATCTTTGGGGCACGCTTCGTTCAGATTGCAGAAGTCGATGCAGATTCGAATCTTCCCATTCTTCTTGAGGACGGGTACTATATTGGCGGCCTAATCGGGATGTTGCTCCTCACGAATGAAGTCGCTGGCTATCAATTTTTTGACTTCGGCTTCGATCGCGTCCATGATGCCTGGACGGAAGCGTCGCTGTTGTTGCTTGACTGGTTTCGCGTCTGGCCGAATGTTGAGTTTGTGAAGAGCAATATCGGGATTTAATCCTAGCATGTCTTCATAGCTCCAGGCGAACACATCAATGTATTCTCTGACAAGTTCTAGCAGCGACTCCCGTTCTTCGTCTGTTAGGCTTTTACTGACGAAAATTGGTTTTGGAGAAGATTCGCTGCCGAGATCCACTTGTATGACCTCATCTTCAGTAGGAGGTTCCCTCAGTTCGAACCACTTTTTCTATTGTGCGTCTAATTGCTGGGCCCACGGCTCTAGCTCGAGGATCTCGGGGATGTCTTCGTCTTCTTTGTAAGCGTCGGCGAATGCCATGTTGACTGTCATGACTTGTCTGAACACGTCTCTGATGCTGGTATCTGAGTCACAAGTTGGTGACCCGGTTGAATGTGACTGCCAGTCGCATTCTTCATCTGAACTCTCGGGGGTCGCAGTGGGCGTTACATACCCTAGCCCGTATCGAGTTTTGTTATAGTAATCCCATGGTTTACCCACCGGGACTAGCGGCTTCAAAGGTAATCATCGCCCAGTGCCTTAGTTTAAACCCGGCGTCGTCTTCAGATCATACCCCTGTTTTTGCATGAGATATTTGGATTGTGGGCTATACAGATACAGAGGCAGTCTCCCGGTATCTGACCCGAGGTCGGTTTCTTTTATGGTGGAGGGATACGGGTTGTTCGTCCGGCCGAAGATGATTGAATGGTCTCCTCTCTCGATTATTCGGTAAGCGTCTTCTACTGGAGTAAGCTGGATCACGGTGTACACATTTATCACTTGTGCGTGCAGGTGAGTGCCTATACCGTGTTCCATAGCATACAATGTACATAGCTTATTAAGCTCGGTATAGTTCAAAGATAACCCTTTATTGATGAATTAAGGTATCTTTTCTAGGGGGATTACATCATCAACGGAGGGAACATCAGTGTGGGAAGCCACATACTTGGCTAACTCTGGTTCCTCTTCGGCTACCCCCTGTGTGAATGAAGACTGAGAGGACGACCTGGGAAGCTTGATTGTCATTGGTTCAGTTGATGGAGTTGAGCGTGGAGTTGTTGGCAGACTAGCGACCCCCAGTTTGTCACTCGAGGTGGAGCGCAGAGTGGCCGGTTTGCTAAAAGTGTCAGACCTTGCATCGGGGTGACAACCCTTCTTGGGAAGGCGTATCGTCAGTGGCCTATCGGAGGGATTGAGCTTCCCTGTTTGGGGTTGACTGACTCTCGGCAGTCTGATTGTCAGTGGCCCTATTGTGGGTCTCGGCACTTGGCCGGACCTTGGCAGCCGGATTATCATTTGTTCTTCCTGCGCCGAGAGGCTGATCGCGTCCTTCCGCAAAGTGGCAGTAAGGGGTACGGACCTGCCTGGTTTGCGAGCTTGGAGGTGGATCGTCAAGGGTCCTTCTGATCCCGTGGCTGTCTCAGTATGAGCTTGTACGTCTCCTTCATCAAGGTGCCTCTTTGACTTTTCGTATAGGCAGGAATCTGAGTAGTAGGACTCGACCCCTTTGAAGGGATCGATATCAGCAAATTCTGTCTTCACGAAGCCGTATTTGTCGACATATTTGAAGCACTGGTGTAACGTGGAAGGCACGATCATATAATCGTGTATCCATGGGCACCCCAAGAGGATGTTATAAGAAGTGTCTGTATCTATGACGTAGCAGGTGACTTCGGATTGGAGATCGCCAATCTGACACTTCAGACGAATCTTTCCAATAGGGTAGCCCCTGCCCGAATTGAAATCGTTGATGGCGGTGCTTATAGGTGTCAGTTGATGCATTGGAATACGGAGATGATGTAGCAGACCCTTCGGGATGATGCTTATAGAAGAGCCAGGATCAATATGCATCCGATCCACCTTCACGTCGCCGATGTATCCCGTGTAGTACAGCGGGCGATCATGTAGGTTGGTTTTGATGAGCATGTCCTACGGAGTGAAGACGATGTTGGGCATTGCTCCCGTACAGGCACTGTCCTGGAGATCCACAGGTGAGTCCTCCCCGGTGAGGTTGGATTGAGCCAGATAGGCATCGGCATTTTGGAGTGCTTCGCTCAATGCAATACGAACGTCCTTGGAGAGCCTTAGGAGTTCGTACAGTGACAATTTGGCCGGAGTGTTAGCCAATTGTGCTAAGATGTCAAAGTTGTAGGGCCTCTCTAGCCCTTGGGCTGCGTCTTTTCGGAGAGATTTGTTGAAGCGAGTCTCCTTCAGCCTAGGCCTGTCGGTCGTCGAAGGCTGAGCCGGTCCCAGAGCATCAGTTGTACTGGGTTGATGATTTTCGGCTGGGTTGTCAACCACAGGTTGGGATTGCGCTCCGGACCGCGTGACGACGGCTGTAGCTTCCTCGTTGTCTGCTGAGATTGTGTGGCAGGTCCTAACTTTTCTACTTTTTTTCTTGCCGGTGAAAGACGGTGTGGGCCGAGTCACTTCTGACACCAAGTCTGGATGGATCCACATGATCTCCCCTCGAGATGTGGTGAGGGGTACTAGACCGGCAGTCCGATCTCGGGGAGGTGGAAGATTGGTAATCTCTATTGTTGCCAGAGGGACGGGGATCACCCCGTCTTGAGTCTCCGTCGGAGGGAAGCTGCCGAATTGTACGGACACCATATTGGCTGCCACAGTTACTTCTTCGAAATCGATGGCCAGAGCGTTCGAATCGATGAGGCTTTGGATATACCATTTCAGTTGGTAGCAGTCGTGTGTAGCGTGGTGTACATAACGGTGGTAGTGGCAGAACTTTGGGTGTTCTAGATCAGCCGGCCGAGGCTCCCATCTTGGTGGAGGGAGCTGAATTCTATCTCCTTGTATGAGCATATCCAAGATAGGCTTGACGTGGCCGTCTTCGAAGGAGTAATCGATTTGCGGCCATTGTTTGTCTATGGGCTTCGGCTCAGGTTTTTGTGTTGTATCGGCCACCATAGCCTGCTTTCCCTTGCTGTCCCGATTGTTGGAGGGATTACCCCCATTATCGTTGTTGGGACGCTTGCCCTTGTTCTCTCCTTCCGAGATGTGCAATCCCAGTTGGCGAGCCTTCTTTAGTCGTTCTTCGGCGCTTGTGGCGCTGATGATGAATGCCTTCCAGTCTTTGAATTGACTTTCGTCCATCCAGAGACTGATCGTAGGAAGCAGTCTCTTTTGGCAGATCTCAATCAAAGAGGAATCTGGATTTCCGGAGGGCAGCTTCATGGCGGTCTGGCGGAACCGCTCGATGTAGTTCCTTGTCAACTCCTTCTCTCCTTGGACGACGTCCATGAGAGTGGACATAGTGACGTCATGTCCTACTTCGTAGAATCGCTCCAAGAACAGGCGCTTGAAGCCGGTGAAGGAGTGGATGCAGTTGTCCAGTAGATTACGGTACCAATCGAAGGCAACCCCCTCTAACGCCCCAATGAATAACCGTGTGAGGATAGCATCATCATGGGGCAGACGGTCGGTGGTGACCTCGAAGTAAGTGATGTACCGACTTGCTGAGGTTTTGCCGTCATACAGGTTGATATTGAATGACTTATATCTTGGTGGGAATGGAACATCCCTCCATTCAGCAGGGTATGGTTGCCGTATTCTGAGATCTTGAGCATTTTATCGGGCATGGAACATGGCTCGAAGCTCCTGGACCTCTCTCCTTACTTCTCGGGTCTCATCTGTCGCGAAGGGGCTATTATTTCGGGAGGATTGTTGCCCGGGTTTGGTGCCGCCAAATTTGAGTCCACATTGACTGCGGGACCCGTGCTTGTTTGGCTAGGCGTCCCTCCTTGCGGATTTGGAAGGGCTGCTTTAATCTCGTTTACAGACTTGACCAAAGCACGTAATATGGCTTCGAGATTGTCGATGCGCTGGCGAACACTGGAACCACCTTGATTACTGTCCGTCATGAATATCGTCCTTACATGAGGAGTGATGGAAGGAACGGTGGAGGATGTGCCCTTCGAGTCGTACCCATGCACCGAGAAGTCATCGGGATAGGTGGGAATGTTCTCTTCGGGCTCGGACTCGGAGAGAACGGTATCCCCAGCTTCAGAGCTTGCTTCGTCTTGAGAATCATGGGTGTCCTCGGGGACATCGGTGCCTGTCGTACCTGAAGGGAGAGTCGTTTCCCCGGGCTCGGCTCCTTGAAATATCGGATTATTGCGGATATTCGGAGGAGTGCTACCCCCAACCCCCAGTGATGTGGATGATGAATTTCCTACTGCAGCAGATTTCGTCTTTGAACGGGTGTGTTGGAAAACTCCGGTGGAAGACAGCCATTTAGACGACAGTTTCTTAGCCGTAGTGGTTGATATCTTGGGACTGGAGATGCTTGTCTTTTTCCCCCTCCTTTCGGCAGGGACCTTCTGAGCGGAATTGCAGGAGACAACAGGAGGTGCCTCATATTCTGAGCTCGGATGCTGTAGTCTTTGGAAGACGGATGGCCGATCTTCCGTTACTGCCGCGTTGTTGCAGCAGCAGTTGACGATGATTTGGGTGCAGCGATGTCCAAGCGAGGCCTCTTTGCATGCCGACACTCCTTCTCTTTCCTTGCGTTTGTGGAGGATCGCCTCCCGCAGGTCAGAGGAACCACTCTGTCCGTTTGCCGCCGGGGGCTAGACTCGAGCGGTTGTATACAACTTCCCATCCGAGGCCCGTGTGATAGTCAACGGGAAGCCCCGATAGTCAGAGGTTGGGACAGCTGACTGGGCCCGATGAGCCCGTGCTGCCCTAGACTTCCTCCTTTTAGCACCTACGGGTGCGTAATAGGAGGAGTCCAAGTTGAATACCACAGAGTCTGGCTTATCATCCAGAGAAGCATCAGGGTCAGGACCGCATGAGAGACGGTCGAAGACTGATCGAGAGAAGCGTGAAACGGATGCTATGCGGCTAGAGTTGGGTACCGTGCAGGCTGTCTGCATGCGGTTGTCTTCTGCCGTCGGATGAATTATTTTTATGCGGCTAGGAGTCACGACCGTACAGGCTGGCCGCATGCGGTTGGCAACTGTGGCCGTATGGGTTTTCTGTAAGCGATTGACTCCCATAGCCGTACGAGTTTCATCCGTGTGGTTGGCAACTGTAGCCGCATAAGCTATGCGGCTGACAGATATGGCCGCATGAGTTTTCTTCATACGGCTGGAGGATGTAGCCGCATGAACTTTCTCCCTACGGCTGATACCCTTATGCGGCTCGGATCTCATAGAGTTTCTCTTTGCCCCTACAAGTCCAGCATCATAGTGTTTTCTTCTGCCGGACTTGGGGACAGCAGAGTTGTCTACGATTTGAAGTGGGGCCGCAGGGGAATCTTGCTCGCCGTCTTGTACAACAGAGGGTGTCTCCGTGAGAGCTTCAGTAGGAACGAAGGATCGGGGTCTCCACTCCTTACGGGCCTTCTTTGTGCGGGCTCGCTGCTGGACCGTGCCAGTGCTCTTGTCGGAGAGCATTTCTTCGAACGCCTGTTGGTCGAACCGGACGACCATCTTTTGTTGCGTGGAGCCATGCTTGGCTGCATCCGATTGCGTCACCAACTCCTCAGCCGTGGAGAAGTTAGTCCCCAGCAGAGTCGCCATCGTGTTTGCCATGAAATATAAAAGAACAGAACAATTATCGGAGGACCGGACTTTTACTTCACGTTACAAACTCGCTTGTACAAAGAAAGCCTAGGGACAAAAACCTAGGTACAGCAGTCTAAGTACAATTATTTATTTTAGATTCTGGGAGGTGACGATAGAGGCTCGGGAAGGCGGCGGCAGCCCTGCCTTACTCCTTGGACGATCGGTATGCAGCCTTGGCTCCTTGTGAAAAGATGGTTGGCGTTGATGAAGAAATGCTCTTCCTGCTCCTTTGTTGCTCTTCTGGCTTCTCTCTTGTTCTTCTGGCTTCTCTCTCTCTATATGTATTCTCTCTCTGACTATGGGGGGGAAGTCTCTCTGTATATACGTATTTCTCTCTGATATTGTATATATCCTGCAAGGGAATGGCACCCTGCTATTTATAATAGTGGGATGTCATCATTAGGGTTGCCAATGATTACATCTTGGAGATGGCGGCGGCCTGGGGATTGGTCAATCCAGGCCGTTCGTTTATGATTGTGACGAATCCGAGCCATTAGGTGTAGATTACACCAAATCCCATTAGTAATTAATGCTGATTGCAATAAATCTTCCTTATAATGATTTCTGATATCTGCGAATAAATTAGATCTATTCTTATGCCACGTATCCCAGATTATTGGGATTTGACCCAATCTTTAATGACAGCAAATCTGAGGAATTAATCGGTTTAGGACACGTGTCCTAGGAGCTGCTGGGGGGATCTGGACCGCATGACTCCCTGAGCCGCATGAGTTTTCTGAGCCGCATATGATTAAGCCCACGTGTCAGGGCTGCTTGGGCAGTGGCCCTCACTTGAGCCCTCGAACTACAGGGGAGTAATCCTTGTGGGCCGCATAAGTACATATCCACCCGAGCCGCATGGACATGATCCTCTCGAACCGCATGAGAAGTCCTCGCTCGAACCGCATGAGACTTTCTTGGCCTGAGCCGCATAGGACAGATTTCTTCTGAACCGCATGAGAAGTTCTTTGCTCGAGCCGTATGAGGTTTTCTTGGCCTGAGCCGCATAGGACAGATTCCCTCTGAGCCGCATGAGAAGTTCTTTGCTCGAGCCGCATGAGGCTTTCTTGTCCTGAGCCGCATAGGATAAATTCCCTCTGAACCGCATGAGAAGTGAGCCGCATACGAACGCCCATGTGGCAAGGCCACGTGGCATTTTTATGGCTCTTGGGGATTTGTGTCAGAGATCTCTTTTCTCTTCCCCAGAAATTCATCATTATGACAGAGTCATAATTACCTGCTTTTGTGTCAGGACTGTCAATTTTTCAGAGGGGTCAGCCGTCAAAGCAATTAATGCAGCATGGGTCGGAGGGGAGCACTGTCAGGCCACGTGTCTTCTAAGCCGCCTGGAATGCCTCGGGCTGTATAGCTCCTTATGCCGCATGACTCTCTGAGCCGCATGAGGTTTCTGAGCCGCATGGATCTTTCCTGGCCGTATAAGTTATTTTTTTAGTATTTTCCATGCTTCTACAGTTTTATTTTTTTCACATTCTATACATACCATATCCTTCTTGAAAGATATGTCCGGTAAGCCGCGTACCAACTTCTTTGTGGATAGTTTTGAAATTGTGTCCATGTTTGCATGATCGAGTCTCGTATGCCATAGTTGACTCTCAATGCTCTTAGCCATCAAGCATCTACCTGCTTTGTTAGCATCTTCTAACAGATAGAAAACATATATATTGTCTTCCCTGATACCTTCAAAGATAGTACCACCAGTTGAACTATCAACTACAGTACATTTGTCTTTGACGAAGTTAATGCCATAACCGTGATCAGCTAAATGGCTTATGCTGAGCAGATTATGTCTTAACTCGATAACTAGACAGATATCTTTAATCACAGGATATGGAGCCTTACCAATGTCACCGATACCGATTATATATCCTCTAAAATTATTACCGAAGGAGACGTATCCTTCTTTATTCTTCTTCGACAGTGTTGCGAATAATGAAGCATCACTGGTCATGTGCCGTGAGCAACCGCTATCGAGGAACCATTTGCTTCTAGCATGTAAAGGACGTTCCAACTGATCGTAAGCCACCAAGCATACATTTGTTGCATCATCTGATTGTTCGCCTTCTGAATCGCTGGCTTCGCTTTCATACCATATGCTTATATTGGCATACTTCCTTGATGTAGACCTCTTTAGGTAGCCTTTGTTATATTTGCTGCTTTTTCTTGTTGATAATGATGTTGTTGGACAATCTTTCTTCATATGTCCTTTCTTCTTACATCCGTAGCAAATAGGATCTTTCTCGTTGTTATTGTTGTTGTTGTTGTTATCGTTTATTCTTCTGTTGAATCTCATGGACTTCTTGAATTTTCTTACCAGAAGAGCTTGATCTTCACAGTCAGAGTCGCTGTCGTCAGAATCATCTTCAACGGTTCTTCTATGTTGAGCCTTGAGAGCGATTCACTTTTCTGACTTCTCCTTTGGTGTAGCATCTTCAAAGTCTTGAAGTTCTAACTCGTGAGTGAGTAGCCTACCCATGAGTGTTTCCAGAGACATTGTTGAGAGGTCATTTTCTTCAATGTTTGTTGTAGCCTTTGGAATCCAGTTCTTTGTGAGAGCTCGCAGAAGTTTGCGAATCTTCTTATGGTTACTGTATTCCTTGTCTAATGAAGACAAAGGATTTACAATATCCAAGAATCTCGTAAACATCTGAGTGACAGATTCATTTGGCTTTATTTTGAACGCCTCATACTCTTGAGTAAGTCTACTGATCTTTGACTCCTTGACTTGTGTTGTTCCTTCATGGGTTACTTCGAGAAGTTTCCATACTTCATTTGATGTTGTGCAAGTCGACACCCTATTGAATTCAGTTCTGTCTAAAGCAAAAAATAAAGCGTTAATAGCACGTGTGTCAAGACTGGGCTTTTTTTTCATCCTTAGTATATTTATCATGGGGTTTATTAAATAAACTCCATCAACAGTAATACGCGGAGGCTTTGTTTAGCCATGAATAACTATAGACCATATGTCAAAATTAAGAGATTTTAAGAAGAAACTCATTCGTATTTTCCAATAAGTGTAGTTTGTGCTGTCAAACAGTGGAGGTCTATTTTTGGCTTGGCCTTCACTTGTGAATTTTACAGTTGCCATGTGTAATACTGTGATCTATAAATTAATTGAAAATAACAGCAGTTTTACCTTGCTTTACCTGTATAACCCGCTCTGATACCAATTGTAGGAACGAAGTCGTAAAGCAGAATACTCTAGAGGGGGTTGAATACAGTAGACATCAGAATATTGCTAATTAAAACTTTTAGCAGTTAGATCATAGAAATAATAATAATAACAAAGTAATAACTGTAAAGAAAAGAGTATCAGAAGGTAAACACAAACACAGAGATTTATACTGGTTTCTCTCTTGTGAGGACTAGTCCAGTCGGAAGAACTCTAGCTTCCAGTTAAATCCACTATTGGAAAATCTCGCAAGTTTTCATACGAAGTCCTTGCAAATTCTGCAGACGCAATCTTTGATACGAAGAGCTCGACCAACTTCAGTTTTGAAGAGTCTTTCTTCAATCAAGCCTCTGATTACAATTTCTCTGAAATCTTCTAGACCGTACCGTACCGACAAATTGACTAGAGAATTGTAACTGGCTTAGGATTTGAAAATAAAATCTTTTTTAGAACTCTCTGGAAGAAACGTAAGCTTTTAGAAGAGAGAAGATAAAAGTGAATGAGTGATTTAAAATGATCAGAATTCCTCTCTATTTATAGTTTTTCTAAAGAGAGAACTTTGACTGAATTCGGACAGAATTCGGACAGAACTCTTTGTAACAAACCGCAACTGAAGGGAGACCAAGTTCAAAATCCAACATTCACATAACGTTTACCTTGGCGGAACTCTGGCCGAGTTCTGTCAGGTTTGGTCAAGTTAATTTTATGAAAAATATTTTTGGCTTTTTGAAAATCCTTCAGAAGCTTTTTGTAAATAGCAGATGTTTTTCAAAAACATAGGTTATTTTAAAAACTATAGGTCAGTTTTGAAAAAATAATTTCGGATAGCCTATTTCCCAGTACGACTTGGTGTACAATATATTCCTAGACTCAATAAAAATAAAAATTACATTGCGTAAGAAAATACAGTCTTGAGTGGCAAAAATAGCTTTGGTCTTGAACTGAGTAGATATGCAATCTTGATCAGTATCCAAAACATCTTTAGTAAACATCTGAATTATTTCGTATATAGAGAATGAGTTTGATCAATTATTAAAATCAGGTTTGACTATGACAAATGGGCCAACAGTTGGTTAGAGACAAATCTACTACCAACAAAAATAGAGAGAGATACATAGCAATGATGGAAGAGTCGAGCGAAGCGAAAGACGATTCAAATGAAATCATCCTCGAAGGAATAGAGCAAGTCATAGCCTTCGCTAAAGCACCTGCACAACATCACAAAAGCACACTTGGAGAAATCACCAGGTCCTCAGAGGGATGTAACAAGACACATAATATCATGCCATAAACTGGATAGTAAGAGCTCAATAGAAAAATGTATATGAGTAGAGGTTCCTAACCATTCTATGTGGAATAATACACTTTAGAAGACAAGGTTCCACGTAGGAGCTTAGGTGTTCAGCATTGATGGATAAAGAGTGACAGTAGGTAGCGCTCATAAGAGACACCATCGACCATGGGCAGAAAGTAGCGCTCATCCGAGTCACTATCGGCGCAAATTTGTGTGTACAGGACATGTAGCCCCAATGCTAATAACTGTCTCCTCCCTCCAAATGATACCATACATGCGTCGTCTCTACGACACTATTTAATCTTGAATAACTGCCAAGTCTACTACACAAATCTATTAGCAATTATATCCTAACGCACGGCCTGTACGCAACGATGTACGATCGATACACAAGTTCGAAGCTATATGCGACTCACACACAACCCGTGGCACATTGTGACAGTTTATGAGATGCTGTAAACATATAGTAGTCCCTTAACTCTAAGCCAATTGCATAAAATATAGTAATTTGCATCTACATATAGTTTTGAAAAAACAACTTGATAAGAAATAAAACATGCATGATATTGAGCGAGAAAGTAAATAGTAAAGGCAAGGTGTCTTTTCTGGTATGATGCCTGAGGTGATACGATGATCTGACAAGTCCAGTTTGTCCGATAGCCATGGTCGAGGTTTAAGGGTCCGAGTCCCCGAAAAATTAGGAATATTATCAGTCATTGACAATAAAAGAGAAATTTGCGGAGAAGTACTTTATACTATTTTAGAAAGCATTTATAATATGGAAAACTAGATTTGATTAGTATAATAAATTTTATGAGGATACATGAAAATATGAAAAAAATCGATTAGGCTAAAATATCCTAAGTTTGTGAAAATATGATTTTTGATAATAATTTTTCATTAGTCAAAATGTTTTGAGAATAATACTAGAAATTTCTAAAAATTATTTCAGGGCCTTTAAACCATAAATACGCATATAGGCGTGCCAAATTTTATAAACCGATATAAATTTGAAAATTGCTTATCCTATATATTTTTGTTTGGTAATAACAATAGTTAAATAATAAGAATATTGATAATACACAACCTCTTAATAAAAATACAATAATCATAAAATATAACAAAAGCAAAAGTAAAAATAATAATAATAAGGGAGATAATGAAATTGTGTTCTCAACATATATCTCTACTGTTTGGTTTCAAAAACACTTAAACAAATAATAATATATATAAAAATAAAAATATTAAGTGGAAGAATGGTTAGAAGAGGGAGAGAGAGAGAGGAGGGAAGAGAGTGAAGAGAACAGAGGGGAGAGGGAGATGTGGAGAGAAAGGGGGCGGAGAGAGTAGATTGAGAGCGAGAGAGTAAAGGAAAAGAGAGGGGCAGAGGAGAAAGTCAGAAAAATCCGGCGGCTCGCTCCGGGCCAGCCGACGCGGAGACGCGGAGGTGGCCCAAAAAGTGCGGTGGAGTTCATGGCGGTGAGGAGGCATTGGTTGTGACCAGGATGCTCGCAGAGGCTAGGCCTCGCTGCCCGGTGCTGAATACCGTCGGTGGGAGGTTGCATTCGGCCAGGAAGAAGGCAGCGATGGTCGGAGATTGGACGCCTCGACGTCCGTGCGCAGAGGACGGCTGGGATCTCGTGGCGACGGGCGTCCAAGACGAGGCCGGGATCAGGTGAGAGTTTGTGTGTTTTAATTTATTTGGTGGTTTTAGGGGTTTCGATCGGAAGAGGAGGAGATGGGGATGTTGTGGGTAGCCACCGGCCTGGCTTGGCCGGGGAAGGTGATAATGACGTGTTGGGATGATGCTGGCGGTGGTTGTTTTGATGATGATGGTGATGGGGGTGATGGTGCTGTCCGAGTTTGGGCATTGGTTGGTATGGCGGTCGATTGCTGGAGACGGGGTAGTGAATAGTTGGACCGGACTGATGGGAATTTTTGGGTACTGGTGGTGATGTCGGGTTTGGTGGTCGCGATGGTGAGGTTAGTTCTTGGGGTGTCGGGTCAGCCAAAATTGGACATTGGTGTGGTCGAGGGTGCAGTGGACGGTCATACGGTGGAGGAGTAAAGGGTGCAGATATGGTGGAGGTAGTGGCTTCGGACGATGGTGGCCATAGGGATGAGGATGATGCTATGGTGGTGCCAGTGTTGTGGGATGTCAGTGAAGGCGGTGGTCATAAAGAGGTGGTTCGATGGGCAAGGCTGATGTTGGCTGTCGCCACGTCCGGGTTTGTCGAACGAAGTACCATTGTATCTGTAATCGAATAATACAAAAAAGGAAAAAGGGACATGGACAAGGACATGATACACATCATCTAGTAGAAAATTTGGTTTGTGAAAATTATTTGAAAAAGAGCATGGAGCCTCTCCTTATATAGGAGGTGATGCTCTAGATGGATAAGGATTGGAAGGATTTAAATTCCTCCATAGATAACATAAATTTTTTAACTCAAATTGATTAAATCCCATATAGATATTATCATAATTAGTTCAAATTAAATAAAGATAATTGGATCAAATCTAATCCAATATAGCTACATATTATTTTTAAAAATCTATGAAGTCGATGAAATCTTTTCAAATGTAAATTATCACAATCAATAAAATTTAAACCAAAACACTATTTTAGAATACTTTTTCGAATAATAAAATATTAATATTAAATAAATTTTGAAAATAGAATTATATACATAAAATCTAAATTTATGTACCTCATATGCAATGAATATTTACATAAAACCTTATTTTCAAAATTACTATTTATATAAACTTTCATGATGTAAAATAAAGAATTGGAAATTCCAATATGACGTATTTTACAACTTTACAAAATTAAAAATATTTATTATTTATTATTTGAAAAACCATGCTTCTAAATAAAAATATTTTTACAAAAATATGTACCTCGCACATATTCGCACTCGATGAGCCATACGAAAATATGAGCTCATACGCGACGTTCAATACGACAAATTTGTACATGATGTACAATACGACTATGCGACGTACAAATGCAAAGTAAAAAATTAATACCCAATTTATTTTTAAAAAAATTTATAGTAGAAATTTATGGAGTTTACAGAAGCAGATGCTTTACCCGGTCTGGCTGCTTTTCTAACCGTTTCTGTCAACACTCAGCATTCGATCACAGTGTCTGGTCGAGAGTTATTATTTGCGAAAGATGCCTTGCATATTCATCACAGTTACGCAACAGAAATGAACGTCGATGTCAAAGACTGGAGATTTTCTTTCATAGACTACGTCGTCTATGGAATCCTCCTTGAGGACCCAAAGGAAGCAGTGTCTATCCAACGACGATTCCTCAGATTTTACTATGATACAATTACCAAAATGTTGTACCGACGTTCTTACGACGGGCTACCTTTACGATGTTTATCAGACACAGAAGCCAAACATGCACTTCGTGAGGCTCACGACAGAATTTGTGATGCACACCAACCACGTCCCAAATTACAAGATTACCTCCGACGAATGGGTTATTATTGGCCCACGACGATAGTAGATGTTGTTGAATATGCAAAGAAGTGTAGGGCTTGTCAGTTTTACGCCGATTTCATTCATTAACCTTCAAAATTTCTACATCCGACGGCGGCATCTTGGCTTTTGAAGCCTGGGGTATGGACGTCATCGACCCAATCAGCCCACCATCCTCCAGAGGACATCGGTTTATCCTAGCTATAACTTATTACTTCTCCAAATGGACGAAAGCAATACCGCTTATCAAAGTAAAGACGTCGAATGTGATCACTTTTGTCAAACATCACGTCATCTACCGCTTTGGCCTACCTCACAGGATCATCCATAATAATGCTCCACAATTCGTGAGCCATGCATTCTATCGGTTTTGTGATAAGAATCAAATTCAGAATGTAGCCTCTACCGCCTACAATCCAGTAGCTAATGAATTAGCAGAAGCCTTCAATAAGACTACCGTCAAATTCTCAAGAAGTTCGTATCTTCAAACAAGCGTGATTGGAATGAGAAGCTCGACGAATGTCTCCAGGCCTATCGTACAACAGTCCGGACTCCAACAGGCAGTATGCCATTCTTTCTAGTTTATGGGAGTGAAGAAGTTCTTCCCCTAAAAATCTAGATTCCCACTCTTAGAGTAGCCTTAGCCAGTAAGTTGGCTGTCGAAGAAAGTTACCGTCTGCGACTACAAGAGCTGGAAGCGCTAGACGAAAAATGCTTATTAGCACAATAGCGTATTGAGCTATACCAAGCATGCCTTTCTAGAGCCTTTAATAAAAAGGTAAAGGAAAGAATCTTTCAAGTTGATGATCTGGTCTTAGCAGTAAGTAGACCAATGGTCATGAAGCACAAGACAAAAAGAAAATTCCAGCCTAAATGGGAAGGTCCTTTCGTTATAGAATCAGTGTATTCTAACGGTACGTATCGACTAACCAAACCTGATGGTGACTTGCTCATGATGCCGATCAACGTCAAGTTCCTGAAAAATATTATGTGTAAACTTCATCTACATCGTTCTTATTGTGAAACCTAATTTCTTTGGTTAATTAATATTAGTATTATTATCATTATTTTTTATTATTATAATTATTAGTATTGAGTGTTAAAATTATTTTAAAAATTAATAAACCTGGATTTTTGGTTGATGACCCGAGCCCGAACCCAGACCTGAACCCTGCTCTCTTAATTCTGTTTTGGACTTTGGTTTATTAAAAAAAATATATATATATATATGAATTGTGGAGCTGGTCTACGAAGGACCAGCACTCCTTACAATACTCCTACACTCTCCTTAACTCTCTCCCTTTTCTTTCTCCTCACCACAGAACACTTTCCCATTTCCCTTATTAAACTCATCTCTCTCTCCCCACTACTCACTTAAGACCAACACCCCCACTCTTTTTCCCAACTCACCATTTTTTCCACTCCCCTCTACTCCAGAACATCAAACCTCCATCCCCTCTCACTCCCTCTTCCAGAAAACCCACACCCCTTAGCTTTCCACACGACCCCGGCCTTCCGTCGACGTCCCGCAGCCGCCCACCGGCCGTACCCCATACCCGCGAGCCGTGCCCCTGTGCCTCGGCCGCTCGACCCGACGCCGGCTCCCCCAGCCGTTCGCCGCCTCCAGCAGCGGGCCGACCCCCTTCGACCCTGCCGGCGCCCACCGACCGTCGACCCCCAGCGCCCGTGCTGTCCCCGTGGCCTCCCTCAGCCGTACCGCCCCTGCGCCCCCGTAAGCCGTGCCCCGACTCTCCAGCGCCCTTTCCGAGGACCCCCTCTCGCCGACCGGGCGCCTTCCCGGGTCCTCCGTGCCGCTGTTCGGTCCATCCCGACCCTGAACTGCTATTTTTGCGATCCCGCAACTGCGTTGCCCGCTGTCCACTGCTGTTCCGAGAACCGATCCGCTGTTCGTAGCATCTCGTGGACCCAGATCTGCTGTTTCCATCGCCGATCTTTGTTGTTCGCGGATTATTCTTTTTTTATTAATCATCTGAGAGCTCTAGCCGAGCAACCCGAGGTATAACCCCTGTCCCGTACCATTTTTCTTCAGTCTGTGATGATAATGGTCCCCGATTCCCTCCCGGGAATTCGGTTTTAGCGACATCGTATTTTTCGGAACATTAGGAAAGGTTCTGTTGAATATTTGGATTTTCCAGAACTTTTCGGAAATGGGATTTCGATGTATTTTGGGCTTTTCGAATTTTTCGGTAGCGTTCTGTGATGTTTTTGGTTGGCTTCGGACTTCCGAAATTATTTTGGGTCGTTCCGAATTAATCTGTGGATTGGTTGTGGATTATTTTATGTATATATTTTGGGATTCCCTGGTTTGGGATTTGTAGGAAAGATTATCGGCATATTTTCCAGTTTTTGGGTTGACCAAAAATAGAGGAAATGCTGCCGGATTTTTTCGTAAATTTAATTATATTTTAAAAATGGTTTCAAAATGGATTTTGGAATTTTATTTGGATTTTTGGGCGACGACCGTATCGGTCAATGGGCCCGGCTAAGTGCAAACGAAACCGGCTTCGCCTGGACGTTGAGGCATTAGCCTAGTTGACAATTGGACCATATGTGAGACTAGTTCATATTTACTTTATTTTTATTATTATTTATTTATTTATTTAATTTATATAAAGTTTAGGACTAACGACAGTTTTTGTCTTATTTCAATTTATGTAAATAAATTGTAATGGGCATAAGCCCAGCTGGTTGTTGGTTCTGTAACTGTATTTTGGTAGCGTAGGTTTTTGGTTATTGCTGATTTTGTGAGTTTTTGTAGCGTTCGAATAAATCGGATAAAAGTATTTTCGTATAAAAATTAATAAAAATTTTCTTACCTAAAATTTACAAGTTTTAATATTAATTAACGATCATGTATTTCTCACTAAATAAGAAATTAGTTTTATATTTATAGTTACTAAAATACAAGGTTTTAAACAATTAATCTGGTATCGACGAGTTTTTCAAATTCAAAGTTTAAAACGATCTTTTCCCTCGTATTAAAATTAACGCACCGATAATCGTAATTCTTGTTTGTGTTTTGTTAAATAAGAATTAAATGGATTAGGACACAAATAGAGATTTCAACTAGCGTAGCTAGATTGGTAACCCTGGAATCTGAGTCAATTTCTCGAATGTAGGAATTCGATGACGATTCTAAATTCCTGTCTCGAAGTCTTCATGCTCTCCAATCAAGTCCATTTTGAGGCAAGTATAGTTTGTGTTAGTTTTACAGTTATTTTAATAATCGTTTTAATGCAAGTTTAAACCACGATGCAAATACGAAACTCTCTATGAGAGTACTTATTGTGACTACTGTACTGATTGGGGACTGGGGGAGTAGAGTAATATTTATGACCAAAGCCAACTATAACTTATAACTGTATTAGCTTACCCCTCACACACACGGGGATAAGCCGAATCGTATCAATAGGATACAACTGTACATCCCAAGCCGGTCGTATTCATTGCCTATTCAAATCACACTGTTTTACTGCTAGAAAACTGTTCAATTTCTAAACTGTTTAAAAGTGCATGATTCTATTATTCATCTTAACTGTTTTAAATTAGCATGAATTGTACTTTGCTCCCTCCTGACTGGAGATACATTTTTAGGGGATATTGAGGATGCTGAGCTGTTAATCAGCAGCTACTACGACCCTGTTCTGTACCCAGTAGTGCTGCCAGAGTCCCCATTGGAGGACGTTGGGACTGAGGCCAATGAGCCTGCTGATAGATAGATTTTATTTTTCAGCATTGTTGTTTACTTTAAACTCTGTTATTTATTTCAGCACATTTTCCAGTTGTATTTTATTTCAAAGTTTAATAAAATTTCATTTCCGAATTTGAGTTGTGACAAATATAGATGTTGTTGTATGGTTACCTGCTAATGGAACAGCTTACTGCCGCCGTCTCAATAACGGTGCAGGCTGGGCATGATCCGGTTTGACCCAATTATTTGGGATCGGGTCGTGACATATTTTTAGTGGTGGCCCATGCAGGTCCAATACAATAACTTAGGAAAACATACCTAGAAACAGTTAGAACACTAGAACATTGATTTGTCACAACATAGGTCCAAATTATATATACATAAATATTTTTGATTGATTATAGACTGGTAGGATACCTTGCTTATGTTTGTACCCTAAACCTTCCAGATTATGAACAAGGAAAAGACCACCCCTGCTGGCGATGAGGTGACATCATCTGAACACACCCCATCTCCTCCAGCACGTCCAGACCCTTCATCGTCGCAGCTGACCGACCGTCCCCATCAATCTCTAGCACTCCGTAGTGCTTACGCCACTACTTCTCAAGCGGCGAACCCTACACTTTCCCGGGCTGAGTCACAGATCCCTGCGGTAGTGTCCGCACCAGCTGCCCCACCAGTGCCCGTGGATCCCACTGATCTAGTGGGAATGCTACGAGGAGTGCTTGAAGCCCAGGTAGCTCAAGCAGAAGCTCATCGAGAACAGACTGCAGCCCAAGCTGCAACCCATCGTGAGCAGACCGCGATTATGAGAGAAGGCATGGAGAATGCCCACAACGTGGCTATGTCTGCCCTCGAAAGAGGAGGAACCACTTCATTGGAGCCACGACCTGCCAAGGTAAGCATGATTCAGGAGTTAAGTTTTATTTCATTTAGGCCATTCTTTTGATTAGAGGCGTATTATTACATGAAGGTCGGAGATATAGAGAGCTTTAAGAAGCAAGGCCCTCGACCTTTCAAAGGAACCGAGGGTATCATCTACGCCGATGAATGGCTAGAAAGCATGGAGCGTCTCTTGAGCGTCGCTCGACTCCCAGAGGACCTCAAGACTGAAGCTGTAGGACTCCAACCACAGGATGTGGCGAGCACCTGGTATCGAAATGAACCCCGACTCCAGGACAAGCAGCTCGACTGGGACACCTTCAAGAGGCTGTTCCGCAGGAAGTTCTTCCCAACATCTGAGATGCGGGAGATGGAAAGGCAATTCCAGGACCTGAAGCAAGAGAACATGACGGTCAGCGAATATGCGACAGAGTTTGGCCGACTTAGCCACTTCGCCCAGAACCTGGTAGCTAACCCCAAGGATCGTGCTGAACGATTCAGGTATGGATTAAGAGAAGAGATTTGCACCCCTGTGATCGCAGGTGGCGCCAAGACTTATGAGAGGATCCTGATACGAGCTCAGGACGTAGAGAAGAGCCAGCTTCCTCGATCCAAGAGGGAGTATCCTGGAACTAACAACTTCCAGGGTAACCAGAAGAGGCCCAACAACAACAACAACAGGCCTTCGTACCACCACCACCAGCACCATCAGGCAAGGACAAATGACAGAGCGCCTCAGAAGCAGATCCATGTCTGTGATTTTTGCAAGAGGCCAGGACATCAGTCGAACATATGCAAGAAGAAGCTAGGACACTGCCTAGTCTGTGGGTCTGCCACCCACCAAGTAAGAGACTGCCCCTCATCAGTTCACCAGACCGGAACCAATCAGCACAAAGCTCCCCTACCTACTCAGCAACAACGGTTCGGACAGCACCAGCAGAAGACCGGACGAGCTTTTGCCCTAGCAGTTGATGAGCAAGAACCAGAGCAGAAACCCACCGTTGATGTCATCACAGGTTCCATTTATGTGTTTTTACATCCTGCTCTAGCATTATTTGATTCGGGTGCATCACATAGTTTTATATCGTCAGAGTTTATTTTTGCACACCACATAGATTCGGGACTTAGCAAAGTGATTAGTAGAGTTATGACCGGTGGTGGACCCATACCCATCACTGAGGCTTGCAATTGTCCCATAACTATCTCTGGCCATCAGTTCTTAACACCTTTAATAGTGATACCCCTGCCCAACTATGATGTAGTCCTAGGGATGGACTGGTTAAGTGAACAGCATGCGCTGATAGATTGTCACCGAGGTTGTGTCATCTTCAGCCCACCAGGAGAACCGGAGTTTGAAATCTCTGGAGCTCCGGAGGACATAAAGAGTGTTACCTACTCCTCAATCACCGAAGAACCCGAACCTCCTCACCCTATCATAGCAAAATTTATGGACGTCTTTCCAGATAGTCTTCCAGGATTGTCGCCAGATCGAGGTATGGAATTCACCATCGATGTAGTACCCGGCTCTTCCCCTATTTCTTGGGGATGCTACAGAGTCAACCCCAAGGAGGCTAAGGAGATGAAGGATCAGATCGACGAGCTGAAGGCACAAGGATTTATCAGAGACGGGGCTTCACCCTGGGGAGCACCAGTATTGTTCGTGCCCAAGAAGGATGGAACCGTGCGGATGTGTATCGATCTAGAACCGGAGTTTGAAATCTCTGGAGCTCCGGAGGACATAAAGAGTGTTACCTACTCCTCAATCACCGAAGAACCCGAACCTCCTCACCCTATCATAGCGAAATTTATGGACGTCTTTCCAGATAGTCTTCCAGGATTGTCGCCAGATCGAGGTATGGAATTCACCATCGATCTAGTACCCGGCTCTTCCCCTATTTCTTGGGGATGCTACAGAGTCAACCCCAAGGAGGCTAAGGAGATGAAGGATCAGATCGACGAGCTGAAGGCACAAGGATTTATCAGAGACGGGGCTTCACCCTAGGGAGCACCAGTATTGTTCGTGCCCAAGAAGGATGGAACCGTGCGGATGTGTATCGACTACCGGGCGCTGAACAACATCACCATCAAGAACAAGTACCCCCTGCCCCGGATCGACGACCTGTTTGATCAACTGAGTCGAGCCAAAGTATTTTCAAACATAGATCTCAGATCAGGCTACCATCAAATCAAGGTGAGGAAGGAGGATATTCCCAAGACGGCGTTCAATACCAAGTATGGACAATTTGAATTCTTGGTCATGCCGTTTGGACTGACGAATGCTCCTGCGGTATTCATGAACCTCATGAACAAGGTTTTCCATGAATATCTGGATCAGTTTGTTGTTGTCTTCATCGATGACATACTGATCTACTCGAAGACGGAGGAAGAGCATGAAGAGCACCTAAGGAAAGTGCTGAGTACCTTGAGGAAGGAGAAGCTCTATGGTAAGCTATCCAAATGCGAATTCTTTTTAGACAAAGTGGAATTTTTTGGGCCATGTTGTCACAGGAAAAGGAATTTCGGTGGATCCAAAGAAGATAGCTGCTATTGAGAAGTGGACTGCACCAAGCTCGGTTGCAGAGATCAGAAGCTTTTTGGGTCTAGCTGGCTACTACCGGAAGTTCGTGAATGATTTCTCCAAGATTGCTGAACCAATGGCGAAGCTTACCAGGAAGAACGAGGAATTTATATGGTCTGAGCTTGCCAGTCAACTTTTGAGGAACTGAAGAAGAGGCTTACAACGGCGCCGATACTTGCGCTACCCGCAGGTACCGGCGGTTTCTCAATCTATAGTGATGCTTCCGAAAAGGGATTAGGTTGCGTTCTTCAACAACACGGGAAAGTAATTGCCTATGCATCTAGACAATTACGGACTCATGAGAAGAACTACCCCACACATGATTTGGAGCTTGCAGCGGTGATATTTGCTTTGAAGCTATGGAAGTACTACCTGTATGGAGAGAGAGTGGAAATATTTACAGACCACAAAAGTCTGAAATATGTTTTCACTCAGAAGGAGCTGAACATGAGACAAAGACGATGGCTGGAGCTGATGAAGGATTTTGATATCAACATGCAGTATCATCCGGGTAAGGCTAATGTTGTTACAGATGCACTTAGTCGATACCCGATGGCAATGTTCTTGACTAAGGAGCGTCATTTGCTGGAGGACATGGAGAAGCTTGGATTGGAAATTGTACTGCCCGAGGAGGAGATGAAGAAACTTGGAAGAGAAGCCATCGTACCAGGAGATGAATCATCATTGATGCAGTTGCAAGTGCGTTCGAGTCTTATGGACAGGATCAAGGAGGCACAATTCCAAGACGAGACGCTCTGCAAACTTAGAGACCAAGTGCTGGCAGGAACACTTGAAGGATTCTCAATCGCCAGCGACGGAGCACTGAAGAATGGTACGAGGCTTTGCGTACCAACTGGCAAACTGAGGAACGAGCTGATGCAAGAAGCGCACCAGTCGCAGTATTCCATACATCCAGGAGCCAACAAAATGTACCGAGATATGCGCACTATAGTATGGTGGTACGGAATGAAGAAAGATGTATCCAGGTATGTGACTAGATGTTTAATTTGTCAGCAAGTTAAAGCTAGCAGGCAGAGACCAGTAGGATTATTGCAGCCGCTTGACATTCCGGAGTGGAAATGGGAGCACATAATGATAGATTTTGTATCGGGACTGCTTCGATCCCAAGGAGGGAAGGATACCATTTGGGTTATTGTGGACCGCCTGACGAAGTCAGCTTACTTTATGCCCTTCAAGGTTGGTTTATCTACCGAGAAGTTAGCGACACTGTACATGAGACACATCTACCGGATTCATGGAGTTCCGGTAAGTATCGTATCTGACAGAGATACTAGATTTACCTCTCACTTTTTGAAGAGTTTGCATGACAGCTTGGGAACCCAACTGAAATTCAGCACCGCCTACCACCCTCAGACTGACGGGTAATCAAAGAGAACAGTCTAGACGCTAGAAGATATGCTGAGATCCTGCGTCCTGGAATTTGGAGGGTCTTGGGAAGACCATTTGCACTTGGTAGAGTTCTCTTACAACAACAGCTACCAAGCTAGCATCGGTATGACACCGTTCGAGGCACTCTATGGACGTCATTGCCGTACTCCACTTGCTTGGGACGACGTCGGAGAACGAGTGTTGCTTGGACCTGAGATGGTGACCGACGCAGCAGAGAAGGTAAGAATGATCAGAGACAAGCTCAGGATTGCCCAAGACAGACAGAAGCATTGGCCCGATAGCAGCAGACGGCCTTTGGAGTTTAAAGAAGGCGACAATGTGTTTGTGAAGATCTTGTCTACCAGAGGAACCATTCGTTTCAGCAGAGCAGGAAAGCTAAGCCTTAGGTACATTGGTCCATTTAAAGTACTTAGCAGGATTGGAGAAGTGGCTTATCGGGTGGCTCTACCCCCAAGTCTCGAAGGCGTCCACAACATCTTCCATGTCTCGCAGCTGAGACGCTACATTCCGGACCCGAGCCATATCTTGGACCATTCAGAGCTGGAGATTGGACCCAGCCTCACAGTGCCGGAGAAGCCAGTGGCGATATTGGACAGAGGCGAGAAGAGAACCAGGAACACCGTGACACCGATAGTCAGAGTGATGTGGCGGCACAACTCACCAGACGAGTCGACCTGGAAGCGAGAAGACCAGATGCGGGAGCAGTATTCGTACCTGTTTGAGACTTAAGGTAATCCCTAACCTTGCCTTTAATTTCGAGGACAAAATTTTCTAAGGAGGGAAGATTGTGAAACCCAATTTCTTTGGTTAATTAATATTAGTATTATTATCATTATTTTTTTATTATTATAATTATTAGTATTGAAGGTTAAAATTATTTTAAAAATTAATAAACCTGGATTTTTGGTTGATGACCCGAGCCCGAACCCAGACCAGAACCCTTCTCTCTTAATTCTGTTTTGGACTTTGGTTTATTAAATATATATATATATATGAATTGTGGAGCTGGTCCACGAAGGACCAGCACTCCTTACAATACTCCTACTCTCTCCTTAACTCTCTTCCTTTCCTTTCTCCTCACCACAGAACACTTCCCCATTTCCCTTATTAAACTCATATCTCTCTCCCCACTACTCACTTAAGACCAACACCCCCACTCCTTTTTCCCAACTCACCATTTTTTCCACTCCCCTCTACTCCAGAACATCAAACCCCCATCCCCTCTCACTCCCTCTTCCAGAACACCTACACCCCTTAGCTTCCCACGCGACCCCGGCCTTCCGTCAACGTCCCGCAGCCGCCCACCGGCCGCACCCCGCACCCGAGAGCCGCACCCCTGCGCCTCGGCCGCTCGACCCGACGCCGGCTTCCCCAGCCGTTCGCTGCCTCCAGCAGCGGGCCGACCCCCTTCGACCCCGCTGGCGCCCACCGGCCGTCGACCCCCGGCGCCCGTGCTGTCCCCGCGGCCTCCCTCAGCCGTACCGTCCCTGCGCCCCCGTAAGCCGTGCCCCGACTCTCCAGCGCCCTTCCCGAGGACCCCCTCTGGCCGACCGGCCGCCTTCCCGGGTCTTTCGTGCCGCTGTTCGGTCCGTCCCGACCCCGAACCGCTGTTTCCGCGGTCCCGCGACAGCGTTGCCCGCTGTCCACTGCTGTTCCGAGCACCGATCCGCTGTTCGTAGCATCTCGTGGACCCAGATCTGCTGTTCCCATCGCCGATCTTTACTGTTTGCAGATTATTCTTTCTTTATTAATCATCTGAGAGCTCTAGCCGAGCAACCCGAGGTATAACCCCTGTCCCGTCTCATTTTTCTTCAGTCTGTGGTGAGAATGGTCCCCGATTCCCTCCCGAGAATTCGGTTTTAGCGACGTCGTATTTTTTGGAACCTTCGGAAAGGTTCTGTTGAATGTTTGGATTTTTCGGAACTTTTCAAAAATGGGATTTCGATGTATTTTGGGCTTTTCGAATTTTCCGGTAGCGTTCTGTGATGTTTTTGGTTGGATTCGGACTTCCGAAATTATTTCGGGTCGTTCCGAATTAATCTGTGGATTGGTTGTGGATTATTTTATGTATATATTTTAGGATTTCCTGGTTTGGGATTTGTAGGAAAGATTATCGACATATTTTCCAGTTTTTGGGTTGACCAAAAATATAGGAAATGCTGTCGAATTTTTTTCGTAAATTTAATTATATTTTAAAAATGGTTTCAAAATGGATTTCGGAATTTTATTTGGATTTTTGGGCGACGACCGTATCGGTCAATGGGCCCGGCTAAGTACAAACGAAATCGGCTTCGCCCGGACGTTGAGGCATTAGCCTAGTTGACGATTGGACCATATCTGAGACTAGTTCATATTTACTTTATTTTTATTATTATTTATTTATTTATTTATTTTATATAAAGTTTAGGACTAACTGCAGTTTTTGTCTTATTTCAATTTATGTAAATAAATTGTAATGGATATAAGCCCAGCTGGATGTTGGTTCTGTTACTGTATTTTGGTAGCGTAGGTTTTTGGTTATTGCTGATTTTGCGAGTTTTTGTAGCGTTCGAATAAATCGGATAAAAGTATTTTCGTATAAAAATTAATAAAGATTTTCTCACCTAAAATTTACAAGTATTAATATTAATTAACGATCATGTATTTCTCACTAAATAAGAAATTAGTTTTATATTTATAGTTACTAAAATACAAGGTTTTAACCAATTAATCTGGTATCGACGAGTTTTCCAAATTCAAAGTTTAAAATGATCTTTTCCCTCGTATTAAAATCACCGCACCGATAATCGTAATTCTTGTTTGTGTTTTGTTAAATAAGAATTAAATGGATTAGGACACAAATAGAGATTTCAACTAGCGTAGCTAGATTGGTAACCCTGGAATCTGAGTCAATTTCTCGAATGTAGGAATTCGAGGACGATTCTGAATTTCTGTCTCGAAGTCTTCATCCTCTCCAGTCAAGTCGATTTTGAGACAAGTATAGTCTGTGTTAGTTTTACAGTTATTTTAATAATCGCTTTAATGCAAGTTTAAACCACGATGCAAACACGAAACTCTCTATGAGAGTACTGATTGTGACTACTGTACTGATTGGGGACTGGGGGAGTAGAGTAATGTTTATGACCAAAGCCAACTGTAACTTAGAGCTGTATTAGCTTACCCCTCACACACACGGGGATAAGCCGAATCGTATCAATAGGATACAACTGTACATCCCAAGCCGGTCATATTCATTGCCTATTCAAATTACACTGTTTTACTGCTAGAAAATGTTCAATTTCTAAGCTGTTTAAAAGTGCATGATTCTATTATTTATTTTAACTGTTTTAAATTAGCATGAATTATACTTTGCTCCCTCCTGACTGGAGATACATTTTTAGGGGATATTGAGGATGCTGGGCTGTTAATCAGCAGCTACTACGACCCTGTTCTGTACCCAGTAGTGCTGCCAGAGTCCCCTGTAACGCCCCAGTCCCAAAATAGCAGGACTAGAAACGTATCATGCCAGCTGTATACATACGAGTAAATATACAACTCGTATATATATACATAAGCTGTAAATGTAGTAATCCAAGACAACTAATCTCATCCACAAAGACAAATAATGATATAAAGCAACTTTGAGTTTGTCATGTTCACAATAGTTGGGCGGAGACAAAGTCCACTTCCAACCAAATTTAAATATGGAAAAATATACAAGGAAAGAATTTAGCAAGCGAGAGCAAGTGACGAATCCAAGAGTAATCATCACGATGGAATAGAGCGTAAGTCATGGCCTTAGCTAGAGCACCTGCAAGAAATCATAAAAACACACACCTGAGGAAAAATCAGGTCCTCAGAGGGATGTAACAAGACACATAATATCATGCCGATAAACTGAATAGATAAGCTCAACAGAAAAGTATGCATGAGTAAAGGTTCCTATCCATTCTAGGTGATATGCACTTTGAGGACAACGTTCTACGCAGGGGCTGTAGGCTCAGCAGAAAAGTAAAGAGTGGCAGTAAGTAGCGCTCATCCGAGTCACTGTCGGCCTTGGACAGAAGGTAGTGCTCCGAAGAGTCACCCTCGGCCCAACATGTGTGTAAAAATAAAATGTAGCCCCTACGCTAATAACTGTCCCCTCCCCCCAATGATACTATACATGGGTCGTCTCCACGATACTGTTTAATCCTTAATAACCGCCAAGTCTTCTACACAATCTATTGACAGTTACATCCTAACACACGGCCTGTACGCACCGATGTACGGTCAGTACGCAAGTCCGAAGCTATATGCGACTCACCACTCACACACAATCCGTGGCACATCGTGACAGTTTATGAGATGCACACACGGTGGTCCCTTAACTCTAAGCCAATTGTAGAAAATATAATAATTTGTATCTATATAATTTAAAAAGAACAACTTGAAAATAAACACAACATGCATGTTATTGAGCAGGAAATTAAACAGTAAAGGCAAGGTGTCTTGCCTGGTGTTATGCCTGGTGTGACGCCGGTGTGGTGCAATAATCCGGCAAGTTTCAATTGTCCAGTAGCCATGTTCAGTGTGTAATGGTTCGAGGTTGCGACAAAATAGGAAAACATGATTTAGTCACGATTAATGGTGGTAGTCGAGAAGAATCGGTGTAGAAAGTTACGTACTATATTTTTAGAAAAATATTTATATTACCAGAAACTAACCTTATTAGTAAAATTAGGTTTTTAGACCAGTACTTAGAAAATGAAACTCCTTTTTAAGCAAATACCATTTTTGTAAAAAAAATCATTTATAGAGGGAAAACTAGCAGTTAAAAGTAATAAATATTTGTAATATTTGGAAATCGTCTCAGGGTAAATTTGTAAGTTGTAAAATCTACAAATTTTGTAGAAAAGCTAACTTTTTTCTTAGTCAAAATACTTTATTAAATTTTTAGAAAATATTGCGTATTTATTTAATAAAAATAGATTAATATAATATTAATACTCCTAAAAATAAATTCATAATAATAATAATAATAATAATAATAATAATAATAATAATAATAATGAAAATCTTAATAATAATAACGGAAGTAATATTAATAGAGATAATAATGTTAATAATAATACTTAATAATAATAATAAACGTAATAATAATAATAGTAATAAATAATAATAATAATTATAAGAATAAGAATAAGAATAATATCAGTAATATAATAATAATAATAATAATAATAATAATAATAATGATTATAATAGTTTATACAGCAGCATACTGCTGTTCTTCTAAAGTAGAAAAAAAAATAAGAAAAGGATGGAGAGAGAGAAATCGAGAGGGAAGAGTGAAGGGTTTCGGGAGATTCTCACCAGGCGGTGGTCGGCGATCGTGCTCAGGCGCCGGCGCGCGGAGCGGATGGGGCGGACGGCGTCGACAGTGGAGAGGAAAGTCGGAGGAGACGGCGAATCAACGGTTGACGCGGCTCCCGGCGCGCGTCCTTGTGGTGGTGGCAGGCTCGCCGGCGGAGGAAGCCAGATCTGGCGGTGGGAGCTCGAAAGTTCGACGGAGAAGGTGAAGCGGGTGGGAGAGCCACGCGGCGACTGCGGAGGTTGACTCGCAGAGGCGGAGGCCGTGAGGGCGCGGCGGCCGGGTTTTGAGGCGGAGCGGCCCTCTACTCTGGCGTGAGGTGCCGGCGTCGGCGGGAGGTGACCTACGCGCGGTGCGGGGTTCATTCGCCGACGGTGAAGAGGACTGCGACGGTCGTAAGCTGGAAACGGCACGCTGGAAAGCACGGCCGGCGGTGGCAAGACGTGGACCCGCGGACCGAGGTGAGGGTTTCGTTCCTCTTCCTTTCTGTGATTTTGGTCTTTTGGGGAAAAGGGTGATGATGATGACGACGGTGGTGGCTGTGGCCGTAGATGGCCGGAGTTTGGGCCGGGAAGAGTGGTGGATGTGGTGTTGTCGGAGTATGGTGGCGGTGGTATCGGGATGATGATGAAGGTGGTGATGTTGTATGGTACTATGGTGGTGGGGGTCGGCCAAGTTGGTCGACGGTGTCGGGAAGGATTGGTGGCTAGGATGTGTCGTGCCGGGGTTGTGTCCCGACACGAGATGGACGTTCGGTTTGTCGGACGGAAAAATGTATTTGTACAAATAAAATATATTGGATGGAGAATGGCGACACCGACACGATGCACGAATTTTGTGGAAAATTTGGTTGTGGAGAGAATTATGGAGGAGTACCTGCCTATTTATAGGATGTGGGAATTCCCAACTGGATAAGGTTTGGGTTTGTTTAAACCCCATTTAAATAATTCAAAATCAAATCTAAATTAAATAAATTTTAATTTAATACAACAATATCCTTTTAAAAACTAGATAATCGTATATTTAATAATAATAAAAATCATTTTAAAGTTATCCAATAAATCAAATATCGTTTTAATTCATAAAAATAAGCTTAGAATTATCTTCTTATAATTTGTAAAAATTAGCGTAATATTAATTTTGAAAATTAGATATTTAAATCTATACATGATTTAGATTCATGTAATTGCAAGTAAACATTTATAATATCATTACCATAATTGAATAAATTATTTTTGGGAAAACTCTATGGGATGTTTTGTGCGACTTTTAGCAATAAAATAAACAAGTAAATCAATAAATCTATAAATAATGAAAATATTTATCACCTGATATTTGAGAGCTATATATAAAAATGTTTTCTAAAAATATGTTCCTCGCACAAATTCGCACTCGACGCGAAGGTACTGAAAATGCAAGTTAGTACGCGACGTACAAATACGAAGTGAAAATACAAATTTAAAATATAAAAAAAAATCGTGGTAGAAATTTAGGGGTTTTACATCCTACCCAACTTACAAGAATTTTGCCCTCGAAATTAGGAATAGGTAGGGGGTGAGAAGGTACAAGGGCAAGGCAACACAAATAATTGGACGAGGCAATGAAACGAAAAAATGTGCTGTAGAAAAACCGTGATTTTCATAACGAGGAAATAACTCACGATTTTGGAATTGAACGAGGGTTGCTAGTTAAGGTAAAAATCATGATAGAATGATGGAAGTAGCTTAAGACGGGTATAGTCATATTGGTTAGTCAGTGGTTAACTGTCCCCAAGTTTATGCAAATATCATAGGCATAGGAGAATGGTTTGGTCTATCTATCAATCACAAGCCTTGTCTAGAATAGTTAAAAGACGAAAGCCAACAAGAGTCCAATGGAGATGTTTTTGTATGCTAATATGTGATTCAAAGGCGGTTGTATAATTCCAAGAGAATTGCCAAAGCAATCGCGGAGGAGACTCTAGGGGTAAGTTTACTATGTCTCCATCTACGTAGAATGATATACGAAAGGTAACCCAAATTGCAATAGGTTGATCAGACCATCATGCACCGGTTCTGATTAGACAGTATGTTAGTGGGAGCGACCCAATAAGATACGTCATGATCAAGCTTGATAAGAAAATAAGCTTGCAAAATTTATGCCAAGTTAGCATTAAAAATAGTCAAAGTATAAGTAATGAACCATGATAAAGGAGAATTAAATAGTCCTAGATTCTTTAAAGTCGAGTCTTGCCCAAGGTTTGGGCCAATACAGCCGGCTTGGTTGACTAGACAAGTTAGGGTCCACTAAATTCTATGGTCCAAGTGAACCTATCAATGTGGTCCACAAAATGTTGGTTAGGTCTTGAGGTATTCTACCCAACTTACAAGAGTTAAACTAGTTGTGTAAAGGGGTCAATGGGTCAAGCAATCAAGGTAGAACACAGGTCAAGCATTTTAAGGAGTCGGATAGAACACAATCACACATTGGGTGGAAAGAATTAGTCAAGGTTGAGTCTCATCTATAGTTAAAAAGTATATTGGTTTCATGGTAGGGATTAGAGTCCAGTCTTTTTGATCTGAAAGTCGTAACATGAAATTAGGGTACAAGGAGACGTGTTTTAGTGACACGTGATATACCTACATGAAGGTGGGCTCGTCTAGGTCTTGCATGTGAAAGTTGTTGGAAGGAAAATTCTAGTGTTGTGCTCCAAATATTCAAGTCACGATAAGGGATGCCAAAATATCTAAAATAGAAAGTGGGAGTTCATGAGGTGAATAGTAATACTCAAAAATAAAGGCGATCAAGTTAAAGCATGCAACAAAACTAATTAGAAATTCAGCAAAATAATTTAGGATCACAATTCTAGAGAGAGAAAAAAAGCCTCCTAAATGAATACAGTCAATGAACAATTAACCATAATTCGATTTGCAACTGGGTTAGAAGGTTACCATAAAAGATCGAGATTCGAGGGAAAAATCGAGTGTGTCAAGATAGAGATACAGTCATGTAAATTTGGTAGATGATTAACAACACTTGTGTATATACTACTACCATGGTCATGAGGGATATGGCAATTAGTATGGAATACTCCTAACTCCTTAAAGTTATCTTAGTGGCCTACAATTAAAAAATTAACTGGAGTTTCCTCCAAAGTTTCTCAATAAAATATAAACTACTAAATTTGTATTTACTCTAAGTTGTTCAATTAAATCATAGCTAACAATTTAATTTCCTTTAATAATCACAAAGTAAACTTTTACTATGTTACAACTAACTTTTTCAAAATTTAACGTTTAAAATCCAACTATTTAAAGCAAGGGTTCATAATTCACGAATCCAAAAAAAATTCATAATCAAATAAAATTTTAAAACCCAAAATTTTCAAACAACTCCAAAAAAAACTCTAGAAAAACTCTTAGCATATTAAAAAGCAATCTCAAAATTGAAGTTCAATATTTTAATGCACTTATCAAACATAACCGACAACATGATTTAAAACGTTCAAAAAAAATTTCACATCAAAACTTTTTTTTTACCAATTTATTGATAATCCTAATCAAAACTTTTAACTCAAAATCTAAATAGAATTGTAAATCATAATCACAGGACACAATTTATAATTTAAAATTCTTCCTCAAAAATTATTTTTATAACTTCCAAAATATTTTAAACTAAAATTTAAAATCAATGCTTCCAGTTAAAATTTGAAATTTAAGAAACATACTAATTGTAAGTTGCAAGACAATAATTTCTACTGCTACATTTAAAATCTAAAATTATTTTCAAACCAAATTTATAACTGTTCCAAAGGCGTATAACTATAACTCAATAAATCATAAAATATCACGACTTGAAAATCAAATCAGTTTTATATTTGCTCAAAGACGTATAGCTATAATCCAATAGATCATAAATATCAAAATTCGAAAATAAATCAATTGTGCATAGATTCCAACTATTTTCCTGCAGTGTCAAAAATAAAATAAAATCCTATCAATCCTTTGATGATCACTACCTAGAATTCTCAAGATTACAACTTCCTTTGTTTTCCTATTTACAAATCACTAATAGGTAAATCACACATTTTTAAAAAAAATGCCTTTTTAATTCGATTAGAGCCTTAAATGTATTCCAATTGCCAATGTAACCCTTTTAGCCATATGGTTGACCAATAAGTATATAGTAGTGTAGTCATCTTTCTATCTGTTACTAAGCACGAAAGATGAGAATTTACGGTAGAAGGAGTTCAAGCAGGATGTAAATCAAGGAGGCCGAACGAGGGTTCGAAAGTTGAAGTCAAGAAAGGATGTCAAGTAGGTGGATGAGATTCTAGACTCTAATCCTATATTGCAGGCCCGTTCGGTACAGTCATGTAGCCGAAACGACAAACAGACCTGCATGGGCCACCACAAAAATATGTAACGCCCCATTCCCAAAATAGCAGGACTAGAAACGTATCATGCCAGCTGTATACATACGAGTAAATATGCAACTCGTATATATACATAAGCTGTAAATATAGTAATCCAAGACAACTAATCTCATCCACAAAGACAAATAATGATATAAAACAACTTTGAGTTTGTCATGTTCACAATAGTTGGGCGGAGACAAAGTCCACTTCCAACCAAATTTAAATATGGAAAAATATACAAGGAAAGAATTTAGCAAGCGAGAGCAAGTGACGAATCCAAGAGTAATCATCACGACGGAATAGAGCGCAAGTCATGACCTTAGCTAGAGCACCTACAAGAAATCACGAAAATACACACCTGAGAAAAAATCAGGTCCTCAGAGGGACGTAACAAGACACATAATATCATGCCGATAAACTGAATAGATAAGCTCAACAGAAAAGTATGCATGAGTAAAGGTTCCTACCCATTCTAGGTGATATGCACTTTGAGGACAACGTTCTACGCAGGGGCTGTAGGCTCAGCAGAAAAGTAAAGAGTGGCAGTAAATAGCGCTCATCCGAGTCACTATCGGCCTTGGACAGAAGGTAGTGCTCCGAAGAGTCACCCTCGGCCCAACATGTGTGTAAAAATAAAATGTAGCTCCTACGCTAATAACTGTCCCCTCCCCCCAATAATACTATACATGGGTTGTCTCCACGACACTGTTTAATCCTTAATAACCGCCAAGTCTTCTACACAATCTATTGACAGTTACATCCTAACGTACGGCCTGTACGCACCGATGTACGGTCAGTACGCAAGTCCGAAGCTATATGCGACTCACTACTCACACACAATCCATGGCACATCGTGACAGTTTATGAGATGCACATACGGTGGTCCCTTAACTCTAAGCCAATTTAAGAAAATATAATAATTTGTATCTATATAATTTAAAAAGAATAACTTGAAAATAAACACAACATGCATGTTATTGAGCAGGAAATTAAACAGTAAAGGCAAGGTGTCTTGCCTGGTGTTACGCCTGGTGTGACGCCGGTGTGATGCAATAATTCGGCAAGTTTCAATTGTCCAGTAGCCATGTTCAGTATGTAATGGTTCGAGGTTGCGACAAAATAGGAAAACATGATTTAGTCACGATTAATGGTGGTAGTCGAGAAGAATCGGTGTAGAAAGTTACGTACTATATTTTTAGAAAAATATTTATATTACCAGAAGCTAACCTTATTAGTAAAATTAGGTTTTAGACCAATACTTAGAAAATGAAACTCCTTTTTAAGCAAATACCATATTTTGTAAAAAAAATAATTTATAGAGGGAAAACTAGCAGTTAAAAGTAATAAATATTTGTAATATTTGGAAATCGTCTCAGGGTAAATTTGTAAGTTGTAAAATCTACAAATTTTGTAGAAAAGCTAACTTTTTTCTTAGTCAAAATACTTTATTAAATTTTTAGAAAATATTGCATATTTATTTAATAAAAATAGATTAATATAATATTAATACTCCTAAAAATAAATTAATAATAATAATAATAATAATAATAATAATAATAATAATAATAATAATAATAATAATAATAATAATGGAAGTAATAGTAATAGAGGTAATAATGTTAATAATAATACTTAAAATAATAAAGGTAATAATAATAATAGTAATAAATAATAATAATTATTATAATTATAATTATAAGAATAAGAATAATAATAATAATAATAATAATAATAATAATAATAATGATTATAATAGTTTATACAGCAGCATACTGCTGTTCTTCTAAAGTAGAAAAAAAATAAGAAAAGGATGGAGAGAGAGAAATCGAGAGGGGAGAGTGAAGGGTTTCGGGAGATTCTCACTAGGTGGTGGTCGGCGATCGTGCTCAGGCGCCGGCGCGCGGAGCGGATGGGGCGGACGGCGTCGACAGTGGAAAGAAAAGTCGGAGGAGACGGCGAATCAACGGTTGACGCGGCTCCCGGCGCGCGTCCTTGTGGTGGTGCCAGGCTCGCCAGCGGAGGAAGCCAGATCTGGCGGTGGGAGCTCGAAAGTTCGACGGAGAAGGTGAAGCGGGTGGGAGAGCCACGCGGCGACTGCGGAGGTTGACTCGCGGAGGCGGCAGCCGTGAGGGCGCGGCGGTCGGGTTTCGAGGCGGAGCGGCCCTCTACTCCGGCGTGAGGTGCCGGCGTCGGCGGAAGGTGACCTACGCGCGGTGCGGGGTTCACTCGCCGACGGTGAAGAGGACTGCGACGGTCGTAAGCTGGAGACGGCACGCTGGAAAGCACGGCCGGCGGTGGCAAGACGTGGACCCGCGGACCGAGGTGAGGGTTTCGTTCCTCTTCCTTTCTGTGATTTTGGTCTTTTGGGGAAAAGGGTGATGATGATGACGACGGTGGTGGCTGTGGCCGTAGATGGCCGGAGTTTGGGCCGGGAAGAGTGGTGGATATGGTGTTGTCGGAGTATGGTGGCGGTGGTATCGGGATGATGATGAAGGTGGTGATGTTGTATGGTACTATGGTGGTGGGGGTCGGCCAAGTTGGTCGACGATGTCGGGAAGGATTGGTGGCTAGGATGTGTCGTGCCGGGGTTGTGTCCCGACACGAGATGGACGTTCAGTTTGTCGGACGGAAAAATGTATTTGTACAAATAAAATATATTGGATGGAGAATGGCGACACCGATACGATGCACGAATTTTGTGGAAAATTTGGTTGTGGAGAGAATTATGGAGGAGTACCTGCCTATTTATAGGATGTGAGAATTTCCAACTGGATAAGGTTTGGGTTTGTTTAAACCCCATTTAAATAATTCAAAATCAAATCTAAATTAAATAAATTTTAATTTAATACAACAATATCCTTTTGAAAACTAGATAATCATATATTTAATAATAATAAAAATCATTTTAAAGTTATCCAATAAATCAAATATCGTTTTAATTCATAAAAATAAGCTTAGAATTTTCTTCTTATAATTTGTAAAAATTAGCATAATATTAATTTCAAAAATTAGATATTTAAATCTATACATGAATTAGATTCATGTAATTGCAAGTAAACATTTATAATATCATTACCATAATTGAATAAATTATTTTTGGGAAAACTCTATGGGATGTTTTGTGCGACTTTTAGTAATAAAATAAACAAGTAAATCAATAAATCAATAAATAATGAAAATATTTATCACCTGATATTTGAGAGCTATATATAAAAATGTTTTCTAAAAATATGTTCCTCGCGCAAATTCGCACTCGACGCGAAGGTACTAAAAATACAAGTTAGTACGCGACGTACAAATACGAAGTGAAAATACAAATTTAAAATATAAAAAAATTGTGGTAGAAATTTAGGGGTTTTACATCCCCATTGGAGGACATTGGGACTGAGGCCGATGAGCCGGCTGATAGATAGATTTTTTTTTAGCATTGTTGTTTACTTTAAACTCTGTTATTTATTTCAGCACATTTTCCTGTTGTATTTCATTTCAAAGTTTAATAAAATTTCATTTCCGAATTTGAGTTGTGACAAATATAGATGTTGTTGTATGGTTACCTGCTAATGGAATAGCTTACTACCGCCGTCTCAACAACGGTACAGGCTGGGCATGATCCGGTTCGACCCAATTATTTGGGATCGGGTCGTGACACTTATATACCCTATTTTAATCACGTAAATGTACAGTGCAATGTTTACGTGATTCGAAAAATTATCTAAATATTATCCGTATTTCAAGAGTCTTAGATACGCCATGGATAATAGGTTCTCTAAAAAAGATTTCCCAGTGGAATTATCTTTGTTTTGGACTCTGCCCAAACTTGGTCTTACGAAAATAGTCACGTCCATTTTACCTCTGAACTATTTTCTGATAATTATTTTCCCAGTAGGATAATTAAGAAATGTTTCGCCACGTCCATATAACATCTTAGCAAAGCTTTCGTCAAAGATAATCACGTCCATATTACCTCTGAATCATCCTCTCCTAACTAATGTTATATATCCGCCCACGTCTATATTACCTCTGGTCAGAAATAGAACATTCTCTGCTATTACGTCCTCATTACCTCTATTAGCAATTTTTTTCAAGCTTATTATCTATGTTCGAGAATCTTGAACATAACACAGATAATAAGTCCACATCAAAATTCTTCAACGGAATACCTACCAGAAATAAGTCATATCAGCGAAGAAATTAGCGACGCCAACGTAAAATGTCGCTAATATTTCTAGAATTAGCGACGCCAATAGTAAACGTCGCAATACATCGCTGATAGCGACAAATAGCGACATATTGCGACTACCTTTAGTGTAATAAAAACCAACGTCGTTGATGTGTCAGAAAATGTCTCCAGTTTTATTAGTTCAGCGACGTATAGCGTAGCAAAGCTTGTGGCATCATAGAATATTAGAAATACATCAACGCTTTACGACGTATTTACAGACGTCGCTAACTTGTTGCTAATAGGGTTCCTCGGTTCGATTTTTTATTTCTCCCTATCACCAAATGTTAAGTTCCCGTCCTTCTTCCCTCGACCTCGACGACAGGCCGACCCCCTTTTCCCAGGCGTCGCTCAAACCCCTTTCCTCCGCCTCCGGTCGACGCCACTCCTCCTCCTCCTCCACCGCGATCCCCTTCTCCTCCTCCACCACGAGCTCCTCCTCCACCATCGAACTCGTCGTCCTCCTCCTCCTCCACCACCGCGAGCTCCTCTAAAGGTAATGTAGAAGCATGGAAAATATCAGAATGATGATCTATGCGGCTCGGAACAGGAGAACCCCATGCGGCTCATACAGGAGCAGTCCCATGCGGTTCAGGGAGACTCTTAGTCTCATGCGGCTCGGGGCAGGAGAGTCCATGCGGCTTACATAGGGACAGTCCTATGCGGTTCAAAGAACCCCCCAGCCGCATGCGGTTCAGAAGTACATGCGGCTCACATACGACCAACAGAGATATGCGGCTCGATCAACACCACGTGTCCCCATGGGACCCCTTCATACAGCTGGTCATCGAGTAATGGCCCTATTCAATGCTCTGCCCTGATTTGACAACTGACGGCTCTGACATGAAGTGTCATAATGGTCCTGTCATAATGACAGAATCTTTGGGAACAGGAGAAAATCTCTGACACGATCCGAGATTGCCACGTGGCTACTCCCATACGGCTCAATTGAAGAACAGCTTCATGTGGCTGGCAAGAATCATTTTCCTGCGGCTCACCAAGAAGCCATCCCATGCGGCTGGCAAGAATTATCTTCCTGCGGCTCACCAAGAAGCCATCCCATGCGGCTCGTAAGTACTATACCTATGCGGCTCACCAAGAAGCCATCCCATGCGGCTCGCAAGTACTATACCTATGCGGCTCACTGAAACGCTGTCTCATGTGGTTCATGGATATCATGCGGTTCTGACAGGGTCCACCATTAAGACACGTGGCAGAGATTTAATGGCCCCCACGACTTGACAGCTGGTAGCAAGGATGATTATGGGATGCAGATCAATCAGAGATTTACCAGATCCCAATGACCATATTTAACGTTATCCTCTTAATTAACGAGATCAGGTCATATCATTCATGATCAAGCCAATGGGACACGTGGTGAGAGATCCAAGCTTGACATAACCAATCATGAAGATTTAAAGCAATCAGCATTAATCATTCACAGGATTCAGTACTATCTCTATTTATGGCCCAGATCCTTCACGCCTTAAACTAATGGTCCAGCCGCCACTTTGAGAATGGGTAATCATCCAAACCCTAATGATGCCCCCACTATTATAAATAGCAAGATGCCATTCCCTTGTAAAGGAGAGAGGATCAGAGAAAGATATACGGAGAGACTCCCCCAATAATCAGAGAGAAAAATACACACAGAGAGAGAGAGAAGCCAGAAGAGTAATAGAGGGAGAGCAAGAAGAGCATTTCTTCATCAACGCCAACCATCTCTTCACAGGAGCCAAGGCTGTATACCGATCGTCCAAGGAGTAAGGAAGGGCTGCCGTCGCCTTCCCGAGGCTCTATCGTCATCCCCCAGAATCTAAAATAAACAATTGTACTTAGACTGCTGTACCTAGGTTTTCGTCCCTAGGCTTTCTTTGTACGAGCGAGTTTGTAACGTAAAGTAAAAGTCCGGTCCTCCGATAATTGTTCTGTTCTTTTATATTTTATGGCAAACACAATGGCGACTCTGCTGGGGAAAAACTTCTCCATGGCTGAGGAGTTGGTGACGCAATCGGATGCAGCCAAGCTTGGCTCCACGCAACAAAAGATGGTCGCCCAGTTTGACCAACAGGCGTTCGAAGAAATGCTCTCCGACAAGAGCGCTGGCCCGGTCCAGAAGCGAGCCCGTACAAAGAAGGCCCGCAAGGAGTGGAGACCCCGATCCTTCGTTCCTACTGAAGCTCTTGCAGAGATACCCTCTGTTGTTCAAGACGACGAGCAAGACTCTCCTGCGGTCCCACTTCAGACCGTAGACAACTCTGTTGTCCCCAAGTCCGGCAGAAGAAAACGCTATGATGCTGGACTTGCAGGGGCAAAGAGGAACTCTATGCGATCAGAGCCGCATAAGGGTATTAACCGCAAGGAGAAAGCTCATGCGGCTACATCCGCCAGCCACATGAAGAAAACTCATGCGGCCATATCTGTCAGCCGTATAGCTTATGCGGCTACAGTTGCCAACCACATGGATGAAACTCATGCGGCTATGGAAGTCAATCGCTTGCAGAAAACCCATGCGGCCACAATTGCCAACCGTATGCGGCCAGCCTGCACGGTCGTGACTCCTAGCCGCACAAAAACAAGTCATCCGACAGCAGAAGACAACCGCATGCAGACAGCCTGCACGGTACTCAATTCTAGCCGCATAGCGTCTATTCCACTCCTCTCGATCAGTCTTCAACTGTCTCTCATACGGTCCTGACCCTGATAGTTTTCTGGATGATAAGCCAGACTCTGTGGTATTCAACTTAGACTCTTCTTATTACGCACCCGTAAGCGTTAAAAAGAAGAAGCCTAGGACAGCACGGGCTCATTAAGCCCAGTCAGCTGTCCCAACCTCTAACTATCGGGACTTCCCGTTGACTATCACACGGGCCTCTGATGGAAAGTTGTATAGAACCGCTCAAGTCCAGCCCCCGGTGGCGAACGGAAAGAGTGGTTCCTCTGACCTGTGTGAGGCGATCCTCCACAAGCGCAAGGAAAGAGAAGGAGCCTCGGCGTGCAAAGAGTCCTCACTTGGACATCACTGCACCCAAATCATCGTTAACTGCTGTTGTAAAGATCGGCCGTCAGTCTTCCAAAGGCTACAGCATCCGAGCTCAAAGGACGAGGCACCTCCTGTTGTCTTCTGCAATTCCACTTAGAAAATCCCCGCCGAGGGGAGAAGGAAGAAGACAAGCATCTCCAGCCCCAAGATATCGACCACTACAGCTAAGAAACTGTCGTCTAAACGGTTGTCCTCCACCGGAGTATTCCAACACACCCGTTCAAAGACGAAATCTGCTGCAGTGGAAAATTCATCATCCAAATCGTTGGGGGTTGAGGGTAGCAGTCCTCCGAACATCCACAACAATCCGATGTTTCAAGGAGACGAGCCCGAGGAAACAACTCTCCCATCAGGTACAACAGACGCTGATGTCCCCGAGGATATCCATGACTCTCAAGACGAAGCAAACTCTGAGGCTGGGGGTATTGTTCCCTCCGAGTCCGAACCAGAAAAGAATATTCCCACATATCCGGATGACTTCTCGGTACATGGGTATGACTCAGAGGATACATCTCCCACCGTCCCTTCCGTTTCTCATCATACAAGGACGATGTTCATGACAGACAGCAATCAAAGTGGTTCCAGTGATCGCCAGCGCATCGATAATCTCGAAGCCATATTACTTGCTTTGGTCAAGTCGGTAGACGAGATTAAAACAGCCCTTCCAACTCTGCAAGGAGGGACGCCTGGCCAAACAAGCGCAGGTCCCGCGGTCAATGCGGACTCGAATTCGGCGGCACCGAACCCGGGCAACAATCCTCCCGAAATAACAGCCCCTACCGCGACAGATGAGGCCCGAGAAGTAAGAAGAGAGGTTCAGGAGCTCTGAGCCATGTTCCATGCCCGAGAAAACGCTCAAGACCTCAGAATTCGGCAACCATACCCTGCTGAATGGAGGGATGTTCCATTCCCACCAAGATATAAGCCGTTCAATATCAACTCGTATGATGGCAAGACCTCAGCAAGTCGGTACATCACTTACTTCGAGGTCACCACCGACCATCTGCCCCATGATGAAGCTATCCTCACGCGATTATTCATTGGGGCATTTGAAGGAGTCGCCTTCGACTGGTATCGCAATCTGCCAGACAACTGCATCCACTCCTTCGCCGGCTTCAAGCGCATGTTCTTGGAGAGATTCTACGAAGTAGGGCAGGATGTCACCATGTCCACCCTCATGGACGTCGTCCAAGGGGAGAAGGAGCTGACAAGGAACTACATTGAGCGGTTCCGCCAAACCGCCATGAAGCTGCCCTCCGAAAATCCAGATTCCTCTTTAATTAAAATTTGCCAAAAGTGACTGCTTCCAACGATCAGTCTCTGGATGGGCAAAAGTCAATTCAAAGATTGGAAGACGTTCATCATCAGCACCACAAGCGCCAAAGAACGACTAAAGAAGGCTCGCCAACTGGGATTGCACATCTCGGAAGGAGAAAACAAGGGCAAGCATCCCAACAACGATAATGGGGGTAGCCCTTCCAACAATCGGGACAACAAGGGAAAGCAGGCTATGGTGGCCGATACAGCACAAAAACCTGAGCCGAAGCCAGCAAACAAACAATTGCCGCAAATCACTTACTCCTTTGAAGACGGTTACGTTAAGCCGATCTTGGACATGCTCATACAAGGGGACAGGATTCAGCTTCCTCCACCAAGACGGGAACCGCGGCCGACAGAGATGGAGAATCCAAAGTACTGCCATTATCATCGCTATGTCCATCATGCTACACACGATTGCTACCAGCTGAAATGGTACATACAAAACCTCATCGATTCGAACGCTTTGGCCATCGATTTCGAAGAGGTAACCATGGCAGCCAATATGGTGTCCGTACAATTCGGCAGCTTCCTTCCGACGAAAACTAAAGACGGGGTGGTCCCTATCCCTCTGGCGATAATGGAGATTACCAATACCCCTCACCACATCACGAGGGGAGGTCATGTAGATCCATCCAGATTTGGTGTCAGAAGTGACTCGGCCCACACCATCTTCCACCGACAAGAAGAAAAGTGGAAAAGTCAGGACCTGCCACACAATCTCGGCAGACAACGAGGAAGCTACAGCCGTCGTCACACGGTTCGGAGCGCAATCCCAACCTGTGGTTGACAATCCAGCTGAAAACCATCAACCCACTACAACTGATGCTCCGGGACCGGCTCAGCTTCCGACGACCGATAAGCCTAGACCGAGGGAGACTCGCTTCGACAAATCCCTCCGAAAAGAGGCAGCCCAAGGACTAGAGAGACCCTACAACTTTGACATCTTAGCGCAATTGGCTAACACACCGGCCAAGTTATCACTGTACGAACTCCTAAGGCTCTCCAAGGACGTTCGTATTGCGTTAAGCGAAGCACTCCAAAATACCGATGTCTATCTGGCTCAATCCAACCTCACCGGAGAGGACTCACCTGTGGATCTCCAGGACAGTGCCTGTACGGGAGCAATGCCCAACATCGTCTTCACTCCGCAGGACATGCTCATCAAAACCAACCTGCACGATCGCCCACTATACTATACTGGATACATCGGCGACGTAAAGGTGGATCGGATGCACATTGATCCTGGCTCTTCCATAAGCATCATCCCGAAGGGTCTGCTATATCATCTCCGCATCCCAATGCATCGCCTGACACCTACAAGCACCGCCATCAGCGGTTTCAATTCGGCAGGAGCTACCCTATTGGAAAGATTCGTCTGAAGTGTCAAATTGGCGACCTCCAATCCAAAGTCACCTACTACGTCATAGATACAGACACTTCATACAACATCCTCTTGGGGCGTCCGTGTATACACGATTATATGATCGTGCCTTCCACACTACACCAATGCTTCAAATATGTCGACAAACACGGCTTCGTGAAGACAGAATTTGCTGACGTCGATCCCTTCAAAAGGGTCGAATCTTACTACTCGGACTCATGCCTATACGAAAAGTCGAAGAGGAACCTTGATGAAGGAAATGTACAAGCTAGTACCGAGACGGCCACAGGATCAGAAGAGCCTCTGACAATCCACCTCCAAGCTCGCAAACCGGAAAGGTCCGTACCTATTACTGCCACTCTGCGGAAGGACGTGATCAGCCTCTCGGCGCAGGAAGAGCAGATGATAATCCGGCTGCCAAGGTCCGGCCAAGTGCCGAGACCCACAACGGAGCCACTGACAATCAGACTGTCGAGAGTCGGTCAACCCCAAACGGAGAAGCTCATTCCCTCCGATAGGCCACTGACGATACACCTTTCCAAGAAGGGTCGTCACCCCGATGCAAGGTCTGACACTTCTAGCGAACCGGCCACTCCTCGCTCCACATCAAGTGCCAACCTGGGGGTCGCTAGTCTGCCAACAACTCCACGCTCTGCTCCATCAACTAAACCACTGACAATCAAGCTTCCCAGGACGCCCTCTCAGTCTTCATTCACACATGGGGTAACCGAAGAGGAACCAGAGTTAGCCAAGTATGTGGCTGCCCACACTGATGTTCCCTCCGCTGATGATGTAATCCCCTAGAAAAGATACCTTACTTCATCAATAAAGGGTTATCTTTGAACTACACCGAGCTCAATAAGCTATGTACAATGTATGCTATGGAACACGGTATAGGCACTCACCTACACACACAAGTGACAAATGTGTACACCGCGATCCAGCTTACTCCAGTAGAAGATGCTTACCGAATAATCGAGGGAGGGGATCATCCGATCATCTTCGGCCGGACGAATAACCCGCATCCCTTCACCATAGAGGAAGCCGACCTCGGGTCAGATGTCGGAAGACTGCCTCTATATCTTTATAGCCCCCAATCCAAATATCTCATGCAGAAACAGGGGTATGATCTGAAAACGACGCCAGGTTTGAACTACGGCACTGGGCGACGATTACCTTTGAAGCCGCCAGTCCCGACGGGCAAACTGCGGGACTACTATAACAAAACTCGATGCGGGTTAGGATATGTAACGCCTACCACGACCCCTGAGAGTTCAGATGAAGAATGCGACTGGCAGTCACATTCAACCGGGTCACCAACTTCTGACTCGGATACCAGCATCGGAGATGTGTTCAGACAAGTCTTGTCAGTCAATATGGCGTTCGTCGACGCTTACGAAGAAGATGAAGATATCCCCAAAATCCTCGAGCTAGAACCGTGGGCCCAACAGTTGGACGCATAATGGGAAAAGCGGTTCGAACAAAGAGAACCTCCTACTGAAGATGAGGTCATACAAGTGGATCTCGGCAGCAAATCTTCTCCAAAACCAATTTTCGTCAGTAAAAGCCTAACAGACGAAGAACGGGAGTCGCTGCTAGAACTTGTCAGAGAATACATTGATGTGTTTGCCTGGAGCTATGAAGACATGCCAGGGTTAAATCCGGACATTGCTCTTCACAAACTCAATATTCGGCCAGATGCGAAGCCAGTCAAGCAACAACAGTGACGCTTCCGTCCAGGCATCATGGACGCGATCGAAGTCGAAGTCAACAAACTGATAGCCAGCGACTTCATTCGTGAGGAGCAACATCCCGATTGGGTCGCCAATATAGTACCCGTCCTCAAGAAGAATAGAAAGATTCGAATCTGCATCGACTTTCGCAATCTGAACGAGGCATGCCCCAAAGATGAATTCCCCCTTCCTATCACAGACATCATGATCGACAATACCTGCGGCTTCGAACGTTTGTCATTCATGGATGGCTTCTCGGGGTACAACCAAATCAAAATGTCTCCTGATAACGAAAAGCATATATCATTCCGAACGCCAATTGGCACGTACTGCTACACAGTCATGCCTTTCGGTTTGAAGAATGTTGGCGCCACCTATCAAAGAGCCATGAGTATCATCTTCAGAGACCACTTACGCAAGACAGTGGAGTGCTATGTTGACGATATAGACGTTAAGAGGCGCTGTAATGGAGACCATCTGCAGGATCTAAGGACGATATTCGACCTAATACGAGCGCACAATTTGAAAATGAACCCTACAAAGTCCTTTCTGGGCGTATCCAGCGGGAAGTTCTTGGGATTCATCATCACTGCACAGGGTATCCATGTAGACACTGAGAAGATGAAGGCAATCATGGAGATGGGTCCCCCGAGAAATCTTCGCGAACTCAGAGGCCTCCAAGGGAGGCTAGCTTACATCAGGAGGTTCATTTCCAACCTCTCCGGGCGATGCCGACCATTCACGCACCTCATGAAGAAAGGAGTCTCATTCGTATGGGACGAGGAATGTCAGCGTGCTTTCGACAGCATCAAAGAATATTTATCAAATCCTCTAGTTTTGGTGGCCCCGGTTCCTGGAAAACCATTCCTGCTCTATATACGAGCAATAGAACACTCCCTCGGGGCTCTGCTGGCACAGAACAATGACGCAGGCCAAGAGTAGGCCATATATTATCTCAGCCGAATGATGATTGGGCCGAGTACCGATACACCGCTGTGGAGAAGGAATGCCTCGCCCTGGTGTTCGCCATTCAAAAAATACGATACTATGTCACCGGACAAACGATACACGTGATCTCACAAATCAAACCTCTCAGGGTCCTCATGACTAAACCAGGGGCACTCAGCTCTCGCCTCGCTACATGGGCAATATTGATGTCCCCTTATCATATGATCTTCGTCCCACAAAAGGCAGTCAAAGGTCAAGCCCTGGCAGACTTCTTAGCAGCCCACCCAGGCTCGGAGTCCTCCAGGATATATGAAGAGATCCCAGATGAGGTCGTCGAATCGCATGCAACCTCTCGCGATAATATATGGCGAATGTTCTTCGACGGTGCTTCGAGGACCGGACCTAAAGGCAATATAGTCGTCGGAGTCGGGGTAGTGCTGATCTCTCCTTCCGGATTGGTAATTAACCATACTTATTCCCTCACAGAGCCCTGCTCTAACAATGTGGCCGAGTACAACGCTCTGGTCATGGGCCTCTAACTTGCAAGAGAGCTGGGGGTAGAATACCTTGAAGCATACGACGATTCCCAGCTAATCGTCAATCAGATCCGGGGCTTATACGAAGTTCGCCACGAAGACATGATCCCTTATCACCAAATGGTAATTGACATCATCTCATCGTTCGAGGGGTTCTTCATCGAACATGTCCCCAGACTCCGAAATATCGAAGCTGATGCCTTAGCTGGTCTTGCCGCTTCCCTAGCAGTTCCGAATCATGATCGCCAATCAGTAGATGTGATAGGCCATGAAATGGTCTATCCCAAGAACAATGTGCAATTCGTGGCGAGTTATTCTGCACAGACGATCGAGGATGCCCCAGATTGGAGACAACCATTCATCGACTTCGTCGTCTACGACATCCTGCCCGAGAACCCAAAGGAAGCCACTTCCATCAGACGGCGTTCTCTCAGATTCTTCTACGATACAGAGACGAAAATACTGTATCGTCGCTCCTACGACGGAGTACTACTTCGGTGTCTGTCAAATACAGAAGCCAAAGAAGCCGTACGAGAAGCTCATGATGGTGTCTGCGGGGCCCACCAGCCCGGCCCAAAACTGTAAGACCGCCTTCGCCGAATGGGCTACTATTGGCCCACAATGGTGGCAGATGCGATAGATTATGCTTGAAAATGCAAAGCCTGCCAAGTCCACGCGGACTTCATTCACCAACCATCCGAGTTTCTACATCCGACAGTGGCGTCCTGGCCATTCGAAGCATAGGGAATGGATATCATTGGTCCAATCACCCTACCTTCCTTCCGAGGACATCGCTTCATACTTGCGATCACTGATTACTTCTCCAAATGGGCGGAAGTTGTCCCACTCGCAGAAGTTAAGACTTCAAATGTGATCATCTTCCTTAAACATCATGTCATCTACCGCTTTGGACTGCCCTGAAGGATCATCCATGATAATGGTCCAGAGTTTGCAAGCCACATATTCTATCGGTTTTGCGATAAGCACCGTATTCAGAATATCGCTTCGACACCGTACAACCCGGCATCGAACGGGATGGCAGAGGAATTCAACAAAACAATCATCAAACTCCTCAAGAAGTTTGTCTCCTCTAATAAACGCGACTGGAACGAGAAGCTCGGTGAATGCTTATGGGCTTATCGTACCACAGTTCGAACAGCTACCGGGAATACACCATTCTCCCTGGTGTACGAGAGTGAAGCAGTCCTCCCATTGGAGACTCAGATTCCCTCACTACGCGTCGCCCTCACACATCAATTGACGACAGACGAAAACCACCATCGCCGGCTACAGAAATTGGAGGCACTAGACGAAAAGTGCCTCTTGGCTCAGCAACGAGTTGAGCTATACCAAGCACGCATCTCCGGAGCCTTCAACAAGAAGGTCAAAATTAGAATATTCCAGGTGGGCGATCTCGTTCTGGCAGTCCGGAGGCCGATGGTCATGACTCACAAGACCGCCGACAAATTCCAGCTAAAGTGGGAAGGCCCATTTATCATTGAGACAGTATTCTCCAATGGTGCTTACCGCCTCGCAAAATGAAACGGAGACTTGCTCATGTTGCCCGTCAACGGCAAGTTCCTGAAGAAATATTATGTCTAAACGACATTCTCTCCAGATCATCGAGTCATGTACCCGCTGGTACCGCTGAACTCACATCCACAACATTTCAGATTATCGAGTCATGTACTGGCTGGTGCCGCTGAACTCACCTCCATATTCCCTTCAGATTATCGAGTCATGTACCCACTGGTGCCGCTGAACTCACACTTTCTCAATATTCTAAATTACTGAGTTATGTACCCGCTGGTGCCTCTGAACTCACATTTCGGTTACTCTTTCAGATAGTAAGTCATGTATGATTATACCTCTGAACTTCCTTCCTGGAAGAGATCCTCCCTTATGATCCACTACCCGCACACCCAACGCACAAAAAGGGTAATCGATCCAAAAATTTTCGAAACGGCCATGTCCTCATTACCTCTGAGTCGTTTTTACTTCCACCAAAAACAAACCGCCCCCTCGCATAGAACTTCCACGTTCTCCTACCTCTGAGTCGTTCTGTGTACCCCCTCTTCATTGAGCCCACTCCTGCCATGTCTTCATTATCTCTGAGTGGAAAGGCTCCGTCGAAGACACCTTCATACTTGCCATGTCCACATTACCTCTGAGCAAGTATGTCGGTTCCCTTTCAACCTATTATCTGTACCCACAACCGGAGTACGACAAGGATAATAGGTCCACAAATGTCCTCTGTTGACCATAAATGTCCTCTGTTGACCACAAATGTCCTCTATTGACCACAAATGTCCTCTGTTGACCACAAACGTCCTCTGTTGACCACAAATGTCCACTATTGACCACGAATATCTTCCATGAAGTCTTCCCTGCCATGTCCTCATTACCTCTGAGCAGGAAGATTCTACGGTAAAACCCTCATGCTTGCCATGTCCTCATAACCTCTGAGCAAATATGTTGGTTTCCTTTCATCCCATTATCCGTATCCTGAACCAGGGTACGCCAAGGATAATAGGTCCACAAATATCTCTTGCTAAGCTTCTTAGCATAAATCCACTATCTCACCATGCCCCGGGAGCCCAACTGCTCTACGACATTCTTTTTTCCAATACCGAGAGCACCCATGACCACTTTGCCATGACCGTTCCGGATATCCTGACCAAACTTGTTATCCGTACCTAAAACCAAGGTACGCCTAGGGTAACAGGTCCACAAATAATCCCCCAGCAAGTCCAGTTCCACGAACACCGTAAGTACAAGAAAGAGAAAATGAGTTGAAACATGCTCATTCATTCAAAATTCAAAGTGCTACATCATTTAGGATCACATCCTTTACAAAATCAAAATAAAAAAGACGAAAAAGAAAACAACAGCAAAAGAAAAACAGAAAGCTGATCACTGCTCCGGGGCACATAACGCCCTGAGACGGTCCGTCAGCAAGGAAACCGACCGCTCAAACCTCTGGGTAGCTCGACGCTCCGCCTCTTGGGCCAGCACCGCCTCGTCCTCCAGTTGAGCATGGGCTTGCCAGTTATCTTCGAATCTCTTAAAGGCCCGCTCCAGGTTGACAGAAGATCGGGAAACCCTCTCGGCCTCCCGAGCAATCGACTCCTGTTCCGTACGAGCAGCCTCCAACTCTGACTCTAAGAAGGTCAACTCCCTCTGGAGTGCAAGAATCTGCTCCTTCATATCAGCGATTCCACGAGAAGCAGACTCTTCTCGAGCCCGACAAGCCTGACTTCGACGACCCAGCCTGTCACACGAAGCGGAGAACTTATCTAGGTCCCCCTGCACAACTGGTCCGACAGTATCTCGAGCGAGCTTGATCCTATCCCGAGCAGCAATGAGGAAGCCCCGCTCCCGTTCAATCGTAGCAGGTAAGCCCGCCTGCCGTATCGCCAGTAATTGGGTCACAAGCTGATCAACCTCTGCCAACTTAGGCTCCAGGAGTGCAGCCAACCCCATCCCGCCAGGAAGAGACTTCAAAGTTGCAACCTGACCCCGAGCGCACCGCAGAGACAGAGTAAAAAGGGTCCCCCGTTCTATAGCAACATCTACATCCCTCTTTAAATGGCGATAGAAGCTGTCGACCACATCCTGCGTCACCTCATCCAGAGCCTCCGAGGAAGCCGGTGTCAACGGGAGTATAGCGGACAACGCTGAAGAAGACGCAACAGAATCTGCCGCTCCTGCTGTCACTACCACATTTCTAGTGTGAGGGTATTTTTGTTATTTTTGGGGTATTTTAAATTTATTAGAATTAATTAGAATTTATGGGAATTTTTAGGAATTTATTTGGAATTGTTTGACTAGGTTGACTTTTGGCTAGTGTTGACTTTGTAGACCTACTTAGAAGCTAACCCTAGTTAGTGGGCCATGGTTAGGTCAAGTGACTCTAGTCTAAACTAGCCTAGCACTTGGTTTAAGTTATTTTAGCAAATAGGAATAGAAGTCATAAGTCATGACTTGTGGTTTTAGAACCTTGTTTATATCTAATCTTCATTTAGCTTGGTAGTTTGGCCCAAGGCCCAACCATTGGACTAGACCCTAAACCCAAGCCTAGTGGCCGGCCACCCTATGCCTAGGGATTCCCCCCATATATAATCCCTCTCAAAACTAGGGTTGCCTCTTTCTTTAGGAAGAGCCCTAATTTCAAGGAGGTAAGTTTCATGCCATTTTAATTCTAGAGCCCCTTTCCTATTCCTATTTCCTTCTAAATTGTTCCAATAGGACCTAATAGGCCTGTCATTACTGTTGTTGAGCTTCTATTTCAGTTTGAGGCTGATTTAGATTGATTTGGTCATCAAGTGAGGAGCTAGCAAGGAGACTTTTCCATTGATAGTTCACTAAGAGGTAACTTCTTCTAATCTCCAAGAAATTTCATGTAGTCTTCACCAATAGGAAGCCCTAAGGGTCCCCCTAGGGTTTGGATAGGTTTCGTTTCTGGTGTCGGAGCTTTCGTGTCCGTTCTGGACACGTATCAGTGACCATGCATTGTGTTCGACGAAATGCCTCAAAGGGCATTTCGATCGATTTATTTTATTATTTTTGAATAGGAATAATAGATTTGATGTTGTCTTTTGATCCTTGTGCTTACGTATTAGTGTCGTGTCGTTTTCGTGTCGTGTTGATTGCCTGGACACGCGCGTGCACACGGCCGTGCGCTGCTACAGGGATCCCCTGCTACTCGGGGCCCACAACTCGCTGGACGCGTCGACTCAGGCCATGCCACTTGGCGTGGGCTATGGGGTGATGACTGACATGAGGCCCTCCAAGTTGGAGATGCTTTCGTGTCGTGTCGGATGCGTTCTCCAGCCCGTATTGGGTTTGCACTGACAGTACAGTCGGGTTTTTTTGTACACTGATACGGTTTGTTTGACACGACACAGGGACACGTCGACCCAAAACAGGGTGACACATGGGTAGCCCTATGAGTGGCAAACCTAGGTTTGTGGACACGTGTCTTGGTTTGGTCTATGTTGTGTACACAAGATTCGTGCACACGTGCACGAGGACACAGCACATTAGGCTCTGTTTGTGTACTGTTTGTGTGGACACATTTGTGTCCAATCTCAGGGACACAAACAACTTGTGTAGCATACAATAATTGTATATATTAGTTACCAACCTCTGTAATTAGGTTTTAAATCAATTTTATTAGTAAATTGCCATTTTTCCCCATTTCCTGAACATGGTATCAGCTACTCTATTTCCAGATTGTTACATTGAATTTTGATGGATTATTTAACCTGCAAATTAGTGTTAAATTCATGTTTTTTTTAGGTTCAAACATGTCCTCCTACATGTTACCTATCTATAGTTCCATTTTGTATTAAATTGGGAGTTATTGTATGAGTATGGATAGGGTATTGAATGATACTTTGATTTTTAAGTTCTTCATTGCTTTCATTCACTGTCAACTTGTTTTCAATGCTGCTATGTTAATCTGGTAATTGCAAATCTTGAACTGTTGGAGTTGGTAAAACCTGAGATTGGTTTCCTTACCTTGTTTTTATTTTACTGTCATCACCTTTAATCCCTATTCCTAACTGAAATCTGGTTTTGCAAGAGCTGCTAAGTTAATTGTTTAAACTGAGATTTAAAGTACATGAATTGATTTCCTTTTCCTTGTTATTCATGTCACATGATGCACTGTTTCTGCAAATGAAATCTGAGTTTATTGGGTTAAACTGAAAACTGGAAATTAGTTGGGTTAATATTGAAGCCATGAACTGATTTCCTGCAATTACATGTTTACACCACACATGTTTCCCTTCTTCACTAATTACATGTTTCCTACACACACTTTGCACTGTTATTACCTGCTCTCACACACACTGTACACTGTTTTTCCTGCATATTATAATTCCTGAACACCACCCTTCCTCACATTGTTATTTCCTGAACACTTGACACATCCTTCACTGGTTGTTAGTCCCTGCATACATTCTTCACTGATATGGAATTCCTGCACACACAGGACACACATTCCTTCTCTTCACTGGTTGCATTCTTGACATTCCTGCAAACACCATTGACACACACTACTCTTTATTTACTGTCACATTTTCCTGCAACAGAGCACACACTCACAATGTCTCTCCTCATGACAGTTACATGTATACACATCACGCTGCTCTCCCTATATGCCTATCTCATGTGCAGTCTAGTATAGGACTATATATATTGTAATGTAATGTATTATATATATATATATAAATTAATATATGCTTTGTGACATATATGCTCCTATATATATGAGTGTGGTTTATATATATAAATATATATGTTGTGTATGATTGGGGTTGCCATGTGTTAGTACACATATGGGGGTATGGGTCATACTAGTATATGTTTATGCCATATAACTTGGGCATTTACTATATATAGGTTATGTGTGTACTTGTGTTAGAATATGCCTAGGAAGTTTGGTGTAGCCTGGTGAGACTAGATAGGGCTTGTACTACAATATTAGTCTTGGTTGACCTAGTTGACTTCTAGGGTTGACCAAAGTTGACAAAGAGTTGACTTTGGCCTAGATTGACTTAGAATTATGTAGAATGCATAGTAGGACTGCATTACACTATTCTGGGCCTGTTGTGACTTGTGCTGTTCTGATTAGGAGCCAGACACCACTCCTTGGACAGTACGTTTCATTCTGGACATTCAGTTACATGCGAGTACATTCTCTGATCATTTCATATCCTGCTTAGAATTATTTTCTGCAGTAGATTACTTTACTTGTACTGTCACGTTGGTCACACGGATTGGTACTATATGGATCTCTACATGCGATGTTATCCCCCTCGGGAGCATCGGGTACATTGTGTCATGTGTGTTTCACTTTCATCATGTACTCCTGTGCTTCTATTTTACATGTGCACTCCTGTGAATCTTGTACTCTCATGTTCATGGAGCCCCCATGTATACTATCATGTGCACCCTATATGGGCTCCCATGTGATATCTTGTGCAATAACATAACCTGTTTAGATCCTTGTGTATTGATTGGGGATACGGGGGAGTGCTAGTAGTTGTGTGAACAATTCCAAAGTAGTGTAGATCTTTTGCACCTCGATCCTGTGCAAATCCGTCCTGTTCACATGTGCTATCTCATACTCTGACTCACTAGTCACTGCTAGTTCTCTATGTATAGTAGATATTTATATTACAGTTCTTTTCCTGTTTACATACCGCATTTCTTCAGTACTCATATCTTACTTTACTGCATGTTATATGTTTTCTAACCTGCTATAATCTGTTGAGATGTACTATGCTCGCTCCTGTCCTGACTGAACCTGTTGAAAATATTACAGAGGACGAGGAGGAGGACTACCTGGACACCTACTACGGGACAGCCCTAGATGACACCTGTGAGCTGGACCCTCAGGAGGATCCAGCAGTAGCTGAGGGCCTTCCCCCGACTGCCTAGACTAGATAGTTAGGCTATTATCTTTATGTAGTTAGATCATGTTCTAGTTAGACTCTTTTTGGAGATCAGTTGTATATATTTTTTTATCTGAGACCTTGTATTGCTGGGATTATCTTAGACTACTGTTTTATCAATTTCATTTCCTTGACTTCTGTTCATATCGTGCTATATCTTCCTCAGTTGTGATTGAATTTCTATTGCTATGTCACCCCCATTCGGGGAGTATAAACTGCTAGTTATATACATTGCTAGATGTTGTGACCTAGGACAGCGTTCTACCGCCGACACTGCAGCGTAGGCTGGACGTATTCACGTCTCGTGCCCTTACTCTAGGGTGCGGGTCGTGACACGTTTTTAGTGGCAGCCCATGCAGGTCTAGACTAGAAGTGTAGTGGTACTCGAACTAGAGTATCACTGCAGCCTGCTATAGGATATAGGACATTAATTTTAAGATACTCAATCACTTTAGAAAAATTCCTTTTATTGCCATCTAAATCCTTTTGTCTGCTGATCCTTTGAATTATAATTGTCCGCCTTTGTTATATCGCTTCTTTCTCAGAAATTGATACTCTTGTTTGTCTATCTTCAGGATGGTAGAGACTCGATTGCAGCGTGCCACCCATGAGGATGCTATAGAGGGGACTGCTACCTCTCAGCCAGCACGACGAGGCCAGGGGACTGCAGCTCCTGCCACTTCATCTCGTGTTGAGACCTCGGCAGTCGCAGTAGGGGGTATGCACCCACCGACTGAAAGGCAGGACCCGGTCATCCCAGAGGATCCTTTCATACCGCCACCACCTCCAGGACATGTGGACGCAGCTCACATGTTCGTATATTTCCAGCAGTTCATGGACCGACAGCAGGCTCGGCAGGACAGAGGCATGGAGTTGGCCGTTACGACAGCCGCAGCTCGACTAGTGGTGCAGCAGCAGAGGACACCAGGGATCGAGCAGTTTCAGAAGATGAGCCCCAGGGACTTCATGGGGACAGAGGGGATCCTGTATGCCGACGAGTGGATCGAGCATATGGAGGAGATCTTCCGCTTGGCCAGGATTCCAGCAGACCTTCAGATCGAGGCCGCAGCTAGCCGGATGCGAGATCTTGCTCGCACCTGGTATCAGTCAGACCCCAGGGTGGGGATACCAGGGCAGACTTGGGAGCAGTTCAGAGGCTTCTTCAAGAAGAAGTTCTTCCCAGATTCAGCAGTCAGAGCCTTGGAGACACAGTTTGAGAGCTTGGTCCAGGGGAGCCTCTCAGTTGAGGAGTATACGGGAGAGTTTGGCCGTCTCGGCAGGTTTGTTGAGGGGTTGAGCGAGACGGCGAAGGCCCAGAGGTTCCGGAAGGGTCTAGTCAAGGAGGTCAAGTCCCTGACCAAGGGGAACAGAGATGCTACGTTCGAGGAGATCTTGACGGGAGCCTGTTAGCTGAGGATGATCTTGAGCTTAGGCTCAAGAGAGGGAGAGACCCAGTTGGGGGCAGTAGCAGCAGCGGAGGCCAGGCCAAGAGGCCTCATTTTCAGCACCAGCAGTCGAGGCAGTTTCAGCCGCAGCCGATTCAGCAGAGGCCGGCTCATCAGCAGCAGTTCCAGCATCAGGCATCCAGGCAGACAGTCAGTTGCGCCTTCTGTAAGAAGCCAGGGCATGGATGGAATGAGTGCAGGAAGAGGCTCGGGAAGTGCCTTCTTTGCGGAGCAGCAGATCACCAGATGAGGGAGTGTCTTAGGTCTGTGGGACGAGCAGCTCAGGGAGGTGGAGCCAGAGCTCCAGCGGGCCAGCAGCGGGGACCAGCCCTGCCGACTCAGCAGCAGAGATTTGTCCAGCACCAGCAGCAGGCCAGGGGAGGCCAGCAGGGGCGAGCTTTCGCCATGGCAGCTGGAGAGGCAGAGGTGACTGGAGAGCTGATTGCAGGTTCGATTCTTCTCGACTCCAGTCCAGCATTTGCATTGTTTGATTCCGGTGCATCGCATAGCTTTATTTCAGTATCTTTTGCGATTATACACGGTATCATAGCTGAATCGTTGCCTAGGACTTACAAGATCACGACCGGGGGTGGTATTATCCTCGTGAGTGATGTTTGTAAGGGTCGGAGAGTAGTTTTGGGAGGCCGTGAGTTGGAGGTGAGCCTGCTCGTAATGCCATTGCCGAACTACGATATAGTACTAGGCATGGATTGGTTGAGCAGGCACCACGCCAGCATTGATTGCAGAGGGGGTAGAGTTCTCTTCAGAGCGCCGGAGGAGCCAGAGTTCGAGTACTCCAGACGTCAGGCAGAGCAGAGCAGCGGAGTCTTCTGTGGAGTCTCGGTCGAGGAGCAGACGATTCTACACCCCTTGATAGCAGAGTATATGGATGTTTTCCTGGAGGAGTTGCTGGGACTGCCACCGAACAGGGACATTGAGTTCTCGATAGACTTGGTTCCAAGAGCGGAGCCCATTTCTCAGCATATCTATCGGGTGAACAACAGCGAGCTGGTGGAGCTGAAGAAGCAAGTGGATGAGCTACAGGACAAGGGCTTCATCCGCTCGAGTTCGTCGCCATGGGGTGCACCAGTGTTGTTTGTGTCGAAGAAGGATGGGTCAGTACGCATGTGTATTGACTATAGGGCACTCAATAACCTCACGATCAAGAACAAATACCCACTGTCGCGGATCGACGATCTATTTGACCAGTTGAGCAGAGCTCGGGTATTTTCCAAGATTGATCTGAGGTCGGGATATCACCAAGTGAAGGTGAAGGGGGAGGATATTCCTAAGACCGCTTTCAGGACGCGGTATGGACAGTTCGAGTTTTTGGTTATGCCATTTGGGCTAACCAATGCACCCGCAGTATTTATGAACCTTATAAACAAGGTATTCCATCAGTATCTGGATCAGTTTGTGGTAGTGTTCATAGATGATATCTTGATATATTCCAAGACTGAGGAGGAGCACGAGGAGCATCTGCGGATAGTGCTGGAGATTCTCAGGAAGGAGCAGCTTTATGGAAAACTCTCCAAGTGTGAGTTTTTCTTGGACCGGGTGGACTTCTTGGGGCATGTGGTGACTGGAGATGGTATCTCAGTTGATCCCAAGAAGATCGTGGCAGTTGAGGCATGGACAGTGCCGACTTCAGTTGCAGATATCAGGAGCTTCCTGGGGCTGGCAGGGTATTATCGGAGATTCGTGCAGGATTTCTTCCGGATCGCAGAGCCGTTGACACGGTTGACCCGGAAGGATGTTGAGTATGTTTGGTCAGAGGAGTGTCAGGCAGCTTTTGATGAGTTGAAGAAGCGGCTGACGAAAGCTCCGATTCTGACGTTGCCTTCAGGATCAGGTGGATTCACTATTTATAGTGATGCTTCAGGGAAGGGGCTGGGTTGTGTGTTGCAGCAGCACGGAAAGGTAATTGCCTATGCTTCCAGGCAGTTACGTCCCTATGAGAAGAATTACCCTACCCACGACCTGGAGCTGGCAGCAGTGATTTTTGCTTTGAAGCTGTGGAAGCATTATCTGTATGGTGAGAGGGTGGAGATCTTCACAGATCACAAGAGCCTTAAGTATGTGTTCACTCAGAAGGAGTTGAACATGAGACAGCTTAGATGGTTGGAGTTGATGAAGGACTTCGACATTGCACTACAGTATCATCCAGGGAAGGCCAACGTGGTTGCCGATGCCTTGAGCAGGTATCCGACAGCCATGTGTTTGACCATGGATCGGCATTTGCTTGCCGACTTGGAGAGCCTTGGGATTGAGGTGATCGTACTGGGAGTGCAGATACAGCTATGGGGGATGCAGATACAGTCAAACTTGGTAGACAGGATCAAGGCGGCCCAGTTTCAGGATGTGGCTTTTCAGAGTATCAGAGAGCAATCAGTATAGGAGTGGGGGATCCTGAGTTTTCACTTGCAGAGGATGGTGCCCTGAGGCACGGTGCCAGGTAATGTGTGCCTAGCGGGGAGCTCAGAGAGCAGATTATGCAGGAGGCCCACAGATCGCAGTACTCTATACACCCGGGTGCCAACAAGATGTACCGAGATCTGCGGAAGCATGTATGGTGGTCAGGAATGAAGCGGGAGGTGTCCCACTTCGTGGCTAGGTGCTTGGTCTGTCAGCAGGTCAAGGCGGAGAGACAGAGGCCCGGTGGATTGTTGCAACCGCTGCCCATTCCCGAGTGGAAATGGGAGCATATCACGATGGACTTCGTATCAGGATTACCGCATACTCCAGGAGAAAAAGACGCAATTTGGGTCATCGTGGACAGGTTGACCAAGTCGGCCCACTTCTTGCCATTCAAGGTGGGTACGTCTACAGAGAGACTGGCGGAGATGTACATGCGACAGATAGTCAGGATCCACGAAGTTCCGGTCAGCATCGTCTCAGATCGGGATAGCCGTTTTACTTCCCACTTCTGGAGGAGTCTGCAGACCAGCTTGGGCACTCAGCTCAAGTTTAGTACTGCATACCACCCCCAGACGGACGGACAGTCGGAGAGGACTATTCAGACCCTTGAGGATATGCTGCGGACGTGCGTTCTGGACTTTAGAGGTTCTTGGGAGGATCATCTTCATTTGGTGGAGTTTGCCTATAACAATAGTTTCCAGGCCAGCATCGAGATGTCACCTTTCGAGGCTCTGTACGGGCGTAGGTGCCGTACACCCTTATCCTGGGATGATATTGGTGAGCGAGCTTTGCTGGGGCCAGAGATGATTGTGGATGCGGCCGAGAAGGTGAAGCTCATCAGGGACAGACTTCGCGTGGCGCAGGACAGACAACGACATTGGGCCGATAGCCACCGGAGACCCTTGGAGTTTGAGGTACAGATTAGAGTAGGATTAGATTTAGGTTGTTTCTTTGAGATTTTTGATCATGTTTGTTATTTAATTATTTGAGACCTTGCTTGTGATTAGGTCGGAGACCAGGTTTTCTTGAGGATATCTCCGACTTGTGGTACGATACGTTTTGGTGGAGGCAGAAAGCTTAGCCCGCGCTTCATCGGCCCTTTCGTTATCAGCGGGAGAGTCGGTGACGTGGCTTACAGGCTAGACTTGTCGCCTGCACTTGTGGGGGTCCACAACGTATTTCATGTATCACAGTTGAGACGGTACATGGCTGACCCTAGCCATGTGCTCCATCATTCGGAGATTGAGGTGGGTCCTTCTCTCAGCTATCCAGAGCAGCCTGTGGAGATTCTGGATCGACGGGAGAAGGTTCTGAGGAACCAGGTGATACCCTTGGTACGTATCGCATGGAGGCATCATTCTCCAGGAGAGTCTACCTGGGAGCGGGAGGATGAGATGCGCGAGCGGTACCCTTATCTTTTTTTGGACCTTGAGGTATACTTTCTATCCTTCTCATCAGTTGTATTTCGCCTTTCAATTTCGAGGACGAAATTCTTTTAAGAAGGGTAGATTTGTCACTACCACATTTCTAGTGTGAGGGTATTTTTGTCATTTTTGGGATATTTTAAATTTATTAGAATTAATTAGAATTTATGGGAATTTTTAGGAATTTATTTGGAATTGTTTGACTAGGTTGACTTTTGGCTAGTGTTGACTTTGTAGACCTACTTAGAAGCTAACCCTAGTTAGTGGGCCATGGTTAGGTCAAGTGACTCTAGTCTAACCTAGCCTAGCACTTGGTTTAAGTCATTTTAGCAAATAGGAATAGAAGTCATAAGTCATGACTTGTGGTTTTAGAACCTTGTTTATATCTAATCTACATTTAGCTTGGTAGTTTGGCCCAAGGCCCAACCATTGGACTAGACCCTAAACCCAAGCCTAGTGGCCGGCCACCCTATGCCTAGGGATTCCCCCCATATATAATCCCTCTCAAAACTAGGGTTGCCTCTTTCTTTAGGAAGAGCCCTAATTTCAAGGAGGTAAGTTTCATGCCATTTTAATTCTAGAGCCCCTTTCATATTCCTATTTCCTTCTAAATTGTTCCAATAGGACCTAATAGGCCTATCATTACTGTTGTTGAGCTTCCATTTCAGTTTGAGGTTGATTTGGATTGATTTGGTCATCAAGTGAGGAGCTAGCAAGGAGACTTTTCCATTGATAGTTCACTAAGAGGTAACTTCTTCTAATTGCCATGAAATTTCATGTAGTCTTCACCAATAGGAAGCCCTAAGGGTCCCCCTAGGGTTTGGATAGGTTTAGTTCCTGGTGTCGGAGCTTTCGTGTCCGTTCTGGACGCGTATCAGTGACCATGCATTGTGTTCGACGAAATGCCTCAAAGGGCATTTCGATCGATTTATTTTATTATTTTTGAATAGGAATAATAGATCTGATGTTATCTTTTGATCCTTGTGCTTACGTATTAGTGTCGCATCATTTTCGTGTCGTTTTGATTCCCTGGACACGCGCGTGCACACGGCCGCGCGCTGCTACAGGGATCCCCTGCTACTCGGGGCCCACAACTCGCTGGACGCGTCGACTCAGGCCATGCCACTTGGCGTGGGCCATGGGGTGATGACTGACATGAGGCCCTCCAAGTTGGAGATGCTCTCGTGTCGTGTCGGATGCGTTCTCCAGCCCGCATTGGGTTTGTACTGACAGTACAGTCGGGTTTTTTTGTGCACTGATACGGTTTGTTTGACACGACACAGGGACACGTCGACCCAAAACAGGGTGACACGTGGGTAGCCCTATGAGTGGCAAACCTAGGTTTGTGGACACGTGTCTTGGTTTGGTCTATGTTGTGTACACAAGACTCGTGCACACGTGCACGAGGACACAGCACATTAGGCTCTGTCTGTGCACTGTTTGTGTGGACACGTTTGTGTCCAATCTTAGGGACACAAATAACTTGTGTAGCATACAATAATTGTATATATTAGTTACCAACCTCTGTAATTAGGTTTTAAATCAATTTCACTAGTAAATTGCCATTTTTCCCCATTTCCTGAACATGGTATCAGCTACTCTATTTCCAGATTGTTACATTGAATTTTGATGGATTATTTAACCTGCAAATTAGTGTTAAATTCATGTTTTTTTTTAATTTCAAACATGTCCTCCTACATGTTACCTAGCTATAGTTCCATTTTGTATTAAATTGGGAGTTATTGTATGAGTATGGATAGGGTATTGAATGATACTTTGATTTTTAAGTTCTTCGTTGCTTTCATTCACTGTCAACTTGTTTTCAATACTGCTATGTTAATCTGGTAATTGCAAATCTTGAACTGTTGGAGTTGGTGAAACCTGAGATTGGTTTTCTTACCTTGTTTTTATTTTACTGTCATCACCTTTAATCCCTATTCCTAACTGAAATCTGGTTTTGCAAGAGCTGCTAAGTTAATTATTTAAACTGAGATTTAAAGTACATGAATTTATTTCCTTTTCCTTGTTATTCCTGTCACATGATGCACTGTTTTCTGCAAATGAAATCTGAGTTTATTGGGTTAAACTGAAAACTGGAAATTGGTTGGGTTAATATTGAAGCCATGAACTGATTTCCTGCAATTACATGTTTACACCACATATGTTTCCCTTCTTCACTGATTACATGTTTCCTACACACACTTTGCACTGTTATTACCTGCTCTCACACACACTGTACACTGTTTTTCCTGCATATTATAATTCCTGAACACCACCCTTCCTCACATTGTTATTTCCTGAATACTTGACACATCCTTCACTGGTTGTTAGTCCCTGCATACATTCTTCACTGATATGGAATTCCTGCACACACAGGACATACAATCCTTCTCTTCACTGGTTGCATTCTTGATATTCCTGCAAACACCCTTGACACACACTACTCTTTATTTACTGTCACATTTTCCTGCAACAGAGCACACACTCACAATGTCTCTCCTCATGACAGTTACATGTATACACATCACGCTGCTCTCCCTATATGCCTATCTCATGTGCAGTCTAGTATAGGACTATATATATTGTAATGTAATGTATTATATATATATATATATATATATATATATATATATATATATATATATATATATATATATATATATGTAAGTTAATATATGCTTTGTGATATATATGCTCCTATATATATGAGTGTGGTTTATATATATAAATATATATGTTGTGTATGATTGGGGTTGCCATGTGTTAGTACACACATGGGGGTATGGGTCATACTAGTATATGTTTATGCCATATAACTTGGGTATTTACTATATATAGGTTATGTGTGTACTTGTGTTAGAATAGGCCTAGGAAGTTTGGTGTAGCCTGGTGAGACTAGATAAGGCTTGTACTACAATATTAGTCTTGGTTGACCTAGTTGACTTCTAGGGTTGACCAAAGTTGACCAAGAGTTGACTTTGGCCTAGATTGACTTAGAATCATGTAGAATGCATAGTAGGACTGCATTACACTATTCTGGGCCTGTTGTGACTTGTGCTATTCTGATTAGGAGCCAGACACCACTCCTTGGACAGTACGTTTCATTCTGGACATTCAGTTACAGGCGAGTACATTCTCTGATCATTTCATATCCTGCTTAGAATTATTTCCTGCAGTAGATTACTTTACTTGTACTGTCACGTTGGTCACATGGATTGGTACTATATGGATCTCTACATGCGATGTTATCCCCCTCGGGAGCATCGGGTACATTGTGTCATGTGCGTTTCACTTTCATCATGTACTCATGTGCTTCTATTTTACATGTGCACTCCTGTGAATCTTGTACTCTCATGTTCACGGAGCCCCCATGTATACTATCATGTGCACCCTATATGGGCCCCCATGTGATATCTTGTGCAATAACATAACCTGTTTAGATCCTTGTGTATTGATTGGGGATGCAGGGGAGTGCTAGTAGTTGTGTGAACAATTCCAAATAGTGTAGATCTTGTGCACCTCGATCCTGTGCAAATTCGTCATGTTCACATGTGCTATCTCGTACTCTGACTCACTAGTCACTGGTAGTTCTCTATGTATAGTAGATATTTACATTACAGTTCTCTTCCTGTTTACATACCGCATTTCTTCAGTACTCGTATCTTACTTTACTGCATGTTATATGTTTTCTAACCTGCTATGATCTGTTGAGATGTACTGTGCTCGCTCCTGTCCTGACTGGACCTGTTGAAAATATTACAGAGGACGAGGAGGAGGACTGCCTGGACACCTACTACGGGGCAGCCCTAGATGACACCTATGAGCTGGACCCTCAGGAGGATCCAGCAGTAGCTGAGGGCCTTCCCCCGACTGCCTAGACTAGATAGTTAGGCTATTATCTTTATGTAGTTGGATCATGTTCTAGTTAGACTCTTTTTGGAGATCAGTTGTATATATTCTTTTATCTGAGACCTTGTATTGCTGGGATTATCTTAGACTACTGTTTTATCTATTTTATTTCCTTGAGTTCTGTTCATATCGTGCTATATCTTCTTCAGTTGTGATTGAGTTTCTATTGCTATGTCACCCTCATTCGGGGAGTATAAACTGTTAGTTATATACATTGCTAGATGTTGTGACCTAGGACAGCGTTCTATCGCCGATACTGCGGTGTAGGCTGGACGTATTCACGTCTCGTGCCCTTACTCTAGGGTGCGGGTCGTGACACCTGCCACAAGAGAAACAAACTCCGCACGGAAGGACGCATGAACAGCGGCCAACTCCTCTTCAGCGGCCCGCAGAACTTGAATGCTCGGCAGGGTCGAGAGGTCAATCTCCGGAGCCGTATGATCAGCAGAGGATGAGGTGGAGACCATCGCCAGCTCCGTTCCCATCTGCCCGGGGCTGGTGGGAGGCCCCTCGACATGAGACGGCGAAGGAGAGGAAACGCTCCTTTCTCCCAGATCACGGCAGGCCGAGCCTTCCCCAAGAACATCCGCAGTGAGAAGTAAAGGGTCAGGACCTGTAGGGCCAAGACAACCATGAATCGATTTGACCCGGAGGATATATTGGTAAAGCAAATAAGCCCCCTCACTAGTCAATATTTGGCTTATCTTACCAGTAGAGGAGTGTGGAGGCTGAGGTTCTCCTACAGCCACCGCAGTCTCTTCACCAGCAGTCTCCGAGTCAGGAAGAATAGGCTCCTCCGCCCCTCCCCTCTCGGGAGGGGATGCCATGAGATCAGCGTCACCTTGCAAAAATTCAGCAACCTGACACCTACAAAGAAAAGTGATTAAGTCGTATCCTAAGAAAAAGAAAACCACAACAAGGAGATGGCTCCGACTTGGTCTTACCTCCGGAACATCGTCTGCATCTTCACCCTTCTCGATAATAAGTAATCCACGAGACCTAACGGCAGCTCTCTTCACGGAAAAGGTCGCTCTGCTGTCAGAAGACTCACGTCTGACTCGTTTACGTGAGGGACCAGACACAGCGGGAGGCTGTTCTTCCGTCACTACTTCCTCTTGTGTAGCAAATAATAGATCCTCCGCCAGTTCATCGGGTGTGGGAAGCGGTTGATCCGATACTTCTTCACCCCCACCAGAAAGGGAGTCTCCGCTATCATGATCATCATCCTCCTCAGCCGACTCGGAAGACTCTGATTCAGGGAGGGGAGTCTGGAGCGCTAGTTACTTTCTAGCCTTAGCCCCCTTGGGCTTCTCCTCTAAACCGGTACCCACGATGAAACTGGTACTCGGATCGAAATTAACAGGAGGCTTGTTCGCCATAACATGATACAAAGCAGCCACGTACAAAATTTCCCTCGGTGCCTTAGCATCGGGGACCGAGAAGCTGGCCCGAGTATGATAAGCGTCATAATAATTCCACACCCTAACACCATCGAGGACGCTACCTTCAAAGCCCAAGCAAGGGTTGGGATAATCAAGGAATAACTGGCTATAGCCAAATTGGCGGGAAAACCTACTGGATAGGTAGGGCTCCCGGTACACATTATCACGGTTACGATAAACCAGATGCGCAGGGCGGATCTTGCGCAACCAGGTGAGCATATTCGGAGACAGAAAGTGAGAAGGTCCGGTACCATCAGGGTATACATTCCTCACTTCCTCATCAGAAAAATGAGGAACAGACACAAAAAAATCACACCCATCCACCCTCGCCAGCGCCCTCCGACAAGCTGGCATAGTATTATATTCCCAAGACCGGCGATGGCATTTGAAAAGGAAAGCGTCTTCATCTGTAGCATCTTCCGCTATTCCAGGTCCCATCAAAGACTTGTAGTGCATCGCCAACCACCCCATCAAATAGTGGAAAGGCAGTTCTATGCGCTCAAAATCCAGAGTCTTATTGCGCGCAATAACCTTGGACGAGAATGTTCGAAAACCATGGTGTATGCTACACACCATAGCAGGAAGAAGGGCCAGTCTAACTCCAAATACCAGTTTAACGGCAGGAAGAATGAAGTGGCGACCGATCCTCTCGATAGAACTTGCTCCTCCCGAGACTACGCAGTTCCGTAGCCATATCATTAAAAATCCAGCCAGGAGAGCCTTCTCTGACATCTGTGTGGTTCCGTAGTAAAAATAGCTAAGAGAGTCAGTTTGACTCCAGAATATATCGCTCTTGGACCGCGACTTCTTGACGCTCGACATCAGGTCCTTTATTTCTCCATGCGTTCGAGGGGTTCGAGGAGTAACTTTGCCAGAGGGGTCAACTTTAAAAAGATAATTGACCCAGGATGTGGTGTGGGGAGCGGTCCCTTCTGAGCTATCCACCGTTTTTATAGCCATCTGGTGACAAGTACTATGATGACACAACAACTTCTGATATACCGCAACAAAACCTGGGAGTCGTCGGTTCAAGTCCTCGAACTCCTCGTTCGACGGGGTATACACCTCGAAAGGCTCATTCCCCATGGAAGTTTGGAGACAGTATACATCTCATGGAGAGCAAGCCCCAATTCCCTTTCGGGTGCAAAGAACGTACCCATTCGCCGGTTATACATCTCCAAGAGCGCCATGAACAGTGGTTTATTGATAGGAAGCCCGTGATAAGTGCCCTGAATGGCATGGTAAAGTCCTACCTCCGGCAGGAATGTTCTGTAGGTCTGCAGAACCCAAGTGGTCAACTAGACCCACGTAGAAGTGGGGTTTATCCAGTTCAGCAATGCCAGTCTGCCAACGGGATAAGATTTTTTGCGAGCGAGTCAATTCAGGAATGTATCAGCTTGAGTGAGTGTGAAGTTGGGACCGTATACATTCATGAAAGAGCCTGGGGCCAGACCCATCATATACCGAAGGACAGAATCCTTACCCACGTACGCTGACCGCATGTTCGGGTTATAATGAATGTTGCCCATCAACATCCCTGATTGGGTAGGAGTTAAGTTATACACCATCTTCCTATCCAACAACACCATATTGAACCACGACAGAGGATAGTGACGTTCCATGAGAGTAATATGGATCACCATCCCATCCAAAGAAAAATCCCAGTTCTCAGAAATCTCTAATACTCGGGGATTCTTTTAAAGCGTCTCCAAAGAGGAATGAAGGCTTCAGATATAATCCATCCAGCTTTCCAGTATTCATCATGGCACGGAGATAATGAAGGGTCTGATTCTCGATGGCGTTCAACCTCTCCGAAGGCTCATTAGCAAGAAATTGATTCAGCACATGCTTAATTAAGTCGTCAAGACGCACGTCCAAGGCGAACTGATTTGAGCCCACTATAAGTTCCTCCGCAGGATTTACTGGCAGATTCACTAAAGAAAGACAAAAGAAACAAGTAAAAAAAGATAGCCGAAACACAAACTACGTGATGCTTATGCGGCTTAGCTCAGTATAGCCTCATGCGGCTCAGCTTGAAAGAGCTCATGCGGGTCAGTCCGAATGAGCTTATGCGGTTCGGTTCAAAAGGAGCATATGCGGTTCAGTTTGGATGAGCCCATACGGTCCAATTCGAATGATCTTATGCAGTTCAGTCCGAAATAGGCTTATGCGGCTCAGTTTGAAAAAGCTCATGCGGTCCAGTCCAGATGAGCTTATGCGGCCCTGAGGATGAAGTAGTTATGCGGCTGCAAACAACAACTTTCATGCGGCTCAGACCTAGGTCATATCCCATGCGACTCGAACATGAGTCGGACACGCAGCATACTTGGAAATACAGGCTCGTGCATAAAATATGCGACGTAGCCGTGACAGTTCATGTTGATGATCCTACCAGCAATAGGCGGGTGAACGTCGGGGTGAAAAACAGGCACGTCAGCCGGCGGAGGAGTCGCCACGTTCGCCGCCGTCGATGAAGACGCGGCCTTCTTGCCCTTCGCTGCCGCAGACGACGACGTGGCCTTCTTGCCCGTAGCAGCGGTAGTCTTCTTGGGAGCCATTAGCAATCGTTGATGGAAGAAGACGAAGAGAAAGTCGGCAATAAGGAGTTCGAGCAAAAGAGAGAAGGTAAAGAAACCCTCAAAGAATAAAATTACTCCTATTTATAGGCGAAGGAGGCTCGAAAAATCAAACAAATGCCTCGATCCACGTGCCGCCTAAAAGAATAAAGGAAAAATGCTTCGGTCAAAACAAAATTGACCCTTGGGATCCTCCCCCAAGAGGCGGCGAATCAAGGGCATTTAATACAGAAGATTTGCACACGTGGTTGGGACACGTGGCAAAAAGTCTATGCGGCCAAACAGCTCATGCGGCCAAAAAAATCTATACGGCTGAATCATCTATGCGGTCAACAAAGGCCATGCTTCTTATTCAAAGTATTTTAATTTTACAAATTAAAAACTTTGAAGGGGGTCTTGTAGAAGCATGGAAAATATCAGAATGATGATCTATGCGGCTCGGAACAAGAGAACCCCATGCGGCTCATACATGAGCAGTCCCATGCGGTTCAGAGAGACTCTTAGTCTCATGCGGCTCGGAACAGGAGAGTCCATGCGGCTTACATAGGGACAGTCCTATGCGGTTCAAAGAGCCCCCCAGTCGCATGCGATTCAGAAGTACATGCGGCTCACATACGACCAACAGAGATATGCGGCTCGATCAACACTACGTGTCCCCATGGGACTCCTTCACACAGCTGGTCATCGAGTAATGGCCCTATTCAATGCTCTGCCATGATTTGACAGCTGACGGCTCTGACATGAAGTGTCATAATAGTCCTGTCATAATGACAGACTCTTTGGGAACAGAAGAAAATCTCTGACACGATCCGAGATTGCCACGTGGCTACTCCCATACGGCTCAATTGAAGAATAGCTTCATGCGGCTGGCAAGAATCATTTTCCTGCGGCTCACCAAGAAGCCATCCCATGCGGCTGGCAAGAATCATCTTCCTACGGCTCACCAAGAAGCCATCCCATGCGGCTCGCAAGTACTATACCTATGCGGCTCACCAAGAAGCCATCCCATACGGCTCGCAAGTACTATACCTATGCGGCTCACCGAGAAACTATCCCATGCGGCTCGCAAGTACTATACCTATGCGGCTCACTGAAACGCTGTCTCATGCGGTTCATGGATATCATGCGGTTCTGACAGGGTCCACCATTAAGACACGTGGCAGAGATTCAATGGCCCCCACGACTTGACAGCTGGTAGCAAGGAGATTATGGGATGCAGATCAATCAGAGATTTACTAGATCCCAATGACCATATTTAACGTTATCCTCTTAATTAATGAGATCAGGTCGTATCATTCATGATCAAGCCAATGGGACACGTGGTGAGAGATCCAAGCTTGACACAACCAATCATGAAGATTTAAAGCAATCAGCATCAATCATTCACAGGATTCAATACTATCCCCATTTATGGCCCAGAACCTTCACGCCTTAAACTAATAGTCCAGATTGATTATACATCAGGCCGCCGCCACTTTGAGAATGGGTAATCATCCAAACCCTAATGATGCCCCCACTATTATAAATAGCAAGGTGCCATTCCCTTGTAAAGGAGAGAGGATCAGAGAAAGATATACGGAGAGACTCCCCCAATAATCAGAGAGAAAAATACACAGAGAGAGAGAAGCCAGAAGAGTAATAGAGGGAGAGCAAGAAGAGCATTTCTTCATCAACGCCAACCATCTCTTCACAGGAGCCAAGGCTGCATACCGATCGTCCAAGGAGTAAGGCAGGACTGCCGTCGCCTTCCCGAGCCTCTATCATCACCCCCCAGAATCTAAAATAAACAATTGTACTTAGACTGCTGTACCTAGGTTTTCGTCCCTAGGCTTTCTTTGTACGAGCGAGTTTGTAACGTGAAGTAAAAGTCCGGTCCTCCGATAATTGTTCTGTTCTTTTATAATTCATGGCAAACAGGTAAACCCTAACCCTAATTGAGGTATTTTTCGTATCCAAAATGGATACGGGAACACAACACGACCCTGTGTTCACTGATACACTGTGTTTGTGTTGTTTTGGATACTTTGTGTCCATTTGTTGGACACGTGGACCCCCCCAAGCATGCACACATATGTATTTCACCTATGTACACTTAATCCCCTACTTACACTTGTGTATTTTCGTATTAATTTGGATTTGTATATTGGGTTTGGGTTTCGATATAGTGTTTGATACATTGGTTAACCTTGCAACGTATCCTACACTTAGAGATGTTTAGTACACAACTAATTATTTTATCCTAGTTCGCAAGTGTACTTTTGGGTAATCTAGGTATATTAGTTTACCAATATCCCCAATGGCCGAAGATTTTAAAGATTGCTGCATTGTAAAAAATGATAGCAACACCTACGTCACTACATTCTTCATCGGTGACGATTTCGCGGAAGGAGTACGAGATGTTCCTATCCTTGAGGCGCGGCGGTATCCTTCCTCCTCCAGATCCGCATTAGTCCGAGTTAGAACTATTTTATGAGATTCATGTGGATATAGGGTATTGATTATTTGATTATTTGTTTGTGTAGACTTTCAGTATTGGTTGTGGATTCATGTGGATATACTATGTGATGTACCGGTGTAGACTTTGGTGGATTCATGTGGATTCATGTGGATATATTATTTTTTAGTGTTTGTTCCTATCATAGCATTTTTACTGTAATTATTTTTTACTCTTGTTTGCGTTGATTGTTATACTATTGTGATGTACCGGTGTTGAGTGTTCCACCGAAGGGGTCGCCGAGCCCAGGGAGAAAATATGCTTGTGGTTTTTTTGTTATTTATTGAACTGCAGGTAGAAAATATGATCATGTGTACATTCTGTGATTTATTTATTTATTTATTTTTGAAATTTAGCGACATTTACCGACGTTTAGCGACGCAGCTGAACGTCGGTAAACGTCAGTAAGTCACCAAGTATACCGACGCTTACCGATGTATAGCCGCGTCGGTAAGCGACGGTAAACGTCGGCAAACGTCGGTAAACGTCCCAGGATATTCCTCGTCTACAGAGTCGGTGAACATCGGTAAGTACTAGATATACGTCGCTAAATATTACAGGATTTACCGACGTTGGCCGACGTTTCAAACGTCGCCATATTCCCAACGGTACGCCGGTGAATGTCGGTAAATGTTCAAGAATTATCGACGTTTTCTTACGTCGGTAAGAGCGACGATTACCGACGTTTTGCCTACTAGCGATATGGCTTTTCGCGATCACAGGAAAACGTCGCTAAATACGTCGGTAAACAGTTTTAGCGACGTTTTTTTTTCATTTTAGCGACGTTTTTGGGCGTCGCTAATATGACTTATTCTGGTAGTGTTGGAAATAATAAATATTTGATAACAAATTTCGTAACAACAATTAGATATTTTTATTGTATAAATGACTCAACTCTTAAATTATTGAAAATTAATCCATTTCTTCCTTTAAAAATCTGCAAACAAAATAAAATAAAGTAAATGTTACCGGCCTCCGGGGAAGTCGCGCACGTAGCACTGCCCTAAGAGTTGATTCGGGTCTATGTGCAGACTTGATCCGAATGCTCCTAGTGGTGAAACCTCTGCTCTACCGGTATCTCCTCGTCGCACACAACTCGAAAAGAGTGACCCGAACTTTAGCGTTGCCCAGAAAACAACAAAGAACTTTACGAATATCGATTGCTTTATTATGAAAGAGAGAGTTCGGGAGAGGGAGAGAGGGAGAGTGAAGTTGTGTTTCTCATTTGAAAGGATGCTCTCTTATATAGCATTAAGCATATGCTAAAGATAGTCTATGCTTAAAATAGCCTATACTAAAATTAGTCAAAAGCGGCTAAGTCTCCAACGTTACTCAAGCAAAGAAAAATGTAACATGTTGAAGACTTGGCTTTTGAGGACTTGACTTTTGCATGTAACATGCAACATATATATATATATATATATATATATATATATATATATATATATATATACATATATATATATATATATTGGAAAAAAAAAAAAAAAAAATATATATATATATATATATTGGGGACTGATCCTTTTTGCATTTATGTCCTGCATGAATTCAACTTATGGACAAGTTATGAAAATATATCCCATATGCGCCAAATTATAAAAAGCTGCAATTACTTTTACTTGATATAAGAAAACTATACAGTCTTAACCAATGTGACATTAGATTTCTCCTAAGGTACAAATGTTGGAAGTTTGAGAACACAAAAGTTTGTATATATTTCTGAAAATACAGCTACTAGTACTGGTTTTTCCTAACCACCATGTCCAACTTTGCAGGAACTATGGCATCAGTACTTCCCAATTCTTCAACTACATTGTCTAATACTTTGAAGTTAGGAAAGGCCTGCCAGCTATCTAATTTTCATTTTCTTCTTTTTGAAAGAAAACAATAAATTTTATTAAGAAAAAGAGTCTAGATAATCGATATCAATCTTGATATGATCTAATATATATAATGGAACATTATCATAATGGACTGAAGCTGGAAATGTGGAAAGAACATTACCATGTTTTATTATTACTTTTTGTGTTCAAATAGATATAAAAAACTATACAAATAAATAACTAAAAAAATTAAAATATAACAATTTATATAAATATAAATATAAGTAAAAGAATTCAAAATCCGAGAGGACGGAGCCGCATCCATCGGGACAATGTAGCTACGCCACAGTTTATATACATATCTCATACAATAAATCTGAATAATTTCTATATTTATGAATGTATAGTTGGCAGTGTTGACCAGCAATTCTCTCCTCGCAAGAGAAATGTATAATACAATTTTCTTGTTTGCCCCTCTCTTCCCTTTACTAATTTTTACAGAAAATTTGCTACAACGAAAAAAATTTATATAAAATTATCTAAAACTAAACATGTTTTAGAAATTTGCAATAGAGATAGTTTCCGACAGATGGTGTCCAATTTTGGACAGACAGTCTGAAGAAAATTGGATGGGTATGCGGTTCCCGTCGTCCATTTTTTTAGTTGGTTTACGGTTTGATTTTATTTTGATTTGGTTGTTTTTTCTTTTATTTATATTCCTATCAAAATTTATTCTAAAAGAAGCCAACAAATCTCTATTTTAAATTAAAAACAAAACCTATTTATTTCTAAATTTAAAAAAAGACTTATCTATTTTTTTTTCCATTGTATCTATTTTTAGATCAATAAATAACTAAATCAATCTATCTTATATAAAACAAGGCTTATCTATCGATTTATTTTTTTAAAAAGAGATAGATTATTTTTTTCAAAACAAATCTAAGAAATCTCTATCTTTCAAAAAAAAAATTTAGAAAATATTATTTATTTAAAAATAAATGTATCTATAAAAAAATTTAAAAAATATTATTATTAATGTTCGTTTGAATTTGAATTTGAATTTTATAAAAAATAGATTGTATTGTTTCGGAACACATAAATAGATTAGTATTTTTAAATATATATTTGTCTTTAAAGATACATTTATTTTTAAATATATATTATTTCTTATATTTTGTTTGAAAGATAGATATTTTTAGAATTGTTTTGAAAAAAATAATTTCTCTATTAAAAAATCGACATATATATATATATATATATATATATATATATATATATATATATATATATATATATATATATATATATAATTTAAAATAGCTAAGAAAATTTATTTAAGATAGATATGCCTTTTTTAAATTTTGGAAATAGATATTTTTAAAAAAAAATTTAAAATAGAGATTGGTTGGCTTCTTTTAAAACAAACCCAAAAAAAAAAACTATAGTCCAAATCAATCTAAGAAACAATGTATATTTTAAAATATTAATATTAAATTTTGATTTTAGTGTTAATATTGATATTATTTTTAATGTTAATATTATTTTTAAGTAGAGATAGATTTTGAATATCAATATAATTTCTTTAAGATAGAGAGAGATTTTAAATATAGATATACTTTAAACTAGTGATACATTTTTTAACACAAAGTAGAAAAAAAAAATCTATTATGATTTGTTATTAGTTATAGTTATAAATTTTGATAGGAATATAAATTAAAAAATAAAAACCAAATCCAAACAAAACCAACCCGTAAACCAATTCAAAAAAATCCGACCAAGAAATCCACCCATCCAATTTCCGCGAGAACGTCTGTCGGAAATTGGACATATCCAATTTTGACAGACCATCTGTCGGAAACTATCTTTATTTTAAATTTCTAAAACTTTTTTAGTTTTAGATAATTTATGTAAATTTTTTTGGTTGTAGCAAATTTTCTGTAATTTTTATCCTTGTCAGTGGACAAGCTCTAGACTTGGGGGGCTGGCCGCATGGGCAGTCCACGTAGGCATGGCGGCGAAGCCGTGTTCGCCATGCATGCATGCGAAATAGAAACAGTGAGAGGAAGCCCGAGACACAACGAACGTGCGGTCTGCGCCGTTGCGGATGCGATATGACATTGTGTCGTTGCGCTATAATCCTTCGAGTCGAAATTGTCCTTCGTCGGACCCCAACTATATACGCATCGTGCCTAGCTTTATATGGCACGACACTACGACAGTGAAGAAAGCAGATTCTTCTCGTGGCCTAATCTTTTTTGTACATGCATGCATGCATGTATCGTCCTGTTACCTAAAAAATTTAGGGTTAGTTTATTTTTTTTAGGTTTTTTTTTCCGGGCCGGTAAGCAACACCAAGAGGAAAATTTGAGCCGCGTTCACTCCCATGGGACCTCCCGGTGTACCTAACATATTTTTTTAGGGTTAGGTATATATACTTTTCTTTTAAACGGGATGCATGCCCGCATGGACACGTGTCCAAACCCATTGGTCTCCCTATTTTCATGGGCCCACAACTGGTTGATCTGCCAATGAGTACGTGACACGTGACGTGTGGGCCACGAAGCACTGTTGTTTTCCAAGTCTGCTAAATTATGCAGAAGAGAATGCATGCACTACTCCGAGCCTCAATATCAATGTGCATTGGCCAAGGGCTTCTTGCGTACTACATTATACTTGGATGTTAGGCAATGCCAGCATGCAAAATCCTTGGTTGTACTCCAACCTCTCGGTCATTTCTCTCCCTATGTTTTTTTTTTCTTTTTTCCATTCTTTGCTATTGCACACTCGCCAATCGAAGTACGTATCCATGGCGTCGCTAGCTGTTGCTCCCGACACGCATGCGCTTAGTCACACTGCCTAGGCGTAGGCCCACCACCAAGGAGGATATATGAGGGCTACAGCCCTTATTTAGCAAGGAACAACTCCTCTGTCATTGAGAATTCAAACAAGTTACTTCAGTTTCGGTGCGTCAAGGAATCTTTCTTGCAAAAAAAGTTTGGAAAAAGGAAATTGAAACAGTCCTCAACTCAATTAATCAACCATCTAGAGAACTCAAAGCCATGCATGGTGGTGTCTCATATTCAACATTTGATTGTCCACACACCAAGGATCGATGGAGTGTATACTCGGCCTTTCTTTTCGCGCACATGTGCAAATTCTTTGTTCTTAATTTTTTTTTTATATTCTATTTTATCAATCACTTTAATACATACGCATATTAGTTGTTACTTGAGAATTTATATCAAAACTCTCGTATCTTATCTAATCACCTTATTTTTCCATTCAATTCATTTGTGAACAACGTCTTGGTAACAATTCTAACTAAAGTTCACATTGGCTTAAATCAAAGGAATATAAATATATTTGCAAACGGATTGCTACGTTGTCCGTGGGCTTAGTTCGCAGTTCTAGTCCGTCAGCCACGTGTCGGCCCTCCACCGGGAGGGGCTGCAGAATTTGTGGGATGCGTCCCGAAGGGTGCAGGGGGCGAAGGGCGGAGGGATTAGGGGACGGGTGGGGGAGGTGATCCGTGGCGCGAGCACATGGACGGTCACTCCATGCGGACAAAAAAGAGTTTTCCATTTGCAAATGATTACCATGTAGAGAAGTTTTCCTCTATTAATTTTCATACAGTCAAATTGAAATTATAAGGGAGAGAGATGAAACTTCACTTAATTTAGATGGATACTTCTTAAAATTATATTAGAAATATCATTAGTAGTAGTGAAATATTCCCAATGTCAAGACTAATAATAAGATGTGTAGTCAAGAGAATAATAAGGGTCGTCATTCATCAAGGGTAAATTACTAACATTTTGTTTGGAAAGTGAGAAAAATGGGTAGAAGAAAATGGAAGGAAAATAAAAAATTATAGTGTTTGGGAAGGGAGGAGGGAAATGGAGGAGAGGAATGCAAGGGGAAAAAATTAGAGGGTCCCACTAAAAAATTCCAAAAGTGAGAGAAAATGGAGAAAGATGAGTTTTTTTTTTTTTTTTTTTTTAGAAATTTTACCCAATTATTCCTCAAAAAGCTAAGCATAGATTATGATTTGAAAAAAAAATAATAACTAAATAGTAATTATATCTTCATCCCACAAACAAACAAAAAATTATTAATTACTTTTTCTTCCTGTACTTTTTTGTCATCCAAACAAGAGAAAGAAAAATTAACTTTATGTTCATTTCACTCTCCTTCATTTTATTTTTCCTCAAATTTTTCTTTCCCTTCCTTAAAAAAAAATGTTTACAAACACACCCCAAGTCAAAGAATATTTAATAGTAAAATAAAACATATAATAACTTGCACTAGTAGGTAACATCATTCAACTCAATTCTGAAGAGTGATTTGTGGTCAACACTCGTTGCGCATAATTGTGTCGATCTTTGAACATATGGCATTATACCGAATAATTGCTAGCGCCATCAGGTCCGTAGGCACGTACTCCTCCGTCAAAGGAGAAATTATTCTATGAATCAGATTTACCGTGCATCCATGAATACCATTGAATGGCATTGTAACGAGTACATGCACAAATTTTTTTGCAATTGAATAGATATCATAAAAAGTGCATGATGAGTCCGGCACGCAGAATAATTTTTTCCGTCAAAGAAATTATAAGTGACGACAGGCAGAGATTCTTCAACCTAGCTCCCTAGTCAACAATATACAGAAATAGCTAGCTAGGTAGGTAACAACTTTTCGACATTATTTGCTAGCTCCTCTGTAGTGATTCCCAGCTCATTTTCAATCCTCACTTTCGACCTACAAGTCCTACTACTACCTACTAAAATGGAGATGCTTTAATAGGGACAAGAAGAAAGAAAGAAAGAAAGAAAGAGAGAGATGCCCACCATTCATTCTTAACCAACTTAGAGAGTTCCATGCAGACATGAGGAGGAGGAGGAAGAGGAGAAGCTTTCCAATGTCATTCTCATCTTTAATTTTGCTAGTTATGGGCTGTTGAGTCCTATAAACGATGGCATGAGAGGAACTGCATGCAGATGTGGTCTCGTCGACTACAGGAACCAACGGTTGGAAGTCCTCCAGTTATTGTGTAGCCCATCTATGCTTGCAAAGTCAATAAAGAAAAGGAAAGGGAACTTGAATGTTGGGGAACTTCCTAATGCATGTTGCTGTCACGTCACTATTGCGAGTATGATGAATAAATATATGAAAGAGATGGTCGATGGGGGTGGTTTGCGACCAATATGTAGTCGTAACAGAAATAACAGCCACACTATATATAATAATCGTGGTACATTATTGGTCATCAAGCATTGCAGCATTGCTCTAATTATAGTGGTCAAACCTTCCCGACATAAAGATCCAAAAATCAAATCAAAGAATCAAATTCTTATGGATGTTATTGTCAGAAATTTGTTATACCCTGTCGATTCATGAGATAAAGAACATAATAAAAACTGTGGAAGCGTACCTAAATCCATTGCTAGGCTTGATGGATCTTGAAGCGGTCGTCCTTTTGTGGGGTTCGATCTTCCAACTTGCTACGACCCTTAATGACAAAGAAGAATTCGAATCATTTGTCCCTCTATTTCTGTTGATGGGAATGCAGAAGAGAAAAAGAGAAAAACCTCTCTTTCTGGTGGCCGTATAAGTTGGAGAACATAACACTAATGAATACATATATTTATATGTTTTGATATTTCTAATTTGGCCCCTCATCAAATTAGAATTATCTTCGGTATCTACACATTAATTCCATGACAATTATACCCTTAAGCCAATTTTCAAATAGACCACTTTAATTTGGCTTAATTATTTAGATAGCCTAAACACAATTAATTTTACATGTGTGGCCCCTTAATTATTGAATAATTTCAACAATCTTCCACTGGGCCACATATGTAACCTTATAATTGTGTTAACCTTAGTGAGCTCATAAATTACTATCTTAATCCTTAGGGTATATCCGGACAATCTCGTCCATTAACCATATCAACATAGCATCAAAGCGGCATTCGTCACATATAATGTAACTAAACCATCAATGGTCACATATACCAATATAGCTAAATGACATAGATCAATCATGGATGCGTAGCATGAAAATTACACGCAATATGATCAATACATGTCTATTTTCAACTGGTCCTCCTTAACTTTAATGAGATCAATACTTTAACATAATGAAAACAGAATGAACTGAATTTCCATATATTTGATCAGATAAATATCCAAAATATTTTAATACATAAATGTGTCCAAAACCAAATAGCACCCAAATACATAAAATACAAACTCCCACTGTATTACCATATTCTTAATTAAGATAACACCCATATGAGCAGTATGCTCATGAAAGACCCTGGATGATAATGCTTTTTTGAGCGGATCCGCTAACACGGAGTTTGTCCTAATGTGCTATATGGACACTATAACCATTCTGAATTCTTTCCTTCACAACTAGAAACTTTATGTCAATATCCTTTGACTTATACAAGTTTCTGTTATTATTGGAATACAGTACTGCTGATTTATTGTCACACCATAATTTTATGTGGTCTTTCAACACCGTATTGTAGGCGCAGCCTTGTGACAAAGTTTCGCAACCATATTCCCTGAATAGATGTCCCACAGCATTTTATAAACCTTGCTACCATGGTGGAAGAAAATATGAGTGCATGTTTGACACTTATCCAAAATATATCTCCATTAGTCAGCATGACCTGATGTGGATCTTCTGCTGTGTTGGCATCCAACAAAATCGGAGTCGGAATACCTTATGATCTTCAAAATTATCTGATCTCCTACAAAGAGCATATAATTCTTTGTTCTTTATTAATTACTTAAGTAGTTTGGCTGCTACCCAATGATCCATCTCATATTTGCTTAAATATCTCCCTAACATTTAAATATGTACGTAATACCTAATGCGTACATACTTGAGCATACATTAGACTTCCTACAACTGGTCATGAATGAAAAATCTATTGTATTTTCTTAATTTTAATGCTAATCTTAGGGCACTTGACGGAGACTAAACTTATCTTCTTTAACGAAAGGGTTGTCACCTTGTTTGCATTCCTGTATGTCAAATCTTTTAAGCACTTTATTGATATAAATCTTTTGTGATAATCCAAGAATATTTCTAGAACGATCATGGTATATCTGGATTCCTAATACAAAAGAAACGACACCAAGATATTTCTTCTGAAAGTTATTTGGTAGAAGTTTTTAGTGTCATACAATATACCTATATCATTTTTGGCAAACAGTATATCATCAATATATATATAACTAAAGAAAATTGTTTACTCCCACTGAACTTGTGATATACACAATCTTTAATAGTGTTTATCTCAAAAACCAAACGAGATAATCACTTGAAGTACCTTTGACGAGAAGCTTGCTTGAGTTCATAAATAGATTTTGTCAATTTGCAAACCATATTCTTTGGGTCTTTCGACACAAAGTTTTTTGGTTGCACCATATAAACTGTTTCATCAATGTTACCATTGAAAAATGTCGTTTTGACATCCATTTAATGTAATTCAAGATCAAAATGTGCAACATGTGCTATGATTGTTTTAAGGGAGTTTTTCAAAGATACCGAACAGAAAAACACTTTAAAATAAATCCCAAAATTTTGAGTAAAGTCACTAGCTACAAGACGTACTTTATACCTCTCCACATGACCCTTCGAATCCTTCTTGGTTCTAAATGTCCATTTGTAACCAATGGACTTCATAACTTTTGGTAATAGGACAAGTTTTTAAACTTTATTGTCTTGCATGGACTTATACTCCTTATTTATTGTATCAATCCACTTTGAGAACTGGAACTTTTCATGGCCTGATAGAAGTTGATTAGATCATCTTCCAGTATCCACAGTCTTCCTCACGTTTCTAGAGAAATATGACAATATTATCCGAAATTATATTTCTCCTTTCTCTGGTGGACCATCTTAATATTATCGGTTCTTGAGGTTGTTGAGTTTGTTCCTTAGAAATAATTACCCTATCTTGAATGGGGTGTCGCTACGTTGTCGTTGTTAAGGTATCTCAACAACGACATATAGAGGTAATTCGACATTGTCTTATTGAGGCTCCGAATTCACTTCTTGATCATGACAGGTATAGAATCCTGCACATCGTCAAAAGTGATAGTAGGAATCGTAATTGATTCCTTCTCAAAGACAATGATCCTGACTTTATTTCTCTTCCAAACTCAACATCCTCAAAAACTATTATACTTCTCGTCTCAAAATAAATTTCATTTATGTGGGACCATATAATTATTAACCCATCGATTTGTCAGCATAGCCAGTAAAGTAGCTGTTTACAATTTAATCTTGGTCTGTATTTCCTTTACACATTAATATAGTCATTAAAGTCTATAAAGTCAATAAAATCCAAATCTCATCAGACACAAATCATTCAACTCTATTTCTAGACATGTGACCTAATCGCTTATGTCATAATGAGACTAAAAAATATTTATTGTTAATTTTGCACTGAGTACCACATGACTCCACTTATAAGGTTTTATTGTAAGATGCAATAGTTTTAAATGAATATAGGTTATCATAAACCTTAAGAAAACCACTACCAATAATATTTGAATTTAAAGATAGACTAAACTTATTATTTTCAAATGAACAATGATAACCAGATTTGTCCATTAAGGAAACTGAAACTGAATTTCGTCTAAAATACGATACAATAAAAGTGTCTATCAAATCCAAATAATAATCGGTTCCCAAAAAATAATCTAAAATGTCATATTGCTTTCACTTCTACCGATTTGTCGTCGCCCACATAGATGTATCTTTCACCATCAATTGGCTTCGGTAGCTCAGACAACCTTGTCTATAGACACTAATGTGGGTAGTAGCACCAGAATCTAACTACCACGTGTTTTTAGGTACTAAATCTAAATTAACCTAAGAACAGACCAAATTTGGAAATGTACTTTTCTTTATACGACATACGTGGTACTTTGTACATTTCTTCTTTATGTGTCCTGGCTTGTCACAAAAGAAATAACCTTTAGTTTTATATTAATTGTTTCTTTTGATCTGGACCCTTAGCAGCTACTGTATTCATTTCTTTTTGTCCTTAAAGTTTATCCTATTAAACATGAAAATTAAAATCTTATTGGCAGATATTTTAACAACATTAACTGTAAAGAGAACAAAGCAACAAAAACAAACATGCTCTAAAAAATAACCAAAGCATAAAATATAGTCAAACAAATTCAAATAATGATGAACCCCATCTCAAGATACCTAGTACATCATTAATATCAAGTCTTTGGACAGTGATATTAACTGCAAGTGGTACTCTTGGTGTAATGATCAAACGTTGACAATAAGTCATGTCAAATAATAAGCCTATCTTTGGATCGGATTATTATTCACATGTAAACCTTACAATTGTCATATATTTATCACCATAAGTATGTGTGCAATTCAGCCAAGTATTAACCTTCCTTTGGGCCGACTAATACCCGCATGAATATACACAAACAAACATCCAACATCCCTCATAAACTATCTACGCAAGAGAGGTCACTTTGGCGATATCTTGTTTCAGTGTGTCTATTTAGAATATTAGACGACTATTGCTAGTCACAAAAGGCACCAAAAATTTGAATGTTCACTAAATTTTACAAAACTGAATCATGTCCAAAATTTTATGTACATGCATATTTAAAAGATTATTACTCAATTCAAATAATCATAAGTCAATAGATTACAGTAACAAATTTTATTGAATATATGCATGAAAAGATTACATCAAAAAATCTACTAAAAATATATATCCAAAGAGGATAATATTCTTCTAATAAACCATACAGAAGATAATCATCCAATATCTTTATGGTATTGCATACAATATTGAAAGCTTGCCTAGTAGACTTCCTAATATATATATATATATATATATATATATATATATATATATATATATATATATATATATATATATATATATATATTGTGTAGTCTCCGTTTCCAAACAAATTTTTACAAATATCAAAAAAAAATTGCATATAGAACCGTATGCCAGCAAACAAAGTTGGCATAAACTACAAAGGAATTTAAACTTAATGTGATGCCATTGTTCTGATATAACCTTAATCCATCGCAACGTGGAACCACCAACTGAATCCATGTTATTATAAAAATAAAATAAATAAAGGTCCGAATTTTAGTCAGTCAAAATTATTAAGCGAGGGCAATGAAAACCCTAGCATTCGCCAGTATATGACATCAATCACCATCATGGTGAGTAAACACTTATAAACATAATCATGAGTGCTTCTTGAGTCTTTTCTTTTTTTTAAACCAATAAATCAGCCACATCCCTCACAAGAAGGATATTTCAAACAATTTGTAAGAGCAGAAGTATTCCATTATGCTCATTCATCGTCATTATGAACTGAACATGTCCTTTTATTTGCTTTACTAGATCTGAATCCATCTGAATTCATTGCTTTTATTGGTAAAACAAAGAAGAAATCAATCGAAGAAGCGATTGATTTATATTAAAAATTTAATAATATATAATAGGAGGGTTCATACAAATTTAATCGAACAATCGGAATCTTAAATTAAATTAGGTTCTTGAACAACAACAAGAAAATTGATTCTGAAACTTCGATCTCATAAATCAAACAATGAGGCTCTGATACCACTTGTCAGAAATTTGTTGTACCCTGTCGATTCATGAGATAAAGAATATAAGAAAAATTGGAAAAGCGTACCTGAATCCATTGCTAGGCTTGATTGATCTTGAAGCGGTCGTTCTTTTATGGGGTTCGATCTTACAACTTGCTACGACCCTTAATGACAAAGAAGAATCCGAATCCTTTATCCCTCTCTTTCTGTTGATGGGGATGTAGAAGAGAAAAAGAGAAAAACCTCTCTTTCTGGTAGCCGTATAAGTTGGAGACTATAACCCTAATGAATACATATATTTATATGTTTTGATATTTTTAATTTGGCCCCTCATCAAATTAGAATTATCTCCGGTATCTACACATTAATTCTATGACAATTATACCCTTAAGCCAATTTCTAAGTAGACCACTTTAATTTGGCTTAATTATTTAGATAGCCCAAACACAATTAACTTTACATGTGTGGCTCCTTAATTATTGAATAATTCCAACAATCTTCCACTGGGCCATATATGTAACCTTATAATTGTGTTAACCTTAGTGAGCTCATAAATTGCTATCTTAATCCTTAGGGTATATCCGGATAATCTCGTCCATTAACCATATCAACATAGCATCAAAGAGGCATTCGTCACATATAGCGTAACTAAACCATCAATGGTCACATATACCAATATAGCTAAATGACATAGATCAATCATGGATGCGTAGCATGGAAATTATACGCAATATGATCAATACATGTCTATTTCCAACTGGTCCTCCTTAACTTTAATGAGATCAATACTTTAACATAATGAAAACAGAATGAACTGAATTTTCATATATCTGATCAGATAAATATCCAAAATATTTTAATACACACTACACCAAAATGGCTATTTTGGAACACTAGACATTTTTCAATCCGGAACGCTTATTGGTCGTACCTAGGTACTAAAACGGCATAAAAGTGTTCCAAATCAGAAAAGCGTTCCAGATATATATAATTCTAATTATTAGAAAATTATTTATTTAGGAATGCTTTTATAGTGTTTCAAATACGTTTCAAATTGAGGATGTCATACATGTGCATCTCATGTGCTTACTAGAAAAGTGTTCCAAGAAAAGAAAAGAAAAACCTTTTTCCTCCTGATATCCTTTATTTCCCCAAACTCCTCTCCCCTCAAATTGACGACCTAGCCGATCTCGTCGCCCGCGGAGAGATCGACTCCTTGACGAGCCTCACGACCGCCTCGACGAGTCCTTCAGTGACGGCCAGGGCCGCCGCCCTTTCCTTGTCGACGACGACGGCGGGCTCCCTGACCAGCAGCACGGCGTTGAGCCTCCCTTCCAGGTTGCCCGACCGCAGGACCGATACGATGGACCGCAGCGCCTCGGGCGACTCGACGTGCCGGCGGGCGTCGCCCTCAAGGGGAGGACACACGCCAGCGCCGACACCGCCTCCGAACATGCCCTTTCGTCGCCCGAGAAGTCCAAGAGCGACGCGGCCAGGGACCGGGCCGCGCTATTCGACGAAATGCACAGCCTGTTCCGCTCGCTCTCCCTGGCCAGCCTCCTCATCTCGGCCGCCAGCTCGAGAAACCTCGTATGGTCTCACCGCGCGCTGGCCATCTCGAGGCCGGCCAGCATCTCCTTGACGCGGGTCGGGGTCGCGAGGGCGCATGGGGTGGGGATGCAGTCGACGTCGAAGGACTCGTGGGCGACGCATCAGTCCTGTACGGAAAATTTCCTGTAACAACAAGTATACTTTTTCCAATATATTTTTTCTTTCCGCGAAGATGAGAAGAATGTGCAAGCTTTGTTCATACTGGCTGCAAAAGCTTCACCTACTATAGTTTTTCTCGATGAGTTTGATAGTATGCTTGGGCAACGGAGTAGGGCTGGAGAATATGAAGCTATGAGAAAGATTAAGAATGAGTTCATCACTCACTGGGATGGACTCTTAACAAGGCCTGGTGAACGCATCCTTGTTCTTGCAGCAACAAATAGACCATTTGACCTTGATGAAGCTATTATAAGAAGGTTTGAGCGCAGGTATGTAATTTTGTGATGTGGCATACAATGTAAATAACTTATATTGGACCGTACACCTCTCGATCTCTAATATTATTTATGATAAGAAGAATCATGGTTGGGTTACTGGCATTAGAGAGTCGGGAACTTATCTTGAGGACTATTCTGTCCTAAGAGGTGGTGGAAGAAGGTCTTGACTACAAGGAGCTTGCTACCATGACAGAAGGATACAATGGTAGTGATCTAAAGATTTGTTTCTTACAGAACTGTAGCATTGTTAAATGGATTAAGGTTTTTATTAACTTCTAACAAATTTCATGTGCAGAATGTGTGTATGACGGGAGCGTATCGTCCAGTAAGAGAACTAATTCAGAAAGAAAAGCTTTGTGTGGTTACATTCTTCAATTTTCTAGTCACTGGTGTGGGAATTGCCTGAGATAGTAATTTGATGGATCTTCAGCTCCAGCATAATCTATTTATTCAAATATTGTTCAATTCTTATTTTTACCAGCATCAGATCTAGAAACACTAAGCTTAGATACTAAAAAGTTCCTATGTATAGACGCTTCATCACCTTCTACTTTTTATTAAAGGCAGATATGGTTGAAAACTTCATTTGTTTTACTTCCAATGGTTATCCTTATTCATTTCACAAGTCCCTGAACATGGGACTCACTATTTCAAATCATGAAGAGAGTTTGCATGCTACATCAAAAAATCATGTACTTTTAAATTGTCTACTATTGATATGTAACTATTCATTCATTTTTGCAACTTTGATCATTACTAGTAACTCATTCACTTGATCCCAGCAACCTTTGACATTTGGTTCCATGAATAATACTCTCACTATTAATTGTGGTTATATATTCACTTACATCAGGAGAAGAAGCAGAAAGTTGATAAAAGGGAGAATATGGCGGAGGCATCAGAAACTAAGGAGCAGGATGGGGCCGCTAAGAAGGAGGAGGGGGTTAAGGAAATCACCTTGAGGACATTAAACATGGAAGACATGAAGCAGGCAAAGAATCAAGTGAGTTTCTTTTACCTCTACAATTTAGAATCTCTTGTTATAGGAGTCGTGCATAATAAAGATGCACAATGTAAGGCCTCTTTGAGAAGAATGGGTATTCGTCAGCATAAGTTCACTTGAATATGTGATCGTATGTAGCATGGATCCCGATTAGTAAGGCAATCTAGCCAGTTTTATTGCACCTACAAGGTAAGCAAGCTATGTTTGTTGAGAGATTTAGGGGATATAACTCATGTTTTAGCTTGATTAAATAAACTTAGTAATTATGCATTGGCGTCCTTCAGTTCAAGCATTTGCTATATGCTTCCCTTAGATAGTACTCTACTGAGATCAAAATGCTGTTCCACATCTGCTCTGATTATTCTTTCTGTCGTATAAGTTGCCTACTTGTAATTCTGAAACTTTTTTCCTCATCCATGTTTAGTCATGTAGCAATGGCATATGCATATTTTCCTTTCTTCTCCCCCAAATGTTTGAGAAACTGGCACAACATCAGTTTTTTTCTGTTGGGGATAAATGTAGACTAATCTCTGCCGTAAATTTTGTCCTACAGGTCGCTGCCAGTTTTGCTGCAGAGGGTACAGTCATGAGCGAACTCAGGCAGTGGAATGAGTTGTATGTATGGTGAAGGTGGGCTTGGTCCGTTTGGACACCTAGTCCTTGCCTCTAGCGGACTCGTGGCTCCCGAGGGACTCATTGGACGCACCAGTCCTGTACGGAAAATTCCCTGTAACAACAAGTATACTTTTCTAAGATATTTTTTTTCCATATGAATAATTTGTTGGCTTTGCTCCTCTTCTTTTGCCTCTTCCTCCTGTACTTTCCTCTCCCTTTTATTTCACCATCACCATCATTACTAGCTTTTCCCTTGATTAAACCACATGAATTTGTTCTGGAATTGGAGAAAGGAAGCTCGTTTCTTTCTCCATCATTCTCCAGGTGAAGTTCTTGAGGAATTTGTAGGGATTCCAGTGTTTTTTTGCTTCGTTTAGCTCATTTTTCTGTAGATATATTGTAGGAATCATCCATGGCCATGGCGTCTCTTTCTTTCTTCATGGCGCAACTTCTGGTTTGAGAAGGGATATTGTTAGGAATCATCCATGGGCATGGGGTCTCTTTCTTTCTTCATGGGATATGAGTGGAATGTAGCTATGCAAAACATTTCTGGTTTGAGAAGGGAGGACACAGTAGGTAAAATGCTCGTCGGCGAGTTGTTTGACCTTCATGGTTTTGGGTGTCGGGTCAAAGACCATGACACCTTAACTAAGCTTAGGATTGTACTGAATGCTGTGATTGTAGGCTAAGATGCAGAGAAATTTCTATTTGGTTTCTTTGATCGCAATGGTAAGTTTGTTGAAGCATTACTTTCAGCAAACAAGATGACCAATTCTGAAGGTGGGATCACTGGAGTATTGTGCTTTTTGCATGTGGCCAGTATGGAACTTCAACATGCTTTGCAGATGCAAAGATGGTCTGAATAGGCTGCAATGAACAGTCTTAAGTAAGTTACTTACATCCGCCAGGCAATAAGGAACCCACTTAATGGCATCGTCTTCACACGAAATTTGATGGATGCTTCTAATTTATCCCAGGACAGAAACAACTTCTACAGACTAGTACCCTATGCCAGGACCAGCTGACAAAGATCTTAGGTGACAATGACTTGGAGAGCATTGAGCAGTGGTATGAAAACTTCCTTCTTTGTTTACATTTTGTTGATGCATGATTGTCTGATTTTTGACTGCTCTAGATAAAAAGGTATATGCATGTGATTTTGAGATAACACAAAAATGCTTGATAGGCTAAACTTCGGAACATAGAGGAGGATGTCTCCATGTGGGGAAAGTAGATACACTTCTTGCCTACTGCCATTTTATTAGAATTGAGAACAGATTTAAACCCTCTCTATTCTTTTCATTTTGGTACCACTTATGCCTAAAAACAAAAGCGAAACACATATAAAAGTAAAATGAAATGTATTGTAGTTGATGAATCAATCTTGCTTGACTTGGTCTTTAACAGGCTATCAGCCGTGTAACTTTTGTATGTCTAGACGCCATTTATGCTTTCTAAATTCGTTAGCACCTACTGATGACTGAGCTTACGTCAATTGGAAAATGGATGTACACCTGTTTACTATTTATATATACCTAGATCCCAAAAGAATATCAAGTTTTAGTTCATGAAGTGTCATGGTTGACATTGGTTTTCTTTCTTAACGATATATCCACTTATGGCTTCCATTGTTTTGCAGGCATGCTTAAGTTTGTCAAATACACACTGATGTTAGCTTGTGTTGATTGGAAACCTTGAACTATCCACACAAAGCCTTTACTCTTTATCTGGGGTTGTTCTCATGTACATGAATCATGGCAATCTAGTTATTTACTTTAGCGGACGGCGTGGTTCAGGTGAGCTCGGGGGTGGCCTGCAGGGCCTGGTTCGTGATGGGGCAGGTGGTGCGGTCGTGGAGCCAGGTCTCGATGCTGCGGTCGTAGGTGATGCCGTTCGACAGGGCGACGGGGTCCTTTATGAGGTCCAGCGATATCGGGCACCGGAAGTGCTTCAGTATTGGGAGGTCCATGGCCATGGCTTTGCTATGTTTGTTGATGAGTTTGTTTCAAGTGAAGAATGAGTGATCGTAGGTACTTTTTCTTTTCTCTCTGTATCAGTTATTTCTATTTTTCCATCTCAATTATAGGAAAGTGAATGAGGAAAAGCATCCTCTCCGCATTCATCTTCACATGGTAGGAACAACGGTCGAAGACTCACTGCCAAAACCACCTGGTAGGAACAACAGTCAAGACTCACTGCCAAAACATCATCCTATCTTGCTTGCAATGGCTAGAGTGCAAGGGGAGGGTAAGAAAGGTAGCTAATGAAGTACTAGTAAACTTAGAAAGAAGTGATATTGGCCCTTTATTCTTTTAGCCATTGTAATCACTTGGTAGCTAACATCAATTTCTTAGATTTCATAATTATTACCTATATTTGTTACTCTTTCTTTTATTAATTATTTTGTAGACTAAATATTTTTGTGACCTTTCGACTTTGCAGATCCGATGGCCATCACAACAACGTGAGAGGTTATAAAGCTTGAAGGAATAGTAAAAGGAAGGGAATAACTACGAGGACGCAAAAGAACAAGGAGAAAATTGTTGCTCAAGTTATTTTCACACCTCTTGGACATTTTTAGCATGGTAGTTTAGTAAAGTTGTATTAAAATACAATATTTGTAAGACATTTTGACTTTATTAGTCTATATAGCTTTACCTTTATGTTTTGTGTATACTTATGTTATGGATGTTCATTTACTTTCATTTATATTATAATGAGTATTACTTCCATAAATGTCAAGAGGATTACAAATATTTATCTATATATTAATTCAATGTACAAGCCAGTTTGAAATTTCAAATAATTTGAACATTTAAATAAAAGGTGCCTATTTAATATTATCCAAATTGGAATGCTTTCCTACTATTCCAACCCTAGCCTACAATAAATTCTAGCCAATTTAGAGAAAATTAATTTGAAAGGCTTTGTTAGGAATGCTTTATTTGTGTTCCAATATGGCACGCATATAAATCGTTCCAGTAAGTGACATGAAAATTAATCGAAAACGTTTATTAGGAACGCTTGTTTGGTGTTCCAATACTGGCACAATATAAAGCGTTCCAACTACATCCTTTGGAACACCTTTTTTTCGTTCCTAGAAATTTGGCAGCCCATAAATAGGCACGAATAAAAGCGTTCCTAAATTTTTTTGGAACAGATTTCTTCCATTCCAAAAAGGCAATTTTGGTGTAGTGACATAAATGTGTCCAAAACCAAATAGCACACAAATAAATAAAATACAAACTCCCACTGTATTGCCATATTCTTAATTAAGATAACACCCATATGAGCAGTATTCTCATGAAAGACCCTGGGTGATAATGCTTTTGTGAGCAGATCCGCTAACACGGAGTTTGTCCTAATGTGCTATATGGATACTATAACCAGTCTGAATTCTTTCCTTCACAACTAGAAATTTTATGTCAATATCCTTTGACTTATACAAGTTTCTGTTATTATTGGAATACAGTACTGCTGATTTATTGTCACACCATAATTCTATGTAGTCTTTCAACACCGTACTGTAGGCGCAGTCTTGTGACAAAGTTTCGTAACCATATTTCCTGAATAGATGTCCCACAACATTTTATAAACCTTAATGCCATGGTGGAAGAAATTATGAGTGCATGTTTGACACTCATCCAAAATATATCTCCATTAGTCAGCATGACCTGATGTGGATCTTCTGCTGTGTTGGCATCCAACAAAATCGGAGTCGGAATACCTTATGATCTCCAAAATTATTCGATCTCCTACAAAGAGCATATAATTCTTTGTTCTCTATTAATTACTTAAGTGGTTTGGCTGCTACCCAATGATCCATCTCATATTTGCTTAATTATCTGCCTAACATTTACATATGTACGTAATATCCTAACGCGTACATATTTGAGCATATATTAGACTTCCTACAACAGGCCATGAATGGAAAATCTATGTATTTTCTTAATTTTAAGGCTAATCTTAGGACACTTGACTGAGACTAAACTTGTCTTCTTTAACGAAAGGGTTGTCACCTTGTTTGCATTTCTGCATGTCAAATCTTTTAAGCACTTTATTGATATAAATCTTTTATGATAATCCAAGAATATCCCGAGAACGATCACGGTATATCTGGATTCCTAATACAAAAGAAACGACACCAAGATATTTCTTCTGAAAGTTATTTGGTAGAAATTTTTAGTGTCGTACTATACCTATATCATTTTTGGCAAGCAGTATATCATCAACATATATAACTAAAGAAAATTGTTTACTCCCACTGAACTTGTGATATACACAAACTTTAATAGTGTTTATCTCAAAAATCAAACGAGATAATCACTTGAAGTACCTTTGACGAGAAACTTGCTTGAGTTCATAAATAGATTTTGTCAATTTGCAAACCATATTCTTTGGGTCTTTCGACACAAAGTTTTCTGGTTGCACTATATAAACTGTTTCATCAATGTTACCATTGAGAAATGTTGTTTTGACATCCATTTAATGTAATTCAAGATCAAAATGTGCAACATGTGCTATGATTGTTTTAAGGGAGTTTTTCAAAGATACCGAAGAGAAAAAATCTTTAAAATCAATCCCAAAATTTTGAGTAAAGTCACTAGCTACAAGACGTACTTTATACCTCTCACATGACCCTTCGAATCCTTCTTGGTTCTAAATGTCCATTTGCAACCAATGGACTTCATAACTTTTGGTAATGGGACAAGTTCTTAAACTTTATTGTCTTGCATGGACTTATACTCCCTATTTATTGTATCAATCCACTTTGAGAACTGGAACTTTCCATAGCCTGACGGAAGTTGATTAGATTATCTTCCAGTATCCACGGTCTTTCTCACGTTCCTAGAGAAATATGACAATATTATCCAAAATTATATTTCTCCTTTCTCTGGTGGACCATCTTAATATTATCGGTTCTTGAGGTTGTTGAGTTTGTTCCTTAGGAATAATTACCTTATCTTGAATGGGGCGCCGCTACGTTGTCGTTGTTAAGGTATCTCAACAACGACTTATAGAGGTAATTCGACATTGTCTTATTGAGGCTCCGAATTCACTTCTTGATCATGACAGGTATAGAATCCTGTACATCGTCAAAAGTGATAGTAGGAATCGTAATTGATTCTTTCTCAAAGACAATGATCCTGACTTTATTTCTTCCCCAAACTCAACATCCTCAAAAACTATTACACTTCTCGTCTCAAAATAAATTTCATTTATGTGGGACCGTATAATTATTAATCCATTGATTTGTAAGCATAGCCAGTAAAGTAGCTGTTTACAATTTAATTTTGGTCTGTATTTCCTTTACACATTAATATAGTCATTAAAGTCAATAAAATTCAAATCTCATCAGACACAAATCGTTCAACTCTATTTCTAGAGATATGACCTAATCGCTTATGTCATAATGAGACTAAAAAAATATTTATTGTTAATTTTGCACTTAGTACCACATGACTCCACTTGCAAGGTTTTATTGTAAGATGCAATAGTTTTAAATGAATATAGGTTATCATAAACCTTAAGAAAACCTCTACCAATAATATTTGAATTTAAAGATAGACTAAACTTATTATTTCTAAATGAACAATGATAACCAGATTTGTCCATTAAGGAAACTAAAACTAAATTTCGTCTAAAATACGGTACAATAAAAGTGTCTATCAAATCCAAATAATAATCGATTCCCAAAAAATAACCTAAAATGTCATATTGCTTTCACTTCTACCTATTTGTCGTCACCCACATAGATGTATCTTTAACCATCAATTGGCTTCGGTAACTTAGACAACCTTGTCTATAAACACTAATGTGGGTAGTAGCACCAGAATCTTACCACTACGTATTTTTAGGTACTAAATCTAAATTAATCTCAAAACAGATCAAATTTGGAAATGTACTTTTCTTTATACGACATGCGTGGTACTTTGTACATTTCTTCTTTATGTATCCTGGCTTGTCACAAAAGAAATAATCCTTAGTTTTATATTGTTGTTTCTTTTGATCTGGACCCTTAGCAGCTATTGTATTCATTTTTTTTTGCCCTTAAAGTTTATCCTATTAACATGAAAATTAAAATCTTATTGGCAGATATTTTAACAATATTAACTGTAAAGAGAACAAAGCAACAAAAACAAACATGCTCTAACAAATAACCAAAGCATAAAATATAGTCAAACAAATTCAAATAATGGTGAACCCCATCTCAAGATACCTAGTACATCATTAACATCAAGTCTTTGGACAGTGATATTAACTGCAAGTGGTACTCTTGGTGTAATGATCAAACGTTGACAATAAGTCATGTCAAATAATAAGCCTATCTTTGGATAGGATTATTATTCACATGTAAACCTTACAATTGTCACACATTTATCACCACAAGTATGTGTGCAATTCGGCCAAGTATTAACCTTCCTTTGGGCCGACTAATACTCGCATGAATATACACAAACAAACATCCAACATCCCTCATAGACTATCTACGTAAGAGAGGTCACTTTGGCGATATCGTGTTTCAATGTGTCTATTTAGAATATTAGACGACTATTGCTAGTCACAAAAGGCAGCAAAAATTTGAATGTTAACTAAATTTTACAAAACTGAATCATGTCCAAAATTTTATGTACATGCATATTTAAAAGATTATTACTCAATTCAAATAATCATAAGTCAATAGATTACAGTAACAAATTTTACTGAATATATGCATGAAAAGATTATATCAAAAAATCTACTAAAAATATATATCCAAAGAGGATAATATTCTTCTAATAAACCATACAGAAGATAATCATCCAATATCTTTATGGTATTGCATGCAATATTGAATGCTTATATATATATATATATATATATATATATATATATATATATATATATATATATATATATATATGTGTAGTCTCCGTTTCCAAACAAATTTTTACAAATATCAAAAAAAATTGCATATAGAACCTTATGCCAGCAAACAAAGTTGGCATAAACTACAAAGGAATTTAAACTTAATGTGATGCCATTGTTCTGATATAACTTTAATCCATCGCAACGTGGAACCACCAACTGAATCCATGTTATTATAAAAATAAAATAAATAAAGGTCCGAATTTTAGTCAGTCAAAATTATTAAGCGAGGGCAATGAAAACCCTAGCATTCGCCAGTATATGACATCAATCACCATCATGGTGAGTAAACACCTATAAACATAATCATGAGTGCTTCTTGAATCTTTTCTTTTTTTTAAACCAATAAATCAGCCACATCCCTCACAAGAAGGATATTTCAAACAATTTGTAAGAGCAGAAGTATTCCATTATGCTCATTCATCGTCATTATGAACTGAACATGTCCTTTTATTTGCTTTACTAGATCCGAATCCATCTGAATTCATTGCTTTATTGGTAAAACAAAGAAGAAATCAATCGAAGAAACGATTGATTTATATTAAAAAGTTAATAATATATAATAGGAGGGTTCATAAAAATTTAATCGAACACTCGGAATCTAAAATTAAATTAGGTTCTTGAACAACAACAAGAAAATTGATTCTGAAACTTCGATCTCATAAATCAAATAAGGAGGCTCTGATACCACTTGTCAGAAATTTGTTGTACCTTGTCGATTTTTGAGAGAAAGAATATAATAAAAATTGCGAAAGCGTACCTGAATCCATTGCTAGGCTTGATGGATCTTGAAGCGGTCGTCCTTTTGTGGGGTTCGATTTTTCAACTTGCTACGGCCCTTAATGACAAAGAAGAATCCGAATCCTTTGTCCCTCTCTTTCTGTTGATGGGGATGCAGAAGAAAAAAAGAGAAAAATCTCTCTTTCTGGTGGCCGTATAAGTTGGGGACCATAACCCTAATGAATACATATATTTATATGTTTTGATATTTCTAATTTGGCCCCTCATCAAATTAGAATTATCTTCGGTATCTACGCATTAATTCCATGACAATTATACCCTTAAGCCAATTTCCAAATAGACCACTTTAATTTGGCTTTATTATTTAGATAGCCCAAACACAATTAATTTTACATGTGTGGTCCCTTAATTATTGAATAATTCCAGCAGTTATATGTCAAGGAGGATATTCATGCTCAACCGAGATATTCAGGTAGCGGTAAATTCTTATAAAATTAAGAAATGATGTTTATGTAATAATAAAAGACTCGAGTGGTGCAATTTACGAGAAAAATTAAGAAACTACCTGCAAAGGAATAAGATCCAAAAATAGTCTAAATTACATATGTAATTAAAGATCCGAAGTCTATGCCGGACTAAGTGCCCAAAAGCGAAAAAAATGTTATATTGTGTCTTCTAATTTGACAAAGCCCTTTTAACACACGATAGTCAGAGTTAGAAATTTGACACTAATATAGAAGATTGACTGGACCGGACCCGAGTTTGAATTGTCTTAGACAGTCATGTGGGTTATTCGTGACTCCAACCTCTTACAGGTCATGTTGGACCTGAAAAGTTGTCGTAAGCAGAGGAGAGGAGGTTGTTGGGTTGTATAAATCTAAAATTTTGTCGGACTTATCTTTGAGCCAGTCCTAAGGGATGACATCGTGTCAAAGTCATAGAACTTTCATTCTTTTCTGATTTTTTTATGCTCATTCCATCTCTTAGTATGAAGAAGAAGAAGAAGAAGAAGAAGAAGAAGAAGAAGTAGATGATGATGATGATGATGGTTGGCTAACAAGTTTAGTACTGCCAATCCAAACTTCTAAGATGGTGAACATATTGTTGGAAGAGTTAGAAATACAGAAAACTACTCAGTGCATTCAGCCTCTCAACTCAAGCCCACCTCCAGTTTATTTGTGCTCACCTGTGATTAGATGCTTCACCAATCAATACTATTTTTAATTATTTTATGACCATTATTTTAAAGATGTCTATCAAGCATACTCTCAGAAAGATCAGCGGCAGATCCAGGGGTGGGGTGGGCTTCAGCCCACCCCAAAAAAAAAAAATTTATTTTGCTTTTTTTTATATGGATTTATCAACTTCCAGTCCACCCAAAATTTTGCCAATCCATCCCAACTATAATTTTTGGATCCGCCTCTGAGAAAGATGTTCCAATCTGAAATACGTCTTTTTTCTTTGAAAGCATCCACTTACAGATAAGATGCAAATAAACAATGAACAGAGAAACAACTTACATTTAGGACCCATTCGGTAATCCATATTAGGAATTGGATTTTAAAATTTTATGAATTTGGGGTCAAATCCATGGAATTTTATGTTTGGTTGGAGATGGATTTGGATATAGAAAGTATGACCAAATCAAAATTTTGGATTTGGAAGAAAGAGGTTGAATTTGGAAGAAAAAAAGTCATTTTTTAATAATTTCGTTAAAATATTTAATTTATAGTTTATTCAAAATTAACTAATAGTTAATTACAAATTATTCATTACTATTATTTTTAAAAAATATTTTTATAAATAAAAATTACTTATTATTTTTAATAAAAAATTAACTTATAGTCAGTTATCATAGTTATAACCTAAGTTAATAATTTATTAATTAATAATTTTCTTATTTAATAATTTATAACAATATTAATTTATAATTTATAATTTTATTAAACATAATTTTAATAAATTTATTAATTATAACTGTAATCTTAATTAATAATTTATTAACTAATATCCAATTATAATCATAATAAATAGTTTATTAGTCTTATTATAATATTAATTAATAATTCATTAATTACTATTTTATTATAATCTTAATTAATAATATTTTAATCACAATTATAATCATATTTAATAATTTATAATTTAATAATTAATATATATTATAATAGTTTAATAAGTTATTTATTAATCATCATTATATTAATTTATAATTCTATTTTTAAAATATTTAATTTATAGTTAATTAAAATTTAGCTAACAGTTAATTAAAAATTAGTCATTATTATTAATTTTAAAAAAATTTATAACAAAAAATTATTTTTTATTTTAGATAAAAATAAGTAGTAGTTAGTTATCATAAATTATCATCGGAATTAATAATTTAATAATTAATATATTATAAAAATTGTAATTAATAATTTATTAATCGTCACTATAATCATCATTATATCTTAATTAATAATTTATTAATCATAACTATTATCATAATTATAATTATAATTTAATTATTTATCATAACTGTAATTATAATTATACTAGCTAATTAATAATTTATTTATTTATTATTTTATTAATTATAATAATAATTTAATTATTAATCACAACTATAATTATAATTATAATAGATAATTAATAATTTATTAATCATCATTATAATCATCATTATATCTTAATTAATAATTTATTATTTATTTATTTATTATTAATAATAATAATTTAATTTTAATCATAACTATAATTATAATTATATTAGCTAATTAATATTTACCAAATTCTATGTTTGGTTGGAGTTGGATTTGGATTTGGTAATTCATGATTTGAATTAAGATTTGAATTTTGGATTTTCAAATCCAAATCCATTTAAATGTGAGCAAAAAGCATCAGCACATGTGTCAGCTAGAAGCTGGTGGGGTAAGTCTGACAAAGCTTTGGAATTGTACAACCCTCCTCTATAGGACAACCTCCAATGTCATTTAGTTTTCTTAGGACCGGTTCAGACCAAATCCAACTTATGCCTATATCTTTTAAATACGGTTGAAGCGCAACCAAAATTAACTCCAGCTAAGGAAACCAAACCTCCTGGACAGGTCCTGATTCCAAGCAAAAGTATCGCATAAGTATTTCAAGCTGGATCATACATATGGAGTGTTCGAGCAAATTAATTTCGAGCAACGAGGGAGGCAAATTAATTTCCTTGTGGTGAGAACTATGTGAGGTGGGTGCGGTACGTCCTGGAGCAGGTGCGATGCAGTGCAGTTGCATGGGTTGTGCGGAGCAGGTGCACAAGGCCTTTGGGCTGAGGGTATAGGCCTTCGGATTGTGTACGGGGCTTTGGGCCGAGTGTGTAGACCTTCGAGCTGTGTATGTACGGGAACTTTGGGTCGAATGTGTAAGCCTTCAAACTTACCTTCTTCGAGAGAAATATATATATATATATATTGGAAAAAGGATAAATTTTATTTCAAATGCAACGCAATAATCTTACAACATACAATCATAGTAGGACTCCCACTCTTCAGTTTTTCATAGCATTTACATCGAATTCAATGTTATGGATGATGCCTACAGGAGGGGTGATTAGTCCCTCGAAGATAAGACGGTTTCGTTCCCTCCATACATGCCAAACAGCGGCATCCAGTCAAACTCTGGCGGTCCGGAACCAGTCCTGCCCTCTTCCTCTGCTATCTCGGAGCACAGTGATGATGTCCCCAACCCCCTTTCCTGAGTCACATCCATGCAACACTCTGCTTTGCTCGACCAAATCTGCCATGACAGGTCACACTCAAAGAAAATGTGTCCTATAGATTCATTCTCTACACTGCATAGGACACACTTAGGGTCAGGGACCTGAACCCCAAAAGCACTAAGTCGATCCCTCGTCAGAAGGTGACCAAGAAGAAGCCGATAAACACACAGTTACATCTTCCTTGCAAGTCCCTTACACCATACGAACTCATAGTCAGTACTCATAGGAAAAGTGCACCTAACGACGTTATAGCAGCTCCGGAACTGGAACTGTCCAGCCCCAGTAGAAACTTCAAGCGGGTCTCAGACCCATCGATCAGCTGACAATACTGGGTCAAAGGCGACTGTCCTGATAATCTTACCAAGCTCCTCGGTATATATATATATATATATATATATATATATATATATATATATATATATATATATATATATATATATATATATTTTTTTTTTTTTCACCAATCTCACCAAGCTCCTCGGTGTATATATATATATATATATATATATATATATATATATATACCGAGGAGCTTGGTGAGATTGGTGAAAAAAAAAATAATATATATATATATATATATATATATATATATATATATATATATATATATTTTCACCAATCTCACCAAGCTCCTCGGTATATATATATATATATATATATATATATATATATATATATATATATATATATTTTTTTTTTTTTTTTTTTTTTTTTTTTTTTTTGAAGCAATGGGTACTTGTGGCGAACCTCGCCTCCACTGAGGCTCGAACTCCCGACCACTTGGGCCGCATGCATCTCTCTTAACCACTATGCTAAAGGTCATTTGCATATATATATATATATATATATATATATATATATATATATATATATATATATATATATATATATATATAAAAATTCAATTGGACGACGTTGAGAACATTCAGATGAGATATTAACCTTTGTTATCGAGTCTGTACATTCTTCCTAGTTTTCTATACCTAGTAATGTTATACTTTTGTATAGATAGTAAAGTTATAGTTGTCACTTGATCTCAAATCTTATCGGATTTTACTAGAGATTACAAAGTTGTCTTAGTTAAAAAAGAATTTGTCTGTTTGTCTATTAATTTTTTTTATTGCTAAACAAACAAACTTTTTGTTAAACTGAAACTGGAAACGAATTGGTCTTATCATGCGCAATATGATCCAATATGCATAACGGTTGTTCGTTCATCCTACAAATGAAAAGAAGGAAGTTGGTTCGAAACCAAAGTGTGTGCTACTAAATTGGCCTTCCTCTGGCAATAGTTGAAAGATACCCCAGTTGCCATGTTAAGTGCAGCTCGACCCTCTTCAATTGCGTGTCGAGCTTGCCACAGGATGTCAAGATCTTGTAGAACAATAGCATCTACTAGGACCTTGTAATTGCCTTCAATAACAACATTACTATGGGCGTTTCCATTTGCACATTTCTAAGCCATTCTAAGGGTTGATTACAATAAGGTTGGGACTTCCTTGGCTAGAAGGCTTCATATTTATCCCTAGTCTTTGTGAAGAGTTGATGATATATGTGCTGGAAAATTAATTTGATTTTGTGGGCATATTTTGAGCCCAACAAATCTAGATGATTCATTGTCACTGTGCTTTGTTCATTAGGCTCTTTTAGTTTTGAGCTTACTCTATATTTTAGGATGTTCTATGTCTAGAATGATCTTGATCATTTTAAAATATCTATCTTATAGAAATATCCTAATATTACTGTAAAATGGTTTTAGAATGATCCATACTTTATTTTAAATAAGTGTGATGTCTCTTCCAAGAGTCCTATAAATATGTGTGCTCTCCTTCCATCTTGTACATAACAAAAATTACAAGCTTAATGTTCTTATAAAATTTATTTTCTTTCATTCTTCTCTTCTACCAAATTCTTTTTTCTGTATTTTTCTCTCTCTAAATTTGTTCCTCTCCTAACCAATTAGCCTACAATAATTCCAACAAAGTGGTACCAGAACAGTTGGAATATCCAACAATGTACTGTGCAAATTGGTTTGTTCTGTAAGGATTGGTCGAATTCCCACAGACCTTTTTTATCGGTCTGAAGAAAAAGATACCTCAAAAAAAAATTGAGATCAGTCGACCGGCGCTTGAGGCATGCTGGCATGCTAGTGGATGGTTAGAACAATGCACTTTACAAAATTTTAGAAATTGGATTTTTAAAGCATATTACGAGCAGATATATTTCAGTTTCTTTTTCATAGACACATATTCATTGGCGCCTTTTATTTTTATTGTATTTAGTATTATCATTACGTTCCTTTTCAAAAATGTAAAATATTATATGAGTAATCTTACATACTGTTGGTATGATTTTCTTACCGAGCAGTTGAGCTCAACCTAACACCACAGTTTTCTTGCAGCTATTTACAATTGGTAGCAAAGAGTTGTAAATCATTTTGGGATAGAGTTGGGACATTAGAGGAGCTATACAGAGTGAATATATTCATATTTGTAAACTTTGAATGCTAAGAAGAGTGAACATATTCGTAAAGAATTTGTAAATTTGTTGGAGTTAATTAATAGTTGATGTTGGTAGTTTAGGCTTACAGTGTTTCGTTTGTGAAAATGGAGTGTGGTTGATTTAACAGACTATCGTTCTTTGTGTTAACTTTTGTAAAAGGCTCTTCTTGTATCACAATCACTATTACGTGGATACACATGTTAAAAAATATATATAAAGGGTTTTGTGAGTTCATGTTGGAGTTGGGTGGAGTATCAACCTATGTGAAGAACAGCCCAGAGTGCGACGAATGACATCCATGTGTAGAAAAAAACTCGGAGAGTTGAAGGCGGAGTTCAAAATTGCGGTTAATTTGAAAAACAAATATTCGTCGATGTAGCTAACTGGCTTATGTTTGATTTCAGGTTCGCATTCGCCGATATATACCGACTCAATATATCGACAATATACCGCGATATACCACCGCAATAGAAAATCCAATTTTCAATTCACATTCGTTGATAAAGTATATCGTCAGTATATCGCTGTATACCGTTTCGTCGGACTAAACCCAAATTTGGTCGATTTTTCTGCACCGTTGGATATGTGGGCGGTCCAGATCTGTTGCGAGATTGAGGGGACTATATATATTGGTATTTTTCAACCATAATCCATGTAACGATATATACAAGGATATTGTTTTTTCAAGTATACAACTTTTAGAGAGGGGAAAGAGGGAATTGACAGCTCGAATAATTTTTCTCGTTGTCTCGTGTTCTTCAGAAGTTTATAATCTATTCATTGTACAAGTAGTTCATGTTGGATCGACGTAGAAGTTTGTAGAGGTTATAATTCTCTAATTCATTAGTAAAGATTTTTCAGGGTTTGACTCCGATCGTCCCATAGTTTTTTTTTCTGCAAAAAATTTCTATGTCAAAATTGATATGTTTGTGTTTCGTCTTTTTCTGTGATATTTGTAACGCCCAAGTCCCAAAATAAGAAGGACTCATGTACGTGACAATAACCAACTACGTATCAATCAGACTCTAGCTTAACTCGAATATGTATACGCTGTCCAAGATTGATATTTTTACCTAGCTATAGTAACACTATCATATATCTCAATCCACATAACGAAATAAATATAATGAATGAATAATATGTTACATTGGCATACATATTCGAATAAATCCGAAGAACAATATAGGTCTATAGAGCTAGACTATAATAGTAGTGAAAATCATCGTAATAAATATAAAACATGGAAGAATGATAAAGAATACCACTAATGATACATGAAACCTTTAAAAGCACACCAACAAAAATGCTATGCAATCCACGCATAAGGTTCATCTGTTAGTCCCGGGGCTTAATCAAAGATGGTAGACTCAATGTCGAGATCAGAGGTTCAAACAAACGTTCCCCTTCTGATTATTCTCGAGATCCAATAGGAACACTAATAATATGAATCTGATTACAAAAGCAACAATAATCAGAAAATAAATCTCACGTTCTTCCTCGCAATCGCAGTTGCTGACGGACAGAACTGAGTTACAACTCAGATGAAGGAGAAGAAAGAAGAATGAAGAAGAGGAAAGGTTCTTGCTGGGGTGATTAAAATCACCGTTGCTCAAAGCAAGATTCGCCCCAACACGATATGCTTCCAGGAACCAGCAAGTTCACGAAAAACTTCTGGAACACTCGTAAGTCAATATTTGAGACTTGAACGGGCTTCCTGGACTTTACAGACTCCCTTAACTCTCTTCTTGGTGCATCTTTCAAAGGAGGCCAAGGGGCTCTATTTATAGAGTGGAGTTGAGACTTCACCTCTTCTCCTATCCGATGTGGGACTAAAATACCAATACTCAAAAATAGAGTTTGATAGATCATCCCACAATCAGCATAGAAGTGTGCCAGTCTACGCCTACCCCCCGAATACTCCCGTGCATGCACGAGACATCCTGGAGTCCGTATCCGAATCCGAGTCCGCACAACAAAAATCAACTTGCATCCTTGTTAGAATTAATCATTTTTCCTTCTAGGAAAATACTCCCACATGGCACACACTTGTGCCCCACCATACCTCATGTGCACACCTCAACACAAGCAATGCATTATATTGAGATACTCACCATTTGGTGTAGCCGATGTGGGACTATCTTTCCTAGTCCAAAGGCAAAAACACCAACAATCCCTTATATATCTCAATATATGGGTTGAGCATTCCCCACAGTGATTGTCCATCATACATTAGGAGAGATGTCGTTATGACTTGAATCTTCCCATATAGGTTAAATAACAACATGATACAAGAATGGACTGAGCCTTGAATTATGCACCATAACTACAATTCTTCCTACTTACATAATGACATCAACTGTGCTTCTGGCTGCACATTAAAGGCCTTGTGCCAGCCTGGTTTCAGTGTACAATTTTAGGCGTCTACAAGTTTACCCTCAAGAAACGGCCTGATATCTTTGTCCATACACTATAGGTAAGTTCTTTATAAAGAGTCATGGCATGAAGCATTGCGCTTCTTTGCTGTGCTACGCCGCTATGACATGGCTTAAAGCCGAGGCTTTACCCCACCTGGGTACCTCATCGTAGTGTCATACTACTGTAGCATGAGGTCACAAGCCTCTTTGTAGTGCCAAACTACCCAGCATGAAGCCTTGCACTTCCGTGCTGTGTTACTCCGCTATGACATGGCTCGTAAAGCCGAGGCTTTACCCTACCTGGTACCTCTTTGTGGTGTCATGCCACTGTAACATGAGGACATCGTCCTCTTTGTAGTGCTGTCTACCTCTCTTTATTACGATTATCATACAGCATTAGGCTACCTGCCTATTTGCGGTGCTACTCCGCTGTGACTTGGCTTGCAAAGCCGAGGCATTACCCCTACTTGGAAAACTCATGGTGGAGTCACCCCACTATAGCATGGAGTTACACTCCTTATAGTGCTGCGCTACCGTACTTCCTGTAAAGCACTCCAGGCATTCACTCTGCCTGAGAACACATTAAGGCATTTAAGCCAACCTTCCCACATGATCCATTTTCTGCAGAAAACAACAGTAGATAACAGCGGTTGTAGGTCCGTAACTTCTCCATGTCACAGAGGACAAGTACCTACCGTTTCTGATATTCTTCTGGTTAATAGTCCTCCCTTGAACCAAAAGCTAGATGCCTAGTAGATTTCTCTTAGAACTAATAGCATAAAACTTTATGGTGGGATTGAAATAACACAATATAAGAATGCCTTCAAGCCTATTTTACAAGCTATGTCATCGACCAGCTGGCGCTTGAGGCCCTTGGTGAACGGATCCGCTAGGTTCTCATGACTCCGAACATCAATCACTGCAATAACACCCCTCTTGATGAGATCGTGTATTGTCCTGTGCTTCAACTGCACAGTCCTCTTCTTTTCGTTGAAGAGGTCATTTGATGCCACCGTCGCAGTCGTCTGATTTTTGCAGTATATCGATATCTACGGTATTTGTGCCCCAAGCACTGGAAGATCATACATGAGCTCTCGAAGCTATTCTGCTTCCTCCGCTGCGATATCAAGTGCAAAGAACTCAGATTTCATGGATGACCGCGAGAGCATAGTCTGCTTCTTCGATTTCTACGATATAGCAGCTCCACCCATTATGAAAATGTTTCCACCTGTGGACCTTTCGCTCTCCACTTCTGAGCACCAGCTGGCATCACTGAAGCCTTTCACTACCGGCGGATCTCCGCTATAGTGCAGTACATATGTTTGAGTCTTCTTAAGATATCTCATAACCCGTTTCACAGCTTTCCAGTACGCATTGCCTGGGTTGCTCGTGAAACGACTCAGCATTCTCACAGCGAAAGCTATATCAGGCCTTGTGGCAGTAGTAGCATACATCAAACTCCCGATTACGCTTACATACTTCAGTTATCTGACGCTTTCACTTGAAGTAGGCTTTAGTTTCAGATCACACTTGTACGGCGTATCGATCTGTAAACCTCCTAAATTTCTACTAAGAGTTTTTTTTAAAAAAAATTAGGTATTTATTTTGCACTTCATATCTACACGTCGCATACGAGTTCGCATTGTTGTATTTTGCGTAGCGTGCGAGAATTGCGTTACGTATTTGCTCGACAAGTGCGAATATGTGCGAGTTACATATTTTTGTAAAAATATTTATTTATTTTAGAAATACGATTTTTAAAATAAATATGATTGTTTGAAGTTGTTACCAAAAACCTTATTTTTATATAAAAGGATTATTTATTTTTCTATTCAAAAAAAAGTAGTAGTTTAGAAAATTTTGATATATTATTATAAGCGGGCAACATGAAATTATTTCATGTTTACTTGTTTTCGAAAACTAAATATAATGGATTTATTTACTATAAAAATAGATTTATGAATTAATATTTAAGTAATTATCATGATTTTCAAAATTTATTATTGTCATATTTTAGTAATTATGAAAAAGATATTTTGAATCTCGTTTGAGTTAATATTGGATAAATTTTGATAAATGATATACTTAGTTTTAAATTTAGATTTGGTTGAAATTATTTTAAAAATAATTTAAACTAAAAGTGATATTTATCAAATAAGAATTTAAATTACTAGTAATCCATATCCAACAAAGGTTTCCACCTCCTATATAAGAAGAGTCCTCTTGTTCTCTTTTCTACATGATTTCACCAACCCAATTTCCACCATAATTTGGATGTGCATCGTGTCGGTGTCGTCGCCATTCTCCATCCACTATCCGTTATTTTTACATATACAGATTTCGACCCCGTGTTCGACAGTCCTGGACACCAACCCATATCGTGTCGGGCACTCCCGACAACAACGAAACTCAACCCGACACACAACTAAACCTGCTGCTTCTCCTCCTATCGTCTCCGACACCGCCGCCATACTTCCTGCCTCCATAGCAACCAACACCACCGTTAGCACCCCACCGTGGTCATCATCACCATCATCCACATCCCCGACAACTCCGCCAACACACCCCCATCAACCCGTCATCACCACCACAACTATCATCGCCAACACTCATCAACATCTCCACCCAAACTCAGCACACATCACCACCATCAACCCGGTCACGGACCTGGCCACACCATGGCCACCACTGCGATCGACCAACTTTCCAAGCCAATCTGACCACCACGAAAACTGTACCCCAGAGAACAACAATGGAGAAAAATTAAAACACACAAATCCTCACCTCTGCCGCGCTCGATTCCCTGCGGTTCGGCCGCCCTAGCCTCCATCTCTGGCGCTAGCCTCCTCGTCTTCCTGCAAATGCCGGCCGTGTCTCCCATCGGTGTGTCGAGCACCGTTGCAGCGAACTCTGACCGCCGTGCGCACAACACCGGGACGACCCCTCCCGAGCCATCCCGAGCAGATCTGCCTCTCTCTGACAGCCACGTGCCTCCATAGAACTCCTTACGGTCGTCGCCTCCGCGCCAGGCGCGTCTGACGTTCCACCGCTGCCTCCTGCCGAACCCTCTCCGCCTAGATCCGAATCTCCGTCGCTCTTCTCCGCCGTGCGCGCCACCGCGCGCAGGACGCGAGCGCCGCTGGTGAAGCCTCCGCTTCCCTCGACTTCCCGCTCCGGCCTCGCCGAGACCGCCGGTGCGCCTCCACCCATCCCCGGTCGTCGCGCCGCCTTTGCGCGCTGCGACGACGCCGGATTCCCTCCGCCGAACTGATGGTAAAACCCCTCTCCCGAAAATTTTTCCTCTCTCTCACCGAAATATGTAGAAAAGCAGCAGTAGAGTTACTTAAGAGATATTTTATTATATTTTATTATTATTATTATTATTATTATTATTATTATCATTATTATTATTATTATTATTAATAAATTATTAGTGGTTTCATTAACCGAAGGTTTGTAAGTATATTATTATTATTATTATTATTATTATTATTATTATCATTATATTATATGATTACTGTTATTATTATTATCATTATATTATATTATATGATTATGCATTATTATTATTTTATAAGTAGTACAAATATTGTCTAGCTAATTTCAAGCAAATTTTAAAATATTATTCTCGATTAGGTGTATATATATATATATATCTGACAAGTTTTGGTCTAAATGATCTAGTACTATTTTCAATTATTATCTAAAATATATTTTAAATTATGAAAGATAGTTTCTACCTAAATCACATTTTACAACTTAAGAGTTTTTCTACCCTAAAAGTATTTTGACTAATAAAATATAATTTCCACATTATTATACAAGTATTTTCCTCAAAATTATTTTTACTAGTAAAATATATTTTAAGCATTATAAGTATTTTCTAAAAAAATTAGTATAAATATTTCTCGCTACAAAAATCATACTATCTGTCAATCCTGATCATGACTGACCATATTCCTATTTTCCCGCGAATTCGAACCTCTTCACCTCGACCCCGACTATTGGACAAAACTGGACTTGTCGGATCATTGCACCACACCAGGCGTCACTACTAGGCAAGACACCTTGCCTTTGCTGTTTAAATTTTCTGCTCAATATCATGCATGTTTTATTTATTTTCAAGTTTTCTTTTTTCTAAATTATATGTAGATGCAAATTACTATATTTTATGCAATTGGCTTAGAGTTAAGGGACTACCGGCAAATTTAGTGTGTCTCATTGACTTGTCACGATTGTACACGAGTTGTGTGTGAGAGTTGTGAGTATCATATAGAGGTCACTTGCGTGTGGGCTGATCCCCCGTACGCATGCGTAGGAATAACTGTCAATAGATGCATGTTAGAAGACTTGACATTTACCTATTATAAAATAATGTGGTGAAAATGACACGTGTTTGTGTGTCGTGGTTACGACACACGTATAGTATCATTGGGGGAAGGGGACAGCTACTAGCATAGGGGCTACATTTATTTTTATACACATTTGGGAGATAGTGTCTCGGATGAGCGCTACGTGTTACCCGGCCGATAGTGTCTCGGATGAGCGCTACTTGTTGGCCACTCTTATTACTTGCTTGCGTGAATCCGTTGCAGCCCCTGCGTAGAACGTTGTCCTCTAAAGTGCATTCACATAGAATGGTTATAAACCTTTACTCATGCATACTTTTCTGTTGAGCTTTATTATTCAGTTTTTTGGCATGATATTATGTGTTTTGTTACGTTCCTCTGAGGACCTGGTGATTTTTCCAGGTGTGTGTTTCGTGTTTTCTTACAGGTGCTCTAGCTAAGGCCATTCCTTCGTGATGAATGCTCTTGGACTCGTCATTTGCTTCGCTTGACCAAATTATTTATTTGTACATTTCTTCTTATTTAAATTTGTTGGTAGCGGATATGTCTCCGTCCAACGTTTGTACAAATGACTATTTGATCATATCATTAAACCTTAGTAATTGTGGATGAGATTTATTTAGTTTGTCATGGATTTCTACATTTCACAGCTTATGTATACATACGAACATCCATTATACTCGTATGTATACAGCTAGCATGATACGTATTTAGTCCCAAGTATTTTGGGACTGGGGAGTTACATGTTTTTCTGGTGGCCCATGCAGGTCGAGTTTGCCGTTTTGGTTACATAACTGTACCGAACGGGCCTGCAATATAGGATTAGAGTCTAGAATCTCATCCACCTACTTGACTTCAAATTTTCGAACTCTCGTTCGACCTCCTTGATTTGCATCTTGCTTGAGCTCTTCCTACCGTAATCCTTATTTCCATACATGATAGGAAGATGACTATACTAGTATATGCTCATAGGTTAAACCCATGGTTGAAGGATTTCATTGACCATTAATATGTATTGAGATTTTAATTGAGTCATAAAGGTATTATTTTCCTAGAAATATGATCTTAAGGATTAGTTAATTACAAGTTGGGTAGTAGCATATTACCGCCTTCAAAGGATAGTTAGAATTTTATTTTATTATTACAAGGTGGTATACATAAGAGAATAGCTAGATCGAGAAAACAAATTTTTGATTTACGAATTTTTTTGAAATGGTTATGATTTATTAGGGATATGAAATCGATTGAGAAATAACTTAAGTTTTTATATTCTGACGTATGATTTACGGTTAACTTTAAAAGTTTGGATTGTAATATTATAAAGTTTATCTCGAGATTATTTAAGGAGTTTTGATTATGATTTTTAGACGACTAGAGAAGATGAATTTTAGTTTGAGAGAGCTTGAGGTTTTAAATTGAGTCGTACGATTTATAAGTTTATTTAATTTTGAGTTGAAGAAATGATGGTAAAAATTTTATTTAAATATTTGGAGGATATGAAAGCGACTTTGAAAAAAATTAAATTTTAAATTGTGTCATATGATCTATGATTTAAAAAGTTAATTAGATTTCAAGTTTAAAGCCTCGATTATGGATATTTAAATTTTGGTAAAAAAAGATTTAATTTGAGTTACATGATTTGCGATTGATGAAACGGGCTAAGAGTTTATCTCGAGGTACATTTGAGAATTGGAAAATTTTAAAAGTGATGGCTTATTATGAAAGTTTAGTGTGCCGCATTAGATATGATGAAAGTTTTTTGGAATTTATTTAAAAGAAATTAAACTTTAAAGTTATGATTAAATACTTGATGGAGTATCTTGAGATTTTATTTCGAAACTGTTGAGGAACTTGAAATTTGAAATTAGATCATATATTGGTAGAGGACCAAGAAGCAAGCAAGTCACCCTAATGGGATACAAGTATTCCTCATTAATTGCCATGATAGTTGTATATACTCGAGTGTAGATTAAGTCATCTGCCAAACTATGTGAAGATATCTCAATCTTGACATACTCGACTTTTTCTCAAATCTGGACCTTTATTCATGATAGTCTAATCGTTGACACTTAGAAATAAATAGAATCATTCCCTTGACCATACCCTTATCTAAGAGACTATCTTCTCTCTAGAAACTGTCACCCTAACTTACTTTACCTTAATCTATGAGGTTTCCTAAATTATCTTATTTCGTGCTTTAACTTGGTCATTTATTTTATGCGTTAATCACTATCTCATGAACTCCCACTTTCTATTTTAATTTCTTTTGTGTCCTTTACCGTGACTTGGATATTTGGAGCACAACACAAGACTTTTTCCTCCAACAAATTCCATATGTAAAACCTAGACGAGCCCACCTTCATGTAGGTATATCACGTGCCACTAAAACACGTCCCCTTGTACTTTATTTTTTATGATGCAACTTTCGAGTCGAAATGACGAAACTATAACCCCTACCATAATACTATTGTCCTTTCTAACTTCGGTTAGAGACCAAATCATGACTCAAGTCTTTCGACCCGATATATGATTGTGACCTACTTAATTCCTTGTTATGCATCAAACTTTGTGTTAACTTGAATGCTTAACCTTGTCATTTTATTTACATGCCTTATCTTGATTTACTTACGCATAACCCCCTTCTACTCTCCATGCAATATTAACAACCCTCACTTTTCTTCCTTCCGATTAAATTTCTTCATCCATATTTCACTATGATTCCTCCGTAGTGTAGGCAACCTTGTTCCTTGTATGATTCCTTGCTCGAAGAATAGAAATTGGCCATGACGTTCTTCAGTTATACATGCCTAGATTAGAGAAAACCATAATGGAGATAAATGTTATAGATTATGCCAAGAGTCCGATTATAAGGAATATGTAGATTGGTCATAAATTGAAATACATGGTCAACCCTACAAGATAAAAGGAGGAATGTAATGCGGAGCGAAGGTAAATAGACTCCAAGGTTGACAATGATTAGTTAATCAAACTTTGAGTGTAAGTACTTTTAATTTTGATATTTAAGGAATGTGATCAAGGATGGTTAGTGATATGAATTTAGGATGAGTTCATTTTTGCCATCATAAATTAAGGATTATTTATACCAATTTTCGAGAAAGTCACTAATAAATAAAGGATTGAAGAAAAATAAAATATTATGATAAAAGATTGTGTTATGAAGATACGATCAAGGAGAGTAGGCTTCTCGATTGTCAACTTTGTTCTTTATTGTTAAGAAATTATTGAGATGATAAATAGGGTGTTTAATGTTACTAGATTTCAAGGTTACTTCAAAATCGAAGGTGATTTTTAAATTCTTGATGCTATGAGAATAATTTTCTTTTTATGATGAAGTGATTCTTACCTACGACTGAATAAATTGAAGATGTGATGAATTTAAATTTTCGAAGAGAGTATGGAAGACGAAATTAGTTTGAGAAATATATATATACACATGTTGGAAGAAGAAGATTAGATACTTATTGAATTTAAATCCTATCATGAGATACTGGATTCAAATATTTCTGGAATTTACATTTTGCGAGTTCTCTTTTGAATAGATCTCAAATGTAGTAAAGAAGAAAAGGAAACATGTTCAAGGAATTAAAAAAAAAATTTCTATGGAATATAAATTTGAAGATGAAGGGTGGAGTATCGAAAGACATTGACGATTTTGATCACAAACTTAAAAGATCATGGCGACATCGACATGAATTTGGGTTTCGAAGGATGGAGATATTTATAGGTCGAGGAAGTTATTACCTATTTTTAGATTACACATTATATGATATTTGACGGTGGTGTGATTGGGATACTGATGGGTTGTCATATGATCATCTTCCAAACTAAATCTAAATTCTACTTGTCTAGTTTTCTAATTAGCCATTATTCAAATTGTTTGTTGACTTTGGATTTCGTTTTCGAATCATTGCTTAAATTTTTGATCCATAAACTCTTTCTAACTCTTCAGCCTTAACTACCCTAATTATTCCTAAATTTCGAGGACGAAATTCTTGTAAGTTGGGTAGGATGTAAACCCCCTAAATTTCTACTAAGAGTTTTTTTAAATAAATTATGCATTTATTTTGTACTTCATATCTACACGTCGCATACGAGTTCGCATTGTTGTATTTTGCGTAGCGTGCGAGAATTGCGTTACGTATTTGCTCGACGAGTGCGAATATGTGCGAGGTACATATTTTTGTAAAAATATTTATTTATTTTAGAAATACGATTTTTAAAATAAATATGATTGTTTGAAGTTGTTAACAAAAATCTTATTTTTATATAAAAGGATTATTTATTTCGCTATTCAAAAAAAAAGTAGTAGTTTAGAAAATTTTGATATATTATTATAAGCGAGCAACATAAAATTATTTCATGTTTACTTTTTTTCGAAAACTAAATATAATGGATTTATTTACTATAAAAATATATTTATGAATTAATATTTAAGTAATTATCATGATTTTCGAAATTTATTATTGTTATATTTTAGTAATTATGAAAAAGATATTTTGAATCTCGTTTGATTTAATATTGGATAAATTTTGATAAATGATATACTTAGTTTTAAATTTAGATTTGGTTGAAATTATTTTAAAAACAGTTTAAACTAAAAGTGATATTTATCAAATAAGAATTTAAATTACTAGTAATCCATATCCAACAAAGGTTTCCACCTCCTATATAAGGAGAGCCCTCTTGTTCTCTTTTCTCCATGATTTCAATAACCCAATTTTTACTACAATTCAGATGTGCATCGTGTCGGTGTCGTCGCCATTCTCCATCCACTATCCGTTATTTTTACATATACAAATTTCGACCCTGTGTCCGACAGTCCTGGATACCAACCTATATCGTGTCGGACACTCCCGACAACGACGAAACTCAACCCGACACACAACTAAACCTGCTGCTTCTCCTCCTGTCGTCTCCTATACCGCTGTCATACTCCCAGCCTCCATAGCAACCAATACCACCGTTAGCACTCCACTGTGGTCATCATCACCATCATCCACATCCTCGACAGCTCCACCAACACACCCCTATCAACCCGTCATCACCACCACAACTACCATCGCCAACACTCATCAACATCTCCACCCAAACTCAGCACACATCACCACCATCAACCCGGTCACGGACCTGGCCACACCATGGCCACCACTGCGATCGACCAACTTCCCAAGCCAATCCGACCACCACGAAAACTGTACCCCCAGAGAACAACAAAGGAGAAAAATTAAAACACACAAATCCTCACCTCTGCCGCGCTCGATTCCCTGCGGTCCGGCCGCCCTAGCCTCCATTTCCGGTGCCAGCCTCCTCGTCTTTTCGTAACTGCCGGCCGTGTCTCCCACCGGTGCGCCGAGCACCGCCGCAGCGAACTCTGACCGTCGTGCGCACAACACCGGGACGACCCCTCCCGAGCCATCCCGAGCAGATCCGCCTCTCTCTGACAGCCGCACACCTCCATAGAACTCTTCACGGCCGTCGTCTCCGTGCCAGGCGCGTCCGACTTCCCGCCGCTGTCTCCTGCCGATCCCCCTCTGCCCAAATCCGAATGTCTATTGCTCTTCCCCGTCGTGCGCGCCACCGCGCGCAGGATGCGAGCGCCGCTGGTGAAGCCTCCGCTTCTCCCGACTTCTCGCTCCGGCCTCGCCGAGACCGTCGCTGCGCCTCCACCCATCCCCGGTCGCCGTACCGCCTCCGCGCGCTGCCACGACGCCGGATTCCCTCCACCGAACTGACGGTAAAACCCCTCTCCTGAAATTTTTTCCTCTCTCTCACCGAAATAAGTGGGGAAGCAGCAGTAGAGTTACTTAAGAGATATTTTATTATATTTTATTATTATTATTATTATTATTATTATTATCATTATTATTATTATTATTATTAATACATTATTAGTGGTTTCATTAACCGAAGGTTTGTAAGTATATTATTATTATTATTATCATTATATTATATGATTACTGTTATTATTATTATCATTATATTATATTATATGATTATTGTATTATTATTATTATTTTATAAGTAGTACAAATATTGTCTAGCTAATTTCAAGCAAATTTTAAAATATTATTCTCGATTAGGTGTATATATATATATTTAGCAAGTTTTGGTCTAAATGATTTAGTACTATTTTTAATTATTATCTAAAAATATATTTTAAATTATGAAAGATAGTTTCCACCTAAATCATATTTTACAACTTAAGAGTTTTTCTACCCTAAAAGTATTTTGACTAATAAAATGTAATTTCCACTTATTATACAAGTATTTTCCTTAAAATTATTTTTACTAGTAAAATATATTTTAAGCATTATAAGTATTTTCTAAAAAAATTAGTATAAATATTTCTCACTGCAAAAATCATACTATCTGTCAATCCTGATCATGACTGACCATATTACTATTTTTCCGCGAATTCGGACCTCTTCACCTCGACCCCGGCTATTGGACAAAACTGGACTTGTCGGATCATTGCACCATACCAGGCGTCATTACCAGGCAAGATACCTTGCCTTTACTGTTTAAATTTTCTGCTCAATATCATGCATGTTTTATTTATTTTCAAGTTATCTTTTTTCTAAATTATATGTAGATGCAAATTAATATATTTTATGCAATTGGCTTAGAGTTAAGGGACTACCGGCAAATTTAGTGTGTCTCATTGACTTGTCACGATTATACACGAGTTGTGTGTGAGAGTTGTAAGTATCATATAGAGGTCACTTGCGTGTGGGCTGATCCCCTGTGCGCATGCATAGGAATAATTGTCAATAGATGCATGTTAGAAGATTTGACAGTTACCTAGTATAAAACAGTGTGGTGAAAACGACACGTGTTTGTGTGTCGTGGTTACGACACACGTATAGTATCATTGGGAGGAGGGGACAGCTACTAGCATAGGGGCTACATTTATTTTTACACACATTTGGGAGATAGTGTCTCGGATGAGTGCTACGTGTTACCCGGCCGATAGTGTTCGGATGAGCGCTACTTGTTGGCCACTTTTATTACTTGCTTGCGTGAATCCGTTACAGCCCCTGCGTAGAACGTTGTCCTCTAAAGTGCATTAACATATAATGGTTAGGAACCTTTACTCATGCATACTTTTCTGTTGAGCTTTATTATTCAGTTTATTGGCATGATATTATGTGTCTTGTTACGTCCCTCTGAGGACCTGGTGATTTCTCCAGGTGTGTGTTTCGTGTTTTCTTACAGGTGCTCTAGCTAAGGCCATTCCTTCGTAATGAATGCTTTTGGACTCGTCATTTGCTTCGCTCAACCAAATTATTTATTTGTACATTTTTTCTTATTTAAATTTGTTGGTAGTCGATCCCCTGCTTCTGAGAAAATCCCTTGGCCACCAACCTGGCCTTGAACTTGTTAATAGTTCTATCTGCTTTCATCTTCTTCTTGAAGATCCATTTGCATCTGATGGGTTTTGCTCCTTCAGGAAGATCAACCAACACCCAAGTGTTATTTGAGGTGATGGAATTAATTTCATTGTCAATCGTCACCTTCCAGAAAATATCATCTCTGGTCTTCATCGCCTCATCATAGGTAAGCGGATATGCTTCCACATGATAGGTGATGAAATCATCTCCGAAGTTCTTCAGCCTCCTCGCTCGCTTCGACGACGACTCGGCGAGTTTTCGTTCAACCGTTGTTTCAACAATAACATCTTCTTGGACTACTTCTTTGTTGAAAACTTCAGTTTCTCGTGCACCCTTATTGTTCTCCAGTTTATCCGTAAGAACAATATTCTTGTGCCTTACAAATTGTCTTCACGAGATTCGATGATATGATTTGACTCAATATCAAGAAATCTCCAAGCATCACTCTTCTCGACATATCCAAGAAGATCGTCTTTGTAGTCCTAGTCCCCAGCTTCTGAATCTTCAGATCTGGGAGCTTCACATAAGCCAGAGACCCCCACACTCGAATGACATTCAAGTTAGGTCTGACTTTGAACCAGAGTTCATGAGGAGTTACGTCCGAAGTTGCAGATCGTCAATGCAGCTTCTCCCCATTAGCATTTAGGAAGACCCGTAGTTAGCAGCATTGAGTTTATCATTTCTTTCAACGTTCTGTTCTTTCTCTCCGCTACCCCGTTAGATTGAGGAGAATACGGAGCATTAGTCTCATTGATGATTCCATTTTCTTTGCAGAACGATGCAAATTCATGAGACCTATACTCTATATCTCGATCACTTCTGAGTAGTTGTAGATCGGTTTAACGTTCAGCTTCAGCCCTGAAGTCTCTGAACTACTCGAATGCTGCATCCTTCTACTTGAGAAGTCATACGAACGTGCACTTCGAGAAACACTTCGAACCGGCCTCTTTGGAGAATTGATAAAAGTCACAGATATCTGAGTGTACTAACTCCAGATGATCAGTACTTTAGTTCAATCGTCTGAACAGCTTCCCAACAGTCTTGTATCTACACAGAACTTAAACTCCTCCACCTCCTTACCCCCACATTCCGAAGATAAGGTCCCGGTAGGACAGCTTGAGTCTGCTTCTGTCATAGAACAACTCTCAGTCCACTCAATGAAGTAACTTCATCGCCATCAGTAGAAGTTCGAACATTCCTTCAGCACCGCACATCTTTTCGAAGCATGTTCCTCGCCAAAAAATTACCATCTGGCTAGTATGAATGTCTATCTTTCAAGTCTGTATCAGATAACATACTTTCTGAGATCAGATCGTCGAAAAATCTCTGGTACGTACAACACGTATTCCAGTGTCCTTGTCGGTGGTTAATAACTACTGTCTCTATCTTCAGAACTTCTGCTAGATATATGTTCTCCATCGAGACCTTCGTCATAACATAGCTCGTCCTTGGTGAACAGCTCCTTTGAGAGCACACGTGGTCAGATGCACTAGTGTCAGACCACTAGTCAGCTACCACGCTAGATAACTCAACCTGTGCCACAATAGCAACCAAGTTAAGTAATCAAAATAACCAAGTTTAGCTATACCTGCTATTTTGGTTTGGACTTGGATTTGTATTCACTCATGTAGTGGCCATTCTTGTCACAGTTGAAGCAAGTCACGTGGGACTTGGACTTCTGTTGCTTGAATGAAGGACCGTTCACTTTTAGATTAGTGCAGTCCTTCTTCTTGTGATGAGAAGCCACCTGCTTCCCCTTGAACTCTCTTGTCTGTACCAAGTTGGCCTTAACCAGTTGTTTGGACAGAGAGTCCATCTTCTGTTGAGATCGTATTTCGTCCTCAACGTGGATCGCTTGTAGAAGATCTTCCAAGCTAATGTCCAGCTTCTTCTGATGTTTTCTAGTGTATAAGTTGCTCCAACCAGCAGGAAGTCTCGAGACTATTCCTCCAATGACAAACTTGTCGACGAAGGGCATCTTCTCGTCATCCAACTTCTGGCACAACTTTAGGAATTCATTTACTTGAGGTAGCATCACCATCTCGTCTTCGAAGATCCACTTGTGGTACTTCTCGACGATAAAGATTTTGGACCTGTTCTCATCATCTTCATATAGCTTATCCAAAGAATCCTAGATCTCTTTGGCCTTTACCTTCTTGGAATATGACTCTGCCAGAGAGTCTTCCATAGAATTGAGAATCAACAGTTTACAGATGCTGTTTTCTCTCTTCCATTTGCTCTGCTTGATGAGTGCAGCAGCAATAGCATCGGCTGTTCCTCCATCTGGAATCGTCGGTTCATCCTCAATCAACACATGGTCTATATCCACAAGTTGAAGATTAAGGGTGACCTTCCTCTTCTAGATTTGGAAATGTTCTCCGTCGAATTTTTCCAACTTGTTAAAGCTGGTATCGATGAGAGAAGCACGAGAGTTCTCCATCTACAAGGATCTTGCTTTGAGATTATTAGTCCCGGGGCTTGATCAAAGATGGTAGACTCAATGTTGAGATCAGAGGTTCAAACAAACATTCCCCTTCTGATTATTCTCGAGATCCAATAGGAACACTATAATATGAATCTGATTACAAAAGCAATAATAATCAAAAAATAAATCTCACGTTATTCCTCGCAATCGCAGTTGCTGACGGACAGAACTGAGCTACAACTCAGATGAAAGAGAAGAAAGAAAAAAGAAAAAGAGGAAAGGTTCTTGCTGGGGTGATTAAGATCACCGTTGCTCAAAGCAAATATTCGCCCCAACACGATCTGCTTTTAGGAACCAGCAAGTTCACGAAGAACTTTTGGAACGCTCGTAAGTCAATATTTGAGACTTGAATGGGCTTACTGGACTTTATAGACTCCCTTAACTCTCTTCTTGGTGTATCTTTCAAAGGAAGCCAAGGGGCTCTATTTATAGAGTGGAGTTGAGACTTCACCTCTTCTCCTATCCGATGTGGGACTAAAATACCAATACTCAAAAATAGAGTTTGATATTTTAGATCATCCCACAATCAGCATAGAAGTGTGCCAGTCCACATCTACCCCCCGAACACTCCCGTGCATGTACGAGACATCCTGGAGTCCGTGTTCGAGTCCGAGTCCGAGTCCGCACAACAAAAATCAACTTGCATCCTTGTTGGAATTAATCCTTTTTCCTTCTAGAAAAATACTCCCACATGGCACACACTTGTGCCTTACCACACCTCATGTGCACACCTCAACACAAGCAATGCATTATATTGAGATACTCACCATTTGGTGTAGTCGATGTGGGACTATCTTTCCTAGTCTAAAGGCAAAAACACCAACATCATCAATACTTGGAAGAGAACTAAGTCCTCGGAAGGGACGTAGCAAGATACATAATATACATGTCGATATGTAACGGTAAGACATGCAGAAATAGAAAAAACTAGTACATGTAACAAATACAGACCGTGTAACAATACAATTGATAATGAATCAATATATACCATAACACCAAATGATGCTCCTGGTACAATCATATCTCACTACTGTAACGCCATGGTATACTCCCAGTACCATGCCCTGACTCTCTAGGCAACTGTAAGGGGTGGAGGGTGAATAGAGAGTGTGTCAAAAGTATCGGAATAAAAATAAGACAATTTAAGTGAAGAATTCAAGGCCTTTATATAGGTTTACTAGGGATCGAGTTTGGGCAGAGTTCGGTCCCTAACGTTCATAAATTTGAACGTTATGAGCCGAGTCATCAGGAAGAAGAGGCTGACTCGGGAATTAGATTTTATCCTGACCGAGTACAGTTACATAATTAGGGTTTTGAATAGGTTTTTATTTGTGGACTTGTTTATACGACAGACTAAAATATAGAGGGTATGATTGGGCTTTAGGCTTCCTAGTGCCAACAGCGAAGTCGAATGTACATTTAGTCCTATAAATAAAGATAAAATACAGAAAAAAATCATAAGGACAAGAGCAGGCTGCAAACTTATTAAATGATGACTTTTTTCTTTAACGACAGTCGTCTAAAGATAAACATATCTAAAAAATAGGAATACCTTTTGGGGGCTTCACTTCTGAACTCTCATGGACAACGTTGCCCTCTCGACCCTTTTTCGCTGACCGGACATCGGAACTCCTGAGTGCGAATCCCTGGAGATGTCATAGGCGGTTCAGAAAAGTCTTCTGGTATAACGTCGCCTTTGGCAAGAGAAAATGGTATTGGTCGTAAGAGTTGGTGCTTTAGGAAGACAAAATTCAATATTATTTGTGTTGATAAATATAGTTTTCTTTATATTTTTGTACAACTTTTGTTGTGTATTAGTAAATTAACGATATGTGGATCTTTTCATACACGATGTACTAGAGGATCTACAAATTCTTAAGTTATTAATATGCCACCAAAGTTATACAAAATTAAGAAAAAAAACTTTATTTACCAACAGAAATACTATTGAGTCCTCTTTCTATAATATTAACTCTTATGACAATATTACTATTTTCTTTGTCTCGGCAATCTACGTGTCTCCTTCTCCAAAGAAATTTTTTTGCAAGAATGAGACAAGTATGTCTTCATTAATACAGAGAAAATGGTAATATTTATTATAGGAGTTGTTGTTTTAGGAAAATAAAATTTAATATTATTTGTGTTGATAAATGTAGTTTTTTTTTATAGTTTTGTACAACTTTTGTAGTGTATTAGTAATTTAAGGATATATATGGATCCTTTCATACATCATGTATCAGAGGATCCATAAATCCAAAAGTTATTGATATGCCACCGAAGTTATGCGATCGACGACCAGAAGGCTCGTCTTTGCTCCAAAAAATCGATCCATGGTTAGATCACGGCTGAGCAGTGGACTGCGTGATGGCTAGATTCGACGATCCCAAGTACAAGAAAAGGTCGGAGAAGGCGAAGATAGCTAGGATAAAGGCAGAACAGTGGTGTGGTGGCTCAATTTTCATGATAGAACATTTACGTTGAATGGTATGTATTTTATTAAATATATATTATTTTAATAAAATTATAATAAAATGTTTAATTTTAACAAAAATAATAGATTTTTTTAACAGGTACAGAGAGGTGAGGATGCCAATATGGTGATTGTCTTCCTGGCCACTCACCGATGAGAGGGCCATACAGAGCTATGCAAGTATTACTTTACCTTGTGTTAGTTTTAATATAACTTAGGAAATATGCAAATATATATCCATGTCGTTAGTAAAAAAATTCCTTAGAAATTAGTAATACAATGATTGGATAGTAAGAAGTAAGTGCGTATTTTTTTAGTACGGGCATCTTAGGCTACATGAGTGGGTAACTGCTAGTGCAACTACAGTGGGAGAGGCTGCGTAAGCACCTTAATTTTTGAATTTTTTTATTTTATTTTATATGATTTATTTATTTATTAGATTATTTTTTATTTTTTATTATGACTATAGATGTACTTTGCGTAGCTTTGGTTTTTGGAACACAAGAAATGTCAATCTTTTGAAACGACCTTCATGAGTTTTAAACTATAAGGATCCACCTTCAACTTGATATATCATATTCAAATCTTTCTCCTAACATTCTTTTGACTTCGCACAACTTTGGGTCAAATTTAGGCCATTTGATTATGTATCATAATTCTAGACCTAACTTCCAACGTGAATTCGGAACTCGATATAGATCAAAACCATTTGACCCAATATATATGATTTTGATCCATTTTGAGCCTACAACACGCATGCCAATGGTGTGTCACTCAATTGAATTTCATGTGCTATTTAATCTTAAGTGACACACAAGTCGAAACTATAGACATATCGGACTCAAATCGATCACAAAAATTCCACCGACCCAAAATGAGTCCAAGTAGAATTTGTAGAGCCTATTGTAGGGTGCCCTAACTCGTAGACCTATTTTAGATTGATTTTTATGAGTTAATGGCAGCCATATTTATTTAAATCTATTTTTAAATTAATTCTATAACTACTTTCCTAATTTGACCCAATCAAATCTTTTTTAGATATACCTTTGATTTAAATCATCAAATCTCAACTGAATCCTCTCAAACCAAATCCAAATCAATCCCCACCTCCTCTTTCTCACGCAAACCCCTTCAATCTATAATGAAAAAAATAATTTATATATTTATGCTCCAGAAACCGAGCCCCTTCTATTTATTTTCTAATCTTTGTACTTTTCTTTCCAGCCAATAGAAACTCATCACCCCGACCTCTTCCGACCCTCCTATTACCTTCATCTTCACCCTAGGACACCTCCCTAACACCCTAGTACCTTTTCGAGGATCCTCAGCCCCTAATTTGGTCGATACAAGACGCGAAAGGTACCCGAAGTCGACCGAACTTGTGCTGAATTCATCATTATAGGTTAGTCGACTTGTAGACTAGGCTTCATCTACTTTTTCTCGTACGATTATCCTCAAACCAAAACTAAAAGTTACCGCTTTTGTCTAATTTAATCTTTGGTCAATGGATCACACAATTCCAAGCAGTTTGTCCGTGGCTTCGATTCTACAACAAGGTGTCCAGAATTAATGAGATCTGTTGCGAGTAGTTTTTCACCTACCTAAGGTTAGATTTGATCATACTAATATTTTTATTAAAAAACTAGACATTAAGATCTTTCCAAAGCATATCTATTTGTTAGGTTTTGAGTTCATTTGCTATTTAGAAATTCCTGACATTTGTCGTAACACCATAACTTTGAAAATTCTATATTCTTTCTATCCAAAAGTTTTAATACTTCATAAAACTCTACTAAAGTATTTGTTGTCCAAAAGTTTCAATACTTCACGTCCAGGTTCCGTAGAACCGTTCGTCCTCTCTAGGGCGTAATATCGTGTGAGCCTAGGTTGTGCTTGCGCAAGACGGGTTTAATAACGGTCGATTACAGTAGCTTAAGACGTGGTCATCGTACAGACGTCCCGAGCAGAATCAATGAATATGCAAAGACAACACAAGTATTCAAACAAAATTGTATGTATTTTATTGATATTAAAAATAAGATTACAGGAGCGCGAAGCAAAAGTTACAAGTCGCTCAAGCTCACTTTCTCTCAGAGTACAATCACTCAGCTCTCTCTCATCTCTCAATGAAAATGTTCAAGGCTTGTCACTTGCGGGTACTTCAGAGGACAATATCCATATCTTATGTCCCGTATAAGTCTAAACTCCATTCGGCCGCACGCCTAAAAATACTAAGGAACTTCGTGCCTCGACGCATGCAAGCGAGCTCCGCGCCAAACGATCTTCTACCTGTGCATGCATATAAATGCTATGTGGGTGTCAGTACATAACCGTACTGGTGGTGAGCTCCTCGCCGACCCATGCAAAACCAAAAAGTTCATTTAGTTTGTGCAACATATCCCTCTGATTGTCTTTCTAATCTTGCCTTAGGATCCATTTTAGGACATAGACTCCTGGCACATTTTGTGTCTCTAGATCATTATCGTGCTTCGTACCAATAACTTACTTATCCTTGTACTTCTAGACCATTCTCGTGCCAACAATATGATGTACCGACTCGTGCTTGCCCTTTTTACTCAAACTTTGAGACACAACAACATGGTCGTGCCATAACTCTGTTTGTGCTTCAACGTCGAGTTCGTGCCTTCCGACTCAACATGACTTCAACCGAACTTTCTCCTATGGCCCTTTCTGACTTAAACTCGAAACTCAATCCCAAAGTCATAGAACTTGTGTAGATGACTCAAACACAACGTCATATCTCGTACCGAAGTACGTGTCTTTTCTATAGCCAAGTCTTAGGCTTCATAGAACTTGTGGTGTAGACCGTGCACACACTTCGTGAATAATTCATGACATGGTTATACTCTTTGTAACTTAATCGACACCGTGTGTACTCTTCTTTACTCAATCTAAGGCATGAATGTGGATAGCTACTATGATGCCGACTCATCTATATGAAAGGCCACTAGCAATGTCAAGCTATACCCAGACTTTTGTATACGGTGACTGTTCACGTGCGAGGTGTGAGCTCCACCAAATGTCCTACAGCCTATATTGTAACGCCCACTTCAATTCGAGTAACACCATCGTTGAAGGTCGTACAATACCGATAATTCATTCTAGGCCGATATGAACCCGGTGCCTCGACGATCGTTCGAAGAACCAAATCTTGTGCACAAGTTGTCCAATGATCATGTAATGGTGTCTATCTAACTTACCATATGACTGAAATCATGTTCTTCTTTGTTCATAACCATGCTTTCCATACTTTATTGAAGATACCCAATCGAGGGACAGTCTCGGTGGCAAATGGTCACGTAAACTTTATATTCCTTGAAACCAGAAAATGGCTACTGCATAGCCTTCCTACTTGACTTGAACAAGACGTATTCCATCCGTGCCATAGATCGTGGCATACTCTATATGACAAACTGTAGAATCGTGGGACATACCACTTGAACCATCAATGAACCGTGCCTTAACCCAACTATGTTTCGTGCAACAGTTCCGCCCAAGTCATATTTTATATGACGAGCCTCGAGACCATGGGATCGTGCATGTGTTCAACTTTGAACAACCAAGTGTAGAAGCATGGAAAATATTGCTTTTAGTCCCACATCGGAAAAGAGAAAAAGAAAGGGCTCACTCCATCCAATAAATATAGCCCCATTTTCTCCTTTGAAAATGGCACCTACTTCTCTTCCTTCCTTCCAACTTGGACTCTTCCTACTATGCACCTTCGGGTGCTAAGTCGAAGAAGTCTAGGGCAGCGCGGGCTCGTCGAGCTCAGTCAGCTGTCCCAACCTCTGACCATCAGAGCGTCCGCTACGCGGGCCTCTAATGGAAAGTTGTACAGAACCGCCCGTGTCCAGCCCCCGGCGGCAAACGGATAGGATGGTTCTCAAGAGTCTTCCAACAAAGATCAAGGACAAGTACTTTTACTAGTCCCGCATCGGGGAGCTAACATGATACTTACGTACTCGTGTGCTCGAGATACCCGGGTCCACAAAGCGAGTGCAAAGGTTGATCGAGATATCCTTGGCTTGCGAGATGTGATCCTTCACAAGCACAAGGAAAGAAGGGGAGTCTCATGTGACTGAAAACCCAGAAAGCTCCATGCGGCCCATGACGATTTTTATGCGGCTCAAAATCCAGAATGCTTCATGCGGCTCAGAAAGCTTCATGCAGCCCAAAGGCAGCAGGGGGGCCTTATGCGACCCAAAATCAACAAAGAGCCCATGCGGCTCAGAGAGCTCATGTGGCTCAGAGAGCTCATACGGCTCAAGCGTCTATGCGGCTCGAATAGTTCCATGCGGCCCAGAGAGGAGCCACATAGCCCTCAACAGCTCTTCCCTTTGTCTTCTACTGTATTTAATGCCTTGACGGCTGACATCTCTGACAGTTCTGACACAAAGATATCATTATGACTCCCTCATAATGACGAACTCCTTGGGAAGCAAAGAAAATCTCTGATACGATCCCCCGAGATTCAGAAACTGCCATGCGGCCTTGACACGTGGACAATCGTATGCGGCTCAAGAAGAGACCATCATATGCGGCCCAAGCGAAGGCTCCTCCATGCGGCTCATGAAGACTAGCCCCATGCGGCTCTTGAAGGCTAGCTCCATGCGGCTCATGAAGGCCAGCCCCATGCGGCTCACGAAGATCAGCCCCATGCGGCTCATGAAGGCCAGCCCCATACGGCTCATGAAGACCAGCCCCATGCGGCTCACGAAGACCAGCCCCATGCGGCTCACGAAGGCCATCTCTATGCGGTTCACTCATACTCATGCGGCTCAAATCACTACCATGTGGCTCCAAATGTTCAAGGAGAGCCACTACCCAAGCAGCCCTGACACGTGGCCCGAACCTTATGCGGCCCAAATCTTATACGGATCAATCGTCATGCGGTTCAGATCCCCCCAGTGGCTCCTAGGACACGTGTCCTAAGCCGATCAATCTTCCAGATTTATTGCAATCAGAGATTGGGTCAAATCTCAATAATCTGGGACATGTAGCAGGAGAATAAATCAAATTTATTCGCAGACATCAGAAGATTATTATGAGGAAGATTTATTCCAATCAGTATTAATTGCTGATGAGATTTGGTGTAATCTATACTTGATGGTCCAGATTCATCACAATCAAAATTAATGGCCTAGATTGACCAATCCACAGGCCACCGCCATCTCCAAGAAGCAATCATTTGTAACTCTAATGATCACACCCTATTCCTATAAATGGCAGGGTGCCATTCCCTTGCGAGAGAGACGCACACACAGAGAGAGGAGCACATAGGAGCACTTTTCGAGATCAGAGAGAGCACCAGAGTACTTGGAGAGAAGTGCAGAGAGAGAGCGAGTGCATTTCTTCAACGCTGAGCAAATCTTCTGGAGCCAAGGCTGTACACCGATCGTCCAAGGAATAAGGCAGGGCTGCCGTCGCCTTTCCGAGCCTCTATCGTCACCCCCCAGAATCTAAAATAAATAATTATACTTTGTCTGCTGTACCTAGGCTTTCGTTCCTAGGCTTTCTTTGTACAAGCGAGTTTGTGTTGTGAGTCTAAGTTCAGTCCTTCCATAAAACTGTTCTGTACTTTTATAATCAATGGCAAACACGATGGCGACTCTGCTGGGGAAAAACTTCTCCACGGCTGAGGAGTTGGTGACGCAGTCGGATGCAGCCAAGCTTGGCTCCACGCAACAGAAGATGGTCGTCCGCTTCGACCAACAAGCGTTTGAAGAGATGCTCTCTGAAGGAAGTGCTGGTCCGATCCAGAAACGAACCCGCACAAAGAAAGCTCGCTGCGAGTGGAGGCCAAAATCATTTGCTCTCCCGTAAACTCTGGACGGGGTACTCTCTGCTACCCAAGACGGTGAGGGCGATTCTCATGCGGCTCCACTTCGAGCCGTAGAGAACTCTGCTGTCCCCAAGACCGGCAAAGGAAAGCATTACGATGCTGGACTTGCAGGGACAAAGAGCGACTCTATGCGCCCCAAGAAGAAGCCGAGCGCTCCTGTGGCCAAATCTGCCAACCACATGCAGGAGGCTCATGCAGGTGGATCTACCAGCCGCATGAAGAAAATCCATACGGCCAGATCATCCAGCCGCATAATGCGGCTGAGGCGCCCAGTCGCATGAAGAAGACCTATGCGGCTACGTCTGCCAGCCGCATACGGACTACCGAGGACAGCCGCATGACGTCTACTCCACGCGGCTCTGTCTTCGACCGCCTCTCGTATGGTCCTGATCTCTTGTGCTCCCAAGAAGATATGTCTGACTCTCTCCAGTATCACTTAGACTCTTCCTACTATGTGCCCTTACGTACTAGAGCGAAGAAGTCTAAAGCAGCGCGAACCTGGCGAGTTCGGTCCGCTGATCTGACCTCTGACTATCCGAGCGTTCCGCATACGGTTACGCGGGCCTCGGATGGAAAGTTGTACAGAACCACTCGAGTCCAGCCCCCGGCGGCAGACGGACAGAGAGGTTCGCAAAAGTCTCCCAAAATCCTGGGAGCAAACATGGTCGGTCCAGACCCATCCGACTTGCGTGAGGCTATCCTCCACAAACGCAACGAAAGAGATGATACATCGGGGTGCAAAGAGTCCTCCCACGGACGTTGTCGCACCCAAGTCATCGTCAACTGTTGCTGCAACAGCACGACGATACGAGAAGACCGGCAGTCTGTCTTTCAAAGACTGCAACAGCTATCTTCAGAAGACGAGGCACTACCCGTCGTCTCCTGCAACTCTGCTCAGAAAGTCCCCGCTGATGGAAGGGGGAAGAAGACAAATGTTCCCAGCCCGAAGATCTCAACCACTGCAACTAAAAGACTGTCGTCTAAGCGGGTGCCCACCACCGGAGTTTTCTAAGGTACTCGCTCTAAGGCGAAATCTGCTACAGTGGGAGATTCATCGTCCACAACACAGGGGGTTGCTGGGGCTGGGGGTAGCACCCCTCCGAGCCTCTACAGTAATCCGATGTTCCAAGAAGACGAGCCGGGGGAGATAACTCTCCCATCGGAGGTAGCAAACCTCAACGTCCCCGAGGATGTCCACAACTCTCAAGACGAGGCGAACTCGGAGACTGGGGGTACTGTTCCTTCCGAATCTGAATCAGAGGGGAACATACCCACATATTCCGATGACTTCTCACTACAAGGGTACGATTCGGAGGGCGCTTCCTCCACCGCTCCGTCTATCTCTCCTCATGTGAAGACGGTATTCATGACAGACAGTAGCCAAGGTGGTTCCAGCGATCGCCAACGCATCGACACGCTCGAAGCCATATTGCTTGTCTTGGTCAAATCTGTGGACGAGATTAAAGCGGCCCTTCCAACTCTGCAATGAGGGACGCCTGGCCAAACAAGCGCGGGTCCCGCAATCAATATGGACTCGAATTCAGCAGCACCGAACCCGGTCAACAATCCTCCTGAAGTAACGGTCCCCACCGCTGTGGATGAGGCCCGAAAAGTGAGAAGGGAGGTCCAGGAGCTTCGAACCATGTTCCACGCTCGAAAAAACTCTCAAGACCTCAGAATATGGCAACCATACCCTGCTGAATGGAGGAATGTCCCCTTCCCACCAAGATATATACCGTTCAACATCAATCCGTATGATGGCAAGACCACCGTAAGTCGGTACATCACTTACTTCGAGGTCACCACCGACCATCTGCCCCATGACGATGCTATTCTTACACGATTATTCATCGGGGCGTTGAAAGGAGTCGCCTTCGACTGGTACCGCAATCTGCCGGACAACTGCATCCACTCCTCCGTCGGCTTCAAGCACATGTTCTTGGAGAGATTCTACGAAGTAGGGCAGGACATCACCATGTCCACCCTCATGGACGTCGTCCAAGGGGAGAAAGAGCTGACAAGGAACTACATCGAGCGGTTCTGCCAAACCGCCATGAAGTTGCCCTCTGGAAATTCGGATTCCTCCTTGGTTGAAATTTGCCAAAAGAGACTGCTTCCAACAATCAGTCTCTGGATGGACGAAAGTCAATTCAAGGACTGGAAGACGTTTATCATCAGTGCCACAAGCGCTGAAGAACGACTGAAGAAGGCTCGCCAACTGGGATTGTACATCTCGGAGGGAGAGAACAAGGGCAAGCATCCTTACACCAACAACGACAATGGGGACAGCTCCACCAACAATCGAGACAACAAGGGCAATCAGGCTATGGTGGCCGACACAGCACAGAAACCTGAGCCAAAGCCGGCAGACAAATAATGGCCGCAAATTACTTACTCCTTCGAAGACGGTCACGTCAAGCCCATCTTAGACATGCTCATACAAGAAGACAGTATTCAGCTTCCTCCACCAAGACGGGAACTGCGGTCGGCAGAGATGGAGAACCCAAAGTACTGACATTATCACCGCTACGTCCACCATGCTACACACGACTGCTACCAGCTAAAACGGTACATCCAAAACCTCATCGATTTGAATGCTCTGGCTATCGATTTCGAAGAGGTAATTGTGGCAGCCAACATAGTGTCGGTACAATTCGGCAGCCTCCCTCCGACGGAGACTCAAGACGGTGTGGTCTCCGTCCCTTTGGCGACAATAGAGATTGCTAATCTCCCACCTCCCCGAGATCAGGATGCTGGTCTAGTGCCTCTCACCACATCACGAGAGAAAATCATGTGGGTTCATCCAGACTTGGTATCTGAAGTGACTCAGCCCACGCCATCTTCCACTGGCAAGAAGAAGAGTGGAAAAGTCAGGTCCTGCCGTACAATCTCGGCAGACATCGAAGAAGCTACAGCCGTCGTCACGCGGTCTGGGCGCAATCCCAACCTGTGGTTGACAATCCCGCTGAAGATCATCAGCCCACTACAACTGATGCTCCGGGACCGGCTCAGCCTTCGACGATCGACAAGCCTAGGCCGAGGGAGACTCGCTTTGACAAATCCCTCCGAAAAGAGGCATCACAAGGGCTGGAGAAGCCCTACAACTTTGACATCTTGGCACAATTGGCCAACACACCGGCCAAGTTGTCATTATACGAGCTCCTGAGACTCTCCAAGGATGTTCGTGCAGCTTTGAGCGATGCACTCCAAAATGCCGACGCATACCTGGCTCAAGTCAACCTCACGGGAGAAAACCTGCCTGCAGATCTCCAAGACAGCACCTGCACGGGAGCGATGCCCAATATTATCTTCACTCCGCAGGACATGCTCATCAAAACCAACCAGCATGATCGCCCGCTATACTACACTGGATACATCGGCGACATAAAGGTGGATCGAATGCACATAGATCCTGGCTCTTCTATAAGCATTATTCCGAAGGGTCTGCTACATCATCTCCACATCCCAATGCATCGCCTGACGCCTACAAGCACCGCCATCAGCAGTTTCAATTCGGGCAGGAGCTACCCAATTGGGAAGATTCGTCTGAAGTGTCAAATTGGCAACCTCCAATCCGAAGTCACCTGCTACGTCATAGATGCAGACACTTCTTACAACATCCTCTTGGGACGCCCGTGGATACACGATTATATGATCGTGCCTTCCACGCTGCACCAGTGCTTCAAATATGTCGACAAAATGGCTTCGTGAGGACGAAATTTGTCGATATCGATCCCTTCAAAGGGGTCGAATCCTACTACTCAGACTCCTGTCTGTACGAACAGTCGAAGAAGCATCTTGGTAAAAGAGATGTATAAACTCGTACCGAGACAGCCATAGGATCAGAAGAACCTCTGACGATCCACCTCCAAGCTCACAAATCGGGCAGGTCCGTACCCCTTACTGTCACTCTGCGGAAGGACGCAATCAGCCTCTCGGCATAAGAAGAGCAAATGATAATCCGGCTGCCAAGGTTCGGCCAAGTGCCAAGACCCACAACAGGGTCGCTAACAATCAGACTGTCGAGAGTCGGTCAGCCCCAAACGGAGAAGCTCAACCCCTCCGACAAGCCACTGACGATACGCCTTCCCAAGAAGGGTCGTCACCCCGATGCAAGGTCTGACACTTCTAGCGAACCAGCCACTCCTCGCCCCACTTCCGAGTACCAAACTGGGGGTCACTAGTCTGCCAACAACTCCATGCTCTGCTCCATCAGCTGAACCTCTGACGATCAAGCTGCCCAGGTCGTCCTCTCAGTCTTCATTTACACAAGGGGTAGCCGAAGAAGAACCGGAGCTAGCCAAGTATATGGCTGCCCACACTGATGTTCCCTCCGCAGATGATGTAATCCCCCTAGAAAAGATACCTTACTTCATCAATAAAGGACTATCCTTGAACTATCTCGAGCTTAATAAGCTTTGTACAATGTACGCTATAGAACACGGTATAGGCACTCACCTCCACACACAGGTGACAAATGTGCACACTGCAATCCAGCTTACTCCAGCAGAAGATGCTTACCGCATAATCGAGGGAGGGGACCACCTAATCATCTTCGGCCGGAAGGACGACCTGCATCCCTTCACCATAGAAGAAGTCGACCTTGGATCAGATGCCGGAAGACTGCTCCTGTATCTTTATAGCCTCCAATCCAAATACCTTATGCAGAAACAGGGATATGATCTTGAGACAACGTCAGGTTTGAACTACGGTACTGGACGACGATTACCTTTGAAGCCACCAGTCCCGGCAGGCAAACCACGGGACTACTATAGCAAGACTCGATGTGGATTAGGGTATGTTACACCCACGACGACCCCTGAGAGTTCAGATGAAGAATGCGACAGGCATTCACATTCGACCGGGTTACCAACTTCTGACTCTGATACCAGCATCGGAGATGTATTCAGACAAGTCTTGTCAGTCAATATGGCATTCGTCGATGCTTATGAAGAAGACGAAGACATCCCCGAAATCCTCGAGCTAGAGCCGTGGGCCCAGCAGTTGGATGCGCAATAGGAAAAGCGGTTCGAACTGAGGGAACCTCCTACTGAAGATGAGGTTATACAGGTCGACCTCGACAGCGAATCTTCTCCAAAACCAATCTTCGTCAGTAAAAGCTTAACAGACGAAGAACGAGAATCACTGCTGGAACTTGTCAAAGAATACATTGATGTGTTCGCATGGAGCTATGAAGACATGCCGGGGTTAAATCCCGATATTGCTCTTCACAAACTCAACATTCGGCCGGACGCAAAACCAGTCAAGCAACAACAGCGACGCTTCCGCCCAGGCATCATGGATGCGATCGAAACCGAAGTCAATAAACTGATAGCCAGCAGCTTCATTCGTGAGGAACAACATCCGGATTGGGTCGCCAATAAAGTACCCGTCCTCAAGAAGAATGGGAAGATTCGAATCTGCATCGACTTCCGCAATCTGAACGAGGCATGCCCCAAAGATGAATTCCCCCTCCCTATCACGGACATCATGATTGACAATATCTGCAGCTTTGAACGTATGTCATTCATGGATGGCTTCCCGGGGTACAACCAAATCAAGATGTCTCCTGACGACAAAAAGCACACATCATTCCAAACACCGATTGGCACGTATTGCTACACAGTCATGCCTTTCGGTTTAAAGAATGCTGGCGCCACATATCAAAGAGCCATGAGTATTATCTTCAGGGACCACTTACGCAAGACGGTGGAGTGCTATGTTGATGACATCGTCGTCAAGAGTCGCTGTAAGGGAGACCATCTGCAGGATCTGAGGACGGTATTCGACCTGATGCGTACGCACAATTTGAAAATGAACCCTACGAAGTCCTTCTTGGGCGTATCCAGCAGAAAGTTCTTGGGTTTCATCATTACCGCCCAGGGTATCCATGTAGACCCTGAGAAGACAAAGGCAATTATGGAGATGGGTCCCCCGAAAAATCTCTGCGAACTCAGAGGCCTTCAAGGGAGGCTAGCGTACATCAGGAGGTTCATTTCTAACCTCTCCGGGCGATGTCGGCCATTCACCCACCTCATAAAGAAAGGCGTCTCGTTCGTATGGGACGAAGAATGCCAGCGGGCCTTCGATAGCATCAAAGAATATTTGTCGAACCCTCCAGTCCTGGTGGCCCCGGTTGCTGGAAAACCATTCCTGCTCAACGTACGAGCAATGGAGCACTCTCTCGGAGCTCTGCTAGCACAAAACAACGATGCAGGCCATGAACAGGCCATATATTACCTCAGTCGAATGATGATTGGGCCAGAGCACCGATACACCGCTGTAGAGAAGGAGTGCCTTGCCCTGGTGTTCGCCATTCAGAAGACGCGGTACTATGTCACTGGACAAACAATACATGTGATCTCACGAGTCAACTCTCTCAGGATCCTCATGACTAAACCAGGGGCACTCAGCTCTCGCCTCGCTACATGGAAAATATTGCTATCCCCCTACCACATGATCTTCGTCCCACAAAAGGCGGTCAAAGGTCAAGCCCTGGCAGACTTTTTGGCAGCCCACCCGGGCTCGGAGTCGTCCAGGATATATGAAGAGATCCCAGATAAGGTCGCCGACTCGTATGCATCCTCTCACAATGATATATGGCGAATGTACCTCGACGGCGCTTCGAGAACTGGACCTAAGGACAACATCGTCGTCGGAGTCGGGGTGGTGCTGGTTTCTCCTACCGGATTGGTGATCAACCGTGCTTACTCTCTCATAGAACCCTGCTCTAACAATGTGGCCGAGTACAACGCTCTGGTCATTGGCCTCCAACTCGTAAGGGAGCTGGGGATAGAATATCTTGAAGCGTACGTCGATTCTCAGTTAATCGTCAATCAAATCCGGGGCTCATACGAAGTTTGCCACGAAGACAAGATCCCCTATCAACAAATAGCAATCAACATCATTTCGTCGTTCGAGGGGTTCTTCATCGAACACGTCCCCAGACTCTGAAATATCGAAGCCGATGCCTTAGCAGGCCTGGCCGCTTCCCTAGCAGTGCCAAATCATACTCATCAATCGGTAGATGTGATAGGCCACGAACTGGTCTGCCCCAAGAACAACGTTCAATTCGTGGCGAGTTATTCTGCCCAGACGATCGACGATGCCCCGGATTGGAGACAACCATTCATTGACTTCGTCGACTACGATATCCTGCCCGAGAACCCGAAGGAAGCTACCTCCATCAGACGGCGTTCTCTCAGATTCTTCTACGATACAGAGACGAAAATGCTGTATCGGCGATCCTACGATAGATTATTGCTTCGGTGTCTGTCAAACACAGAAGCCAAAGAAACCGTACGAGAAGCTCATGATGGCGTCTATGGGGCCCATCAGCCTAGTCCTAAATTGCAAGATCGTCTTCGCCGAATGGGCTACTACTGGCCCACGATGGTAGCAAATGCGATAGACTATGCTAGAAGGTACAAAGCCTGCCAAGTCCACGTAGATTTCATCCACCAACCATCTGAATTTCTACATCCGACAGTGGCATCCTGGCCATTCGAAGCATAGGGGATGGACATTATCGGTCCAATTACTCCACCTTCCTCCCGTGGACATCGCTTCATACTTGTGATCACGGATTACTTCTCCAAATGGGCGGAAGCTGTTTCGCATGTAGAAGTCAAGACTTCAAACATGATCAGTTTCCTTAAGCATCACGTCATCTATCATTTTGGACTGCCCCGGAGGATCATCCACGACAATGGTCCGCAGTTTGCAAGCCACGCCTTCTATCGGTTCTGCGACAAACATCGCATCCAGAATATTACTTCGACACCATACAACCCGGCAGCAAATAGTTTGGCAGAGGCATTCAACAAAATAATCATCAAACTCCTCAAGAAGTTTGTCTCTTCCAACAAATGCGACTGGAACGAGAAGCTCGGTGAATGTTTTTAGGCGTACCGTACTACAGTCCGAACAGCTACCGGGAACACACCATTCTCCCTGGTGTACGGGAGTGAGGCAGTTTTCCCATTAGAGACTCAAATACCCTCACTCCGCGTCGCCCTCACTTATCAATTGACGACGGATGATAACTACCGACGCCGACTACAAGAGTTGGAAGCCTTAGATAAAAAGCACCTCCTAGCTCAGCAAAGGATCGAACTATACCAAGCACGCATCTCCGGAGCCTTCAACAAGAAGGTCAAGATCAGAACATTCCAAGTGGACAATCTCGTTCTGGCAGTCCGGAGACCGATGGTCATGACTCACAAGATCGCCGGCAAGTTCCAGCCAAAATGGGAAGGCCCATTTATCATTGAGGCCGTATTCTCCAACGGAGCTTACCGCCTCACAAAACAGAATGGAGACTTGCTCATGTTGTCCGTCAACGGCAAGTTTCTGAAGAAATACTATGTCTAGACGACAATTTTTCAGATTTTCGAGTCACGTACCCGCTGGTACCGCTGATCTCGCCCTCACAATTTTCCAAATTTTTGAGTCACGTACCCGCTGGTACCGCTGAACTCACCCTCATAATTCTCTAGATTTTGGAGTCATGTACCCACTGGTACCACTGAACTCACTCTTACAATTTTCTACATTATTGAGTCATGTACACCGCTGGTACCGCTGAACTCACCCTCACTATTCTCCAGATTCTCGAGTCATGTACCCTCTTGTGCCGCTGAACTCACATCCACAACATCCCAGATTATCGAGTCATGTACCCGCTGGTGCCACTGAACTCACACTTTCACTATATTGAGTCATGTGCCCGCTGGTGCCTCTGAACTCACATCCCGGTCACTCTTTCAGATAGTAAGTCATGTATGATCGTACCTCTGAACTTTTTCCTGGAGGAGATCCTCCCTCATGATCCAATACCCGCACTTCCAGTGCACAAAAAAGGGTAAGCGATCCACAAATTTCTAAAACGGCCATGTCCTCATTACCTCTGAGTCGTTTCACTTCCGCCAAAAACAAATCACCTCCTACATAGAACTTCCATGTCCTCATTACCTCTGAGTCATTCTATGTACCCCCTCTTTATTGAGCCCACTCCTGCCAAGTCCTCATTATCTCTGAGTGGGAAGGCTCCGTAGAAGAAACCTTCATACTTGCCATGTCCTCATTACCTCTGAGTAAGTATGTCGGTTCCCTTTCAACCTATTATCTGTACCCACGACCGGAGTACGACTAGGATAATAGGTCCATAAATGTCCTCTGTTGACCACAAATGTCCTCTGTTGACCACAAATGTCCTCTGTTGACCATAAATGTCCTCTGTTGACCACAAATGTCCTCTGTTGACCACAAATATCCCCTGTGGAGTCCACTCCTGCCATGTCCTTATTACCTCTGAGTAGGAAGACTCCACGGCAAAACCTTCGTACTTGTCATGTCCTCATTACCTCTGAGTAAGTATGTTGGTTCCCCTTTGATCCTATTACCCGTATCCTAAGTCAGGATACGCCAAGGATAATAGGCCCACAAATGTCCTCCGTGGACCACAAATGTTGTACTAAGTCTCCTAGTACATGCGCCTCATTTCTCATCATGCCCCGGGAGCCCAGCTGCTCCATGGCATTCTTTCACCCAATACATAGAACTTCCACGTTGATAGCACCTCTGAGTTGTCCTATGTATCCTCATTCGAGTTCACTCCTACCATGTCCATATCACCTCTGAGTAGGAAAGCTCTACCATCAACCTTATATTTACCACGTCCATACCACCTCTGAGTAAATATGATGGTTCCCTCTCTCAACTTATTATCCGTACCTAAAACCAAGGTACGCCAAGGATGATAAGTCCACACAAAATCCCCAGCGGAAGTACCCAAAACTATCACGTTCATGCTACCTCTGATAGGATCTCCACACCAAAACAACTCTACTTTCCATGCTTCTTATTCAAAGTATTCCAAATTTTCAATTTGAAAACTTTGAAGGGGGTCTTGTAGAAGCATGGAAAATATTGCTTTTAGTCCCACATCGAAAAAGAGAAAAAGAAAGGGCTCACTCCATCCTATAAATATAGCCCCCTTTTCTCCTTTGAAAAGGGCACCTACTTCTCTTCCTTCCTTCCAACTTGGACTCTTCCTACTATGCACCTTCGGGTGCTAAGTCGAAGAAGTCTAGGGCAGCGCGGGCTCATCGAGCTCAGTCAGCTGTCCCAACCTCTGACCATCAGAGCGTCCGCTACGCGGGCCTCTAATGGAAAGTTGTACAGAACCGCCCGTGTCCAGCCCCCGGCGGCAAACGGATAGGGTGGTTCTCAAGAGTCTCCCAACAAAGATCAAGGACAAGTACTTTTACTAGTCCCGCATCGGGGAGCGAACATGATACTTACGTACTCGTGTGCTCGAGATACCCGGGTCCACAAAGCGAGTGCAAAGGTTGATCGAGATGTCCTTGGCTTACGAGATGTGATCCTTCACAAGCACAAGGAAAGAAGGGGAGTCTCATGTGACTGAAAACCCAGAAAGCTCCATGCGGCCTATGAGGATTTTTATGCGGCTCAAAATCCAGAATGCTTCATGCGGCTCAGAAAGCTTCATGCGGCCCAAAGGCAACAGGGGGCCTTATGCGGCCCAAATCAACAGAGAGCCCATGCGGCTCAGAGAGCTCATACGGCTCAGAGAGCTCATGCGGCTCAAGCGTCTATGCGGCTCGAATAGTTCTATGCGGCCCAGAGAGGAGCCACGTGGCCCTCATCAGCTCTTCCCTTTGCCTTCTACTGCATTTAATGCCTTGACGGCTGACATCTCTGACAGTTCTGACACAAAGATATCATTATGACTCCCTCATAATAACGAACTCCTTGGGAAGCAAAGAAAATCTCTGACACAATCTCCCGAGATTCAGAAACTGCCATGCGGCCTTGACACGTGGACAATCGTATGCGGCTCAAGAAGAGACCATCATATGCGGCCCAAGCGGAGGCTCCTCCATGCGGCTCATGAAGACTAGCCCCATGCGGCTCTTGAAGGCTAGCTCCATGCGGCTCATGAAGGCCAGCCCCATGCGGCTCACGAAGATCAGCCCCATGCGGCTCATGAAGGCCAGCCCCATGCGGCTCATAAAGACCAGCCCCATGCGGCTCACGAAGACCAGCCCCATGCGGCTCACGAAGGCCATCTCCATGCGGTTCACTCATACTCATGCGGCTCAAATCACTACCATGCGGCTCCAAATGTTCAAGGGGAGCCAGTACCCAAGCAGCCCTGACACGTGGTCCGAACCTTATACGGCCCAAATCTTATGCGGATCAATTGTCATGCGGTTCAGATCCCCCAGTGGCTCCTAGGACACGTGTCCTAAGCCGATCAATCTCCCAGATTTATTGCAATCAGAGATTAGGTCAAATCTCAATAATCTGGGATATGTAGCAGGAGAATAAATCAAATTTATTCACAGATATCAGAAGATTATTATGAGGAAGATTTATTCCAATCAGTATTAATTGCTGATGAGATTTGGTGTAATCTATACTTGATGGTCCAGATTCATCACAATCAAAACTAATGGCCTAGATTGACCAATCCACAGGCCGCCGCCATCTCCAAGAAGCAATCATTTACAACCCTAATGATCACACCCTATTCCTATAAATAGCAGGGTGCCATTCCCTTGCGAAAGAGACGCACACACAGAGAGAGGAGCACACAAGAGCACTTTTTAAGATCAGAGAGAGCACCAGAGTACTTGGAGAGAAGAGCAGAGAGAGAGCGAGGGCATTTCTTCAATGCTGACCAAATCTTCTGGAGCCAAGGCTGCACATCGATCGTCCAAGGAGTAAGGCAGGGCTGCCGTCGCCTTCCCGAGCCTCTATCGTCACCCTCCAGAATCTAAAATAAACAATTGTACTTAGTCTGCTGTACCTAGGCTTTCGTCCCTAGGCTTTCTTTGTACAAGCAAGTTTGTGTTGTGAGTTTAAGTTCAGTCCTCCCATAAAACTGTTCTGTACTTTTACAATTAATGGCAAACACCAAGGTCCTTGGGTGCCTTGACTTATGCCATCAACCATACGATTCAACTTAACCTGTGGGACGAGCAAAGGCTATGCCAAACCTTGCACCATAGAAATGTGCATTGAGACTTGTGGGGCAATTATGCTTTGCTAAGCATCGGACGGTGGGATAGTGCACGCTTTATCAAGCATTATATCGTACGACGCCTATGACTATGCTAAGTTCCTAGTCTTGTGACAACAAATATTTTTTCTTCTCCCTAGCCACAGGACGAAGGACCGAGTGCCAATTTTGAAAGCACGTCATGCACATTTCTAAGCCAACCGTGGGACCTTTCCATGTTCTAACTCAATCCGACTCAGAGCGAGATTATTCCCTTAGCTCTTTGGGTTTATTTTTTTTATTATCAAGCCTATTTAGTGCAATAAAAACTTTTATTTTATCAATGTGAAGGCAAAGCTGAGGTAAGTTCATCGAAGCCACCCACCTGAGCGAGAAGTTGCATCGACCGAACAGTACTTCGAGCAAGCCGTTGTATGGCTAAGTCCAAACGCCATTGGCATTTTGATTCATTCGATTGAACTGAGAGGGACGACACATTACATTATACACCACACAAAAAAAAGTTCCATCCTCGAAACTTACTGAGTACACACTCATTGACTACTCCTAAACATGGGTTTGTTATGTTCGTCGCGTACACGGACAACTTAGTTCTAGGGCAAATCACCCGAGCGATATTCTTAGTACATTTCGAATCCAACGATAGAACTACCATCAAGATTTTCTTTTGTAACACACGATTTCAAAATTCTCGATACCTTTCCGTTCCTTTAGTCCCACCTGAATTTAACGTATCACTTAGTTGGATCGTGTATATATTCATGGCATCCCCGAAATAAATGCATTTCAACCAAGCCTTGTGATAGAGAATCTGCCATTACCACTCGAGTCGGATCCTGCACATATTTAAGGCATCCCCGAAATATAAGCATTTCAGCCGAGGCTCGTGAGTGGTGTCTTCACATAATTGAATCATTATATTCACCAATACTATTATCCAATCTTACCAATCCTCAAGATCAATCGTACGGATGCTACCTCTCGAAACATGGACGTCTTGTCTAACCGCTAGGCTATCTCTCCAGGCTAAAGTCAACATCAGTATTAGAATCACAGTCCCCGAACAATAATATCAACACTGACCTTAATCCTAAGTTCAAACCTAAGTTGATAGTACGGGGCTTTCTACCCAAGCTTGCTTCACTCAGATTTCTAAATATCGAGTCATGATCATGCTACTGACATTAAGACATTCATCATACGGGGTCCGAGTCTGTTTAGCAAAGCAATCCTATGGTAAGCTTAGTTCAACCAAATCCTCAGCATATCAATATCGTGCATCTAAACTAACAATTCGCATAGTCTATCTTGTTGTCCTATTCAGCCATGGTCAAACCAATTTTGATAATTGAGCGAAAACTCCGAGGTCGATATGAAAAGAAACAGAACATTGCAGATCTCGTCGCTACAAAATTTTAATACTTTATTCTGTATTTTTCTTTTATTGATTCTAAATAAATTTTGTGTCGGAATCATTGGCAATTAGAAGTTCATCTCTTAACAAAAAACTAAACCAATCATTGACCCAAAACCAAACAAAATCCAAAATCCAAAAATGACCAGAAGCCCTAGTAATCGATTTTGGCCTGTGTTCTGTCCGAACTCGGTCTGAACTCGGTCCCCCTTTGATCACTCCTGGTCAGCAGCATCCCCTAGTCTTTTGGATCTCAAATGTTCAAAAATATGAACGTTAGCCTACCGAGTTCTACCCGAACTCTGTCCTAGAAAATCCTATTAAAAGAGAAGAAATTGCCATTTCTATTCATTCATTCAATCTTTATCTTTTCTATCTATTTCTAAGCTTTCTATTCTATTTACAAAGCTTCAATCTTCAAATCTCCAAGATAACTAATATTCTTCTAGTATCGGTGGTTTTCGATTAGGAGTTTTCGAGTTGTACAAGCTTGGCGTATAAAAACTTTTCTCAGAAAAGGTGTTATTGAAGTTCGATCATGGGCTTCGGATAAAAATACGACGGTGTTGAAGTTGGCGTATTCTTCGGTATAAAGCACGCGGTGTAATCTCTATTCAAAATAGTGGATTATAGCGAGCAAGAGTTCTTGCAAAATTGACTAGTCCTCTCAGAGGAAAATCAGTATGAACCTTTTGTGTCAGCGTATTGCTTTCTTGCCTCCACTATATTTATTGCTTCACTTTGTATTTCAAGTTTATTTATATTTGCTTCACCTGCTTAAGTTTATAATTGATAATTATTTTTTGTTGCACTCTATTCATCCCATCTAGAGGTGCCATCGATCCTACAATTGGTATCAGTGCACAGTTTATCTCTAGTCGGATTAAAACTCCTTGAGATATGGCATTCATATATCCAAGAATGGTGAAGGCCAATCAATAAAAAGGCCACCCCTATTTGATGGCACAAACTACACGTACTGGAAGACACGTATGAGCTTTTACCTCAAGTCTCTTGATTTTGATTTATGGTCGATTGTCATAAAGGGTTATAAGAAACCACTACCTATTACGGTAGAGGGTGTTCTAGTAGAAAAACCATTCGACAGATATACCAACAACGAAAAGAAACAAGCTAGTCTTGATGCAAAAGTCATTAATATTTTATTTTGTGTTGTTGATAGAACTGAGTTTAACAGAGTTTCAACATGTGTCACGTCTCACAAGGTTTGAAAACTTCTTGAGGTTACTCATGAAAGTACTTCACAAGTGAAGGAGTCCAAAATCTCACGACTAACACAAGAGTATGAGGCTTTCAAAATAAAGCTTAATGAGACTATCACAAATATGTTTACTCAGTTTCTAGATATTGTTAATCCTTTATCTTCTCTTGGAAAAGAATACAGCAATCATGAGAAATTTGAAAGGTACTTCGCGGGCTAACCAAGAAATGGAATCTTAAAGCGATAGCCATTATTGAAGAAAATGATCTCACAATAATGACTCTTGAAATCCTTATGGAAAAACTCATGACGCATGAGCTAAACCTTAAAGATTTTGAAGAGTCAGCTCCAAAAGAGAAGGCAATAGCATTCAAAGTGAACCACAAGACAGCCTCCAATGATGAAAGTGAGCCAGACAGCTCAGACAATAAGCAAATAGCCCTTAGGACAAGGAACTTCAGAAGATTCCTCAGATAAGAGAAGTCGAACAAGAAGAAGAAAGATTCTAGAGACGACGAAGAACCTATCTGCTTCAGCTGTAAAGGAACATGTCACATCAAGAAGGATTGTCCTGTTATAAGAAAGGGAAGCAGGCATGATCAGATAAGCAAGATAAGGTCTTCAAATAGAAACGATGCTAACACTAGCATCTGGTGTGAAAGCGAAGCTAGTGACTCTGAAGAAAAGGAGAAGCCTCACAACACAGCAAACCTTTGCTTTATGGCTACAGTTGCTAAGGTAATATCAAACCCTCTCTATGAAGAATTTACTTTCGATGAACTGTCTGATGCTTTCACTGATCTGCTAGAAGATCAGAGAAAAATGATAGATATGTACAAAAGTGCTAAGAAGGAGGTAAAATTTGTGCAATCTGAGTTTTCAAAGAAATCTCAAATACTAGAAGATATTAGAGATTCTTCTAGTGACACAAATGAGATTACTTTTCTAAAGTTAAGCTTGCGTGAAACTCTTGAAAAGCTTAGGAAAGCCAATCAAGAAAATGTTAAACTTAACGATCTCTATGAATTAGAGAAAATGAAGTATAGTTTTGCTACTCAGAGAATAGATGCACTCACGGCCAAATATAATGAAGCCTGTGACGTCTCTAAAAATTTAGAGATCAAATTGGGTAAATAGGTTGTCAAACCTATAGCTCAGGTGAACATAAGTCACAAGGCTAACACAAACACAACACTACCAACACTGCTAGAACTGTCAGAAGCCATGCATATATGTATACCTTTTCTCATAATAAGAAAGCACACACATCTTCAAAAAAACATATACATGATTTTTGAACTACACCAAGCATTAATACTTCTGCTACATGCCACTATTGTGGTATAAAAGGGCATGTATCACACTAGTGTAAAATTAGAAAGCTAGTAAATTCGAATATATATGTATGGGTTCCAAAAACTAACATATCACGACCCTCAAGAAAGTGGGTACCAAAGATTACATCTTCAACTTGTATTTTAAGTGGACTTTTCTCCTCCCACTAGAAGTAAGTGGATTCTCAATAATGGTTGCTCCAGGCACATGACGGGTGATAACACATTATTTGTAACTCTATCGACGAAGAAAGAAGGCTATGTCTCCATTGAAAACAACCTTAAAGGAAATATTATTGGAATTGGTGACATAGGTACTTCTTCCTCACCAATTATCAAAGATGTATGTTTAGTAACGGAATTAAAACATAACCTATTAAGTATTAGTCAACTGATTGATCATGGTTATGGAATTAATTTTGTTAAGAATAAATATTTTGTTTATGATAAAACTTTTGGAATAACTTCGTTTGAGGGAATAAGAGAGGACAACATATATGTACTATATCTGTCAGAAAAGACTAATAGTACAGGGAAGTGTCTGTTCACAACTCTAGACGAAAGCTGGGTATGGCATATGCATCTTATACATGCAAACATGGACACTATTGCAAGATTGTCCACTAAGAAACTGGTAAAAGACTTACCTGATATTCACATTTAATAAAGATATAGTCTATACCGAATGTGAAAATAATAAGGCATCTAGATCATCTTTTAAATCAATAATTGTTGTAAGTATCTCTAGACCTCTGCAATTACTTCATATGAATTTATTTGGACCAAGTAGATTCTCCAGTCTTGATGGTAAGCGATATGTTTATGTGATAGTTGATGACTTTTCACGATATTCTTGGGTTTACTTCTTGCAAATAAGAATGAAACATTTTCTGAATTTGTATCTATTTGTGAAAAAGTACAAAATGAGAAAGGATTCATGATTACTCAGATACGAAGTGATCATGGAGGAGAATTCGATAACCATGAGTTTAAATCATTTTGTGATTCAAATGGGCTATCACATGAATACACTTGTCCTAGAACTCCTCAACAAAATGGCGATATAGAGACGAAGAATAGAACTCTTGGCGATATGGCCAGAGTTATGCTAAACCAGCATAATCTTCCAAAATACTTTTGGGCATAAGCTGTTTATACAGCATGCCATGTTTTGAATAGAGTTCTGATTAGACCCATCTCTAAAAAGACTCCTCATGAATTATGGTTTAATAGAACTCCTAACATCAGCTATTTCAAGGTCTTTGGTTGCATATGTTTTTTTTAAATACAAAAGACAACTAGGAAAAATTAGACAAAGAGTAAAGGCATTTTTTGGGGTATACGACAAAGAGTAAAGGCTACCGGGTATTTAATAAGAGATCATTGGTTGTTGAAAAGTCAGTAAATGTCACATTCTATGAGCTGAATAGTCAACGTAGTGACGATAGTGACAATGAAGAAGAGAAAACTCCCTTCAACAGAACACCAGAAGATACACCATCCACGTCCTATCTGGAAAGTCTGCCGAAATAATTACGGGTTATGCCAGACCATCCGGAAGAACTGGTAATAGGTGATGTATCAAGAGGTGTAAGTACTCGCTCAAGAACAAGAGAGATAGTTTTTAATGTTGCTTTTATTTTTAAAATAGAACCTAAAAATATTTTAGAAGCTTTTAATAATAAATTTTGGATTTTTGCGATGCAAGAGGAACTAAACCAATTTGAATGGAATCAAGTTTGGGACTTGTTCCCAGACCTATTGAACATCCGATCATTGGTACCAAATGGGTGTTTCAAAATAAATTAGATGAGAATAGTTCAGTCACACACAACAAAGCACGTCTAGTAGCTCAATGTAATGCCTTGTCCCGCTCTGCTCAATCGGAGGAATCGAAATGCCAACGCCGTTTGAACTTAGCCATGCAACGGCTGCTCGAAGACCCGCTCGGTCGGGTGTCTCCACGCTCGGGTGGATAGCTTTCGTGAACTTGCCTCAGCTTGGCCTTCACACTAATAAAATAAAAGTTTTCAACTGCACAAGTAGGCTTGATAATAAAATATATGCATTCACATAGCTAAGGGAATAATCCCAACTTAGGTCAGACTGAGTTAGAATATAGAAAGGTCCCACGATCGGCTTAGAAGTGTTGTAGGATGTGCTTTCAAAATGATACTTGATCCTTCGTCCCGTGGCTTGGGAGAAGGAAAATTGGTTTAAGTTGCCATAAAGTTATGAACTTAGCCTAAGTCATAGGCGTCGCACACATAAATGCTTGATAAAGCATGTACGGTCCCATCGTTCATACTTAGCATAGCTAGAGTATCCCTTAAGTCTTAGTGCTTATTTCTATGATGCAAGGCTTGGCATCGCCTTTGCTCGTCCCAACAGTTAAGTTGATGTACGATTGAGTTAGGTAAAAGTTATGATGATTTATCGAAGTCATTCAAAGCAATGTCTCACGCTTTCTGCGTTGTTAAGTCACCTAGTCCCACGATCTCAAGGCTTTTTATATAAAGTATGACTTGGGCAGTAGTGTCACATAGAACACAAGTCGGTTTAAGGTACGAACCACAGTTGGTTCAATAAAAAATTAGCCACGGACTATGGCACAAGAAGAACACGTCTTGTTCAAGTTATGCTTGTCGGCTATAAATTAGCCATTCATGAGTTAATTCAATAAGAGTATGGAAACACTGATAATATATCGGGACTATAGGTCAATTGCCAAGAAAAAATATATCGGGACTATAGGTCAGTCGTTGAGAAGAAATATATCGGGACTGTAGGCCAGTCATCGAGAAAAGACGTTGGGACTGTAGGTCAGTCGTCGAGACAACCCTGGTTTGGGCTCTACAAAAGAAGTATGGAAAAGAAAAGAAGCAAACCAAAGGAGAGTAAGTTGTGACGGTTAGGCCATGCATTTACGTTGAGTCTAGAAGTTCTTGCAGATGCATAGTCATGGACAACTTGTCCACAAGGTTTTGTGCCCACGATTAGGTAGCCTGGGGCCACAGGACCATATTGGCCTAGAAGGGAAGCAAGGAAGTTAGGCAAGAACACATCGTCGGTGATTCGAGGACTTGAGCATGGCTAGCTACCTTTAGCTGTAAGGGTCTCGTCTGTACCACCTACATATCCAAAATGGCTTGAATTGCATGTGACCTTTCATATAGAAAAGTTGGTGTACTGAGTGGCAATCCGCATGAACGGTATCGGTCGAATCAAAGAGAGTGTAAGCATGACACAAATAGAGTGAAGTTGGTATGCACGGTTGCAATACAAGTCTTAAGAAGCCTAAGATTTGGCTATAGAAAAGACGTGTGCTTCGGCACGAAAAGTGGCATCGAGTGTTAAGTCGTTGGCATAGAGTTGCATAAGTCAGACTTGAGTCATTTTGAGTTAAGTCGAGAAGGGCCGTGAGGCAAGTTTGGTTAAGTCATGCTAAGTTGTGAGGCACGGCCTTGATGTTGAAGCACGAACCAAATCGATGACATGAATCACGTTATTGTGTCCCAAAGTATGGGCCATAAGACAAGCACAAGTTGGTACGTTGATATTGCAAGTACGAGAATGGTCTAGAGGCAAGGATGAGAAAGTTAGTGCAATAGCACGACGATAGTCTAGAGACATAAATAGGCTATGCGTCTATGTCCTAAAATTGATCCTAAGGCAAGAATAGAAAGACAAACATAACGGGATTATACTGCATAAAGTAAATAAATGTGTCAGTTTTGTATGGGTGGACGAGGAGCTCACACCACCAGTATAGTTGAGTACTGACATCCACACAGTTTTTATGTGCAGGCACAGATAGAAGCTCGTTGGCACGAAGCTGGCTTGGATGCGTCGAGGTATAGAGTTCCTTGGCATTTCGAGGCATGCGGCCAGTTAGAGTCGAAACTTATACGGGACATAATGTATGGATATCACCTATCTGAAGAATCCAATGGCTTGTCAAAGTGTATTGGGAGAAGAGAGAGCTGTGTGACTTATAATCAGAGAGAAAAGTGAGCTTGAGGGACTTATAATCTTGGCTACGCGCCTTTGTAGTCTTATGTTCTTTATTAATAACGACTCTGATTTTCTTTCAATGTTTATGTTGCCTTGTATATTCAATATTTCTACTTGGGACTTCTGTGCGACGACCCCGTCGCAAGCTGTTGTAATCGGCCGTTATAAAACTGCCTTGTACGAGCACAATCTAGACTCGTGAGGCTTCATTCCTTTGCGAGGACGATCGGTCCTAAACGACCGAGGTGTGACATAATGGTATCTGAGCACGACTTTATGTCCTTGGACTTTCGATTGAATTTTGTAACTTCGATGATGTTTCGCAAACTCTAATGTTCCGCAATCGATATCGTTGGTGCGTACTCTCTGTCAAATGCCCCACGAGATGTTCATATAATAACTCTATATATTTTGAAAAAATATTATGACGGAACAATTGGTTGAAAAAAGTTAACTTCAAGTAAGAACGGTAGGCTAAGTCAAGCTTGGCATATATGCCAAGAATTGAGTCGACCTTAGAAAAAGTCATGTACTAACTCGAATTGTTTCAAATAGGATCAAAATTGACTTGACTTATAGAATACGGGATGGCTATCGATAGGGGTGCCATCAAACGATGTTATCATCAACGCGATATAAATGAGCGTGCTTGGATTTTGAGAACGGTTCGAACGAAAATTTGAAATAATCAGATGAAGAATCAAAACTTGTCTCGAGGATTTGTCGAATGACTTCATCCCTGAGTGGCGTACGGAATAGCCTCGGAGATGTCGATCGATTGAGGATACGGGATGCCAACGAGTCTATCAGCAAGCGACGAGTACACAAAGCGAAAGAGGGAAAATGACATGCATCAGATTGGGATTATGCTGAGTGCAAAATGCAAAGTAATAAGAAAAGATAGATTGAATCAAAAAAAAATTAAGGTGTACGAACGGATGAATCGATTGAGGAAATCGATCGAGAAAATCAATATGAATCGTCTATGAAAAGTTAGAATGATTGGATGATAGCGTGCATGGGAATGATTTGAATATTTGAGAATGACTCTAAGGATTGGAATAGATGTTGCTCGATGACTTGGGTTAACATAAAACGATACGACTTGAGAAAATATGTTACTTGATGATTTAAATAGACAGACGAACATATGTGACTTTGGGGCTTCAATAATATGATCACGTAACTAATTCGAGAGATAATGATCGAATTTGGATCTTGAATGTCGAGAAGATTATGGTATATCCAATTCGGATGATAGCATCAGTTGTACGACTCAAAATTTGTTGTAAAGGAAGATCATCGGGTTATGCATATCATCGATTGTATTGAGACATATCAAAGATCGATGTGCGATAACTCGGGGGTACTCTGATTCAAAGAATGACAATTGTGTAAAGTGTTATTATTTTGATGGATGTTATACTTGAGATTTTGATTAAAATGAATGCTTGGATGAAAATGATCGTGTCTTGATTTCTTTGATGATAACCACAACGTTGACGATCTTGTCTTGCACGAGCACAACTCCAGCCCTGCACATGCGTCATGTCGAATTTGGGGCGATCGTTCCGTGTGAACGCTGACATGGTGATTCACGTCGCAGGAATGATGGAACTCTGGAGATCAAGGCATGGCTATTTGGATTGGTTTGACATGTGCTTTGATGCGAAGGTGAATTCGAGGATTGGTCAAACTTGTAATTGACGATTAAGTAAACTTGAGGATTGAGTAGATCCAATCTATGTATTAAGAATGAATTAGTCTAGACATAATGTAAGAGTTACGTCCCGATGAGAACGATTATCTTGTGGGAGCATTGGCATGGTAATTTCATGTCCACTACGGATAATTAGACTTGTATGAGATTGGGACATGACATATGGCGACCTTATGGTCGATTACGTGAATTGTGATGAACGACTTAGGGAATATGGAATGTTAATTATGGTTTAGCGATAAATTGTGTCATAGCATGCTTGACTTGGGAAGGATGGAAAGGCAGATTATATCGAACGCGTTCGAAGAAATAGACTACGCAAATTGCTTGTTGGACGAGCACTATTGATATGTCAAAAAATTGGTTGAACATGACTTACCGCAGGATGGCTTTGCTGAACGACTCGGACCCCTTGGACCAAGTGTTGTAAGTATGAATAAGAGGAATCTATGCTCGAAGTTTAGAAATCGGAGTGATACAAGCTTGGGTAGAAAGTTGCATATTATAAACGTTGGTTTAACCTTAGGTTTGGGGTCAGTGTTGATATTACTGTTTGGGAACTATGATTCCAATACTGACGGTTGACTATAGCCTGGAAGGATAGCCTTGTGGTTAGACAGACATTTCGGTACGAAGAGAGAGGAATTGTGGAGACACCACTCACGAGTTTTGGCTAAAATGCATATATTTCAGGGATACTTGAATATGTCCACAATCCAACTCGAGTGGTGATGGCGGATTCTCTATCACGAGGTTTGTCTAAAATACACGTATTTTGGGGATGTCTAAAATATGTGCATGATCCAACTAAGTGATACGCTAAATTCAAGTAAGACTAGAGGAACGACAAAGTATCGAAGATTTTGAAATCGTGTTTCGAAGAAATATTGATGGTAGTACGATCATTAGACGAACTTGAATATTGGTTGATCGGGTGGTTTGTCTAGAACTGAGATTATTTGTGTGCGCGACGAGTGTAAGTTACCCAAGTCGAGATATAGTTGTTTGTGTCGAAAGATAACTAAAGCACGAACATGGCTCAGATTGAAGAAACATATAGGTGGAATGTGTGCGAGAATCGTTGGATGTTGAATCAAGTTATAAGTCGATAAGTGTATTCAGTTAGTTTCGAGGATGAAACTTTTTCTTAGTGGTGTATAATGTAATGCTCCGTCCCCCTCAGCTCAATCAGAGGAATCGAAGCGCCAAAGGCATTCAGACTTAGCCATACAACGGCTACTCGAAGACCCGCTCTGTCGAGGTGACTCCTTGCTCAGGAGGGTGGCTTCGGTGAACTTGCCTTAACTTGGCCTTCACACTTATAAAACAAAAATTTTCAAATGCACAAATAGGCTTGATAATAAAATAGATGCATCCACATAGCCAAGAGAATCATCCCAACTTGGGTCAGACTGAGTTAGAATATAGAAAGGTCCTACGATCGGCTTAGAAGTGTTGCACGATGTGCTTTCAAAATAATACTCGATCCTTCGTCCCGTGGCTTGGGAGAAAGAAAGTTGGTTTAAGTTGACATGAAGTTATTAACTTAGCCTAAGTCATAGGCTTCGCACGCATAAATGCTTGATAAAGCATGCATGGTCCCAACGTTTGATACTTGGCATAGCCAGAGTATCGCTTAAGTCTTAGTGCATATTTCTACGATGCAAGGCTTGGCATAGCCTTTCCTTATCCCAACGGTTAAGTTGTTACACGATTGAGTTAGAAAAAAGTTATGTCGGCTTATCGAAGTCATTCTAAGCACTGTCCCACGCTTTCTGCGGTTGTTTAGTCACCTAGTCCCACGATCTCAAGGCTCGTCATATAAAGTATGACTTAGGCGGTAGTGTCACATAGAACATAAGTCGGTTTAAGGTATGTGCCACAGTTGGTTCAATAAAAAGTTAGCCACGGACTATGGCGCATGAAGAACACATTTTGTTCAAGTTATGCTTGAAGGATATCAATTAGCCATTCATGAGTTAAGTCAATAAGAGTATAGAAACACTGAAAATATGTCAGGACTGTAGGTCAGTCCCCGGGAAGAAATAAGTCGAAACTGTAGGTCAGTCACCGAGAAGAAATATGTCGAGACTATAGGCCATTTGCCGAGGAAAGATATCGGGACTGTAGGTCAGTCGCCGAGACAACCCTGGTTTGGGCTCTACAAAAGAAGTATGGAAAAGAAAAGAAGTAAACCAAAGGAGAGTAAGTTGTGATGGTTAGGCCATGCATTTATATTGAGTCTAAAAGTTCTCATAGATACGTGGTCATGGACAACTTGTCGACAAGGTTTCGCGCCCTCGATTCGGTAGCCTAGGGCCACAGAACCATATCGGCGTAGGAGGGAAGCAAGGTTGTTAGGCAAGAACACGCCACCGATGATTAGAGGACTTGAGTAGGGCTAGCTATACTTATCTACAAGGGTCTCGTCTGCACCACCTACATGTCCAAGATGGCATGAATTGCTAGTAACCTTTCATATAGATAATTTGGCTTGCTGAGCGACAATCCGTATATACAGTGTCGATCGAATCAAAGAAAGTACAAGCATGGCATGAATAGAGTGAAGATGGTATGCACGATTGTAATACAAGTTTTAAGAAGCCTAAGATTTGGCTATAAAAAGACGCGTACTTCGGCACGAAATATGGGGCCGAGTGTTAAGTCATTGGCATAGAGTTGCATAAGTCAGACTTGAGTTATTTCGAGTTAAGTGAGAAGGGTCGTGAGGCAAGTTTGGTTAAGTCATGCTAAGTTGTGAGGCACGACCTCGATGTTGAAGCACGAACCACGTCGATGATACAAATCATGTTATTGTATCCCAAAGTATGGGCCATAACACAAGCACGAGTCGGTACGTTGATGTTACAAGCACAGAAATAGTTTAGAGGCAGGGATAAGAAACTTATCGGTATGATAGCACGATGATGGTCTAGAGGCACAAATTGGCTAGGCGTCTATGTCTTAAAATCGATCCTAAGGCAAGACTAGAAAAACAATCATAAAGGAATTATGCTGCACAAAGTAAATAAAGTGTCGATTTTGTATGGATGGACGAGGAGTTCACACCATCAGTACAGTTGAGTACTGACGCCCACACAGTTTTTATGTATAAGTACAGGTAGAAGCTCATTGGCACGGAGCTCGCTTGGATGCGTCGAGGCATAGAGTTTCTTGGCATTTTGATGCGTGCAGCCGGTTAGAGTCAAAACTTATATGGGATATAATATATGGACATCGCCTATCTGAAGCATCCTCTGGCTCGTCAAAGTGTATTGAGAGAAGAGAGAGAGTTGTATGACTTGTAATCAGAAAGAAAATTGAGCATGAGTGACTTGTAATCTTGGCTACGCGCCTTTGTAATATTATGTTCATTATCAATAAAGATTTTGATTTTGTTTCAATGCTTGTGTTGCCTTGTATATTCAATGTTTCTGCTTGGGACTTCTGTGCGATGACCCCGTTGCAAGCTGTTGTAATCGGCTGTTGTGAAACTGTCTTGCACGAGCACAATCTAGGCTCGTGCGGGATCACATCTCTACGAGGACAATCGGTCCTACGGGATCGGGGCGTGACACTTAAGGCTATAATCAAGAAGAAGGCATTGAATATGATGAGACGTATGCTCCAGTTGCTAGACTAAAGTCCATTCAAATGCTTTGTGCTTTTGTAAGTTTTTATAGTTTCTAACTCTTTCAAATGGATGTCGAAAGTATTTTTTTTAAAATAGTTTTATAAAAGAAAAAGTTTTTGTAAAACAACATCCTGGATTCGAAGATTTTAAAAATCTAGATCACTTATTCAAGCTATGTCAGGCTCTCTACAATCTCAAACAAGCACCTCATGCATGGTATGAGCGCCTTAGTTTCTTCTTGCTTGAACACGTGTTGTCAAAAGGGAAGGTTGATTCTACTCACTTTATAAAATCCTTGGATAAGAATATTTTGTTAGTGCAGATATATGTAGATGATATAATTTTCGGATCAACTAATGAGATGTTATGTAACGAATTTGCTAAGTATATGTAGAGTAAATTCGAAATGAGCATGATGGGAGAACTAACATTCTTCCTCGGGCTACAAATTAAGCAAAGCTCACAAGGGATATTCATCAATCAAGCAAAGTAAACAAAAGACTTGCTAAAGAAGTTTGACATGGACAATGTCAAACCAATCGGCATACCTATGGCAACGTCTACAAAGCTTGATATAGATTATAGTGGTACACTAACTGAAATACGTAAGTATCGAGGTATGATTAATAGTTTACTTTATTTAACTGCTAGTCGATCTGACGTCATGTTCTCAGTATGTTTATGCTCACGATATAAGGCTTGTCCTAAAGAATCACATGTGAGCGCCTTTAAGCGTATCCTACGATACCTTAAAGGAACTTTGGCGACTGGTCTTTGGTATCCCAAACCTGATTTGTTTGACCTGATAGGTTACTCGGACGCAGCTTTTGTCGAATGCATGCAAAGTCGATCGTAAAAGTAGCAGTGGCACATGTATTTTCTAAGAAACTCATTAGTCTCTTGTTTTTTCTAAGAAATAAAATTTTGTAGCATTATCAACAATAGTAGCTGAATATATAGCCGCAGGACGTTGTTGTGCTCGAATTTTTTGGATGAAATAAACTTTGGAAGACTATAAGTTATCGTTTAATCACATTCCTATTTACTACGATAACAATAGCTCCATTAATCTCACGAAGAATCCGATATGTCATTCACGTACTAAACACATAGAAATTAGACATCATTTTCTTAGAGATCATGTTTTACAGGGAGATATTAACTTAGAATTTGTTGACACTGAACATTAACTGGCTGACATCTTCATAAATCTCCTGGTTGAATACCGTTTTAACTTTGTGAAAAGAATTAGAAATTTTGGATGTTGAAATAATATAATTAAATATTATTTGATTAAAACTCATAAATTCGTTAAAAATATTTTGGTTATAAGCCGAAAGGGTCCTTCTGTTACGCAGGTGTAAATAGCCTGAAGCGATACGGTATACTAGTCTTCAGACTACAGTTAGCTGAGATCTGGCCCCTACAGCTAACCCGAGATATTCTATACGATTTATGTTTTTTTTAATGAATTATATATTAATTATTTATTTTAAATCAATTATTACTAATTAATTTTGCATTTATGTTAAAATCCTATCACAAACTTTCCAATTCTGCCTGATTACCAAGTGATCGAACTTGGTCCGGGTGAATCAGAACATAAGCTAGACAGTCGAGTCTCCTCTTTATTTAAACCCCCTATATCATCATCTTCCACACCAAGCCACCAAAATTTCTACCAAAAACCTTAACCCTAACTTCTTAGTTCTCTTTCCTTCAAGCCTTTCAAGCTTTCAAATCTTGGAATCAGAGCTCTCTCGAAGTTCTCTTCAACTGTCTACCATCAATTTCGGTATACTTTCACTTCTTTCATCCTTTTTCAATTTCTGTGGCTCCAAAAATTTCTATTTCTTCCAAAAAAGAAAAGTTGATGAAGGTCCGTCCTCAGCTCCTCACGAGGCGACCCCTTTTTCATTTTTTTAGTCCCTCCAAACCGGATGCGACTTCTATAATGATTTCATATTTGTGTCACAAGATACATCAAATGAGTAGTTTACTGACTTTCATCAAAGAAAGATTTGTCCTGGATCTCCTATCAATTTTATATTATTTTCTGATCATGCAAATGTTTGTGAACACCATCAGTTGCTAGATCTTGTTCAATCATTTTTTTCCTATATATTCCAATGTTATCCGCATGTTTTATTGCAACTTATCGGTCACTAACGGCAAAGTGAAATCAAAAGTTGGTGGAGTTGATATTGACTTTGATGCCGATGATTTGGCTATCATACTTCACATTCCCAATGTTGGAGACGCATTAGTTGATATCACCTCAGTCCAATTTCTCGAAGGGACACTTTTGATTCATTTTGCGACTCATTATGTGCCCCAAACTCCAGGCCTAAAGGCACTCTTCGTCCCAAACACTTGAACAACTATTTCTATGACCTTCATAGCATGATATTCTTCACCATCATTCCAAAGAATACCGCCACTGACGAGATCTCCTACTTAGAGCTTTCTGCTATCTATCATCTCTATTTTTATGTTCCCTTCAGTTTGCCTAAGGTGTTCATCGCTGCTATGGAACGGTGTCGCAAGAAACCGCGACGACTACTTCATACGATGTATCTACCTTATATATTTCAGTACTTTGAGGTTATGCTTGAGGATTGTCCATAGGATGGTGCTCCTTCTTATCTTCATCACAATCGTCACACTGCTCCTACTCCAGCCGTTCAGGCTCCTCCACCTCCAGTTGACCCATCAGCTGCTCCTACTTATCCTCCCAGTGGTGTTACTCTTGAGTCACTAAAAGCTCTCATGATGGATCAGTTTTGGTCAATGGACTTTCGTACCACCCTTCAGCTTTATCCCATCTCCAACTTTGTATGGGATATGTCATACAGTCTTGCTCACAATCCTAGTGGTCCTAACCCTTTGGTTCGTGATCCCACCAGACTTGTATATCGCAATGATGATCTAGAGGCTCAGCGATTCTTTGACCCTGCTACTGCCCATTATGATCCCAATCGTTCTGTTGAGACTGGTACTTTCAGGGTGGCAGGTGCTGACGATGATGATGATGATGATGAGGATGATGATTGAGGATCTATTTCCTCGTGATAGACTATCACTAGTTATATTTTTAGTGTGACTATGTATTAGTGATAAATGCTTCTTTCAAGCATTATCAGCTTTAGTTTATTTTCCTAGTTATATTAACTCTATCTATTTCAGTTTCTATCAGTATTCCCTATTTTTAGCACTATGCATCTTGTGTTAATGTTTAATGTTATGCTCTAATCTTGATTAAGCTGAGTACTGCAATTTACTTATATCTTTTTGATTACATGAAAAAACGAGGGAGTAGATAGATACTTACAACTTTTACTGCTTAAATTGTTTATGACAATTTTTTGTTTGGAGATATTGTTTGTTTTTCTAGACATTCATAAATATTCAGCCGACATGTTTTGTTACAAGGGAGTAATGTAGAAGCATGGAAAAGAACAGGAAATTCCATACGGCCCAAAATAGAGGGAGTCTCATACGGTTCAAAGAATCTCTTAAAGCTTCATGCGGCTCAAGAGCCCTTTAGAGCTTCATGCGGCTCAAAAGTCCTTTCGAGCCTCATGCGGCTCAGAAATCCCCATATCTCCATGCGGCTCTATGCAGCGGCCTCAATTAAATGCTCATTTAATACCATATGGCCCTATGCGGTTCGCCTCTACAGCTGGCCATCAAGCAGCGGCCTCATTTAATGCTCTGACATAACACGGCAGCTCTGACATAAAGGTAAATTGACAGCTCTGACATAAAGCAGTAATGATGACTCTGGCAAAATGGCGCGCTCCTAGGGAAACGAAGAAAATCTTTACAGCTGGCACGATCCACCAATTCCGAAGCTCACTAAGCGGCTACCTACTTTAATGCGGCCGCCAACTTCATGCGGCTGCCATCTCCATGCGGCTGCCATCTTCATGCGAATGCCACCCTTATGCGGCTGCGACCTTTATGCGGTTGCCACCCTCTTGCGGCTGCTACTCTCATGCGGCTGCCATCTTCATGCGGCTGCCATCTCCATGCGGCTGTGACCCTCATGCGGCTCTGACACGAGGCCGCACTCATGCGGCTCAACTATGACAGTCCTCCATGTGGCTCGCAGCAGTTGGGACACGTGGCAGGAGTTGATCAAATCTTAGCAATTCAGATTTATGGCAATCGACATAACAGGCAGTTGGGACACGCGGCAGGAGATTGACCAAGATTTATTCACTTGGATTTGCTGATATCAACAAATCATAACAAAGCAGATTTGTTGCAATCGATATTAACTGCCCAGATCAATTTCCAACACACTACCGCAGATTTGGTACAATTAACATTAACTGTCCAGATTTGTTACAATCAATATTAACAGCCCAGATTAATTTCAAACAAACAAGATCAAGGCAAATCTTCACCAAATCCCTAATCGCCCACTTTTAAAGGGTTAATTACTGTACACCCTACTTATCACAAAGCCCTATAAATAGCAAGGTGCCATTCCCTTGCAGAAAAAAGAGTGGAGAAAAAGCGGCAGAGACACAGAGAGAAGCATAAGAGCACAGAGTATCCAGCAAAAGCATTTCTTCCCCGGAGTCGAAGCTGCGTTCGATCGTCCAAGGAGTAAGACAGAGTTGCCGTCACTCTCCCGAGCCTCTACCGTCACCCCCCAGAAAAACTAAACAATTGTACTTAGATTGCTGTACCTAGGTTTTCGTCCCTAGGATTTCTTTGTACGAGCGAGTTTGTGTTGTGAAGTAAAAGTCCAGTCCTCCCATAAAATTGTTCTGTTCTTTTATAATCAATGGAAAACACGATGGCGACTCTGCTGGGGAATAACTTCTCCACGGCTGAGGAGTTGGTGACGCAATCGGACGCAGCCAAGCTTGGCTCCACTCAACAGATGCTGGTCGTCCGCTTTGACCAGCAGGCGTTTGAAGAAATGCTCTCCGACGGGAGCGCTGGCCCGGTCCAGAAGCAAGCCCACACGAAGAAGGCTCACAGGGAGTGGAGGCCCAAATCATTTCCTCCTCCCCAAGCTCTGGAGGGAATACTTCCTGCTACCCAAAATGATGGAGAAGACTCTCGTGCGATCCCACTTCAGACCATAGAGGACTCTGCTGTCCCCAAGTCCGGTAGAAGAAAATACTACGATGCTGGACTTACAGGGGCAAAGAGGAATTCTGTACGGTCCAAGAAGAAATCGCATAAGGACGTCGGCCACATGAAGACTCATGCGACCACAAAAGCCAGCCGCATGCAGAAGGCTCATGCGGCCAAAACTTCCAACCGCATGAAGGAGGCTCATGCGGCTACGACTGCCAGCCGCATGCAGACTGCTTATGCGGCCATCGCTTCTAGCCGTATAAGGAAGGTTCATGCGGCCACACATGTCAGCCGTATACAGACAGCCTATACGACCACCAATCCAAGCCGCATACCATCTGCTCCATGTGGCTCACGGTTAGTCTTTGATCGCCTCTCATGCGGTCCTGACCTTAGAGGCTCTCAGGAGGTTATGCCAAACTCTGTGACGCACCACTTGGACTCTTCCTACTATATACTCTCGGGTGCTAGAGGGAAGAAGTCTAGGACAGCACGGGCTCATCGAGCTCAGTCAGCTGTCCCAACTTCTGACTATCAGGGCGTCCCGCTGACTATTACGCAGGCCCCTGATGGAAAGTTGTTTAAAACTATCCATGTCCAGCCCTCGGTGGCCAACGAATGTGATAGTTATCAAGAATCTCCCAACAATGATCAAGGGCAAGTACTCGTGCTACCCTCCACATCAGGGAGCAGGTAGGATGCCAACACACTCATGTGTTCAGGACTCCCGGGCCCACGAAACGAGTGACTTGTGCAACGTGATTCTTCACAAATGCAAGAAAAGAGATGAAAACTTGGTGTGTAGAGAATCCTTTCGTGGACATCACTGCACTCAAGTCATTGTCAGCTGCTGCTGCAGCAAGGCAGCCACATAAGAGGACCGGCGATCCGTCTTTCAACGACTGCAACACCCAAGCTCAGAAGACGAAGCGCTTCTCGTCGCCTCCTACAATTCTGCTCAGAAGATCCCTGGCGGCGGGAAAGGGAAGAAAACAAATGTCTACAGCCCGAAAATCTCAACCAAGAAACACTCTTCTAAGTGGTTGTCCACGACCGTTACAGAAGGATTTTTCCAAGGTACTCGCTCAAAGACGAAATCTGCCACACTTGGAGATTCGTCGTTCACATCTCTGGGAGGCGCTGGAGCCGGGGGTAGCACTCCTTCAAACATCTACGAGAATCCGGTATTCCAAGAAGACAATCCAGGGGAAACGGTTCCCCCAACAGATATAGCAGATTCTGACGTCCCCGAGGACGTCCACAACTCTCAAGATGAGGCAAGCTCTGAAGCTGGGGGTACCATTCCTTCTGAGTCCGAACCAGAGGAGAACATTCCCACATACCCTGACAACTTCTCTGTACAAGGGCATGACTCAGAGGACACGTCCTCAACCGTTCCTTCCATCTCTCCTCATGTGAGGACGGTGTTCATGACGGACAGCAACCAAGACGGTCCCAGTGATTGCCAACGCATCGACACTCTGGAGGCCATACTGCATGCCTTGGTCAAGTCCATAGACGAGATCAAAGCAGCCCTTCCAACTCTGCAAGGAAGGACGCCTGGCCAAACAAGCTTGGGTCCTGCGGTCAATGCAGACTCAAACTCGGCAGCACCAAACCCGGGCGACGATCCTCCGACAACATCGGCTTCCACTGCTGCAGACAAGACCAGGGAGGAAAGACGAGAGGTCCAGGAGCTTCGGACCATGTTTTACACCCGAAAAACTTGCCAGGACCTCAGGATACGACAACCGTATCCGGCTGCATGGAGAGATGTTCCCTTCCCACCAAGATATAAACCATTCAACATCAATTCATATGATGGGAAGACATCTGCAAGCAGGTACATCACCTACTTCGAAGTTACAACCGACCATCTGCCTCATGACGACGCCATCCTTACGCGGTTGTTCATTGGAGCATTGGAAGGGGTCGCCTTCGACTGGTACCGCAACTTGCCGGACAACTGCATCTATTCCTTCGCCGACTTTAAACGTATATTCCTGGAGAGGTTCTCCGAAGTAGGGCAAGACGTGACGATGTCCACCCTCATGGATGTTGTTCAAGGAGAAAAAGAGCTGACAAGGAATTATATTGAGCGATTTCGCCAAACCGCGATGAAGTTACCTTCCGGTAACCCTGATTCCTCCCTGATTGAAATTTGCCAAAAGAGGCTGCTCCCCACAATCAGCCTCTGTAAGGGTGAGAGTCAATTCAAGGATTGGAAGACGTTCATCATCAGTGCCACTGGCGCAGAAGACAGGTTGAAAAAAGCTCGCCAATTGGGACTGCACATCTCGAAGGGAGAGGACAAGGGTAAACGCCTTAATGCCAACAACAACAACGACGACAATTCCTCCAACAATCGAGACAACAAGGGCAAGTAGGCTATAGTAGCCAACACAACCCAGAAGCCTGAACCAAAGCCGGCAGAAAAGCAGTAGCCTCAGATGACTTACTCCTTCGAGGACGGCCATGTCAAGCCCATCTTGTACATGCTCATACAAGGAGATCGAATTCAGCTCCCTCCTCCAAGGCGTGAACCTCATCCTGCAGAGATGGAGAGCCCCAAGTACTGCCACTACCATCGCTATGTTCACCATGCTACACAAGAATGCTACCAACTGAAACGATACATCCAACATCTCATCGATTCTAAGGCCCTGGCCATTGATTTCGAAGATGTGACCGTAGCAGCCAATATGGTGTTAGTACAGTTCGGCAGCTTCCCTCCGACAAAGACTCAAGATGGAGTAGTACCTATTCCCAGAGCAAGGATGGAGGTCGCTAACCTTCCACCTCCCCGAGACCAGGCCGCTGGTCTAGTGCCCCTTACCACATCACGAGGAGAAGTCATGTGGGTCCATCCAGACTTGGTACCTGAAATGACTCAGTCTGTACCATCCTCCACTAGCAAGAAGAAGAGCGGGAAAGTCAAATCATGCCGTATAATCTCGGCAGAGGTCGAAGAAGCTACGGCTGTTGTTACCCGATCCGGGGCACAAACTCAACCTCCACCGGGTAACTCGGCTGAAGATCATCAGCCGACGGTTGCTGATGCTCCAGGACCTTCTCAGCCTTTGACGACCGACAAGCTTAGGCCGAAGGAGACTCACTTTGACAAACTGCTCCGAAGAGAGGCGCCCCATGGACTGGAGAGGCCCTACAACTTTAACATCTTGGCACAATTTGCCAACACGCCGGCCAAGTTGTCATTATACGAACTCCTGAGACTCTCCAAAGATGTTCGCGTCGCACTAAGCGAGGCACTACAGAATGCCGATACATATCTGGCTCAATCCAATCTCACTGGGGAGAGCTCGCCTACTGATCTCCAGGACAGCGCTTGTGTAGGCACAATGCCCAATATTGTCTTCACTCTGCAGGATATGCTGATCAAGACCAACCTGCACGATCGCCCTCTGTATTATACTGCGTATATTGGCGATATCAAGGTGGATTGGATGCATATTGACCCCAGTTCTTCCATAAGCATCATCCCGAAGAGCCTGCTACACCATCTGCGCATCCCAATACATCGCCTGATACCGACAAGCACCCCCATCAGTTGTTTCAATTCAGGCAGAAGCTATCCGATCGGGAAGATTTGCCTGAAGTGCCAAATCGGCGACCTTCAGTCAGAAGTGACCTGTTATGTTATAGATGCGGATACTTCCTACAATATTCTCCTGGGGCACCCTTGGATACACGATTACATGATCGTGCCCTCCACACTGCACCAGTGCTTCAAGTACGTCGACAAGCACGACTTCGTGAGGACATAATTTGTTGACATTGATCCCTTTAAAGGGGTCGAATCTTACTACTCCGACTCATGCTTGTACGAGAAGTTAAAAAGGCACCTTGTCGAAGAAGATACTCAAGCTCCAACTGAGGCGGCAACTGGATCGGAAGAACCTCTGATAATTTACCTTCAAGCCCGCAAACCTGGCAGAACTGCACCACTTACAGCCACTCTGCGTAAGGATACAATCAGCCTCTCTACACAAGAGGGGTAGATGATAATCCGACTGCCAAGGTCTGGCCAAGCGCCAAGACCCACGACAGAGCCAATGACAATCAGGCTGCCTAGAGCTAGCCAGCAATAAACAGAGGAGCTCAATCCCTCCATCAAGCCGATGATGATTCACCTTCCCAAAATGAATCGGCAGCCAAGCGCTAAGCCAGGGACTGCTAGCCAGCCGACAATTCTCTACCCAGCTCCGAGTACTAAACTGGAGGTCGCTAGTACGCCAACGACTCCACGTTCTACTCCACCTATGGGGCCCCTGACGATTAAGCTGCCCAAGTCATCCTCTCAGTCTTCATTGACACAGGGGGTGGCTGAAGAAGAGTCAGAGCAGGCCAAGTATATGGCTGCTTACACTTATGTTCCATTCGCAGATGATGTAATCACACTGGAAAAGATACCTTACTTCGTCAACAAAGGGCTATCTTTGCACTAACTCGAGCTTAATAAGCTTTGTACAATGTATGCTATGGAACACAGTATAGGCACCCATCTACATACATAGGTGATAAATGTCTACAATGTAAACCAACTTACCCCAGTGGAAGATACTTACCACATAGTCGAAGGAGAGGATCATCCAATCATCTTCGGCCGAAAGAATGATCCACAACCCTTCAGGATAGAAGAAGTCGATCTCGAACCCGACACCGGAAGACTGCCCCTTTATCTGTATAGTTTCCGATCCAAGTACCTCATGCAAAAACAGGGGTATGATCTGCAAACTACGCCAGGCTTGAACTACGGCACCGGACGGCGATTACCCTTACAATTGCCAGTTTCGGCTGGAAAACCACGAGATTACTACAACAAAACTAGATATGGGCTAGGTTATGTTACACCTGCAACGACCCCTGAGAGCTCAGATGGGGAGTGCAAATGGCACTCTTATTTGTCTATATCACAAACTTTCGATTCGGATGTCAGCATCGGGGACGTATTCAGGCAAGTCTTGTCCGTAAATATGGCATTTGCCGACGCCTACGAAGAAGATGAAGACATTCCTGAACTTCTTGAGTTAGAGTCGTGGGCACAATAGCTAGATGCACAATAGAAGAAACGGTTCGAACAAAGAGAGACTTCTACCGAAGATGAGGTTATGCAAGTTGATCTTGGTGATGAGTCCTCAACGAAACCCATCTTCGTCAGCAAGAATCTGACAGACGAAGAGCGGGAATTGCTACTGCAACTCGTCAGAGAATACATCGACGTGTTCGCCTAGAGCTACGAAGATATGCTAGGACAGAACCCAGAGGTTGTACTTCACAAACTCTACATTCTTCCAGATGTAAAGCCGGTCAAGCAACAGCAACGACGATTTTGCCCCGACATCATGAATACCATTGAAGCTGAGGTCAACAAACTGATAGCTAGCGGCTTCATCTGTGAGAAACAACATCCAGACTGGGTAGCCTATAGTACCAGTCCTCAAAAAGAACGGAAAGATCCGAATCTGCATCAACTTCCGGAACCTGAATGAGGCATGTCCTAAGGATGAGTTCCCCCTCCCTACCACAGATATCATGATTGAAAATACCTGCGACTTCGAGCGTATGTCATTCATGGATGGTTTCTCGGGGTACAACCAAATCAAGATGTTTCCTGATGACAAAAAGCATACATCATTCCGAACACCAATTGGCACATACTGCTACACACTCATGCCTTTCGGTTTAAAAAATGTTGGTACCACCTATCAAAGAGCTACGAGCGTCAACTTTAGGGACCAATTGTGTAAGATAGTGGAATGCTATGTCGACGACATTGCCGTCAAGAGCCGCTCTAAGGAAGATCATCTGCATGATCTGAGGACAGTGTTCGACCTGATGCGAGCGCACAACTTGAAGATAAATCCCACAAAATCTTTCTTGGGCGTATCCAGCGGGAAGTTCTTGGGTTTCATCATTACTTTCCAGGGTATCCACATAGACCCCGAAAAAATAAAGGCAATCATGGAGATGGGTCCCCCGAGAAATCTCCGTGAACTCCGAGGCATTCAAAGGAGGCTAGCTTACATCAGGAGGTTCATCTCTAACCTCTCCGGGCGATGTCAACCATTCACCCACCTCATGAAAAAGGGCATTTCATTCATATGGGATGAGGGATTCCAGCGCGCCTTCGATAGCATCAAAGAATATCTGTCGAACCCTCCAGTCCTGGTAGCCCCGGTTGCTGGAAGGCTATTCCTGCTCTATGTGCGAGCGATAGAACATTCTCTCGGTGCTCTGCTAGCACAAAACAACGATACAAGACATGAGCAAGCTATTACTATATACTACCTCAGTCGAAAGATGATGGAGCCAGAGTACAGATACACTGCCGTAGAGAAGGAGTGCCTTGCTCTAGTGTTCGCCATTCAGAAGATGTGACATTACGTCACGGGATAAACCATACACGTGATATCACGAGTCAACCCTCTCAGAGTCCTCATGACCAAACCAGGGGCACTCAGCTCTCGCCTCGCTACCTGGGCGATATTATTATCTCCATATCATATGATCTTTGTCCCACATATGGCTGTTAAAGGTCAAGCTCTGGCAGACTTTTTAGTAGCCCATCCAGGCTCGGAGACAACCAAAATATACGAAGAGATACCAGACGAGGTCGCCAATTCAAATACTGTCTCCCATGATGCCATTTGGTGAATGTTCTTTGACGGAGCTTCAAGAACTGGGCCCAAGGGCAACATCGTCGCTAGAGTTGGAGTGGTGCTGATTTCTCCCTCCGGGTTGGTGATCAATCGGGCTTACTCCCTCACAGAGCCCTGTTCAAATAATGTGGCAGAGTATAACACTTTGGTCATTGGCCTCCGACTTGCAAAGGAGCTGGGGGTAGAGTATCTTGAAGCATACGGCAATTCGCAGTTAATCGTCAATCAGATTCGGGGTTCATACGAGGTTCACCACGAAGATATGAACCCTTATCACCAAATAACGATCGACATCATCTCGTCCTTGGAAGGATTCTTCACAGAACATGTTCCCAGACTCCAGAATATTGAGGTCGATGTCCTAGTAGGCCTGGCCGCTTCCCTAGCAGTACCGAATTATGCTCATCATCTGGTTGACATAATAGGCCGTGAATTAGTCTGTCCCAAGAATAATGTTCAATATGTTGAGAGTTACTCCTCTCTGGCAGTCGACGAAGTACCAAACTGGAGACAACCATTCATCGACTTCGTAGTCTACGACATTCTGCCAGAGAATTTGAAGGAAGCCACTTCTATCAGAAGACGTTTGTTCAGGTTCTTTTACGATACAGAGACAAAAATGCTGTATCGACGATCATACGATGGATTACTGCTTCGGTGTCTGTCAAATACAGAAGCCAAGGAAGCTGTACACGAAGCTCACGACGGCATTTGCGGGGCCCATCAACCTGGTCCAAAATTGCAAGATCGCCTCCGTCGAATGGGTTATTACTGGCCCACGATGGTAGCAGACGCGATAGACTATGCAAGAAAGTACAAAGCCTGCCAAGTCCACCCAGATTTCATTCACCAGCCATCCGAGTTCCTATATCCGACGGTGGCATCCTGGCCATTCGAAGCATGGGGAATGGACATCATTGGTCCGATCACTTCGCCTTCGTCCAGAGGACACCGCTTTATACTCGCAATCACAGATTAATTTTCCAAATGGGCGGAAGTTGTTCTGCTTACAGAAGTGAAGACATCAAACGTGATCAGCTTCCTTAAACATCACGTAATCTATCGCTATGGACTACCCCGAAGGATCATCCACGACAATGGTCCGCAGTTCGCAAGATATGCCTTCTATCGATTCTGCGACAAACACTAAATCCAGAATGTTGCTTCAATGCCGTACAATCCGACAGCGAATGGGTTGGCAGAAGCATTCAATAAAACTATAATCAAGCTGCTCAAGAAGTTCGTGTCCTCAAACAAACACGACTGGAATGAGAAGCTTGGCGAATGCTTATGGGCGTACCGTACTACAGTATGGACGGCCACTGGAAACACATCATTCTTTCTGGTGTATGGGAGTGAGACAGTTCTCCCACTAGAGACTCAGATCCCCTTACTCCACGTTGCCCTCACCTATCGATTGACGACGGATGATAATCACCACTGTCGGTTACAAGAGTTGGAGGCTCTAGATGAGAAGTGCCTGTTAGCTTAACGATGAATCGATCTGTACCAAGCACGTATCTAGGGAGCTTTTAACAAGAATGTTAAAATTAGAACATTCCAAGTGGGCGATCTCGTTCTAGCAGTTCGGAGGCCGATGGTTATGACTCACAAAATCGCCGGCAAATTCCAGCCAAAGTGGGAAGGCCCATTTGTCATCGAGGCTATATTCTCCAATGGTGCTAACCTCCTCGCAAAACAAAACGGAGACTTGCTCATGTTGCCCATTAACGGCAAATTTCTGAAGAAGTATTATGTCCGAAATAATATCCTCTAAATCACCAAGATTGTTGAGTTATGTATCCCCTGGTACCGCTGAACTTATATTCTGACTCCAAATCTCCCATATTGTTGAGTTATGTACCCTCTTGTACCGCTGAACTTACATTCTGACTCCAAATCTCCCAGATTGTCGAGTTATGTACCCGCAGGTACCTCTGAACTTACACTCTGGTCACTCTAGATAAATCTATATCGCATCTTCTAGGTAGTAAGTCATGTATGATCATACCTCTGAACTTTCTTCCTAAAAGAGCTCCCCCTCATGATCTAATACCCGCGCTTTCAGTGGATATAAAGGATAACAGATCCACAAATTTTCCGAAACAACCACGTCGATGTTACCTCTGAGTTATTTTTCTTCTATCAAAAATAAACCACCCCTCACGTAGAACTTCCACGTCCTCATTACCTCTGAGTCGTTCTATGTACCCTTCATGGAGCCCACTCCTGCCACGTCCTAATTACCTCTGATTAGGAATGCTCCATCGAAGAAATCCTCATATTTATCACGTCCTCATTACCTCTGAATAAATATGTTGTTTTTTTTCTCTCGACTTATTATCCGTATCCAAAACCAAGGTACGCCAAGGATAATAGGTCCACAAAAAGTCCCCTATTAGGGCAACTACTACAAGCAAAGAATAGAGTGAATGTATTCTATTTATTCAAAATCAGTTACATTCGCAGGACTACATTTCATCTCTTCATTCCGACAAGAAGCAAAAGATTACATTGATGGCCAAAAGAAGCGAAACATAAACTACAGCTAAAGACAGACAGGAATATCAAGACAAAATACGGGAATCTACGAATCCTAGTTACGACGACGCATATACCATTCCCTCAACCATCTGGAATATGAAGGATCTACTTGATTAAAATTCTCGTCCGGGACAGGAGGGTCAGAACTTCCAGTACTACTACCCTCAGACTGGGACTCCTCCTTTACAGCAGCTTCAATGATAGAAGTGTTCCTCTCCCCGATGAGCGCCAGTTCTTCTGTCTGTTCCTCCATTTTGGGTATCACCTCCTTCTTGACGAAAAAAGACACTTGTGTGATGAAAGGAGGCAGCATCTCCTCCTTCACAAGGATCTTAGCCTTCGGTATGGATGCTGCAAAAATCAAGGACAAAAGAGTCAGGAGATGGCTAGAAAAACATTTAACAGAGCTCATGCGACTCTGTTTCGGTGGGTCCTTATGCGGCTCAGTTTTAGCGCAGCTTCATGCGGCACTGTTTTGATGGAGCTTATGCGGTTCGTCTTAGCGGGGCCTTATGCGGTACAGTTCAAAGGGGAGCTTATGCGGTCTTGTTTGATGGGGCGTCATGCGGCTCAGTTCAGAGGGACTTATACGGTTCTGTTCGACGGGTCCTTATGCGGGTCAGTTTGTAAAGTGCTTATGCGGCCACTATACGACTCTCATGCGGCTCGGACATGAGGTATACCCCCATACGGCTCGGATATGGGACGTACATGCGGCTCATACAATTTGAACAGTTCAATGAAGACGAAGAAGGCCAGCGCATAAAATATACGACATAGCCATGATGGTTCGGTTCTGAGTTCATGCAATCTTTTCCAGCAATGGCGGGGTGAACGTCGGGATGAACTTCAGGTGCCGCAGTCGATGTAGATGCCACTCCCTTACCCTTCGCCGCAGCCTTGAAAGTCTTAGGGGCCATCGATGATCGAAGAAGAAGGAGAAGAGGACGGCAGTTAGGGCAAGAAAAGCTTGAATTGGAGAAGAGAGTAAAGAGTTTCTCTCTAAAAATTATCCTTATTTATAGGCGGACAAGAGGGGGGCACGTGGATCAATAAAATGATTCGGATTATGTACAGCAGACAAAACTGACTCTTAGGAGATTCATCAAGGCAAAAATCTAAATATTTAATAAATTGACTCTTGGGATTCCCCCCAAAAGACGGCTCTAAATCCAAACGAATCAAGAACAATTAATAGGATGCCTACGTGGCAGAAAGGACCGTATGCGGCTAGAGCGGCCCATACGGCCAAAGCGGTTTATGCGGCTAGAGAACTCCATGCGTCCAGGCAGTCCATGTGGATAGGAAGTCCATGCGGCTAAGAATTCCATGCGGCCAGAACATCCTATGCGCCAGAAGAGCTTAGGTGGATTTAGCCATGCTTCTTATTCAAAGTATTTCAATTTTACAAATTAAAAACTTTGAAGGGGGTCTTGTAGAAGCATGAAAAAGAATAGAAAAGTTCATGCGGCCCAAAACAGAGGGAGTCTCATGCGGTTCAAAGAATCTCTTAAAGCTTCATGCGGCTCAAGAGTCCTTTAGAGCTTCATGCGGCTCAAAAGTCCTTCCGAGCCTCATGCGGCTCAGAAATCCCCATAGCTCCATGCGGCTCTATGCAGTAGCCTCAATTAAATACTCATTTAATGCCACGTGGCCCTATACTGTGCGTCTCTACAGCTGGCCATCAAGCAGCGGCCTCATTTAATGCTCTGACATACCACGGCAGCTCTGACATAAAGGTGAATTGACAGCTCTGACATAAAGCTGTAATGATGACTCCGGCATAATGGCGCACTCCTAGGGAAACAAAGAAAATCTTTACAGCTGGCACGATCCACCAATTCCGAAGCTCACTATGCGGTTACCTACTTTAATGCGGTCGCCACATTCATGCGACTGCCATCTCCATGCGGCTGTCATCTCCATGCGGCTGCTACCCTCATGCGGCTGGGACCTTCATGCGGCTGCCACCCTCATACGGCTGCACTCTCATGCGGCTGCCATCTTCATGCGGACGCCATCTCCATGTGGCTGTTACCCTCATGCGGCTCTGACACGAGGCCGTACTCATACGGCTCAACTATGACAGTCCTCCATGCGGCTCGCAGCAGTTGGGACACGTGGCAGAAGTTGATCAAATCTCAGCAATTCAGATTTATGGCAATCGATATAACAGGCAGTTGGGACATGCGGCAAGAGATTGACCAAGATTTATTCACTTGGATTTGCTGATATCAACAAATCGTTATAAAGCAGATTTGTTGCAATCAACATTAACTGCCCAGATCAATTTCCAACAAACCATGCAGATTTGGTGCAATCAATATTAACTGCCCAGATTTGTTACAATCAACATTAACAGCCCAGATTAATTTCAAACAAACAAGATCAAGGCAAACCTTCACCAAATCCCTAATCGCCCACTTTTAAAGGGTTAATTACTGCACACCCTACTTATCACAAAGCCCTATAAATAGCAAGGTGTCATTCCCTTGCAGAAAAAAGAGTGAAGAAAAAGCGGCAGAGACACAGAGAGAAGCATAAAAGCACAGAGTATCCAGCAAAAGCATTTCTTCCCCGGAGCCGAAGCTGCGTTCGATCGTCCAAGGAGTAAGGCAGAGTTGCCGTCACTCTCTCGAGCCTCTACCGTCACCCCCCCAGAAAAACTAAACAATTGTACTTAGATTGATGTACCTAGGTTTTCGTCCCTAGGATTTTTTTGTACGAGCGAGTTTATGTTGTAAAGTAAAAGTCTAGTCCTCCCATAAAACTGTTCTGTTCTTTTATAATCAATGGCAAACAAGTAACAAGACTTGACCGTACATTATGGGGGAAAAAGTTATTGTACCAAATATTCAAGGCCAAATCTACTACCGTACGGCATCAAGTCTTCTTCCAAATCGAGCTGAATAGTCTTAAGTATCAATCTTAGTTTTGTCAAATTATCAAAATGGATGAGATTGTTGGCCCATTCAGCCATGGTTAAACCGATTTTGATAATTTACCTAAAACTTTGAGGGGATATGAAAAAAAGGATTGTAGCTTTCTTCGCTAGATAAATTGTGTGTCGGGATCACTGGCAATTAGAAGTTCATCACTTGACCTAAAATGAAACTAATCCTTGACCCAAAACTAAACAAAAACCAAAAGCCAAAAATGACCAAAAACCCTAGTAACCGAACTCGGCCTAAGTTCTGCCCGAACTCGGTCCGAACTCAATCCCCCTTTGACCACTCCTGGTCAGCATCATCCCTTAGTCTTTTGGATCTCAGACGTTCAAAAATATGAACGTTAGCCTACCAAGTTCTGCCCGAACACTGTCCTAGAAAATCCTATAAGAAGAGAAGAAATTCTAATTTGTATTTATTCATTCATTCAATCTTCATCTTCTCTATCTATTCCTAAGCTTTCTATTCTATTTACAAAGCTTTAATCTTCAAATCTCCAAGACAACACCTATTCTTCAAGTGCTGGTGGTTTCCAATTAGGAGATTTCGAGTTGTACAAGCTTAGCGTGTAAAAAAATTTCTCAGAAAAGGTGTTGTTGAAGTTTGATCGTGGGCTTCGGATAAAAATACGACGGTGTTGAAGTTGGAATGTTCTTCGGAGGAAAGCACGTAGTGTAATCTCTATTCAAAATAGTGGATTATAGCGAGCAAGAGTTCTCGTGAACTGGACTAGTCCTCTCAGAGGGGAACCAGAATAAACCTGCTGTGTCTTTGTATTTCTTTCTTGCCTCAACTAAATTTATTGCTTTACTTTGCATTTCAAATTCATTTATATTTGCTTCACCTGCTTAAGTTATAATTGGTAATTATTTTATGCTGCACTCTATTCACTCCCTCTAGAGGTGCCATCGATCATATAAATCTCTTCAAATATGTTCGATATAATCCACATGTCCATCATATCCAAGTCATGTATACCGCGACACGATTTGTCATTAAACCATAATCCTCATACCATATTCCCTAGGTTGTTCAACACAATTTACGTATTCGATCACAAGGTCGTCTAGCATAATAATATGTCACAATCCAATCTCCCATAAGTCTGATTATTCACGCTGGACATGAAATCACTATGCCAACTCTTTCGTAGGATAATCATCCTCTTCGGAGTATAACTCTTGCTTTGTGTCTAGATTAATTTATTCTTGATACGCACATTAGGTCTATTCAATCTTCAACTTACTTTAACATCAATCACAAGTCCAACAATCCTCGAATTCTTTTTCGCATCAAACCACGAGTCAACATAATCCAATTGCCACGCCTGGATCTTCCACAAGTTCGATCGTCCTCGCTGGACATGAATTACCATACCAACGCTCCCGTAGAATGATCGCCCTAATCCGGCGTGACGCATATACGAGGCTGGAGTCGTTCTCGCACAAGACAGAAATGTCAATATTGTGGTTATCATCAAAACAATCAAGACACTTTTATTTTTATCCAAGTAATATATTATTCCATTTGAACAATAACATTTTACACGATCATCTTTCCTTAAATCCGAGTACCTCTGAATTATCGCATATCGATCTTTGATACGCCTCAATACCATCGATGATATATATAACATGACGATCTTCCTTTGCAACAAATTTTGAGTCATGCAACTGATGCTATTATCCGAGTTGGATATACCATAATTGTAGGCACATGGGCCGCGCGCCCTAACATAATCAAAGTATGATGCTAGCATCAGGCATGGCAAATAGCTATGCACGATTAACTAGAAGCAATGTAACATCAGAAAGAAGACTATCTCTATGCTCTGGGCCAATCATGTCCCCTCTAAGACAGGCCCAAATCGTCTACTCGTGCCTCATAGGCGCGCCTGATCCTTCATGTTACTTTCTTCTATACTGCATTAATGAGATGAGATCTTTTTCGAGACGTCAAGTCAGACGCTTCGACCACCACGCCAAAGATGAACATGGAAGAGTGGAGTGCATCCACACAAAAGTCAAGGTTTATTCTCCTTGAAAGCAGTACAGTCAAGCGTATCAAGCTCAGGCGTGTGTTCGAGTTCTTTCCAGGCGCGCGTGAAGCTCAGGCGTGTGCCGACTTAAGTTCTTCCTCCCGGGTGCGCGTCAAGCTCAGGCGTGTGTCACTTGGAGTTTTTCCTTCCATGCGCGTGTCAAGCTCAGGCGTGTGTCGCTTGGAGTTCTTCCTCCCTGGCGTGTATGCTTCTACCGTGCCTACAAGTACTTCCAAAATAATGAACATGCCAGCTAAGATAGTGATACCTAGGCACATGTATGTCCTCGACTTGGGCAACGTGTCAAGAGCCTAGTCACACCGAAGAATGAGTTTGAAGTACTTTCAAGATTCTCTCCAACATCATATCTACTACGTGGCAATCAGCCATGGTTTTCTTACCAATAAAGTGTGCACCTGGCTGTAACCAACCCCTATTTAGGGGCACCATATGGCAAGCTGAAGCTTGCGTCTATAATTTCCTAGGCACATGAGCTTCACCCCATCCACTATAAATAGGAACAGCCCTCCTCCATTTAAAAAGGTCGATCCCCCCGATTCCTGAGTACCTCAAGAAATCTTGAGCATCCCAGAAAGAGTACATGTTGTTCCCCACAGCCAGCGAAGTTGAGCCCGGCAATCCTTCTCTCAGTCAGATTGTCAACGGAGTAAAGAAACAACCCTCCACAGTCATAACCCAGATCAAAAACAAAGTGTGATCAAGGGATTCCCGTCCAGGAGTTCCTCTTCACGTTCTCATTCGTAACCTCCACAGCAGCTTATTCTGAAGCTTGGAAGCGATGTCGAACAAGATGGCGACTCTGCGGGAGACATCATTCTCCTCTAAAGGGAAGGCTGTGACGCAATCTGACACGGCCATGCTCGGAACAACTACGCAGATGCTTGTCGTCAAATTCGACCAATCTGTATTTGAGGAAATTCTCTCATGGGACAGTACGGGCTCCTCCTAGACTATTGAAGTCTAAGAAGATGAAGAAGACGTGGGTGCCTGAAGCTTGTATATCTTACCTACAACTTGTTGAAAAAGAGCAACACGCGCTGGTGCAACCCTCAGAGGGCGCGCCAATAACTTTCCTCCCCAAACCTGCTCAGACACGTAACTCGAGGAAGTCCAACACTCGGGAGAAAGCGCACGCCTACCAATAGGCACAGAAGGGAATCGGCCCAAGGCCAATTCAGAACCCTAGGAGGTAGCAGACCTCAAGTGTGTAAGATAATCTTAGAATGAGGCGTCACACACGGCAAGTCTAAAACCAAAACAAAGGCGCGGGCTACACGTGCCTCGCACGTCGCAGCGAGACGTACTCCTCTGGTGGTGACGCACATGCCAGACGAAATGCTCTATAGACCTTGCTCGGCGCCAGGGTCAGACCAAGTTCTAGAGTCTGCCAAATGGCTAAACATTATGTAGGCTCAGGAACCAAGTCTAGGGGTACATCCACTTGTGTGCCACAATACTCGGTCTAGCCGAGGAGGCGTGAAGGTGAAGCTCCCCTCCTACGACTTGCATCATGTGATTAATCACAAACGCAGAGAGGAGGGGACCATAACAAATACTATGCACGAAATCCTTTTGTGTGTACATACATATGCTAGTAATGTTGTCAACCGCTGCTGCACAAAATTCGTAGCAGTCCTGGAAAGGTAGTCCGTATTTCAACGACTATAACCTGCTACATCTGTTCAACGCTGCCTCGGTGAACAGATACAAGCGGATGATGAAGAGGAACCTCTATTTGCCTCATGCCATGCTGCAAAGAACTCTCCTCTGGCTGAAAGGAATCTCAACTCTTTAGTCGGTATACCCAAGAATCGACCCAAGAGCAGCAAGTTAGTAGTGCCCAACACTAGGGTGTTTCAGCACACCCGCTTCAAATCCAGAACCATAAAAACTGGAGGTGGTCAGTGATCGGTACCAAGAACTGACCTTACTGAGGACTCCCATCCCTTGCTCGTCTAAAGACCTAGGGATAGCCAACCCCCAATGTTGTACCATAATTCGATGTTTCAAAGGGACAGTGATTCCCTCGAAACTAAAGAAAAAGAGGTCGGGGGTACCCACTCCCTGTATATTTCCAAAAACTAAGAAACTGAGGACACTTCGAACTTCGATCCGGGTAACTTCTCCAAGATGATCGCCTATACTATCGACAGTAAGGCATGGGAGTCAGGAACAAAGAGCGAATGGTTGGTCTGTACTCGCATCATGCCATCACACATGACGAGTGATTAACAGAGGTCTAAAGACAGCCGACGCTTCAAAATAATCGAAGAAATGATGCAGTCCATGAACGCCAGCTTTACACTTCTGACAAAGACTATAATAGAGCAAAAAGCAGCTCAAACCTCATCCCAACCACCGGTACAGATCCTGGACCGAGGAAATAATGGAGAGTCCAATGACCCAAACCTTCCAACTACGAGTCACCACGTAGTATTATCACCCGTGACGAGTGATCACACCTTACCACAAGCATCTGGACCGGCAGTATCAGAAGAAGTCCTTGACGCCATCCGGGATCTCAAAGCCAGAGCTAACGCCAGAGATAGATAAGAATCTCGGTAAAAACTGGGACTCAACCAACCCTTCCCGGTTGAATGGAACAGGGTAATCTACCCTCCCAAATTCAAGTCGTGACTATTACACCTTTCGACGAAAAGGATTCCCCCCGTCAACATCTCAACCATTTCAACTCTATGATGGGGTATTTACCGAGGGATGATGCCCTGCTTGCTAAACTATTCGTTGGTGCCTTGAGAGGGGTTGCCTACAAATAGTTATGTAGTCTCCAAGACAACTAGGTATCAAGCTTTGACGACCTCCAGCATCTGTTCCTGTCCCGATTCTATGAGCCGGGGATAGACATGTCAATGTCCACGCTGATGGACACTACTCAGAAGGACAAGGAACCTGTTCGAGTTTATATAGAACAATTCCGACAGGCCACATTGAGACTACAGCCGAGGTTTTTTTAAGCGATCTTGATAGATACTTGCCGAAAAGGTTTATCCCCTATGACGAGACTGTGGACTGGCTCCTCCGGCCACACAGATTAGACGACATTTATTATCAAAGCCAAAGACGCTGAGAGCAAAGCCAAAGAAGCCCACTCACTAGGAATGGGCCTTCCAAACGAGAAAGGCAGGAGGCCTACCGTAGCACTTAACAACACTGACCCCTAAAAAAAACAAGTTATGACCGCAAGTCTCAACTGGGGTACACCTCCAGTTCAGAAACCTGAAAGACCCCCAATACAAAAGGAGAACTATTCCTTCAAGGATGAGGATGCCCTAGAATTACTTGACATCTTTCTCGAGGGCAAAAAACTTACACTTCAACCTCCTAGACGTTCCGAAGAAGTAGACAGGGTAGATGATCCCAAATATTGTCATTACCACCGGTACATTCACCACTCGACTAAAGACTGCTATATCCAAAAGAACCACATATAGCAGCTAGTAGATGCCAATGTGCTATCATTGGACTTTAAGGAAAAAGTGGTCTCCGCAAACATGGTAACCCTCCAGTTCGGCCAGTTTTTGCCTACGGAGACATAGGATGGCGTCGTCCCAATCCTCAAGGCAACTATGGAGGTTGTTAACCTTCCGACTGCTAAAGCCTCAGGATTAGTCCCCGTCAAAACAGCTCGAGGGGAGGTCATGTGGGTGCATCCCGATCTCACTGACGACCTGATCAAACCTGCCCCAGATCGTGTTGTCAATACTAAGGGTTGGAAGGATAGATCTTGCAATGATGTATCCGCCTCATCTGATGAAAAAAGGGCCGAAGCAACTAGGACTGGTCTAGAATATTCATGTAATTATGACCAAGCCTCTAGCAAAAAGGAAATATCGGACACAACATCGGCCATTCCTAGTACTTCTGAGACGGGGCCATCTCAACCTCCGACGGTAGACAAACGAAAACACAAAGAACGTTTTGACAAGCCCCTCTAAAAGGACACCGCAGTAGGGTTGGATCGACCCTATAATTTTGACATACTAGCTCAATTGGCCAACACTCCAACCAGACTGTCGCTTTTCGAGCTCCTCCGTCTCTCCAAGAAGACCCGAGAAGCTCTGACGGAGGCATTACAGAATGCCAAATCCTTCTTGGGACATATCCAACAGCCAGATGAGGATCCTGCTGCATGTCCCATATGCCACAGTGTGATAGAGGCCATGCCTAATATCATGTTCTCATAACAAGATATGTTGCTGAAGAATAATAGGCATGACGGATCCCTGTATTATACAGGGTACGTTGGCTCTGTCAAGATCGATCATATGCATATCGACCCTGGTTCATCCATAAGCGTCATCCCCCATCATATGTTGCATATACTGGGTAATCCTATGTATTGGCTTTTCGTAGCTCAAACTACAATCAACAGTTTCAATAATGCAAGAGTTGTCCAGAAGGGAAAATTTGCTTGAAGATTCAGATTGGCGACCTGAAGACTGAAGCGACTTGCTATATCATCGACGCGGATGTCTGCTACAATATCCTACTGGGGCGACCTTGGATCCATGAGCATATGATCGTGCCATCTACCCTTCACCAATGCTTCAAATATGTCAACAACGACGGGGTGGTAAAAACATAGTTTTCGAATATTAACCCCTTTAAAGGGGTTGAGGTTTACACACAGAGTCTCGACTATTTTGAAGGAAACACCGGAGGGACTCAGGCGGAGATGCTGATAATGAAATTGAGGCGCAAACCGCCTCCAAGAAGCCAATAAAAGTGTACCTGAAAGAAAGCCCTAAGACACCCACATCTGAGGCTACCACTCCTTTAGTAGTCTGATCGAAAGTGGGCCACCTACCAAGGAACGCCCTGCAAAGTCTACAATTTAAGCTACAACTCCTTTGGTGGTGCGATTGAAGGGGAAACTGCCAATGAGAAGAAACCCCTTCGTCAAGCCGAATGTGGTAAAGCTGCAGGGATTGCCTTACACTACTCCATCCTTGCCTATCTCAAGAAATGGGAGTAGAGATCTTAATAATGTTGTTGTGCCCAACTTTCCCACTTCCGACAGTGTAATTCCTGAGGACGATTTATCCTACTTTATCAATAAAAGAAGGCCCTTGAATTACTCCCCTAATTTTCCTGCTTATGTTCTGGAACAAAACTTGGGTATGTCACTTCAGACATAAATCGAGTATCTTTATTCCACATAATAAGTGATCCCTATGCGTGGCACCTGTTTTACAGTACCAGCAAGGAAAGAAAGAGAAGAGCCCATCATCTTTGACCGAGTAGACTGCTCCCTAACTCATACTCTTTGTGAGCCAAAACCTGAAGTCAGTTCAGTTCAAGTTCACCACTATACCCCGCAAGCCAGGCATATCATCCAGAAGATAGGTTATGACTTGAATAACAATATGGGTCTCAATTACGGAAAGGGTCGGCATTTGCCGATCAAGATTAATGTTTCCGAAGGCAAGTCTGATCAATATTACCAGAAGACTCACAGTGGTCTCAGATATATCCCTCCTAAAGCACCCGGAGTCTTGCGACACAGGGTAGTGACATATTCATCCTCCTCAGACTCCTTCTGTAACTCCGATACTAGTATTGGGGAAGTTTTTCGTAGAACATTGTCAGTAAATATGACATCAACGGACCATGTCGATGAAGACGATGAGGTATTCTTCGAACCCCTCGAAATTGAACCCTAGGCCCAACAACTCGATGCCCAATGGAAGAAGCGCTTCAAGTTGTGCGAACCGCCTACTGAAGATGAAGTCGTACAAGTTGACTTGGGAGACGACTCTTCTCCCAAACCGGTCTTCATCAGCAAAAGTTTGAAAAAAGAAAATTGTGAGTCTCTTATTGAGCATGTAAGAGAATACATAGATGTCTTTGCCTGGAGCTATGAAGATATGTCGGGCTTAGACCCGAATATTGCCGTACACAAACTAAATATCTTGTTTAAAACTAAGCCAGTAAAGCAACAACAATGGCGGTTCTGCCCCGATACCGTAAACGCTATCAAGAAAGAAGTCAACAATCATATAAAGAGCGGCTTCATCCGTGAGAAATAGCATCCAGACTAGGTGGCCAATATTGTCCCAGTTACTAAGAAAAATAAAAAAATCCGAGTCTGTATAGATTTTTGCGATCTTAATGCCGCTTGCCTAAAGGACGAATTCCTGTTACCTATCACCGATATGATGGTCGACAACACCTGCAGATTCAAGCGCATGTATTTCATGGATGGTTACTCCGGTTATAACCAGATCAAGATGTTTCCAGATGACGAAAAACATACGTCCTTTCGGACTCCGATGGGGGTATTCTGTTACACAGTAATGTCCTTTGGCTTGACAAGTACAAGCGCTACGTACCAGCACGCCATGAGTATCATATTCTGTAAACACCTGCATAAGACAGTCGAATGTTATGTTGATGACATCGCTGTCAAAAGCCGCTTTCGAGGTGATCACGTTCATGATCTAAGAACCGTATTCTACTTGATAAGGACGCACCAGTTGAAGATGAACCCAGCCAAGTCCTTCCTGGGGGTGTCCAGTGGCAAGTTCTTAGGCTTCATCGTAACTTCGAAGGGCATTCACGTAGATCCGGAGAAGACAAAGGCTATCATCGAAATGCAATCGCCAAGGAACCGGCGTGAACTCCGCGGTCTTCAGGGGTGTTTAGCCTATATCCTAAGGTTTATTTCCAATCTCTCAAGACATTGTAAACTCTTTACCAAGTTGATGAAGAAAGGGGTATCCTTTATATGGAACGAGGAATGCCAACAAGCCTACGAAGATATTTAAAGATATCCACGAACTTGCCAGTCCTAGTGGCCTCGGTCCTGGAGAGATCCTTCCTACTGTACGTCCGATCCCTATATCATTCTCTTAGGGCCCTGCTAGCCCAGAACAGCGATGCAGATTATGAACAAGCCATCTATTATCTACGCCGTCAACTGATCGGAGCCGAGCACAGGTATACCCTTGTAGAGAGAGTGCCTCACCCTTGTTTTTGCTATTCAAAAAATCAGACATTATATAGTCGGACAGACGATTCACATCATCTCTTGGGTCAATTCCCTCAGGGTCCTTATGACCAAGCCTGGGGCATTAAACTCATGCCTAGCCACATGGGCGATACTTCTGTCCCTTTATGACATGGTATTTATCCCTCACAAGGTGGTCAAGGTTCAAGCATTAGCCGATTTTTTGGCTGCCCATCCCGTAGCTAAGACATCGAAGCTCTATAAAGATATTCCAGAGGAAGTAATGAATGCCCACACCTCTACAGAAGAGCTGGTGCGATGGCTGTTCTTTGACGGTGCTTCAAGGACAGGTCCCAAAGGCGATATTGTAGCTGGAGTGGTGGTAGTGTTAATCACCCTCGACGATTTGGCCATCCAACGAGCATATTCACTTTTAGAACCGTGCTCTAATAACGTTGCTGAGTACAACGCTCTCATCATCGAACTTCGGCTGGCCAAAAAGCTGGGGGTCAACTTTCTGGATGCTTATGGTGATTCCCAGTTAATTGTCAACCAAGTTCGGGGACAATACAAAGTCCGACATAAGAACCTGATTCCATATCACCAAGCATCGATGTCTATAATCTCTAATTTTATGGGATTCTTCATAAAACATGTTTCCAGGATTGGCAGCATCATTGTCAGCAACTGCTGGGACTCAGCACACTATCACAGTGATAGGGCAAGAGTTGGTATGCCCTAAGAACAACCTATGCATGCAAACCTAGCAGTCCACAGTGGCCGAAGAAGGTAGTCGAGACTGGCGATCCCCTTTTATAGATTTTGTAGTGCACAAAATCTTACTAGATAATATAAAATAAGTAGCTTCCGTCAGGAGATGCTCTCCTCGATTTTATTGCAACACTCAAGCTAAAACATTATACCGTCGCTCCTTCGACAGACTTTTACTCTGATGCCTATCAGGCTAGGAGGCTAAAGATGCACTGCACAAGGGTCATAACGGCACTTGCGGAGCTCAACAACCGGGACCTAAGCTTCAGGACCAAATCAGCTGCATGGGCTACTATTGGCCTATAATGCTAGCCGACGCCCTGGCATACGCTAAGAAATATCGAATGTGTCAGATCTACGTTGACTTCATTCACCAGTCGTCGGAGTACTTGCACCCCACAGTGGCATCTTGGCCATTTGAAGCATAGGAAATGGGCATTATCGGCACGATCGCCCCTCCGTCATTAAAAGGTCATCGCTTCATCTTGGCCATAACCGATTATTTCCCCAAGTGGTCGAAAGCTATACCACTTGTAGAAGTGAAAACCTCTGACCTGATTAAATTCCTCAAGCACCATGTCATCTACCGATTTGGGTTACCTCGGAGGATAATCTACGGTAATGGCCTACAATTTGTTAGCGGCTCCTTCCGTCGATTCTATGACCAGAACCGAATCCAGAGCATAGCCTCGACGGCCTATAACCCAGCAACTAATGGGTTAGCCGAAGCCTTCAACAAAACCATTATCAAACTCGACAAAAAGGTCGTGTCTTCCAATAAGCATGATTGGGATAAGAAACTTGGTGAATGCCTCTGGGCTTATCGAACTACATTCCGTACACCAACCGGTAGTACGCCATTCTTACTGGTATATGGAAGTGAAGCCGTACTCTCCTTGGAACTCCAAATTCCCTTTCTACGGGTGGCTCTTAACATTCATATGACTAAAAAAGATAATCATGGCTTGCGACTACAAGAGTTGGAAGCACTCGACGAAAAATGTCTTCAATCTCAACAACGTATTGAGCTATACCAAGCACAAATCTCAGGGGCCTTCAATAAAAAGGTCAAGGAAAGGTCATTTCGGGTCGGCAATCTAGTCCTATCTGTAAGAAGGTCGATGATCATAACTCACAAGACTGCTGGAAAGTTTCAACCGAAAAGGGAGGGGTCGTTCGTCGTAGAAACGGTCTATTCCAATGGCGCGTACCGGCTAGCAAAACCTAATGGAGATTTGCTCATGATGCCTATCAACGACAAGTTTCCTAAGAAATACTCTGTATGAATGTCTAGTTCATCTTCCATTCCAATGTAACTGTTCCCGCTACAGCATGTTCGAATGCATACCACGTGCTTATTGACCTCTGAGTTTACATTCTTACATATCAATCTTGGTTCAACATGTCCCCACTACCTCTGTTGACCAAGGTCATCATTTATTTTTTGTACCTAGTTCTAGGTGTATTCAAGATAAACCCATCGAATGTCTACCATGTCTTTATTTTCCTCTGAGTATGCATTCTTACCCATTGATCTTATTTTAATACGTCAATATTACCTCTGTTAACAAAGACCGTTGCTTATCGTCCGCACCTAGTGCTAGGTGTATTCATGATAAACCTACTGAATAAATATGTCCATAATACCTTTGAGTTGTTGTCATGTTCCTTACTATGTTCTCTTAACCTCTGAGTAAGTTACCCATTTGAAAATCCTACTTTTGCCATGATCAAATTACCTCTGAACAAATGTTCCTTTCTGCCCTTCCAAGAAAATGCATCAAAGAAGATGAGTCTACAAAAGTTCGCGAATCACAATAAATTCACATAGAAGCCAGCAAAAAGAGATATATTTCTCATTGATGTTCATGATTACATATGATGGAAATCTACTACATGACTAGATTTTTCATTGATGTTCATGATTACATATGATGAAAATCTACTACTACCTCACGGCTCCCTCATTGCAAGGGACAGTGATGTGACAAATGCCCCCATTATAGAGGGCAGTGATATGACAAATGCCCCACGACAGAGGACGGTTATGTCACAAATTCTCTAACACTGGGCCTGCATCAATTTTTTAAGACAAACAAGAAGGCCACCTCGAGTGCAGAGTGGTCGCCACGCCCATGTGGAGAAGTCGTCGAAAGACAGGGTGCCAACCTGGACAATCAGTCCTAACCCTGTAAATCCAGCATTATATCGACGGACAATACGTCTCGTCTCGGGAGTAAAGACAGCTAGCATGCTATATAAATGGGGATCACTTTGCTTGATCTCGTAACAAAATCCTTCATCAGAACGATTTTCTCTTTTGAATCAACTGACTTATGATGTCCTTCCATGCTCCATTTGAGTGGGCACGAGTCGAGATACAATCTTCACAAAAGACAAAAAGACTCAATTTTCTTCAAGGAGGACTTAAAAGGAAAAAAGCTACACATTGGGAAGTTGTCCAACACGCTCAAACTGGAAGCTAACAAAGCCAGGGTACGCTCTTTTAAGAGGCGCACATACGCGCACAGCGTGTGGTGCATGCCAGCATAAACGTTGCAACGCCTATAGAATCGATTGAGGTAGGTATTCTAATGTACGCCAGAAAGTACAATATTTTGGCGTATAAAGACGCAAAAGTCTTGATAATATAGCGTACGATGGGCGCGTATCACAGTAATGACCGCCCTGATGAACTAAATCGTACTTCCACGAACTGTGGCCTCCGAGAAAGTAAGTTTGCTTACCATCTATTGCGAAGGGCATTAAGTCGACATTGAGTGGCGTCTCAGCAAGAGCGTTGGTCAGCATCCCAAGAAAGGCTTGTTATAGCACGTCGGCAAAAACTTTCGGCGGCCTTGCCCTAAGTTCACTCCCCTCTCTGATGAAGAGAGGAGACAAAGAAGCCGCAGTATCGGCCAAAGAACGAGAGAAGAAGAGAAACAAAATGTAAACTCTCTCCAAAAGCCCCTATTTATAGGCTCAAACTCACATTTGATGCAACGAACTGACATTAATGACGATGAACTTGACTCTTCAACTTTCTTGCCGATCGGTTTCCTAACGACTATTTATAGGCCTCAAAGAATGTGTACTTTGATAAGAAGGGAATGAAACAATTATCTACTCGTGATAGAGCATAATCAACCATTTTTTATCCTGAGGAAGATCGTGCTAAATCTCATGCTAGCGCGCGCCCCACTGTTGTTCAAAGTGTTTCTAACTATACAAAAGAAAGTTAGAAAACTTTGAAGGGGGTCTTGTTGGTGCATAGGTCGTACGCCCCAACATGGTCAAAGTATGATGCTAGCATCAGGCCTGGCTTAGAGCTATACATGCTTAACTAGAAGCAATGTGACATCAAAAAAAAGACTATCTCTATTCTCTGGGCCAATCATGCCCCCTCTAAGGCATGCCCAAATCGTCTACTCATGCCTCATACCTGATCCTTCACGTCACTTTCTCTTATACTGCATAAATGAGATAAGATCTTTGTCGAGACGTTAATCAGATGCTTCGACCATCATGCCGAAGATGAACCTGGAAGAGTGGAGTGCATCCACATTAGAAGCAGTGTAAAACAGGCACGTGTTATCTAGGCGTATTCCCTTTCGCGCCCTACTACTCTAGGCGCGCCTGAGTTATCATGCCCCGTCTACGCTCAGTAAACTACCATTTTCGAGATAGAATTTATTAAGTCTAAATTGCCTCTCTTGAAACACCAAACAAGATGCTTTAATTCTCGTACAGAAGATGGACACAAAATTAAGGTTCATTCTCCTCGGAAGTAGTACAGTCAGGTGTATCAAACTCAGGCGTGTGTTCGAGTTCTTTCCAGGCGCACGTGAAGCTCAGGCGTGTGTTGCCATAAGTTTTTTCTTTCGGGCGCTTGTCAAGCTCAGGCGTGTGTTGCCTGGTGTTCTTTCTTCCATGTGCACGTCAAGCTCAGGCGTGTGTCTCCTGGAGTTCTTCCTCTCTAGTGTGTATGCTTCTACCCCGAGCCTACAAGTACTTCCAAAATAATGAACATGCCACCTAGGACAGTGATTCCTAGGCACATGTATGTCCTTGACGTGGGCCACATGTCAAGAGCCTAATCATGCCAAAGAACGAGTTTCAAGTACTTTTAAGATTCTCTCCAACAGCATATCTACTACGTGGCAATCAGCTATGGCTTCCTTACCAGTGAAGTGTGCGCCTGGCTGTAACAACCCCTATTTAGGGGTGCCACGTGGAAAGCTGAAGCTTGCGTCTACAATTTCTTAGGTGTAATGCTCCAGTTCCAAAATACGTAGGACTAGGAACGTAGACATGCCAGCTGTATACATACGAAGTACACTCCAATATATGGAAACCTCGTATGAATACATAAGCTATAAAATGTAGTAGAACCATAACTAATCTTATCCACACAAATAAATAAATAAAAGATATCGTATAATCAACTAAGAATTGTCAATGGTACATGTAGTTGGGCGGAGACAAATCCACTACCAATAATGAAAAGAAATACATGATATACAAAAGAATGATTTTGGCGAGCGAAGCGAAGACGATCCAAGTGCAATCATCTTTGAAGAAATAGTGATGATCACGGCTAGAGCTAGAACACTTGCGAAAGATAAGAACACACACCTGACGAGATAACCAGGTCCTCAGAGGGACGTAATAAGACACATAATATCATGCCATATAAACTGAATAAATATTGCTCAAATAAATAAGTCAATTGAATTATAACAAGGCCCAATATACACCTATAGTACTAATACCTAACGGATAAGGTAGCCTAATCGTTCTAAGTGAATGCAGTTTTAAAAACAGTTCATGGTCGTATGACTACCGGGTCAAGTCAGAAAAATACCAATGCAGTACAGTACCTCAGTAGCGAGTCACAACACCATATACTATTCCTCAGTATCGAGCGAGTCTATAGCATATAGTCTACCTATCGTTCCTCAGTAGCGAGCGAGTCTACGATAGATAGGGTGGCAGTCAACTTTCAATCATGTTCTCTCCGTCCAATGCCAACTCATAACTGCTAAGTCTTCTAGCATACAATTCCATTAGCAGTTATTTCCTAACGCACGGCTTATACGTACTGGTGGCCAGCCAATCACGCATGTCCGAGTCCTATATGTGACTCACAACAACGTGGTATAAATGTGTCAAGGCCTATGTATGCAACACACAAAGGTGGTCCCTTAACTCTAATAATGTGTAAGAAAAATAATACATAGCAGAAAATATAACTGAACAGTAAGTTCTAACAGTTTATGCCATGTATTACAGTTTATTTTGCATAAAAAAATAATGAATAATGCATGAGATATGAGCTAAAATAAATAAACAGCAAATGGCAAGGTGTCTTGCCTGAGGTCCTTGCTGGTGAAACCGACAATCCCGTTGGGTACAGAATAGTCACAAGGCTACACAAGATGAACTCAGACGATGTGAAAAACTTGTAAAATAAAAACCAAAAATAAAATATTATGGAAAATTTTTAGGAAAAATATATGATGTATATTTTTCTGTCAGCATTCCGAAACTTTAAACGGTTCGTGATTCCGATTCCTGGTTCTCCCAGAATCTCAAAAATACTAAAACGTGTCAGATTTCGGACAACTGACACTCCACAAATTTTCTAGAAAATTAAGTTTCAAATTTATGAAAATAAAATTTATATTCAGAAAATATACCTCAATAAGATTCTAATAAAAAAATTGGAGGTCAAACGGAGTCCGGAGTTGGGAGTTATGGTCATTCGAAGTTGCTACAACCTTTGAAAATTGAGGCTGAATTTATGACGAATTTTGGGCTTAGTTATGACGAAAAAAAGAGAGAAATTTTGACAAGGATGGTTTGAAAGATGATTTTATTCATAGATTCGATAGATATATATATAATGGCTAGTAATTAGCAAATTATGATAGGATTAGAACTAAATCAATAAGGATGATTATGATTACCAACTAATTTGGATAGGAATAGGATTGGTTTAAATAAGAAACGATCTAATTAATGCTAGATATAATTCCAATAGGATAAGAATTTCTAATGGATAAATCTTCCCATAAATTTAAATCAAATAAATTATTTAAAAATAAATCAATTTGATTGCAATCCTTTAAATGATCACCATAATAACTTTAAGTATTATTCTATATTATCAAATAATTCAAATCATATGAATCCAAATCCAAATCAAACTCTAGATAATAACTTTAAAATAATATTTATCAAAATAATTTAAATCAAATAATAAATAAATTATTTAATCAAATAATATTTCAAATCTGGATTAGACAAATCATAATGCTCCAATTAGTCATCGTAAGTATTTTAAACAATATTTAAATTATCAACATAATTTAAAGTATAGTTGATAACCATCAAGATAATTTAAATAAATTCAAATATAATCAAATAACTGATTAACATATCAAAATAATACTCGATGTCATCAAATATTATAAAACTTACTTTTATAAATCCAAATCTTTATTTAAAAATAAATAGACAAAAAACCTTTTATCGCTCAATTTTTTTTTAAAACCAATTCTTAGAAGACCAAAAATAATAAAAACATATTTTATATTTCAAATAAAAATTCGAGAACATTTTTTTAGAAATATTGTTTCAAACCATTAATTTAAAACTAGTTTTTGGTAACAAAAGTAATCATAAAATATTTTTTACAAAATTTCTACGAAAATTACTTTTAAACACGAAACTAAAATATATAGATATAATTTAAAAAATAATAATTTTGGGAAGATGAGTTACAAATTACCCACCTTTAAAAATTTTCGTACTCGAAATTTAAGGACTACTAGGATAGACGGACTTGGTTGATCGGTAAAAGGATAGTAAGAATTTGTGATAAGAGAAAATAGATGGAAGAGAAAAGAGAATTTCTTTAATGAGAACATTAATCAATTTGGATGAAAAATAGAAGAAGTGAATGGATATGACTTGATGTGCACGGACACGATGCACAAACACAATTGTAGGTGGAGAAAATTAATGGAACAGAGAATAATGAGCCTCTCCTTATATAGGAGGTGGAAGCTACTATTTAGATAAGGATTATGATAGTTGCAAACCCCTTTTTGATATCTCACTTTTAAATTTTAATCCATTTAAAACCGATTCAATCCAAATCCAAATCCAAATCCAATCCAATTTCGAATTAAATCTGTATATATTCAAATCCAAATTTAATATTGATAAATTCCATATTTAAATTAAGCATATTAAAAGTAATAAGAAAATTTCAAATTTAAATACCCATAATAAGTTTAATGAAATAGAAAAATTCAAAATAAATTTTTATAAATAATATAAAAATAATAATAACAAACAATTTTGAAAATTACAATAAATATTTGACTATTTGAAATAACTTTTTAATAAATTAAAATAATTACTAAAATAATTTTGAAATTTTAAAATATATACATGAATTGAATTTCATGTACTCGCATGCAATTAATATTTTGCATAAAACATATTTTTCCAGTATAGTACATAAAAAAGAGAAAAATATCATTTCTTAAATCATTACCTATACTTGTATAAATAAAAAGCATTTTTATAGTAATAAAAATAAAACATTTGACTAAATTTTTGCGAAAACGATATTTATATACAAATTATTTACTCTTTATGTATTTCGAAAACAAAACTATTTACTATATTTACGAAACCTAAAATAAACTATTTATGTAAAATAACTAAATAAATAAATATCACGTATGTACGTACTCGCACTTGTCGTATAAACATCTGCATAAAATAAATATATAAAAAAATATAGTAAAATTTTAGGGGGTTTATACTAGGCGCATGAGCTTCACCCCATCCACTATAAATAGGAGGAGCCCTCCTCCATTTAAAAAGGTCGATCCCTCCGATGCCTGAGTACCTCAAGAAATCTTGAGCATCCCAGAGAGAGTCCATGTTGTTCCCTTCAGCCAGTGAAGTTGAGCCCGGCAATTCCCTCTCTCAGTCAGATTGTCAACGGAGTAAAGAAACAACCCTCTACCGTCACAACCCAGATCAAAAACAAAGTGCAATCAAGTGATTCCCGTCCAGGAGTTCCTCTTCTCATTCTCGTTCGTAATCTTCACAGACAGCCTATTCTTAAGCTCGGAAGCGATATCGAACAACAATATCGTTGACATTCAAGATCAAATTAGATCATTATCCCTCGAACTAGTTACATGATCAATTCATTCAAACCCAAAATCATATATGTTCATCTGTCTATCTTAAGTCATCGAGCAATATATTTCATCGTATCGTATCGTTCTATGCTAACTCAAATTATCGAGCAACATCTACCCCAATCGTTAAAGTCATTTATGTATATTCAGATCATTTTCGTGCACGCTAACTTCCAATCGTGCTAACTTTTCGTATACGATTTATATCGATTCATCGACTGAGTCATCCGTTCGTTACACCTTAATTTTTTTCTCAATTCAATTTATTTACTCAGTCATTTTTGTACTTCATACTAGCGCAATCCTAATCTAGTGCATCATTTCTAGTTCGTTCGAATCAACTCATCAAAACTTCAATATTACAACTTACTCAATGGCACATCGTAGTTCGACAACTCCGATGACGATGACAAGAGGTACTCCGGTGAGGTAGCGAGGCAAAAATGAAGTAGATCCGACGAGATCTACTACTGGGGAGAGGTAGATCCGGCCATGGCGAGGTAGTCTGGTGGTTTGACGTGGTCGAATGGCGGTTTCGACAAACTCCGACGAAGTCACGAAGGCCGAAGGCGATGGCATATGGCAGACTCCAGTAGTGTATAGTAGAATAGTGATGAAACAGGTGTCAGTAGTGTCAGTGATTTGGAGAACAGTATCAAAATAAATTAATGTGTAATAAAATAACTGTAAAATACCCCTAATATTTATATTAAAATATTAGTGTGTTCTCCAAGTCACATCTAGTGGTAGTCCTATGTAATTTGTAATAGATCTAGGGTTATTAGTAAAGCATAACAACTAACTGCTTACGAACTAATTAATCTTGCTGACTAATCATATTAATTAATTTAACTGCTATTTAATAATTACATCTAATACAGAATTAATGAAAAACTATACTAAGCCCTTATCTTAGAAAATTGTAGCCTAAAGCCCAAGGCATGGTAGGTTATAAATAGAAATCAATTAGTTTAAAATATATCCAGCCCATAAATTGAACTAATTAATCATTAGCCAAAATCATTAGTAATTAATAAATAATAATTAAAATTAAAAAAATAGAACTAATTTTTAAAAATTAGATTTTATTAATAAAAGAAATCATGATTTCCAAATAGAATTTCAAGAAAAATTATAACTAAATTCATAATCCTTGAAAAATGATTTTAGGGAGTTACAAATCTAACCAAAATTTTGTCCTCAAAATTTCAGGAGTTGTGGTAGAGATGAACTACAGATCAAAAAAGGAGTTATTAGGTGTTAAGAAACAAACAGTAAGGCAAAGAAAATACAGAAACAAGTCTCGAATAGGAAACAAACAAGTTTTAGGAAAGTCTAGGTGCTAAGAGTAAATCTAAAGAAAAGATTGGATTGTGAGTTGCAATCCACGGTCTTCTCCAACCATGCGAGAAATGCCTTCGGTCTTCAGTATTCATCTGGAACTAGAATCGCATCAACTTTCTCAGCTGTCATAAGGTAGGCTCGTCCCTGCAGCAGTGCTCCATGCAACTGCTGAGCCTGAAGAGGTGGGTCCCGCTGCTCCTCGTGCTTTTCCAAGGGCAATATGATTAGTAGCTTGTTAGAAATCCTTTATCTCGTGGACAGACGATCCGCTGAACAAGTATAGTCCCAATATCTTGTAGAACACATCAAAGTAATGTCCTGGGCAGTGACAATAAGTGCAAGTGGTCTCCATCAGGGCTGCTTCGGTGACTGGGATGGAAGCGACTTTGCCTAGTTGTGGTGTCTCTTCGGTGGTCCCTGGTAGCTGCTAGTGCCAACATCTCTATCCTTTTTGGTCTATGGCTTCATGTCCTTCTCGAATCTTAGGTAACATGGAGAATTTCTGCATAGGTCGTCATCCTGCTAGTAATAAGCGCCTTGCGAATCTCTTGAGCAAGTCCTTTTTTGAACCTCCGAACTCTCTCCTGCGGAATGCTCACCAGGTTCTTTGTAAAGCAACTGAGTCGGCTGAACTCGAAAGTATACACGTCCACAGTCATTCTGCCCTACTGTAATAACTCGAATTGGCTCTCGAGCTCGTCTCGGGCGACCTCTAGAAAGAACTTCTTATTGAACAGCCTCTTAAAGTCTATCTAAAGAAGTCGTGGAGCGACTAGCTGTAGATCCTCTCTACACCATGATCGAGCAACGTCATACAGCTGCATGCTAGCTACCTCGACCTATAGGTCCTCAGGAATGTGGGCAATCTAGAGTAGCCTCACCATTCTCTAGCCACTCGTCGGTATAGAAAATCTTCTCTGCCCCGTAGAAGTCCAGGGGCTTGAGATTCTTGAAATCTCTAGCAGTCCCCTGCCTCGCTGGTGGAGTCTTCCTGGATCAGAGTGCATCTGCAACTATGGATCTAAACTAAGCGGCCTGATCACTCTGGGAGTCGATAAACTTATGGAAGATCCCCTTCAGTTGGGTGTTGTTAATGGTGATCGTCTGAGGAAGTGGAAAAGACGGTGGAAGCTCTGGTGCCTCGATTGCAGGGGGTTCAATGATCCCGGTGTTCCGTGTATGAACCATCCTGAAATAGAAAAACAAACGGTTGATTGTTGTGTCCTATAAAATAATAAGCAATTTAGTAATAACAATATAACCATTTTCCCCGATCATATGTTGTGATGCATTTTCCTTAGTTTAGCAGGCTCCCTAATAGCACTCTATAGCCTAAGTACCATTAGAAAGAGCCTTACATGGGCCACTACTAAAAATATGACATGACCCGCTCCCAATAATCGGATACGAGGCAGACACATCCAGCCTACACTGTGGACACAACGTAGTAAGCTGTACTAATCTAAGGAGAACTCCAAGTAACATGATAAAAATAAAATATCACAGCCTGCTATTACGTTCCCAAAGTACTACTACTCTACTTAGTTATTATTACACCTTTAAAAGAAATAATACCAGAGATAAATCTGGTAGCAGGTATAAAGGAGACAGCTATGAAATCCTCATAATACAAATATCTAAAAGTAAATTCAAAAAATAATTCTAAGAAATGTGACTAAAACTAGATCTCTGCAGCTCCTAAATCCTGAGTCATAATGCCATCCTGCTCAACTATGGCCTCGGGCTCTTGCCCATAGCAGGTGGAACATATCGCCTCAAGTTCAACTGCAACATATTCAGTCAGGAGCAGAGCAAGTACAATCCATAGTACTAAAAAAAGTAAAACATGTGAACAAGTAATGAAATAATGAAACAGGATGAACATGAACTGTAAATGCATAATCTACCAGACTGAAACATGTAATCAAAAGACCATGACATGTGAATTTGAAATACATACTAAAATATATTGCCAGCTGGTAAAGGTCATGAATAAGAATAAGTAACGATACGGCTTAAATCCCACGTGCACCGGTGTTAGGTTTAAGCTATCAACATGAATCCTAAGTTGGGCTTTGGTCACATATCCGCAGTATTTTTCCTACCCCCAGATACAAGTAAAAGATCATGAACCAGAATAATAGACCAAGTAGTGTAACAATGTTTCCAATATGAAAAGAACATAGCTTGAAGTAAATGAGTCAAAATTATAGAAGTACTTGCCTTGCCCTGAAAGATCACTAATAGGAAAGTAGAAATCTCTAGGTCCACCTAGCATAGGTACAAGTTGGTTAGGTTCTAAAATAAATATATTAGCTAGCTTAACTTATCCTACTATGATACTACTAACTATATACATATTCTATATAATTTCTAACATATATATATATATATATTTTAATCTAAACATTTTATTGAAAAAGGAAAGTGAGCTCAAGAAGAGCTTTACAGACCGGTCCAGGGCCGAAAACCACAAAAGGGCCTGATGAGCAAAGGTAGCAATACTTAGTTTCGAAATTTCGGAGACCCAAAATTTCGAAATACAACAGTGATTCGAAAAAATACGAAATTTCAAAAATCAAAATTTTGAAGGTTTCGAAAATTCAAAAATTGAAAAACACGTAGAGGGGGTTCGGCTGCTCAGCCCGAGGTGGGCGGGTGTGGGCTCGTAGCCCTAAGCGGACCCACTGCATGAGGTAGGGGGGGCACTCATCTCGAAGGGGGCACACGACTCGAGGAGCCTCGCCCCCCCTCCACCGACGTACAGGCCGGGGCCGGAGGGCGCCGACGGGGAAGGCCGAAAGGGGGGACGGAGCTCCGGTGAGGGGGCCAGCCCGAAAAGGATGGGGACGCCAGCTGCCGCCCGGAGGCGCTCTAGTGGAGGAAAGAGGCGATCGGACACGAACGGAGGAGCTCCGACGGGGGATGTAACGCCCCAGTCCCAAATACTTGAGACTAGATACGTATCATGCTAGCTGTATACACACGAGTAATATACGGCTCATATATATACATAAGCTGTAAATATAGAGAGCCAAGACACTAAATCTCATTCACAAAGATAAATAATAATATAAAAGCAACTTTGAGTTTGTCATGTATACAATCGTTGGGCGGAGACAAAGTCCACTACCAACTAATTTAAATAGAGAAGAAATATACAAAGAAAGTGATTGAGCGAGCGAAACAAATGACGAGTGTTTGCCATGAAATATAAAAGGACAAAACAATTATCGGAGGACTGGACTTTTACTTCACATACAAACTCGCTTGTACAAAGAAAGCCTAGGGACGAAAACCTAGGTACAGCAATCTAAGTATAATTGTTTATTTTAGATTTTGGGGGTGACGATAGAGGCTCGGGAAAGCGACGGCCGCTCTGCCTTACTCCTTGGACGATCGGGTGCAGCTTTTGGACACTGTAGAAGAACTGCTTGGCATTGATGAAGAAATGCTCTCTCTTCAGGCTCTCTGGCTCTCTATGTCTCTATGTGCGTCTGTCTCTGTCTCTGTATATCTCTCTATCTCCCTCTCCGTCTGTCTCTGTGTGTGTGTGTGTGTTTGCAAGGGAATGGCACCCTGCTATTTATAAGAGTGGGGGGCCTCATTAGGGTTTACAATGATTGCTTATTCTTGAAAGTCGGCGGCTAAGGATCATTGGATCTGGGCCGTTCATCGAGATTTGAGCAATAAATGTGATTGCATCAAATCTTTTATGGGTAATTAATGCTGATTGACATAAATCCTCCTGATTTGTCATGCCAACCTTGGATTCCTCGACACGTGTCTTTAATTGGCTTATTTACAAATGATCTGATTTGATCCCAATATTTTATTAGGATTTGTTGAGAGATTTTGATCAATCTGATGCCATGTGCCCTGCTATCATGCCACGTGTCAAAACAGCAAAAATCTGAGCCGCAGGAAAGTTAGGCCGCATAAGGCTGGCTACGTGTCAAGGCTGCCCAAGAGTGGCCCCTCCCTGAATATTTGGGCCGTATGGTAATAATTTGAACCGCATGAGTATGAGTGAACCACATGGAGATAGTCCTCGTGAGCCGCATGGAGATAGTCCTCGTGAGCCGTATGGAGCTAGTCTTCATGAGCCGCATAGGGATGGTCTTTGTGAGCCGCATAGAGATGGTCTTCGTGAGCCGCATGGAGCTGGTCTTCGTGAGCCGTATGGAGCTAGTCTCCGCTTGGGCCGCATACAACTGTCCACGTGTCAAGGCCGCATGACAGTTTCTGACTCTCGGGAGATCGTGTTAGAGATTTTCTTTGCTTCCCAAGGAGTCCGTCATTATGAGGGAGTCATAATGATATCTTCGTGTCAGAACTGTCACTTCGTCAAAGCTGTCAGCCGTCAAGGCATTTAATACAAAATAAAAGAGCTATTTGTAGGCCACCTGGCTCCTCTCTGAACCGCATGAGACTTGTTTGAGCCGCATAGACGCTCGAGCCGCATGGATACTTGAGCCGCATGAACTCTCTGAGCCGCAGGGGCTCTCTGGCCGCATGGATCCTTCTTTATTCTTTTCCATGCTTCTACAAGACCCCCTTTAAAGTTTTCAATTTGTAAAATTAAAATACTTTGAATAAGAAGCATGGCCATGTATTCTTCTGGCCGTATATGATGTCTCGGACGCATGGATGTTTAGGCCGCAGGGGTTTTCGGGCCGCATAAGTGTCTTAGTCGCAGGGACTTTACGCCACGTCATCTTGCCACTTATGGAGATCTTTTGCATTAAATGCTGTTGATTTGCTGTCAGTTTTGAGGTCACTTTTCGGGGCGGGATCCTAGGAGTTTGGCCTTCATTTTAGGCGGCTCGCCTCGATAACCGAAGAGTTGGTTTTCGTTCTGCACGAGAATCGAAGCGCCTTGGTTTTGTTTATAAATATGGATGAGTTTAGTCGGGGGAATTTCTTTACTTTCTCCTTCGTCCCCAACTGTTGCTATCTTTCATTTCTTTCCCTATTTCCATTCTCCGACGGTCGAAAATGGCCCCCAAATCTTCCAAGGTCGTCTCCGCTGCCGCAAAAGGCAAGAAGGTGGCTTCCTCGTCGGCCGCCGTGCCCGAAGTGCGTCCTGATGTTCGCCCCACTTTCAAGGGTAAGAAATGGATTTGAATACTTTGAACCCCAAAGACCCATGGCTCTGTTGCATAACATATGCACAAGCCTTCATCCTTCGTTTTTATTGAACCGCCCAAACTCGACCATGATGGAGCCGCATATGTTACATGGTCCGCATGACCCTCTCATATTCGAACCGCCTGGGGGATACCCTATGTTTGAGCCGTATTGAGAAAGATTTGAGCCGCAAGAGTGCTTCCGGGTTTGAACCACATGGAACCTCCTTTGAGCGGAACCGCATATGTCCCTGACAACCTGGCCCGCATAGAATTTTGCTGAGTCGCACCGCATAAACTCCTCCGCGAGATAGAACCGCATAAGTTTTAATTCGAGCCGCATAAGCTATCGAATCAGTGTCACGTGGAACTCCTAACTGAATTGGACCGCATGAAGCTGTGCTGACCCAAGTCGCATAGGCTTTATTGAAGTCGTGCCGCATGAAACTCAGCTGAACTGGGCCGCATAAGGCTTCGTCGATCCGAGCCGCATAGGCTCATAGAAACTTTTTTTTGAGAAACTCTAAGTAGTTTCGTTTTAACCTATTTTTTAATCCTGTGTCATTTGTCTTTTTCCAGTGAACCTTCCAACCAACCCGGCCGGAGAGCTTCTAGTGGGTTCAGCTCAGTTTGCCATAGGTGTGCGGCTTGACGATCTAATTCGACATATGATAGATCAACTTTCCTCTAATGAGCCTTTGTAGAGGGTGGTTGCCATCAACAACCAGCCTTTCCATTTTCTTTGTACTATGGTGAATTCGGAGAAACTGGACGAAGAATATCTGAAACCAGCTTTTCTCTTCGGGGTTACTTTCTCCGTAAAGAGCTCCCGAATGCTGGACGTTTCTGAGAACTGGGACTTCACTGTGGACGGGGTGGATATCCATGTTCCCGAGATGGAGCGGCATTTTCCCCTCTCGTGGTTTAATATGGTATCGTTGGGCAGGAAAATGGCAGGTTCTCTGACTCCAACCCAACAGAGGATGTTCGTGGGCAACATCCACTATAATATAAGTATTAGGTCAGCATATGCAAGTCGGAAGTCAGTCAGCCGGACTATGATGGGGCTGATTCCTGGTAATTTCATCAATGTGTCTGGTCCTAACTTCACTTTTACCCGAGTGGACACCTTCCTGAACCAGCTCGCTCTCAAGGGGCCCTATCCTGTGGGCAGGTTGTCACTGTTGAATTGGATCAACCCCATTCCCACATGGGCCAATCTTTCCTCATGGATGCTGAGGAACTACGAGGAACTCCTTCGGGAGATTGACCTTTACTACGCCATCCGGGGCACCTGTTTCGGATTGCCCATTAACAAGCCGCTGTTCATGGCCCTTTTGGAGATGTATAGCTGGCGTACAGGGATTTTCTTCGCACCCGGGAGAGAGATGGGACTTGCTCTCCATGAGATGTATGTTGTTTCTAAGCTGTCGGGGGAAGGCGAGGCCTTTGAAGTATATACCCCGACGAACGAGGAATTCGATGACCTGGATCGACGATTTCCTGGTTTCGTCGCTGTGTATCGAGAACTGTTGTGCCACCATAGCATCTGCCACCAGACTGCTATCAAGAAAGAAAATAGCTCAGAAGGGAACGCCCCTCATACCACGGCCTGGGTCGCGTATCTTTTCAAATTACGTCCTTCCGGTCGGGTTTCGTCTCGAGGTCCTCAAACCCCGGAGGAGATGAAGGACATGATGTTGAAGGCCAAAAGGTCGAGGTCCACCCGTGACAGGTTTGGGAGCCGCACTGACTCCTTCAGTTATTTCTACTACGGTACCCGACAAATATTCGAGAAAGCAATCTTGGCCGGGTTCTTGATGGTATGGCTACGAAATTGCGTAGTCTCAGGAGGGGCGGGTTCTACTGAAAGGATCAGCCGCCATTTTATTCTCCCGACTATGAAGCTGGTCTTCAAAGTAAGACTGGCCCTTCTTTCGGCTATGGTGTGTAGCATACACCATGGCCTCCGTGCCTTTACATCTAAAGTCATTGCTCGTGAGACGACGCTGGACTTCGAGCGGATAGAGTTACCATACCACTATCTCATGGGGTGGTTATTGATGCATTACCAGTCATTGATGAGGGCCGGAACAGAGGATGATGTCACCGCTGATGATGCCTTCCTCTTCTGATACCGCCATCAATCTTGGGAGTATGACACTATGCCGGCTTGTCGGAGGGCGTTGGCAAGAGTTGACAGGCCCGACTTCTTTGTGTCTCTTCCTCAGTTTACCCCTAGAGAAGTGAGGAGGGTACACGTTGATGGCATTGAACCTCCCCAGCTCTTATCTGAGAAGATGCTTCTATGGCTGCGCAACATTCGCCCTGCGCACCTAGTATATCGTTACCGAAATAACGTATACTTGGAGCCTTATTTGCCTAGCAGGTTTTTTTGCCAATTCGGGTATAGTCAGCTGTTCCTTGACTGTCCCAGTGCTTGCCTGGGCTTCGAGGGCAGTGTCCTTGACGGCATCCGGGCGTGGCACTATTACAATGTTGTTCATACCCGGGCTAGCTTTTCAGTCCCTGACGCTAATATGCAATGGGATATTCTATACATGGCGGCTCCTTATTACGTTGCGGCGAGCAAATCTTCCGTGAACTTTGACATAAACACCAGCTTCATAGTCGGGACCGGCTTGGCAGAAAAGCCAGAGGGTTCTAGGAAGAGAAAGAAAGGGGCGAATAGGGTTCCCGTGCCAGACTCGGAGTCCACTACGACGGACGAAGAGGATGACGAACAGGCCACTGATAACTCGTCGCATTCTTCGGACGAGGAGGCAGGGGACCAGCCTCCTACTGTGCCGGACAAAGAGGTGGAGGACCATCCACCTGTTGTGCCTGGTACTTCGCGCCAACGAGGCAAGCGCCTGTCTACTGATGATGGCAGGACCTACTCCACAAAGCGGGCTGCGGTAAGACGTCGCAGGCTGTTTATTGATGTTGACGCTATTTCTGAGGTGATTTGGAATTTCAGCCGCTTTTTCCTTTTTTTTCTAAATTATGGCCTAATCATTTTCTTTTGCTCCTTACAGGCGTCCGGGGAGTCCGCTTCTCGGGACTCGACTACTGAAGTCGATCCAGCCTTGTCTACTTTGATCCATGATATGTGCACCGCCATCACTTCCGCTGGGGTTCTTCCGGAGGCGGACGGGGAGTCTCACTTTGCTAAGACCTCAACCCGTAGGGATGGGGGCTCTATTGCCCCTGTCCCTGAGACAGCTGAATTCTAACAGGATGACACTGACCCGGCTGACTCCCCTTCAGGGGTGGATGGGGCAGAGAAGTCAGTTGAATTTGAGTTGGGAGCTGCGGGTGGGGAGTCCATGCTAGCTTCGAACGAGATGCAGCCTCCGAGCTCTTCCCCTGGTAAGATAAACCAGCTTTTTAACTTGTGGGGAGGCCTATTTGCTCTATCACCCTGTCCTTCATGGATTAATGATTACTTTGGATGTGCAGGTCCCACCCCTTTATTGTCGGTGATGGACATTGCCAGGACAGACTCTACCGGGGGGAATCTGATGGAAGCACGTGTGCCTCCTTCTTTTCCAACCCATACTGAGGGGCTTCCAGCTGGGTCAAGTTCGGGAGCCTTGGTGATAGCATAGCTGGAGCAAGGGACGACGCTTTCCGTGCCATCCTCTGTAAATAAGGTTTCAAGAGTTAACCTTTCCGCTCTCCCAAGTATCCAGGCTCTTCGGTCGGCGGAAGAGGAGCTAGCTGCCATCCATGCCTCTTTTCGCACAGAATTCGTTTCTCTGGTGACAGGGACGGCCAGTTCTGAGGCTACACCTTCGGTACTGCCTGTCACACTCCCTTTGACACCGTCCTCTACGAAAGTTTTGGACGAAGTGTCCCAGGATGTGGTCGACAGTTTATACCGCCACTTGAAGAGGGAGATTGAGGCAGCTGTGGAGAGGGGGACTCCCTTTTCTATGGCCCGTCAATGCGCCAGTGGCCAGATTAATATCCTTAGAACACTCCCCGGTGGAGCAGGACTGGCTGCGCTTCTGGAGCCTAAGCTGTTAGAGGCTGATCGTCTTGTGGCCCAGTTTTGCGTGCTGCAGCAAGCTGATTTACCCATGGTAATAAACCAAGAGCACAATTTCCTTATGACCGCGATGGAGAAGGTGAGGCTTGCTCGGGAATCGATCAAGCCAACTATATTGAAGGACCGCCAGGATCTGACTCAGTTGTACGATCAATGGAATCGTCGGACTGAAGATTGTGCAGCTCGGGAAGCGGCGGCCTTCCGCGGGGTAGCTGACACCAGGGAGAAAATCCTCGAGCTTCAGAGAAAGCTGGCTTTCTTGGAGTTCGAACTCGAAGCTGCTCGTGCTGAGAAAGGGATTGCCATTCAGGAGGCTGACAAATTTAGTAGGGCTTCTGCCAATCTAGAACTTGCCCTAAAGAAGATGGAGAACGACTGGCAGGCATATATGTAATTGAATGATGCAGAGCAGTTGTCCCAGGAGGTCGAGCGCCGAGCGAAACAGAGGCTTGAGCGGGGGACTGCCTTAGTGAGAAATCGCCTCTTGGAGTTGTGTAATGCCGAACTGTAGTCGGCCTTTTTCTGGTTTTGTTCCTGTTTTTCTTTTTCTTTTCTTTTTGAGAGGGATGTGGTCCCAAAACATGTAATACTTTTTTTGTCTATCAAATAAAGAGTATTTTCTATTCTACCCTTCATTTGTATTGCTTGTTGTGTCTGTGGTATTGTGGTGATGTTTGCCCTGCATGGGGGACTTGTTTGTGGTCATGTTACCCCTGGCGTACCTTGGTTTTAGGTACAGGTAATAAGTATGACTGGGGATACTTAGAACAGTTTCACGGCAAGGTGGTCATGGACGTTCCAAGTATCGAGATGTAGAATGCCATGGAACAGCTGGGCTCCCGGGGCATGATGAGGGATGGTGGACCTGTACTAAAAGACTTAGCAAAGGACATTTGTGGGCCTATTACCCTTGGCGTACCCCGACTTAGGATACGGATAATAGGATGGAGGGGAACCAACACACTTACTCAGAGGTAATGAGGACATGGCAAGTATGAGGGTTTTACCGTGGAGTCTTCCTACTCAGAGGTAATGAGGACATGGCAGGAGTGGACTCAACGGAGGATATTTGTGGTCAACAGAGGACATTTATGGGCCTATTACCCTTGGCGTACCCTGGTTCAGGGTACAGATAATAAGACGAGAGAGGACCAACATACTTACTCAGAGGTAATGAGAACATGGTAAGTACGAAGGTTTTACCGTGGAGTCTTCCTACTCAGAGGTAATGAGAACATGGCAGAAGCAAACTCAACAGGGAAATTTTATGGACCTATTATCCTTGGCGTACTCCGATTGTGGGTACGGATATTAAGTCGAAAGGGAATCATCATACTTACTCAGAGGTAATGAGGACATGGCAAGCATGTGTTGACACAAAGTCACAGTCAACCAAATATTGACTACATTGACTAAATAATATCTGTATAAATTCAATACGACACACGACGTCTGCATTCAGTTCAGGACAGACAACAGCTCAGTTTCCGACTCTCAGTGTATTTTCGAGTCTGTACTTTTACATTTTATTGAGTCTAAAAGTATGTACTCTGAGTTATGCTGAGCTTTTGAGACTTAGTCTATAAGCCTACCCAAAATCTCAAGCTCCACCAAAACAAAAATTGCCCACAAGTCCCACTTAGGACCACTCTGTGCTTTGGAGACAGAGTTCGGGCCGAACTCTGCCTCCACACAGAGTTCGGGCCGAACTCTGTCCCCTAGAAATCAGGAACCCTAATTTTAGGGTTAGCTGGTTGCTAGCTGTCCAACGGCCAAATTTTTGAATTTTCCTACCCGAATTCTGGCCGAATTCTGCCTCTAAAAACACTATAAATAGGGCATGAATTCTCTCATTTCAATTCACTCAATCTTCTCTTCTCTTCTCTTCTCTCCTACAAGCTCAATAAGCCATACCCTTCCTATCTACTAGCCACAAGCCTCCTAAGTCTCGAGTGCTCAGCATCTCTCAGTTAGGATTCTTGTGCAAGAGTGAAGAAGTCGCTTGGACAATTCCAAGCAAATCGCCACTGCGATCCTCTGTTAGAAGTTGACGTGCTCTTCTGAAGAAAAGGCATGGGTTGTAAGCTACTATTTCACAAATAGTGGATTTAATCCTGAGCTAGAGTTCTCAGGCCTGGACTAGTCCTCCACGAGGGAAACCAGGTTAAAATCGTTGTGTTTGCGTATGCTCTTCTGCTCTTCATTTATTTTCCGCACTTTACTCTGATTTTTTATTGTTGGTGAATGATTTATTTTTAATTGGCTATTTTTCTATATAAACTCTATTCACCCCCCTCTAGAGTTGCCAAACTGTTCTTCAATTGGTATCAGAGCTCTGTTCTCTTTATAAGGACTAACATCCTAAGAGCTGATCCATGGCAACCACACAATCCTTGATTTCCAATCATGGTGAAGGTCAGTCCACTCATAGGCCTCCCCTATTTGATGGGACTAACTACACATATTGGAAAACAAGGATGAGCTTCTATCTTAAGTCTCTAGACTTTGACCTGTGGACTGTCGTCACTGACGGTTACAAAAAGCCCGCCAGAATAGTTATCGATGGTGACCTCATTGAGAAACCACACGACAAATATTCTGTCGAGGAGAAGAAACAGGCAAGTCTAGATGCTAGGGCTATTAATGATTTATTCTGTGCCATAGACAGGAATGAGTTCAACAGGGTCTCTACATGCACCACTGCTCATGAAGTATGGAGACTTCTAGAAGTGACGTATGAAGGAACCACACAGGTCAAGGAATCCAAAATAAGTCGTCTCACTCAAGAATACGAAGCCTTCAAGATGAAGCCAAGTGAGACGATCACTCAAATGATCACAAGATTCCTCGACATCATCAATCCTCTATCTTCGCTTGGAAAGCAGTACTCAAACCACGAGAAGATTCGTAAGCTGCTCAGAGGGCTACCAAAGATTTGGAACCCTAAGGTGACAGCCATCATAGAAGGAAACGATCTCACAACAATGTCAATGGAGACCTTGATGGGCAAGCTTATGACTCACGAGCTTGACCTCAAGGACTTCGAAGAGCCTGCTCCGAAGACCAGGGAGATCGCACTCAAAGCTCATCAACGAAGAGCTAATCATGATGAGACCGAAGAAGATAACTCGGATGATGAAGACCAAGCTCTCATGGTTCGCAACTTCAGGAAATTCCTTCGCTTCAATCGAAGGAAGAAGGAATCTCAAGAAAACGATGAAGAGGAACCAACTTGTTATGGTTGCAAGAAAACTGGACATGTCCGAAAAGACTGCCCATTCCTGAAGAAGAGCAACCACTATGAGAAGCCATACAAAAGGAACTCATCAAAGAAATATGCCAACACAGGCATCTGGCATGAAAGTGAAGCGAGTGACTCTGAGGAAGAAAAGGACTCTCCTCAAGATACAGCAAATGTGTGCCTGATGGCAACTTCCAACAAGGTATCTAACGAAACTCTGGATGACTTCTCTTTTGATGAACTTGGCGATGCTTTCACTGATTTACTTGATGATCATAAAAAGGTCATCGGTAAATATAAACATGCCAAGGACAAAATCAAAAGTCTAGAAGATGAGATACAAAGAATTTCTTTACTTCTTGATAATGTTAGAAACACATCACCCACTAATGACACTGATGAAGTATCCAAGCTTAAATTAAGCTTACATGATGCTGAAGCACGTATTGAGCAACAAACTCAAGAAATCACTACTCTCAACACGTTGCTTGCTGAAGAAAAGAGTAGACACAAGATTTCCATGACTAAGATTTATGGCTTAAATATTAAGGTTGATGAACTGCAAGCTGTTTCTAAAAGATTAGAAACCAAATTGGGTAAACAGGTTGTCCAACCTCAAACCCAATCACATGGGCACAATACCACTCATGCTAGTCAATCACGTCATTCTCATGCAGCACATAACCATGCTTTTATATACACAAACTTTCACAAACGACGTGCACGTAAGAACAATTCTCACTCAGTACACACTCATCATGCACAAAGACACAATCAACATCACTCCACACATAAAAATCATCATGCCATGCCATATAGACAAAATCATCATGCAATGCCATATAGACAAGGTTCTCATATACCATATAGACAAAATCATCATAACATGCCATCTGGACAATATCAGCAAGTCACACATCATAGACAATACCATCATAGACACCATCACCATGCCACTTATTCCATGCATAATCATCTTCACCATGCTAACTCTTCACATCATGTCCATCATCCTGTTGCTTATAGATATTATTCTCATGCTCCTAGTATAAATAAGAATGCTATCTGTACTTATTGTGGATTACATGGACACATCTCACCACAGTGCAGAGTTAGAAGACTTGTAGATAAAAGAATATATGCTTGGTTCCCAAAGACTAACTTTTCAGGACCCCCAAGAACTCGGGTACCAAAGGTCACATCTACTCTTGATGTAGGTGGACCTTCCCTCCTCAACTGAAAGTAAGTGGATTCTCGATAGTGGATGCTCGCGACATATGACGGGAGACGCAAATCTTTTTGTATCACTATCGATGAAGAGAGAAGGATACATATCCTTCGGTAACAATCTTAAAGGGCACATTATAGGTAATGGTATCATTGGTCATCCTCCTTCTCCTGTAATAAAGGATGTCTGCCTAGTGACCGAGTTAAAGCATAACCTGCTCAGTATTAGTCATCTTGCTGATCATGGATATGATATTAACTTTGGACAAAACAGTTGCTACATCTATGATAGGTCAACAGGAGACATTGCTTTTGAAGGGAAAAGAGAGGACAACATCTACATTTTCTATCTTTCTATAAATACTAACAATGCAGGTAGATGTCTATATGCCCACAAAGACGAACGACTACTTTGGCACCAGCGTCTTGGTCATGCCAACATGGATGCTATATCCAGGCTTTCCACCAAGAAGCTAGTGAGAGGATTGCCTGACATCACGTTCAAAAAGGACACGGTATGTGCCGAATGTGAACTAAACAAGGCAACTAAATCCTCATTTCATTCTATCAACTCTGTAAGTACTACTAGACCCTTGCAACTACTTCATATGGATTTATTTGGTCCTAGTAGAATAGCTAGCCTTGGAGGCAAACTTTATGCATTTGTTATTGTTGATGATTTTTTGAGATTTACATGGGTTTTCTTTCTCGCTAATAAGAGCGATGCTATTTCTGCTTTCAAAATTTTTGTAAAGAAAGTTCAAAACGAAAAAGGCTACATGATTACTCGAATCCGAAGTGATCATGGAGGCGAATTCGTAAATTATGATTTTGAAAGTTTTTGTAATGCAAATGGTTTTGATCATGAATTTTCTTGTCCTAGAACTCCTCAACAAAATGGTGTTGTGGAGCGGAAGAATAGGACTCTTGGCGATATGGCTAGAGTCATGTTGAATAAATTTTCTCTTCCGAAATATTTTTGGGCAGAGGCTGTAAGTACAGCATGCCACATTTTGAATAGGGTACTTATTCGTCCCATTACGAAGAAAACACCCTATGAGCTTTGGTTTGGGAGAACCCCCAATGTTTCTTATTTTAAAGTTTTTGGCTGTAGATGTTTTATCCTTAACACCAAAGACAACTTAGGCAAATTTGATGCCAAAGCTGACGATGGTATCTTTCTTGGTTATGCCGCCAAGAGTAAGGGATATAGAGTTTTCAATAAACGCTCACTTATTGTGGAAGAGTCAACAAATGTGACTTTTGATGAAGACAACAGTGCAGCAAGTACTCTTGATGATGACGTTGAGCCATCAACTTCTACTCCAATGAATACTTCAACCGAAACTAATTTTCTGGAGGGTTTGCCTAAGAAATTCTCTTTCAAACCTTCTCATCCAGAAAATTTAGTTATAGGAGAAGTTTCACGTGGAGTAACTACTAGATCATCACTAAGAGACTCCGTTGCTAGCACTGCCTTCATTTCACAAGTAGAGCCTAAAAACATTTCTGAAGCTTTTAATGATGAATTTTGGATTTCTGCTATGCAAGAAGAACTCAACCAATTCGAGAGAAGCCAAGTATGGGAACTCGTTCCTAGACCGGTTAATCACTCGATAATTGGTACTAAATGGGTTTTTAGAAACAAAGTAAATGAAGATGGTTCAGTCACACGTAACAAAGCTCGTCTAGTAGCTCAAGGATACAACCAAGAGGAAGGTATCGACTACGATGAGACGTATGCTCCTGTTGCTAGACTAGAATCCATTCGGATGCTTTGTGCTTTTGCTAATTTTCAAAACTTTAAATTATTTCAAATGGATGTGAAAAGTGCTTTCCTGAATGGCTTTATTAAGGAGGAAGTTTATGTGAAACAACCCCCTGGCTTTGAAAATCACAAATTTCCCGACCACGTGTTCAAGCTGAAGAAAGCGCTTTATGGCCTTAAACAAGCCCCCAGAGCTTGGTATGAAAGGCTAAGCAGTTTCTTGCTTGAGAAAGGTTTTTCAAAAGGGAAAATTGACACTACACTGTTTATAAAATTTTTCAAAGACACTATTTTATTAATTCAGATTTATGTTGATGATATTATTTTTGGGTCTACTGATGAAACTCTTTGTCAAGAATTTGCCAAGTGTATGCAGATGGAATTTGAGATGAGCATGATGGGAGAGCTCAACTACTTTCTTGGTCTGCAAGTAAAACAACTGGCTAATGGAACTTTCATCTGTCAATCGAAGTATACCAAGGACATGCTGAAGAAGTTCGATCTTGACAACATCAAACCAATCAGCACTCCAATGGCTACTTCAACCAAACTCGAACCAGATGAGAGCGGCAAACCCGTTGACCAACGTAAGTATCGAGGTATGATAGGCAGCTTACTTTATTTAACTGCTAGTCACCCCGATATCATGTTTAGTGTTTGCCTATGTGCTAGATATCAAGCAAATCCTAAGGAATCTCACATGACCGCGGTTAAGCGTATCTTTCGATACCTTAAGGGTACGGTTACAGTGGGCCTATGGTATCCCAAGTCAACATCATTTGACCTCATCGGTTACTCTGATGCTGACTTTGCTGGATGCAAGGTCGACCGTAAAAGTACGAACGGCACGTGTCATTTATTAGGAAAGGCTTTAGTCTCATGGTTTAGCAAGAAGCAGAACTCTGTCGCACTATCCACAACAGAAGCTGAATACATAGCAGCTGGGCGTTGTTGTGCACAAATTCTGTGGATGAAGCAAACCCTTGAAGACTATAAGTTATCTTTCATGCATATTCCTATATTCTGTGATAATACTAGTACAATCAATTTGACTAAGAACCCTATCTGCCACTCACGCACTAAACACATTGAGATCAGACACCACTTTTTGCGTGATCATCAGCAAAATGGCACGATTAACTTAGAATTTATTGACACTGATCATCAGCTGGCAGATTTCTTTACTAAGCCACTATCCGAAGAGCGCTTCAATTTTCTTTGTCGTGAACTTGGAATTTTAGATGAAGCAGTTATAAATTGAAACTCACCTGCGTAAATATCGAGTATATTGTGATTCTTTTTCGAAGAATTTGGTATGGGTACAAGCCGAAAGGGTCCTTCTGACAACAAGGCGTAAAAGCCTAAGCGACACGGTGCACTAGTCCTCAGGACTACCGCTAGCTGGGATCCCGCCCCTGCAGCTAACCCATGGCAAATTTGGACTATTGAACCACAGTATATGTCCTTATTTATTATATGGCTCGTTTTTGATTTAATATTGCCTAATTGAGATTTTCTAAAGTTCATTCTGTTTTCTGAGTACCTCTCTATCTATTTTTTTATTCAACACTCTTTGTTGTCCTCAACTATCTTTTGTTTAACTCTTAAACATTTTCTTCATGTTCTTTGCCTGTTTTCAGTTCTGGACCATTGATCCAGAACTCGGGCCGAACTCTGCCCCTATCAGAGTTCGTGCCGAGTTCGGTTCTTAGGTTCCAGGGTCGGGATCTGGCTCTGCCGTTGGATCAATTCTAATCCAATGGTCAATATTTCACCCGACCAAAGACAAAGCCCTACTTTATGTCGGGATTCCATCTCTCTCCTTCACTACTACCACCTTTCTCACCTATACAAAATCTTTCCTTGAAACCCTAACCCTAGTTTTTGATCTAGAGTGCTCCAGTGCTTCTCAAAATCAAGAAAAAGGGGTTTCTCTCCATTCACTTCCATTGTTTATTACTTGTTTGAGGTACCATTCCTATTTTCTATCTTCTAGTTAAAATCTTTTAATGGCTCCTTGCTTGTTCAATCGTGGGAAGAGAATTCGAGTTGAGAGTATTTCCTCTTCGGATTCTCCTCCATCAATTGAACAAATCATTGAACAACTTCAACCATCCCATCCTTTGTTCAATCCACCTCGTCCTCAAAATCCTTCAACCTATGACAACAGACTTTTTGTCTCACAAGATGCATCAAACAACTGGTTTAGTGACTTTCGGAATCGTCAGGTATTCACAGGACATCCTATTAATTTTTCCATATTCTCTCAATATGATTCTTTATTCCATGATCTCTATCTTGATGAACTAGTTACCACAACTTCTGCTATCTATCGTCATGCCGTTCAAATGTTCTACTGCAACTTAACCTTTGATGACCTTCATATTTATTCACGAGTTGCAGGTATCAATATATCTTTTGATGACTTTGACTTAGCCGAATATCTTGATCTTCTAGAGCCCAATTCTTGGGAAAAGCTAGTTGACGCTCGCTCGTTCCGTTTTTCCGACGGAATTTCCCTTGAGAGCTTCAAGGACGATTTGTGTACTCCATACACACGTCCTCGCAAGCTCATGGCTAAATATCTCAACCCATATTTTTCTGACCTTCATTGGATTATTTCTAACACCATTCTACCCAAAACAGGTTCCCATGATGACATCACTTATCTTGAAATATCTGCTCTTTATCATCTTTATTTTGGAATTCCTTTCAATCTTCCACGTACCATGATGGACTGGATGATTCACTGTAGGAGGAAACCACGAGCTTTGGTTTATCCTCTGTATCTTCCTTTGATCTTTCGTGCTTTTCATATACCACTTGATGCTTGTCCGTTCATGCCTGCACCTACCTTTCTATCCAAGGCACGACGCCTTCAGCCTGTCGCTGCTTCTGAGTCATCTGAGCATTCTGCTGATGAGGAGCCTGATGCCCCTCCACTCGGTCAGGATGCACCTCCTCCTCCTGCCAACCTGGATTCTCTTCAGACTATGCTTCGCGATCGTTTTGCCGTTGAGGATGATCGCTGGACGCAGCAGGATTATCGTACCACCCTGCAGATCAGTGCCCTTGGGAACTCTCTGCATGATATGCGGTATTCACTTGCTCGTCATCCTGATCTGCATGTGCCTATTGAGCGGGATCCAGATCGCGCGGGTCATCGTATAGACGATCCGTGGGTCATGAGGTATATGGATCCGGATGATGCTTTTGTGGATCTTCAGATGTTCCAGGACCTTTTCGATGTTCCAGGACCTTCTCGTGCTCCATGATGGAGATTGGCTTGATATGCTGCTGTCACTGCTGATGGTCTTAGTTGCCTTTTGATTTTAGTTATTTCAGTTTGTTATGGATTTATGTACTGGATTTCTGTCTTCACACCCTGATGATGTGCTTGTCATTCTGGTTGGTGGATAATATTTTATGCTATTTTTCGTAGTTTTACTTTATGTCAGTGACTTGTTTTATTAGTATTATACTGTTTTTTCTCTGCTTGGTGTGGTTGGATTACTTTTCATTGTCTATACTGCTATTCCCATGCTTTTTCTTATGCAGTCTATATGATCCTTTATATTGCTAACTGCCAAAAGGGGGAGAAATATGTATATTTGTCTGTGCTTGTGTTTGCTTTTGGGAAAATATTTTTATCAGGCCACAGGTTCTATGCATTATTTACGGGGGAGAGCTATTGATTCTAGCTCGGCACCGTTCACTGATTACGGGGGAGCTATCTTATTCTAGCTCGGTATTGTTTATGGGGGAGCTGTGTTTTAACCAACTGTATCCAGGTATGAATATTGAAATATACATTTATTATTTTGTCAATTATCAATATGGGGGAGATTGTTGACACAAAGTCACAGTCAACCAAATATTGACTACATTGACTAAATAATATCTGTATAAATTCAATACGACACACGACGTCTGCATTCAGTTCAGGACAGACAACAGCTCAGTTTCCGACTCTCAGTGTATTTTTGAGTCTGTACTTTTACATTTTATTGAGTCTAGAAGTATGTACTCTGAGTTATGCTGAGCTCTTGAGACTTAGTCTATAAGCCTACCCAAAATCCCAAGCTCCACCAAAACAAAATTTGCCCACAAGTCCCACTTAGGACCACTCTGTGCTCTGGAGACAGAGTTCGGGCTGAACTCTGCCTCCACACAGAGTTCGGGCCGAACTCTGTCCCCTAGAAATCAGGAACCCTAATTTTAGGGTTAGCTGGTTGCTAGCTGTCCAACGGCCAAATTTTTGAATTTTCCTACCCGAATTCTGGCCGAATTCTGTCTCTAAAAACACTATAAATAGGGCATGAATTCTCTCATTTCAATTCACTCAATCTTCTCTTCTCTTCTCTCCTACAAGCTCAATAAGCCATACCCTTCCTATCTACTAGCCACAAGCCTCCTAAGTCTCGAGTGCTCAGCATCTCTCAGTTAGGATTCTTGTGCAAGAGTGAAGAAGTCGCTTGGACAATTCCAAGCAAATCGCCACTGCGATCCTCTATTAGAAGTTGACGTGCTCTTCTGAAGAAAAGGCACGGGTTGTAAGCTACTATTTCATAAATAGTGGATTTAATCCTGAGCTAGAGTTCTCAGGCCTGGACTAGTCCTCCACGAGGGAAACCAGGTTAAAATCGTTGTGTTTGCGTATGCTCTTCTGCTCTTCATTTATTTTCCGCACTTTACTCTGATTTTTTATTGTTGGTGAAAGAGTTATTTTTAATTGGCTATTTTTCTATATAAACTCTATTCACCCCCTCTAGAGTTGCCAAACTGTTCTTCAGCATGAAGGTTTCTTCGACGGAGCCTTCCCATTCAGAGGTAATGAGGACATGACAAAAGTGGGCTCAATGAAGGAGGGTACATAGAACGACTCAGAGGTGATGAGGACACGAAAGTTCTATGTAAGGGGTGATTTGTTTTTGGAGGAAGTAAAACGACTCAGAGGTAATGAGGACATGGCCGTTTTGGAAATTTGTGGATCGGTTACCTTTTTTGTGCACTGGGAGTGCGGGTAGTGGATCATGAGGGAGGATCTCTTCCAGGAAGAAAGTTCAGAGGTATGATCATACATGACTTACTATCTGAAAGAGTGACCAGAATGTGAGTTCAGAGACACCAGCGGGTACATGACTCGATAATTTTAGAATTTGGAGGTGTGAGTTCAACGGAACCAGCGGGTACATGACTCGATAATCTAGAATATTATGGATGTGAGTTCAGCGGTACTAGCGGGTACGTGACTCGATAATCTGGAATGTTGTGGATGTGAGTTCAGCGGCACAGCGGGTACATGACTCGATAATCTAGAATATGTCGTTTAGACATAATATTTCTTCAGAAACTTGCCGTTGACGGGTAACATGAGCAAGTCTCCATTTTGCTTTGCGAGGCGGTAAGCACCGTTGGAGAATACAGCCTCGACAATAAATAGACCTTCCCATTTTGGCTGGAACTTGTCGGCAGTCTTGTGAGTCATGACCATCGGCCTTCGGACTGCCAGAACGAGATCGCCCACTTGGAATGTTCTGATTTTAACCTTCTTGTTGAAGGCTCCAGAGATGCGTACTTGGTATAGCTCGATTCTTTGTTGAGCCAGGAGGCGCTTTTCATCCAAGGCCTCTAACTCTTGTAGTCGACGATGGTAGTTATCATCCGTCGTTAGTTGATAAGTGAGGGCGACGCGGAGTGAGGGTATTTGAGTCTCCAATGGGAGAACTGCCTCACTCCCGTACACCAGGGAGAATGGTGTGTTCCCTGTGGCCGTTCGGACTGTGGTACGGTACGCCCATAAGCATTCACCAAGCTTTTCGTTCCAGTCGTATTTGTTGGAGGATACGAACTTCTTGAGAAGTTTGATGATTATTTTGTTGAATGCTTCTGCCAACCCATTCGCTGTTGGATTGTATGGTGTTGAAGCAATATTCTGGATACGGTGCTTATCGCAGAACCGATAGAAGGCGTGGCTTGCAAACTGCGAACCATTGTCGTGGATGATCCTTCGGGGCAGTCCAAAGCGATAGATGACGTGATGCTTGAGGAAGCTGATCACGTTTGAAGTTTTGACTTCTGCAAGTGGAACAGCTTTCGTCCATTTGGAGAAGTAATCCGTGATTGCGAGTATGAAGCGATGTCCTCGGGAGGAAGGTGGAGTGATTGGACCAATGATATCCATTCCCCATGCTTCGAATGGCCAGGACGCTACTGTCGGATATAGAAATTCGGATGGTTGGTGGATGAAGTCCGCGTGGACTTGGCAGGCTTTGTACTTTCTCGTATAGTCTATCGCATCTGCCACCATCGTGGGCCAATAGTAGCCCATTCGGCAAAGACGGTCTTGCAATTTAGGGCCAGGCTGATGGGCCCCACAGACACCGTCATGAGCTTCTCATACGGCTTCTTTGGCTTCTGCGTTTGACAGACACCGAAGCAATAATCCATCATAGGATCGGCGATACAGCATTTTTTGTTTCTGTATCCTAGAAGAATCTGAGAGAACGCCTTCTGATGGAAGTAGCTTCCTTTGGGTTCTCGAGCAGGATATCGTAGACTACGAAGTCAATGAATGGTTGTCTCCAATCTGGGACATCGTCGATCGTCTGAGCGGACTAACTCGCCACGAATTGAACGTTATTCTTGGGGCAGACCAGTTCGTGGCCTATCACATCTACCGATTGATGAGTATGATTTGGCACTGCTAGGGAAGCGGCCAAGCCGGCTAAGGTATCGGCTTCGATATTTCAGATTCTGGGAACATGCTCGATAAAGAACCCTTCGAATGATGAGATGATGTCGATCGCTATTTGGTGATAGGGGATCATTTCTTTGTGGCGGACTTCGTATGAGCCCCGGATCTGATTGACGATTAACTGAGAATCGCCGTATGCTTCAAGATATTCTACCTCCAGCTCTCTCATAAGTTGGAGGGCAATGACCAAAGCGTTGTACTCGGCCACATTGTTAGAGCAGGGTTCTGTGAGAGAGTAAGCGCGATTGATCACCAATCCGGAAGGTGAAACCAGCACCACCCCGACTCCGACGACGATGTTGCCCTTGGGTCCAGTTCTCGAAGCACTGTCGAAGAACATTCGCCATATATCATCGTGAGAGGTTGCATGCGAGTCGGCGACCTCATTTGGGATCTCTTCATATATTCTGGATAACTCCGAGCCCGGGTGGGCTGCCAAAAAGTCTGCCAGGGCTTGACCTTTGACAGCCTTTTGCGGAATAAAGATCATATGATAAGAGGACAGCAATATTGCCCATGTAGCGAGGCGAGAGCTGAGTGCCCCTGGTTTAGTCATGAGGACCCTGAGAGGGTTGACTCGTGAGATCACATGTATGATTTGTCCAGTGATATAGTACCGCATCTTCTGAATGGCGAACACCAGGGCAAGACATTCCTTCTCCACAGCGGTGTATCGGTGCTCTGGCCTAATCATCATTCGACTGAGGTAATATATGGCTTGTTCATGGCTTGCATCGTTGTTTTGTGCCAGCAGAGCCCCGAGAGAATGTTCTATTACTTGTACGTAATGCAGGAATAGTTTTTTGGCAACCGGGGCCACCAGGACTGGAGGGTTCGACAAATATTCTTTGATGCTGTCGAAGGCCCGCTGACATTCTTCGTCCCATACGAATGAGATGCCGTTCTTCATGAGATGGGTGAATGGTCGACATCGCCCGAAGAGGTTAGAAATGAACCTCCTGATGTAAGCTAGCCTCCCTTGGAGGCCTCTGAGTTTGCGAAGATTTCTCGGGGGACCCATCTCCATAATTGCCTTTGTCTTCTCAGGGTCTACATGGATACCCTGGGCGGTGATGATGAAGCCCAAGAACTTCCCGCTGGATACGCCCAGGAAGGATTTCGTAGGGTTCATTTTCAGATTGTGCGCTCGCATCAGGTCGAATACTGTCCTCAGATCCTGCAGATGGTCTCCCTTACAGCGACTCTTGACGGCGATGTCGTCAACGTAGCACTCTACCGTCTTGCGTAAGTGGTCTCTGAAGATAATGCTCATGGCTCTTTGATATGTAGCGCCGACAATATTCTTCAAACCGAAAGGCATGACTGTGTAGCAGTATGTGCCAATCGGTGTTCGGAATGACGTATGCTTTTCGCCGTCAGGAGACATCTTGATTTGGTTGTACCCCGAGAAACCATCCATGAATGACATACGAAGCCGCAGGTGTTGTCAATCATAATGTCTGTGATAGGGAGGGGGAATTCGTCTTTGGGACATGCCTCGTTCAGATTGTGGAAGTCGATGCAGATTCGAATCTTCTCGTTCATCTTGAGGACAGGTACTATGTTGGCGAACCAGTCAGGATATTGCTCCTCACGTATGAAGCCGCTGGCTATCAGTTTGTTGACTTTGGCTTCGATCGCATCCATGATGCCCGGGCGGAAGCGTCGTTGTTATTGCTTGACTGGCTTTGCATCCGGCCGGATGTTGTGTTTATGAAGAGCAATATCTGGATTTAACGCCGGCATATCTTCATAACTCCAGGCGAACACATCAATATATTCTTTGACAAGTTTTAGCAGCGATTCTTGCTCTTCGTCTGTTAGGCTTTTACTGACGAAGATCGGTTTTGGAGAAGATTTGCTGCCGAGATCCACTTGTATGACCTCATCTTCAGTATGAGGTTCTCTCTGTTCGAACAGCTTTTTCTATTGTGCATCCAACTGTTGGGTCCACGGCTCTAACTCAAGAATTTTAGGGATGTCTTCATCTTCTTCATAAGCGTCGGCGAATGCCATGTTGACTGACAAGACTTGTCTGAATACGTCTCCGATGCTAGTATCCGAGTCAGAAGTTGGTGACCCGGTTGAATGTGTATGCCAATCACATTCTTCATCTGAACTCTCAGGGGTCGTCGTGGGTGTAACATACCCTAATCCACATCGAGTTTTGCTATAGTAGTCCCGTAGTTTGCCAGCCGGGACCGGTAGCTTCAAAGGTAATCGTCGTCCGGTACCGTAGTTCAAGCCTGGCGTCGTCTCCAGATCATACCCCTGTTTCTGTATGAGATACTTGGATTGGGGGATATAAAGATACAGAGGCAGTCTCCCGGCATCTGACCCAAGGTCGACTTCTTCTATGGTGAAGGGATGTGGATCGTCCTTCCGGCCGAAGATGATTGGATGGTCCCCTCCCTCGATTATGCGATAAGTGTCTTCCACTGGAGTAAGCTAGATTGCAGTGTACACATTTGTCACCTGTGTGTGTAGGTGAGTGCCTATACCGTGTTCCATAGCATATATTGTACACAGCTTATTGAGCTCGAGGTTGTTCAAAGATAGCCCTTTTTTGATGAAGTAAGGTATCTTTTCTAGGGGGATTACATCATCTGCGGAGGAAACATCAGTGTGGGCAGCCACATACTTGGCTAGCTCCGGTTTTTTTTTCGGCTACCCCCTGTATAAATGAAGACTGAGAGGATGACCTGGGCAGCTTGATCGTCAGAAATTCAGCTGGTGGAGCAGAGCGTGGAGTTGTCGGCAGACTAGCGACCCCCAGTCTGGTGCTTGATGCCGGGCGGGGAGTGGTTGGTTCGCTAGAGGTCCCAGACCTTGCATCGAGGTGACGACCCTTCTTGGGAAGGCGTATCGTCATTGGCTTGTCGGAGGGATTGAGCTTCTCCATTTGCGGCTGGGCGACTCTCGGTAGCCTGATTGTCAGTGGCTCCATTGAGGGTCTTGGCATTTGGCCAGACCTTGGCAGCTGGATTATCATCTGCTCTTCCTGTACCGAGAGGCTGATTGCGTCCTTACGCAGAGTGGCTGTAAGGGGTGCAGACTTGCCAGGTTTGCGAGCTTGGAGGTAGATCGTTAGAGGTTCTTCTGATCCTGTAGCTGTCTCGGTACGAGCTTGCACATCTCCCTCATCAAGGTGCCTCTTTGACTTTTTGTATAGGCAGGAGTCTGAGTAGTAGGATTCGACCCCTTTGAAATGTAGGACCGATTGTAGGAACGAGTTGTAAAGCGCAATACTCTAGAGGGGGGTGAATAGAGTAGGTAGCGGAAATTAACTAATTAAAAATGTTAGTAACAAGATCAAAGATAATATATCACAGATATATAAATAAAAAGTAGAGAGTAGAGAGCAAACGCAAACACAAGGATGTATACTGGTTTCCCTCTGTTGAGGACTAGTCCAGTCGGAAGAACTCTAGCTTCCAGTTGAATCCACTATGGAAAATTACCACAAGTTTTCATCCGAAGATCTTGCAACTTCTACAACGCGAGCTTTGATCCGAAGTACTCGACCAACTTCAATTGTGAAGTGTCTAACTTCAATCAAGCCTCTGATTACAACCACTCTGAAACTTCTAGACCGTACCGTACTGGCAAATCGACTAGAGGATTGTAACTGGCTTGGGATTTGAAAATGAATAGCTTAGAATACTTTGGAAGAAGTAGTAGGCTTATAGAGAAGAGATATGAAAGTGAATGAGTGTGTTGAAATGATCAAAATTCTTCTCTATTTATAGTTTTTCCAAAGGCAAAATTCTGACAGAATTCGGGCAGAATTCGGGCAGAACTCGATGAGAAAATCTCGGTAGGATCCGTAACTGCAGGAAGACCAAGTTCAAAAAGCAACGTTCACTAACCGAACTCTGGCCGAACTCCGGCCGAATTCGGGCCGAACTCTGGCCGAGTTCTGTTGGAGTTCTGTCAGGGTTTTTGCAAACTAGTTTTTGGGCTTTTTGAAAAGTCAGGTAGTTAGGAAGTAGTTTGGGCTTTTGTAAGTGGGCTTGTTTTCAAAATGAAAGGGTATTTTGAAAACGTTTCTTGGGTAGCCTATTTGCCAGTACGATGCAGTGTACATCGTATTCCTAGACTCAATAAATATAAAAATTACATTGATAAAATAGGAAAACCAAGAGCCCTTTGATGACGCCTTTCTTCAAATATTTGAGCAGACTTGAAGACGCCTTTTTCCTTGACGGCGGTCGTCCAAAGATAAATAGATCTAGAAATCTGAATACCTTTCGGGGGCTTCGCCAACACCGTCTTTAGCCCATCAATAATTCTCTATTGCATATGTCCTGGTTTGACAAAGCTTGATCATGCTTACAACATGTCTACAAATACATGTTAGACAAACAAAACCAATATGATACAAGCATAGCAATATGATATAGAACATTTAGGACAATGCTAATATTAGGACAATGCTAAGTTTAAGTAGCAACATGATAGTGATTACATGAATATTAGTGATGTCATTATGTTAAACTTAATTGATTATCCATATTCAAAAACATGATATAATCATTGGGCTAACAATCTCCCCCTTTTTGATTATGGCAAATCCTTTAAGTTTAATATATATACAATAGATGCATGTATCACTAATAAACACATAATACAAGAACATTGTGCATGACTTAAACTTATTTCTCCCCACTTTAAACTTATTTCTCCCCCTTTGACATGATCAAAAAGAAGCTCCCCCGTAATTAGAGCTAAAATGAACTCAAGCATAAGTAAATGAGGAAAGCAAATCATGATCAAGGATTAGGAGAACAGTGAATGACAAGTGCATAAAATTGCATAAAATGCATAACTAAAGAATAAAAACTTGTCAAAACATAACATAGTTGGTTGAACTTTAGCCACATTGAAATCAATCAACACATAATTTACCAACTAGAAATCCAAAAATGAAATATGTTTTTAATGTCATTTGACCAAAAAAAAAATCTATCAATATAGTTGGAATCAATCATTGGTCATAAATAAATCACGAGGAATAGAAATGCGCAGATCTAGTATATATAAAAGAATCAAAAATATAATGAGACTTTTAACAATGATCACAAAAGAAAAATATGATTCATAATTTGCCCATACAAATTAGTGAATCAATTCCATAAAGAGTATAATCATCGAAAAGAGATCAAAATAAGTATACTAGAATCTATGCAAAATCTATACCAAAGTTCATGCATTTGAATTCAATTACCTTAGCATGATATATGTATATCCATCAGATAAACATGAAGGTAATGAAGACAAAATACTTGAGAAGGAGAAATTCAGTCGACTTGAATGCTCCCCCGCAAAGTATGATCGGTCTAAACATAGATAATTATGAACTTTGAGATAAAACCTCAATAAGAAATGCCAAATCAGTTGAAACTCAAAAGGATTATCAAAAAATATAATTAATTTTTGGCAGGATAACTTTTAGAAACTCGAATGAGAGAATGAAAAAATAAATAATAATAATCATATATTCTCTCATCTAATACAAATCCAAAAATCATGAACAACTCAACAAGATATTTAAATAAGACAATATAAGTCCATGGTGAACTAGGTATACCACATATTAAGGGCATAAAATAATTGAAATAATTAATTTGCTCCCCCTTAAAATATGCGTATATAGTTCAAAAATAATTTATATGCATAAAATATATAAAAGAAATAATCACAAGATCTAAGGGATATCCAAGATATGCATCTTTTCTTTCCTTTGATCAAATGCATATAAAATTCCAAACTCAAAACAAATATCATCTTTAGGCAAGAAAAAGAAATATCCAATAAATAAACGCTTAAAGATGAAAAAAAAAAACAAAATATGTATCTCCAATATATATATATAAAAGAAATATTTTAAGACATTTTGAAAACTGTCTTTAATAATAACATTTGAGTACCGGACAGATTCAATAAATCAAAAAGAAATCAAAAAAAAACTTTTCAAAAATATGGAATTTATTACGAAAAATTGTCTTAATAAATGTTCGAATGCGTCCATTTAGTCCTCAGACTGAAAGCTGGCGATTCGAATCACGAAAATAATTTCAATAAAAGAATTCATAAATCATAAATAAATCCATTTGAACAAATAAACATAACTAGATAAATGTCCAAAGAAAAGTGTATTCTAGATATATGGCATGTCAAGGGGATAACTGTTTTGAAACAATTAACTGCTCCACCTTTACATGGCTATATCCAAAAATAATAATATAGACAAAATTTTAAAATAAAATTTAGAGACATATTTTCGAAAGTAGAAAACTAATTCAAAAATATTAGGTCTTCTTATAGAAGTTCATTTCTTCCCTTTTAAAGCCTTAGCTCGGTGTCCACCTGACAACCGTAAGGTTTAAAGAAAAGAAACGCTTTGAGAGAGAGATTCAATTTGCTTGACTTCTCCCCGCAAAGAATTACTGTTATAGACAGTAAGTAACTTGAATAAGAAGATAATAATATAAAGCTCAAAATCATTAATATTACGAATATTACACAAACTAAAGATGAAATCACAAGACCATAAAAAAACAATCATCTTTAGACAAAAGAAGAAATATCCATTAAATGAACATTTAAAAATAAAACAATCAAAAGATATTTTAAATTAGCATGAAGAATAATCGTATAAGTCAAAAGATGACATAAATTGATCTATGTTATAGAATCTCACAATCGACAAGATAGATCAACATATGCTACCTTTTGTAAAAATAAAAATCATTAAATAATATTATCCATCAAATCTCAAATTCAAAATCCGTCAGATAACAATTGCAACTGGATCTCAATAAATCTTTAGTTTAAAAAGCCTTGATCAATATTGGGTTAGCTGTAGAGGTACTGTCCCAGCTAACGGAGGTTCATCGGGGAACACTTAAGTACCGCTTCGCTTCGACCGTAGTCGTTGTGACAGACAGACCCTTTGTAGGCTTGTACCCAAAATAAATCTCTTCTTTAATAACCGAGGATTTAAAAAGAATTAGTGCAATATGAAATAAATTATATTCTATGGACTTAAAAAATCTTAGAACAATGTAGCATATAACATAAGATGTATCGATTTACATTTATCCATATGTGCTACAAAATCATTGGGTAACAATAAAATATAAAACATTTGTAAATCAAAATGTAGAACCTAGATACGTTGATGTATTATGGAATCTAGGAGATTTGACAGCACCTTGGATCCAGAACTAGGTAATAGTTGCAAGTACACCTCAATAAATCGTAAGTCTATAAAGTATTGATCACTTCGGGTTAGCTGTAGGGGCCGGTTCCCAGCTAGCGGTAGTCCGAAGACTAGTGCACCGTGTCGCTTCAGGCTATTTACACCTGTATGACAGAAGGACCCTTTCGGCTTGTTTCCAAAATGATTTCTACTCTTAAGAACTTAGATTCAAAGGAATATATGCAGTATCATCGAACATTATTGAAATCCAGAATCCCTAAAAGTAAATACCCAAGGAATGGTTTATCAAGATCAAGATATTAAAAATATCATGTATCCAAAATGTCAACCAAAAAGCCAAGAAAATAAAAATATCATTAAAAGAGGCTTTGAGGAAGAAGCTGATAAAGATAAGAACATAAAATGTTCAAAGAAATCAATAGCTGAAGTATGAGATAAGCACAAGTTTGAAACTACTTTTCAAAATAATATAATATAGAACTTGAACTTAACTCATAAATCCCCATAAAGATATTTATATAGTATAAGGAACGTACCAGCAATATATAAATAAAAATAAATTATTCATGTATCCTTAATAAGCATAAAAAAAATATCACAAGATCAAAAACATGCTTAAATAGACTTTATCAGACAAAGATGTAATTGATTCTTAAGAAATTAATCAAAGTAAAATTTGAGAATCAATAGTGAATATATTATGCAAGCACAAGGTTAAAATATATGTATATACTTTTCAAGTAAATAGAAGACTTGTGCTAAACATTACTACTCACAAAATACTGATCAAAGTAAATATGACATGTTAAAGATAAATCGATAAAAAGTGACCATTAAAAAATATTAAATACGAAGAGTCAAAAACATATTTACCAAAACAAAAATAAGCACCTATGCATGCTTCAAGAATAAAGAATAAGAGTAAAGAGCATACATAGACATATATGTCATACTAATGGAAAGTGAGTAAAATACTATTTAGTGTGAACTAAACATTTAAGCTAAACAGCTAGTCATGCTAGGATTATATCTCACATTGATTCAAACAATAAACAATTTAAAAGACATCAATGAGATCTAATAGAAAGAAATCAATAAGAACATGCTAAATATTAAAAACTATTTAGGAAGGATGTTACCGAAGTGGTTCTAGTGACCACACTTATGTTGGTGCAATTGCTTGGAAGATGACCTTTGTAGCTTTGTAATCACCAACATGTTCCATGGTTCTATTTGATATGAGAAGCTTCACCTGCAATATTAGGTGAAGACTTTGGTATCCAATACTTGGATCTACATTTGTTAGCTTTGGGAACCCATTTGCACAAGTTCATATCAACAAGTTTTCTAATCTGACAATGATTAGAAACATGTCCATTCAAACCACAATAATGACAGAAAGAATTAACATTAGTACTATGTGCAACAGTATGAGAATGTGCAGTAGTGTGAAATAATGTACGTGGATACTTGTAATAGAAAGCATGGTTATGTGAAGCTTTAGCTTTGCTTGCTTCTTTTCTAGATGATCTGTCGTGTGTGACTTTATGATGTGCTAAGTGTCTTGTGTTAGACTGAGTCGTAGGTTGTACAACCTGCTTTCCCAGTCTAATCTCTAACTTTTTAGAGTTAGCACAGATCTCATCATACTTAGCAGAAAGAGCATCAATTCTACATGAAGCAATAGAATACTTCTTCTTTTCTGATTCTAATTCCTCCTTAAGTTTAGTATTTTCTTGAGTGCTTTTCTCAATGCAATCAAGTACCTCATGCAATCTAAACTCAAGTGTGGAAATCTCAGTAGAATTATCAGAAGTAGAAGTATTTCTTGCATCATTCAATAAGCAAGTAAGCTTTTCATTCTCACGCTTATAGGATTGAATATCCTTTCTAGCTTGCTTATATTTATCTAATACTTTCTTGTGTTCTTCTAACAGATCACTGAAAGCATCAGATAAATTATCATAAGAAAATTCACTCTCTTCAGAAAAAGAATTATTTTGTACCTCGTTAGATAATGCCATTGTGCATAAATTTGCAGCTTGATGAGGTCTCTCTTTTTCTTCTTCATCTTTTTGTTCTTCTTCTTCTTCAGAATCGCTTGCTTCGCTTTCACACCATATGCCCGATGATCTTCCTTCATTTGATTATTCGTAGTGACTCTCCTTTCTTGTAGTAGTACAATCTTCTTGGATGTGGTCTATCTTCTTGTAATTGTCACATACAAGCTCTTCTTCGTATAATGGATTATGCTGTACCTTAAATCCCAATTTTGTCATGTACATATTTGCATCATTATGAAGACTATCCTTCTCTCTGGAGTTGCTAGCTTTGCTTTCATACCTGCACTCATAAGTAGCTTCAAGAACTTTCCAAATTTTATGAGATGTTGTGCAAGTAGAAATAAGATTGAATACATTTGTGTCTACAGCACAATAAAACATATGCATAGCTTTTACATCAAGGCTAGCTAACTTCTTCTCTTCATCCGTGTAACTATAATAGGGCTTGTTGATTATAGAGGATGTGAGAATAGAAGTGATAGTAGGCTTCTTGTAGCCGGTGACAACAATTGACCATAAGTCAAAATCTAGAGACTTCAAGTAGAAGCTCATCCGTGTCTTCCAATAGCTATAGTTTGTTTCATCAAATAGTGGGAGTCTATTTGAGGATTGCTCTTCAGTTGTGAAGTACATACTTGCCATATGTGATATAGTGATCTATGTAACAACAGTTATATAATAACAATATTATCTCGCTTTACCTGTATAACCCGCTTTGATAATGAGGATCTGCTCCAAGGATGTTAAGCCAAATAATAAAGTCCTTGCTAGGATACCAATTAAAGGAGCAATTGGTATAAGCAATAATATCTCTATAAGGAGCACCTATAATAATATCTCTAGAAGGAGCACTAGCAATAATATCTATATACCAAGCACCCGCTCTGATACCAATTGTAGGACCGATTGTAGGAACGAGTTGTAAAGCGCAATACTCTAGAGGGGGGATGAATAGAGTAGGCAGCGGAAATTAACTAATTAAAAATGTTAGTAACAAGATCACAGATAATATATCACAGATACATAAATAAAAAGTAGAGAGTAGAGAGCAAATGCAAACACAAGGATGTATATTGGTTTCCCTCTGTTGAGGACTAGTCCGGTCGGAAGAACTCTAGCTTCCAGTTGAATCTACTATGGAAAATCACCATAAGTTTTCATCCGAAGATCTTGCAACTTCTACAACGCGAGCTTTGATCCGAAGTACTCGACCAACTTCAATTGTGAAGTGTCTAACTTCAATCAAGCCTCTGATTATAACCACTCTGAAACTTCTAGACCGTACCGTACTGGCAAATCGACTAGAGGATTGTAACTGGCTTGGGATTTGAAAATGAATAGCTTAGAATACTTTGGAAGAAGTAGTAGGCTTATAGAGAAGAGATATGAAAGTGAATGAGTGTGTTGAAATGATCAAAATTCTTCTCTATTTATAGTTTTTTCAAAGGCAGAATTCTGACAGAATTCGGGCAGAATTCGGGCAGAACTCGATGAGAAAATCTCGGTAGGATCCGTAACTGCAGGAAGACCAAGTTCAAAAAGCAATGTTCACTAACCGAACTCTGGCCGAACTCCGGCCGAATTCGGGCCGAACTCTGGCCGAGTTTTGTTGGAGTTCTGTCAGGGTTTTTGCAAACTAGTTTTTGGGCTTTTTGAAAAGTCAGGCAGTTAGGAAGTAGTTTGGGCTTTTGTAAGTGGGCTTGTTTTTAAAATGAAAGGGTATTTTGAAAACGTTTCTTGGGTAGCCTATTTGCCAGTACGATGCAGTGTACATCGTATTCCTAGACTCAATAAATATAAAAATTACATTGATAAAATAGGAAAACCAAGAGCCCTTTGATGACGCCTTTCTTCAAATATTTGAGCAGACTTGAAGACGCCTTTTTCCTTGACGGCGGTCGTCCAAAGATAAACAGATCTGAAAATCTGAATACCTTTTGGGGGCTTCGCCAACACCGTCTTTGGCCCATCAATAATTCTCTATTGCATATATCCTGGTTTGACAAAGCTTGATCATGCTTACAACATGTCTACAAATACATGTTAGACAAACAAAACCAATATGATACAAGCATAGCAATATGATATAGAACATTTAGGACAATGCTAATATTAGGACAATGCTAAGTTTAAGTAGCAACATGATAGTGATTACATGAATATTAGTGATGTCATTATGTTAAACTTAATTGATTATCTATATTCAAAAATATGATATAATCATTGGGCTAACATGAAGGGATCGATGCCGGCAAATTTTGTCCTCACGAAGCCGTGTTTGTTGACATATTTGAAGCACTGGTGCAATGTGGAAGGCACGATCATATAATCGTGTATCCACGGGCGTCCCAAGAGGATGTTGTAGGAAGTGTCTGCATCTATGACGTAGCAGGTGACTTCTGATTGGAGATCGCCAATCTGACACTTCAGACGAATCTTCCCAATTGGGTAGCTCCTGCCCGAATTAAAATCGCTGAAGGCGGTGCTTGTAGGCGTCAGGCGATACATTGGGATGCGGAGATGATGTAGCAGACCCTTCGGGATAATGCTTATGAAAGAGCCAGGATCAATGTGCATCCGATCCACCTATACGTCGCCGATGTATCCAGTGTAGTATAACGGGCGTTCGTGTAGGTTGGTTTTGATGAGCATGTCCTGCGGAGTGAAGACAATGTTGGGCATTGCTCCCGTGTAAGCTCTATCTTAGAGATCTGCAGGTGGGTTCTCTCCCGTGAGGTTGACCTGAGCCAGGTACGCGTCGGCATTTTGGAGTGCATCGCTCAAAGTCGCACGAACATCCTTTGAGTGTCTCAGAAGCTCGTATAATGACAACTTGGCCGGTGTGTTGGCCAGTTGTGCCAAGATGTTGAAGTTGTAGGGCTTCTCCAGTCCCTGCGGTACCTCTTTTCGGAGGAATTTGTCAAAGCGAGTCTCCTTGGCCCAGGCTTGTCGGTCGTCGGAGGCTGAGCCGGTCCAGGAGCGTCAGTTGTAGCGGGCTGATAGTCTTCAGCCAAGTTGTCAGCCACAGGTTGGGATTGTGCCCCAGACCGAGTGACGACGGCTGTAGCTTCTTCAATATCTGCCAAGATTATGCGGCAGGACTTGACTTTTCCACTCTTCTTCTTGCCAATGGGCTGAGTCACTTCAGATACCAAGTCTGGATTGACCCACATGACCTCCCCTCGTGATGTGGTGAGAGTCACTAGACCAGCAGCCTGATCTCGGGAAGGTAGGAGATTAGCAATCTCCATTATCGCCAGAGGGATGGGGACCACACCGTCTTGAGTTTCCATCGGAGGGAAGCTTCCGAATTGTACCGATACCATATTGGCTGCCACAGTCATCTCTTCGAAATCGATTGCCAGAGCGTTCGAATCGATGAGGTTTTGGATGTACCGTTTTAGCTGGTAGCAGTCATGTGTAGCATGGTGGACGTGGCGGTGGTAATGGCAGTACTTTGGGTTCTCCATGTCTGCCGGCCGAGGTTCCCGCCTTGGTGGAGGAAGCTGAATTCTGTCTTCTTGTATGAGCATGTCCAAGATGGGCTTAACGTGACCGTCTTCGAAGGAGTAAGTGATTTGCGGCCATTGTTTGTCTGCCGGCTTTGGCTCAGGTTTCTGTACTGTATCGGCCACCATAGCCTGCTTACTCCTGCTGTCCCGATTATTGGAGGGGCTACCCCCATTGTCGTTGTTGGTGTTAGGATGCTTGCCCTTATTCTCTCCGTCCGAGATGTACAATCCCAACTGGCGAGCCTTCTTTAATCATTTTTCGGCGCTTGTGGCACTGATGATGAACGTTTTTCAGTCCTTGAATTGACTTTCGCCCATCCAGAGAGTGATTGTTGGGAGCAATCTCTTTTGGAAAATTTCAATCAAGGAGGAATCTGGATTTCCAGACGGCGGCTTCATTGCGGTTTGGCGAAACCGCTCGATATAGTTCCTTGTCAGCACTTTCTCCCCTTGGACGACATCCATGAGGGTGGACATTGTGATGTCCTGCCCTACTTCGTAGAATCTCTCCAAGAACATGCGCTTGAAGCCGGCGAAGGAATGGATGCAGTTGTCTGGCAGGTTGCGGTACCAGTCGAAGACGACCCCTTCCAATACCCCGATGAATAATCGTGTAAGAATGGCATCGTCATGGGACAGATGGTCGGTGGTGACCTCGAAGTAAGTGATGTACCGACTTGCTCAGGTCTTGCCATCATAAGAATTGATATTGAACGGCTTATATCTTGGTGGGAATGGAACATCCCTCCAGACAGCAGGGTACGGTTGCCGTATTCTGAGGTCTTAAGAATTTTCTCGAGCGTGAAACATGGCTCGGAGCTCCTGGACCTCTCTTTTCGCTTCGCGGGCCTCATCCACGACGGTGGGGGCCGTTACTTCAGGTGGATTGTTGCCCGGGTTCGGTGCCGCTGAATTTGAGTCCGCATTGACCACGGGACCCACGCTTGTTTGGCCAGACATCCCTCCTTGCAGAGTTGGAAGGGCCGCTATGATCTCGTCCACAGACTTGACCAAGGCAAGTAATATGGCCTCCAGAGTGTCGATGCGTTGGCGATCACTGGAACCACCTTGGCTGCTATCTGTCATGAATACCGTCTTTACGTGAGGAGAGATGGACGGAGCGGTGGAGGAAGCGCCCTCCGAATCATACCCCTGTAGTGAGAAGTCGTCGGGGTATGTAGGAATGTTCTCTTCTGGTTCAGACTCAGAAGGAACAGTACCCCCAGTCTCCGAGTTCGCCTCGTCTTGGGAGTTGTGGACGTCCTCGGGGACGTCGGGGTTAGCTGTATCTGATGGGAGAGTTGTTTCCCCCGGCTCGTCTTCTTGGAACATCGGATTGTCGTGGAGGTTCGGAGGAGTGCTACCCCCAGTCCAAGCAACCCCCAGTGGTGTGGACGACGAATCTCCCACTGTAGCAGATTTCGTCTTAGAACGGGTACCTTAGAAAACTCCGGTGGTGGGCACCCATTTAGACGACAGTCTCTTGGTCAAAGTGGTTGAAATCTTCGGGCTGGGAACATTTGTCTTCTTCCCTCTCCCATCGGCGGGGACTTTCTGAGCAGAGTTGCAGGAGACGACGGGAAGTGCCTTGTCTTCTGAAGATGGCTGTTGCAGTCTTTGAAAGACGGACTGTCGGTCTTTTCGCACCCTCGCGTTATTGCAGCAGCAGTTGACGATGACTTGGGTGCAGTGACGTCCGTGGGAGGACTGGACAGATGACGAGTGTTTGCCATAAAATATAAAAGGACAAATGACGAGTGTTTGCCATAAAATATAAAAGGACAGAACAATTATCGGAGGACTGGACTTTTACTTCACAATACAAGTGACGAGTGTTTGCCATAAAATATAAAAGGACAGAACAATTATCGGAGGACTGGACTTTTACTTCACAATACAAACTCGCTTGTACAAAGAAAGCCTAGGGACGAAAACCTAGGTACAGCAATCTAAGTATAATTGTTTATTTTAGATTCTGGGGGGTGACGATAGAGGCTCGGGAAAGCGACGGCCGCTCTGCCTTACTCCTTGGACGATCGGGTGCAGCTTTTGGACTCTGTAGAAGAACTGCTTGGCGTTGATGAAGAAATGCTCTCTCTTCAGGCTCTCTGGCTCTCTATGTCTCTATGTGCGTCTGTCTCTGTCTCTGTATATCTCTCTATCTTCCTCTCCGTCTGTCTCTGTGTGTGTGTGTTTGCAAGGTAATGGCACCCTGCTATTTATGGAAGTGGGGGGCCTCATTAGGGTTTACAATGATTGCCCATTCTTGAAAGTCGACGGCTAAGGATCATTGGATCTGGGCCGTTCATCGAGATTTGAGCAATAAATTTGATTACATCAAATCTTTTGTGGGTAATTAATGCTGATTGACATAAATCCTCCTGATTTGTCATGCCAACCTCGGATTCTTCGACACGTGTCTTTAAGTGGCTTATTTGCAAATGATCTGATTTGATCCCAATATTTTATTGGGATTTGTTGAGAGATTTCGATCAATCTGATGCCACGTGCCCTGCTATCATGCCACGTGTCAAAACATCATAAATCTAAGCCGCAGGAAAGTAGGGCCGCATAAGGCTGGCCACGTGTCAAGGCTGCCCAAGAGTGGCCCCTCCCTGAACATTTGGGCCGCATGGTAATGATTTGAACCGCATGAGTATAAGTGAACCGTATGGAGATAGTCCTCGTGAGCCGCATGGAGATAGTCCTCGTGAGCCGCATGGAGCTAGTCTTCGTGAGCCGCATGGGGATGGTCTTTGTGAGCCGCATGGGGATGGTCTTCGTGAGCCGCATGGAGTTGGTCTTCGTGAGCCGTATGGAGCTAGTCTCCGCTTGGGCCGCACACAACTGTCCACGTGTTAAGGCCGCATGACAGTTTCTGACTCTCGGGGGATCGTGTCAGAGATTTTCTTCGCTTTCCAAGGAGTCCTTCATTATGAGGGAGTCATACTGATATCTTCGTGTCAGAACTGTCACTTCGTCAAAGCTGTCAGCCGTCAAGGCATTTAATGCAAAATGAGAGAGCTATTTATAGGCCACGTGGCTCCTCTCTGAACCGCATGAGACTTGTTTGAGCCGCATAGACGCTCGAGCCGCATGGATACTTGAGTCGCATGAACTCTCTGAGCCGCAGGGGGCTCTCTGGCTGCATGGATCCTTCTTTATTCTTTTCCATGCTTCTACAACGAGTCCAAAAGCAATCATCACGAAGGAAGGAATGGCCTTAGCTAGAACACCTGTAAGACATAACGAAACACACACCTGGAGAGATCACTAGGTCCTCAGAGGGACGTAACAAGACACATAATATCATGCCAATAAACTGAATAAATAAGCTCAACAGAAAAGTATGCATGAGTAAAGGTTCCTACCCATTCTAGGTGATATGCACTTTGAGGACAACGTTCTACGCAGGGGCTGTAGGCTCAGCAGAGTAAATAAAGAGTGGCAGTAAGTAGCGCTCATCCGAGTCACTATCGGCCTTGGACAGAAGGTAGTGCTCATAAGAGTCACCCTCGGCCCAAAATTTGTATAAAAATAAAATGTAGCCCCTACGCTAATAACTATCCCCTCCCCCCCAATGATACTATACATGTGTCGTCTCCACGACACTGTTCAATTCTTAATAACCGCCAAGTCTTCTACACAATCTATTGACAGTTATATCCTAACGCACGGCCTGTACGCACCGATGTACGGTCGGTACGTAAGTCCGAAGCTACATGCGACTCATCACTCACGCACAATTCGTAGTACATCGTGACAGTTTATGAGATGCACATACGGTGGTCCCTTAACTCTAAGTCAATTGCATAAAATATAGTAATTTGCATCTACATATAATTTAGAAAGAAATAACTTAAAAATAAACACAACATGCATGTTATTGAGCAGGAAATTTAAACAGTAGTGGCAAGGTGTCTTGCCTGATGTGCCGCCTGGTGTGATGCCGAGTGTGCGGTGCAATAATCCGAAAAGTTACGATTGTCCAATAGCCACGATCGATGTATAAGAGCTCGAGGTCGCGAAAAAATAGGCAGGCACGATCAGTCATGAGTAATGAGGTTAATAAAAGAGAATTTGCTAGGAGAAATACTCGTACCTATCTTTTAGAAAAATATCCACATTTATTTGGAAACTAGATTTTGGTAGTAAACGGATTTTAGTAAAAATATTTAAAAAATCAAAATCATTCTAAGTTGTCAAAATAACTTCATAGCGGAAATATATCATTTTAATTTGAAAAATACTAGAAATTACTTTATAATCAGGTAGCTACATTTTTACTGGTCAAAATATTTTTTGAAGAACTATTTGAATAGATGAAAAATTATTTTAGGTTTTATAACTAACTGAAAGAAAAACTTACTTTTTGTTAATAAAAATAACCTAAATAATAGTAACAATTAATAATAACTTATAATAATTTTTTTTCAATGATACTAAAATACCAAATTACTCCTACTGTGAAGATAATAATATTAATAATGATAAAAACTAATAATAATAATAGCATTACTAAATAATAATAATAATACTAATATAATAACAACAACAGTATTATATAATAAAAATAATAATAATAATAATAATAATAATAATAATATAACTTTTAAACCTATTAAATTCCTAATTCAGTGAGAGAGAGAGAAGAGTTAGGAAAAAAAAATGGGAAAGGGGGTTTTCACTTGAGCGGAGTCGGCGGCTTCGGCGCCGGTGGCCGGCGACTCTGGGCGCGGCGGTGGATGTCGGAGGGGGTCGTGTGGCGGCAGATCGTGCGAGGAGGCAGGGTCCCGCGGAGGAGGAGGTGGCCGGTGGATGTGCTGCCCTGGCGTCGGGTCGGCTCAGCGCGCGCGGAGGCGGCGCTCGGCTGGCGACGTTGGGCGCCGACGTCATATCACGGAGGGGAGACACGGGGAAAGCCGGCGGTGGATGTCGGTCGCGAGCGGAAATTGGGTGGCTAGGGGCGCCACCCACGGTGGTGGTCCGAGCCTACGGCGGGGTCCAGATCCGGTGAGCGCGACGGATCGGCGGTTGAGGAGTCGGAAGGCGGATGGGCGGTCGCGTAGCACCGCCGGTCGACGACGGGAGCGCTGGATCTCGTGGGCCGAGGTGAGGGTTTCTTCCTCCTTCTCCTATTTCTGGTGGTGGCGGTGGTGTTGTCCGCCGGGGGAGGTGGTTGTTCCGACGGTGATGTGGCGGATGTGGTGATGATGACGATGGTTTTTCTGATGGTGGTCGGTGGTTATTCCGACGGTGGCAGTGGTGAGGATGACGGATCGGGAGATGGCCGAAGCCCGGGGCGATCTGGTGGTGCAGGGGCGGTATGTTGGCCATGGCGGGGATGCCGGTGATGAGGGTGATGGTGGTGTGGAGGCTGGTTCGACCGAGGGCGTAGATGGAGTCGGGGAAGACGGGTTGGAGTGGCAAAACAAAGGAGGCAGGGTGATGGTGGCAGTGGTGCGGTGGCAGCTGTCGGGAAGGTGTAGGCTTAAGGTTTTATCGACGTGTCGGCGTGTGTCGTGTCGGGGGTGTGTCCCGACACGAGGCGAACAACTGTACAAGAGCTGGAATAAGATTGACACCGACACGGTACACGCTAGCTTGGGTTGGCACGGACACGATGCACGTACGTGTGGAGAGAAAATTTTGGAGGAATTTGTGAATGGTAGAAATATATGGATGAGTACCAGCCTATTTATAGGATGTGAAAATTTTCAGTTGGATAGGGATTGGGATTTGATTAAATCCCCAATAGATAATATAAATTTTAATTCAAATAAATCAAATCTAAATTAAATTCTAATTTAAACTTAGATAATCTAAACTCAAATTTAAATATAAATTTTACCTTTAAACTTTTAAATTAAGACCATAAAATCAGATCAAGATTTAAAATGGCCATAAAAATTTTAAATTATATTTTCCAAAAATACCAATAATAATAATTTCGAAAATAATAAATATTTTTAAATATCTTTTTGAATAATAACATATTAATATCAATAAATTTGAAAAATGGAATTATATATATAAATTTTAAATTTATGTACCTCGTATGAAATGAATATTTGCATAATACTTCTTTTTCAAAATTATCATTTATAAAACCTTTCATAATGTAAAATAAAGAGTTGGAAATTCCAATATGACGTATTTTACAACTTTTAAAATAATCAAAAATATTTATTATTTATTATTTGAAAAATCAAGCTTCTAAAAATATTTACAAAAATATGTACCTCGCATACATTCGCACTCGACGATCAATTTATGAATATGCCTCTTGCGCCCAACGTACAATACGACTATGCGACGTACAATACAAAAATTTTAAATCAGTACCAAAATTGATAAAAATATATTAAAAATTTAGGGATTTTACAGGAGAGAAGAGGGGGGTTCGGATCCGCCTGGGGGAGTCGGGGAGCCGGGGCAGCCGCCTGAGGACTGGGGGGCCACCTCGGAGGACCCTCGAGACGGGGAGCGAGGGCTCAGCCGCTGGGCGAAGCCGAGGGGCTCGACCCCGGAGAGAGGGAGTGGGTGGATCCCCGGCGGAGGGAGAGCTGCCAAGGGAGGAAACCTATTATATATATATATATATATATATATATATATATATATATATATATATATACAGTAGATATTTGAAGTATCTTAACCTTTTTAATATAGAAATACTTGATATTAGGATATTATCTAATTACAAAAGCAACATATACAATAAATCTTACTAATTTATTTCATTTGAGAATAACACTAATATTGATCAATAATTAACTGAAACTGATTTAACAATGATTACTTGTAATAATAGAAATGCTAATAATAACATGACTTTTAGTCAGAATAATAAACCAGCCCAACTCTACTCGGCATGCCCAATTCAAAGTCTAGCCTCCTATACATTGTTACTGTTGTTGTTTCTTCTTTTTATTTCTGACTTCTTATTAATTTTATAACAATTAGTACAACCCACAAGCCCAGATCCAAGATAATAGACCTGTCATGTTTCTGCCAATATGTTGTTAATCTAATTTTCCTCTTTTCTTTCTGTGCAGAGCCCACGATTAAAGCCTGCATTCTCACTCAAGTTTAACCCAGCCCACCACCTCACTTAAAACCCTACTTGCATTCTCTCTTCTTCCCAATACTCCCTTCCCAGCCACAGTCTTCAGCTAAGAAAACCCTATCCCTAATATCACCTCTCCATCCTCTCTCTACCTGTCCATTCCAGCCGACAACTAGAAAATAAAACCTTAACCTAAAAAAACTTCCTCACTATCACTTTCCCTCTTCCCTCGCGACATACGCTCGCTTAACTCCCATCCCCATCATCATTCTCACCTCCATTCCCCTCTTCACAGTTCGAAAAACCCTAATCCCATATCACTCTTTCTTTCCACAGCTCACCCTTTTTTCCTCTCCAGCCTACACTCCCACTGAAACCCTAACTCTATTATTCACCATCACTCACTCCACAACACCCAATAAACCCTAGTCAAGAAGAAAGAGAAGAACACGGAGAAGAAGAAAAAGAAGATGGACGAGAACATGAAGAGAAAGGCTCACCTTGATGGTTCAGCTAGGCAGAGGCATTGTTGGCTTGGTAACGGATCTAGGCGCAGTCATCAGCAGTCGACGAGAGCTACGATCTGGATGTGGCGACCAATGTGGTAGCTCGATCTACAAAGAGATGGCTTGATTCTCGAAAGGCGGCATGCCCTTCAAGGAGGTAGCGCTCGGTTCGAAAAGGTAGTACGGTTGACGAGGAGCCGGTCGCAGAGATCGAGGCTTAGGCACAGCAGTCAAGGTGATGATCTTGATATGACAGTGAGGTCGAGTCTTGTAGATGGTGCAGATCTCAGGTCGACGATACGTCGGTGAGGTGGCGAGGCTTCAACCTCAGCGACGAAGTCTCTAGATCTGAGCGATGTCAGCTGCCAGCTGTGGGGCAACTTCGAGCTCGGCGAGGCGCTGAGGCGGTCGAGATATCGCGAGTAAGTCAACACAACTTAGTTCGACAACTCCGACACCGATGGCGAGAGGCACTCCTGTGCTCCGGTGCTTTGGTGAGGCGGTGAGGCAGAAACGGAGTAGATCCGACGAGATCTACTACTAGGGAGAGGTAGATCCGGCCATAGTGAGGCAGTCTAGTGGTTTGACATGGACGGGTGGCAGTTTTGGCGAACTCTGTCAAAGTCACGACGGCCGGAGGCGGTGGCACACGACAGACTCCGGTAGTATAAAGCTGAGAACAGCGATGAAATAGCGTGTCAGTGGTGTTAATGATTTGGAGAACAGTATTAGAATGAATTAATGTGTAATAAAATAACTGTAAAATACCCCCAATATTTATATTAAAATATCAGTGTGCTCTCCAAGTCAAGTCTAGTGGCAGTCCTAGGTAATTTGTAATAAATATAGGGTTATTAGTAAAGCATAATAACTAACTGCTAACTAACTAACTAATCCTGCTAACTAATCACATTAATCAATTTAACTACTAATTAATTATTACATCTAATCTAGAATTAATTAAAAACTATACTAAGCCATTCACTTAGGAATTGTGGGCTAAAGCCCACGATCCAAAGCCCAAGGCTTGGTAGGCTATAAATAGAAATCAATTTGTTTAAAATAAATCCAGCCCATAAATTGAACTAATTAATCATTAGCCAAAATCATTAGTAATTAATAAATAATAATTAAAATTAAATAAAAACAGAATTAATTAATTAAAATCAAATTTTATTAATACAATAAATCATGATTTCCAAATAGAATTTTAGGAAAAATTCTAACTAAATCCTTACAAAATGATTTTGGGGAGTTATAATTATTACTTGAGTTGTTAGGAGACACCGTAGTGACCTAACGTATCCTTTGAACTATTCCAAGTTACGCTAGCACGATTTTTTGTTGGTGAGCCTTATTTTAATTTCGAGGACGAAATTCTTTTAAGGAGGATATATTATAAGCACCCTAATTTTTGAAAGAAATTATGTTATATTTTTTTAATTAGATTATATTTTATTATTCAATATGACTATATATATAATTTTTTATGGCTTTGATTTTTGGAATACAAGAAATACCAATCTTTCAAAATGTACTTCATGAGTTTTGAAGTAGACGAGTCCACCTTCAACTTATATATCATGTTCCATCCAAAATTTTCTCCTAAAATTTTTTTGACTTCACACAACTTTGGGTCAAATTTAGGCCAATTAATTATTTACCGTAATTATAGACCTAACTTCTAACGTGAGTTCGAAACTCGACATAGATCAAACTTATTTGACCCAATAAATAGTTTTGACCTATTTTGTGCCTACAACACACATCCCAATGTTGTGTCACCCAGTTGGGTTCTATGTGCTATTTAATCTTAAGTGGCGTACAAGTCGAAACTATAGACATATTGGACTCAAATTGATCACAAAAATTCTACCGATCCATATATAGCCATTTCATAATTTACTATAAAGAATTATATATTATAGTTCGTCGTGTCAGCTTTCCAAAACTTCAAACGGATCACAAAATGGTGTTCAAAATCTCATGAAATCTTAAAAACCGTACAATATATTGAGTTTTGGACAACCGACACTCAAATAAATTTCTAGAAATTCATAAGTAAAATATCATTTATTAAAATATAGATTTGGAAAGCTAACCTTAATATAGTTCTAACAAAAAAAATGGAGATGAATCGGAGTTGGTCGCAACGACTTTGCGAAGTTGCTATAGCTTCAAAAAAATGAGCCTGAATTTATGACGAATTTTGGCTTATTTTGGACGAAAAAGAGAGGAATTTTGAAAAAGAAAATATGGGAGATGACATAGGTTCAATAGGTTATATATAAAGGATAGCCCTTACTTAATTCGTACTCGGTTATCCTGTAGGTACATGAACAAACCCCAATGAATGTAAATGTGGATAGCTAAGTCATACACTTCATATATGGGTTAGCCGTATCAAAAATGTGGATAACCATCGTATGATGTGTCATATTAGCCCAGTCGTTCACGTATCAAAAGGTATTTCACACACACACACATGGTTGTTTCCATCACCCATTTTCTGCATTGCCCAAGGATCCGACGTCTCCCCCTTCCAGATAGCTAAGTCATACACTTCACAAAATCTGGCTGTGCTGGCCAGATCCAGAGCAACCCCGCTACCATCATCCCCTTTCTACACCGCCCATGGATCCGCCGTCGCCCCCTTCCTTACCAAACCGGCGATGGCCAGGTGCTCTCCACCGCCACCATCATCATCATCCCTCCACCCTACTTACCGTCGTCACCCCACATCCAACCACCATGGCCGACCCCCTCCACATGTTCCCGACAGCCACGAAAACTACTACTATTATCGACCACCACCCCAACACTCACCCGAGCGCCGTTGTCGATCCGAGCTCACCTAACTTCCATATCCCTGTCACGACCCGCTCTCGAATAATCGGACACGAGTCGGACACGCCAAGCCTTCGTCGTTAGACACGACGAAGTAAGTTGTACCAATCTAAGGAAATCTAACTAGATAATCACGACAAGTACAAATCACAGCATCTATAAACGTATCCCAGAACCAAAGTACATGTCTCAGAATTATTACATTCCAGCAAATGAAAGTAAGTCTACTAGTCTCAAAATACAAGGAAAATGTAAACTGCTAAGGTAAAGCTATAAGCTTCTGCAGCCTCTAAGTCAAGAGCAACTCCAACTGGCTCTACTGCATCTACTGGCTCTCGGCCATAATATGTGTCACACAGAGCCTCCAACTCACCTGCAACATATCCTAGTCAGGAGCGGAGCAAAGTACAGTTCTAGGTAATGAATAAGAACATGATATAAAAATGAGTACAGGAATACATAAAAATAAAATACAGGAAATGAACAGGAAAATACAGGAATGTGATTACAGAAAATAAAGTACAGGAACCATAGTACAGGAATATAGAGTATAGAAAATGTAAAGTACAGGAAATGTAATGTACAGGAATGAAACTATAATCCTGAAGTACAAGACATGAATAATGTACCATGTTTGAAATACAACTAGTCTATGTGACCGACTGGGGTGAGTACAGGAGCATGTACAGGAGCACATGAATATGGTACGGCTTAGGACCCATGTGCACGATGCGTGGCCTAAGCTATCTACATGAATATAGTAATCGGGGTTTGGTCACATGGCTAGTGTATTTTCCCACCCGACACAAGTAAGTACAAGAACAAGATAGTACAGGAGTACAGGATATCGTGTCAGGATGTGTCATAAGAAGGGTACAAGAAATGTAAATTCACAAGACCGTAGAAAAGTACTTACCTTGCTCCGGGAAAGTACGGGTAAAGTATAGAGCTTGATGTCCTCTTGTTTATTTGATTTGATACAAGATGATTAATATCTAAATTAACTAATTGTTTCACTTCTAGTTTAATTAGGTACAAAATTGATTTAAGAGAATAAAATCTAGTTTAGTTATCCTGAACTTCTGTTTATAGCTTGGTGCTAACACATATAAGTGGCAATTATAACAGTAACTCTTAAGTGGTCATACACTACCATTTAGTCAAAGATTACAACCTCTCTACAAAATATATATATAATCCTCACATCTAAAAGGTGAGCCCCTTAAATCCATACCACAGCTAACCTATTTATAATGTCCTTTGCAAAATGGTTCAACTTAGAGTAACAGTTTGATTTTATTTGCACAACATAAACAAAGTGAAGTGTAAATACAATCAACCCCTTAATCTCAGCAACCATTAGTGACTGATATGAATAGCTACTTCAAACAACCATTTTCCCCCATAGTGCCATACATAAATATATAACAGAAATAAAACCAACTCACTATTATTACAAAAATTTAAACCTACAACACTAACGGCTACCATTACTATTCAAACTTGATTGAACCAACGGCTATATGGTCGAAAGTTTAAATCTCTTCCACCCTTGCTAATTCTTCACTGTCCCTTCCACACAACACCGGCCTCGTGCTCAGTTGATAGCTGCGGACACAACTGGTGCATCCGAACACAACCTGCCTGTGGACTCAACTCCCCTGACAGTTTAATCCAACACCCACGCAACCCAGGTAGACACAATTCTAAGAATCCGAAACTCGTATGCATTCAACCTGGACACAAACGTTGGACACAACCACATTAACTACCAATATCGACTCTTCATAAGTAAGGAGGGTTGAGTATTACCTGGAATAGGTCTGCAATAAAAGAATTTTCCCTACAGAGTCGGATACGACCTCCTCGTGTCTAAATCTCCGCTACAATCCTGGTTGAGACATTGTATCAAATAGGTTATAGTCAGAAAAGAAATGTTAAGCGCCTGAGTTCCCTCTGTTCTTTGAACCCAATTTAAAAAAACAAAGAACAATTAATGGACAAATAAAATCCTCCAGGAACACGAATGAATCAAAAATGCAACTGAGATACTCACTAGTTATTCCTGGTGAACGATCTGATCATCACTTGTAGCTGATCGGTCCGATCGGTCACTGATGAACAGAACAAAAATCCAATTGATTGATTTGATCCAAAATGCAATTGAACACCAGAATCGAAGGTTGGATCAACTTACTGATACTCTGGAAACAAAACTAGAATTTTTGATCGATCGATCCAATTCTTCTAGCTCGACTAATGTCCCACAGTTCACTAAAAATAACGATCCGATTCAATCGATCGACAAAACAAGGACTAGTAATTTGACAGATAAATCGAATCGAACTTACCAAGGGATGTCAGTGAAGAACTTCGAAGGATTAGCTCAATCGTCAGAGAAAATTTTCGAGATCGAGGAGATCAGAGCACGAAGGCCGATCACGATAGTCGTCGTCCCGCCATGGTCGATTGACGAGTCGCTCGAGAAGGAGAGCTTCTGGTCCCGTCGATCGCGTTGTTCTAGTGATGCGCCACTGTCGTCGTCGTCATCGTCATCGTCGTCGAGCTCAGGAGAAGGGATCGAGCAATAGAGTGGAAAATGTAGATCTGGAGGGAAATGAATGAGACTCTGATCTCAAATTCATTAATTTATAACTAAAAGTGCATTTTTGCACTTAGCCCCTCCCGCTCACAGAAATTTACAAATAATTCAGGAAGAATTCCAGAAGCCTCCTTATCCTTTTCATTATTTACAGAAGTTGAAGAAAATCAGTTAAAAACTTTTAAAAAGAGTGGGGACCACTATGTTGGTTATAAAAAACTTTCAAATTTGAATTTCTGCTCCTAAATTAATTTCCCTCCAAAAATATAAATCATAATATTTTATTATTTAAAACTAAACTTATTATTAGAAACTTTCAATCAACAACTTATTATTATTTGAAATGATTTTAAAATACTTCTCAAGATAGGGAGGTGGAGTTACAAATCTCCCCCTTAAAAATTTCATCCTCGAAATTTGAAGACCCACAAAATAAATCTCAAAATCACAAAAGTTCAAACACAAGTCATTTATTGAAAACAGAATTTTCGAATACTAGAATACAATCAAGCAAACAAACTAGGATAGCGCTCCCGCATCTCATTCTCATGCTCCCATGTGGACTCTCTCGGAGAGTGATGTCTCCACATGACACGGACAAGTAGAATAGTCTGGTTCCGCAGGCGCTTCTCCCTACGATCAAGGATCTCCACTGGCTGCTCCTCGTAGGTCAAGCTCGGACCCACCTCCAGCTCTGAATAGTCCACCACATGGCTCGAATATGGAATGTAGCATCGAAGCTGGGACACGTAGAAAACGTTGTGTTCTCCCTCCAAGCTAGCTGGAAGCGCTAGTCGGTATGCCACCTCGCCAATCCGTGCCATCACGTCGAAGGGCCCGATGTACCTCAGACTGAGCTTTTCGTCTCTGTCGAAACGAATGACGCCTCTACTCGATGAGATCTTTAGGAACATTCTATCTCCAATCGCAAACTCTAGTGGCCATCTGCTGCTATCCGCCAGTGCTTTTACCGATCCTGTGCAACTCTGAGACGCTCCCTGATCAGTCTGACTTTCTCAGCTGAGTCTACCACCATCTCTGGCCCAAGCAAATCCCTCTCGCCAATGTCGTCCTAAGATAAAGGTGTATGATATCTCCGGCCATACAGTGCCTCGAATGGGGTCATCTCGATGCTAACATAATAACTGTTGTTATAGGCAAACTCTACAAGATACAAATGATCCTCCCACGAACCGTCAAAATCAAGTGCGCAAATCCGCAGCATATCCTCTAGTGTCTGAATGGTCCTCTCGGACTGCCCGTCCGTCTGTGGATGATAGGCGGTGCTGAACTTCAACTGCGACCCCAAGCTCAGCTGTAGACTCCTCCAGAAATGTGATGTGAAGCGGCTATCCCTGTCTGAAACAATGCTCATCGACACTCCATGAATCCGCACAATCTGTCGCATATAGAGGTCTACAAGCTTCTCGGTCGATAGCCCAACCTTGAACGGAATGAAATGAGCAGACTTCGTCAGTCTGTCCACGATAACCCAAATAACATCCTTGCCACTGGGCGTATGCGGTAAACCAGAGATGAAATCCATGGTGATATGTTCCCACTTCCATTTCGGAATAGGTAAAGGCTGGAGTAATCCTGCTGGTCTCTGGCGCTCCGCCTTGACTTGCTGGCACACAAGGTATCTGGAAATAAATCTGGCAACCTCTCGCTTCATCCCATACCACCAAACATACTCTCGCAGATCCTTATACATCTTGGTAGATCCAGGATGAATAGAATACTGCGACTGGTGGACTTCCTGCATAACCTCCTCCCGTAAATCCTTGGACACACACACCTGGTTCCCGTGCCTCAGGGATCCATCCTCTGAAATAGTAAAGTTTTCGAGCAATCCTGCCTCTGCCTGGCCTCTGAGACATCGAAGTCCCTCATCTAGAAACTGGGCCTCCTTGATCTTCTCTAACAGTCCTGACTCTACCTGTATGTGCATCAGCTTTCCTCCTACTCCTGGTAGAATAATCTCGATCCCCAGACTCTCGAGATCCTCTAGAAGATGTCGGTCCATAATGAGAAACATAGCAACAGGATATCGACTAAGAGCATCTGCTACCACATTCGTCTTCCCAGGATGGTACTACAGATTGATGTCGAAATCCTTCATGAGTTCCAGCTATCTGCGCTGCCACATATTCAGCTCCTTCTGAGTAAAGACATACTTCAAGCTTTTATGGTCCGTAAAGATGTCCACTCTCTCTCCATACAAGTAGTGCTTCCACAGTTTTAAGGCAAAAATGACTGCTGTAAGCTCCAAGTCATGTGTAGGATAATTCTTTTCATGAGACCTCAACTGTCTAGAAGCATAAGCAATGACCCTCTTGTTTTGCTCAAGCACACATCCCAAGCCCTTCCCTGAAGCATCGCTATAGATGACGAATCCTCCCGATCCTGATGGCAAAGCTAGAATTGGTGCTGTAGTGAGTCTTCTCTTCAATTTTTCAAATGCTGACTAGCAGGCGTCACTCCAGATGAACTCCTCGTCCTTTCGCGTAAGCTTGGTCATCGGATCTGCGATCTTGGCAAAATCTTTCACAAACTTCCTATTGTATCCTGCTAGATCCAGGAAACTACGAATCTCTGCTACTGACTTGGAAGGTGCCCATGCTTCCACAGCTTCAATCTTCTTGGGATCCATAGAAATCCCTTCTCCAGTCAACACATGCCCTAGGAATTCCACTCTGTCTAAGAAAAACTCACATTTTGAGAGTTTCTCGTACAGCTTCTCCTTCCGCAGAATCTCCAACACAATCCGCAGGTGCTCCACATGCTCTTCCTCGGTCTTCGAATATATCAGAATGTCGTCAATAAAGACTACGATAAACTTGTCCAAATACTTGTGAAAAACTTTATTCATCAAGTTCATAAACACTGCTGGGGTATTGGTAAGTCCGAACGGTATCACCAAGAACTCATACTAGCCGTAACGGGTATTGAAAGCTGTCTTCAGAATATCCTGCTCCCGAACCTTCATCTGATGATATCCCGACCCAAGGTCAATCTTGGAAAAGACTTTCGCCCCACTGAGCTGGTCAAACAGCCCATCAATCTACGGCAAAGGGTATATATTCTTGATGGTGATGTTATTGAGTGTACGGTAATCGCTACACATCCTCACAGTCCCATCCTTCTTGGGCACAATGAGTACCGATGCTCCCCAGGGTGAAGTACTGGACCGAATAAAACCCTTGCCCTCCATCTCATCAATCTGAGCCTTTAACTCTGCAGCCTCCTTCGGGTTGATCTTGTAGTAATGCTGGGACTTTAGCGTCGATCCGGGTACTAGGTCAATGCTGAACTCCACATCTCGATCCGGCGACAATCATGGCAACTCCTCGGGGAAGACATCAAGATACTCTGCAATCAGCGGATGCGGCAACTCCTGGTCGTCTACAACTGCTCCGAAATAGACTTCCTCTGGCCTCTCTATAATTCGTATGCTGATCTCGAACGGTGGAACTCCAGGCGGGCTAAAAATTATCTTCCCTTCATGGCAGTCTATTACGGCAAACTGCTCGCTCATCCAGTCGATACCGAGGACTATATCAAATTCAGGCAATGACATCACTAGAAGTCGAGCCCTAAGCTCCCTTCCAGTTTAGTGATAGGGCAATCTACCATCTCACTAACTAGTACTAACCCTCCTCCTGTCATAATCTGACAGTTCCTCCTAGTGGGCTTAGGTGTGAAGCCGTATCTATGCAAAACTCATATGATACAAAGCTATGGATGGCTCAAGAATCAAACAATGTAATGGCAGGGAAAGAATGTAAAAGTATAGAACCCGTGATCACATCTGGTACTGTCTCATCCTCCTCAACTGCAGCCATGACGTAAGCATGTCCCTGCTGTGGTGGTCTCCTCTATTGCTGGTGCTGTACAAAATGCTGCTGCTGAGTAGGTAATTCCTGAACCATCTGTGGTGCAGCTGGTAGAGCTCTGGGTGGTACAGGTGGTATTCCTCCAACTCCTCGAGGACCTCCTGTCAGTCGAGCTACAGCCTGTGGGCAGTCCCTCATCTGGTTTACATCTGATCCGAAAAATAAGCAGAGCCCGAGCCTCTTGCGGCACTCGTCGAAGCGATGTCTCGGCCGGTAAAAGAATGTGCAAGTAACTGCCTACTGCTGTCTCTGAGGCTGATGTACAGGAGCTCTGGCTGGACGGTGATGCTGTTGTGCCGGCTGCTGTGACCTCGCCTGAATCTGAGTCTGTGCCCTCTTCGCTGGTGCCTGAAAACTGCTGCTGCCAATGTCCCGGTCCCTCATCAGCTTCGGCTCTGCCTCTTTCTCTACAGCCTGAGCAATCTTGACGATGCTCGCATACGTCATCGCCTGACTAATCACCACCGTGTGTCGCAGCTCCCTGGTGAGACCCTTCTTGAATGTCCAAGCTCTGTCCTCCGGTGCTCTGACTAGGTTCTCCGCGAACCTGCTGAGTCTAGTAAACTCTGAAGTGTACTTCGCAACCATCATAGTCCCCTGCTGCAGCGTCTCAAACTACATCCTAAGCTCATTCCGCTCCACATCGGGGAAAAACTTCTCCTTGAACAGAGTTTTAAAATCTATCCAAGAAACCTGGGGCTCCGCCAACTGGGGCTCCTCCCGGAACCAAGTCCTGGCCAAATCAAAGAGTCGCATGCTCTCCACCTCCACCTTCAGGTCATCCGGGATCCGTGCCATCTTCAGGTTCCTCTCCGCATTCTCCAGCCACTTGTCCGCATAAACTATCCCCTCGTTGCCCCAAAAGTCCATCTGACAGAGGTTCTGGTAGTCTCTGGCCGTCCCTGGTCTCGATGCTGCTGGTGCTGGAGGTGCTATCGGTACTGGTGTTGTCGGCTCCCTGGTCTTGAGCGCATCTGCCACTGTCGCCCGAAACTGTGCTGCCTGGTGGTTCTGGGCCTCCATAGACTGCTGAAACATGGCTATCACCTGAGCGCCGTCAAAAGTCATCGTCGGGGGCAGCGGAGGAATATTAGGAGGCGGTGGCGGAAGCTGATCTACTGGAGCATCTGGTGCAGGCTGATCCGAGCTGCCTGCAACTCCCGATTGATCAGCGGCCTTCCTCGTAGTGACCATCCTGCAACAAAACAAAACTTCATGATTGATAAAAATCTAACCTACCAGTAAATGTAAATGTTTATATAATATCCATATATACCCGATGTACCCGATTTCCTATGCTGTGATTCATGTTTTTCTAGTGTAAATTAAGTCTCCCAATAGTACACTAATACCTAGGTACTATTAGGATAGACCTACATGGGCCACCACTAAAAATATGTCACGACCCGCTCCCGAATAATTGGACACGAGTCGGACATGCCCAGCCTTCGTCGTTAGACACGACAAAGTAAGATGTACCAATCTAGGGAAATCTAACCCGATAATCACGACAAGTACAAATCACAGCATCTATAAACGTATCCCAGAACCAAAGTACATGTCTCAGAATTACTACATTCCAGCAAATGAAAGTAAGTCTACTAGTCTCAAAATACAAGGAAAATATAAACTGCTAAGGTAACGCTCTAGGCTTCTGCAGCCTCTAAGTCAAGAGTAACTCCAGCTGGCTCTACTGCATCTACTAGCTCTCGGCCATAATATGTGTCGCACAGAGCCTCCAACTCACCTGTAACATATCCTAGTCAGGAGCGGAGCAAAGTACAGTTCTAGGTAATGAACAAAAACATGATATGAAAATGAGTACAGAAATACATAAAAATGAAATACAAGAAAATACAGGAATATGATTACATGAAATAAAGTACATAAACCACAGTACAGGAATATAGAGTACAGGAAATATAAAGTACAGGAAATGTAATGTACAGGAATGAAACTATAATCCTGAAGTACAAGACATGAATAGTGTACCATGTTTGAAATACAACTAGTCCATGTGACCGGCTGGGGTGAGTACAGGAGTACATGATTGTGGTACGACTTAGGGCCCGCGTGTACGATGCGAGACCTAAGCTATCTACATGAATATAGTAACCGGGGTTTGGTCACATGGCTAGTGTATTTCCTTATCCGACACAAGTAAGTACAAGAACAAGATAGTACAGGAGTACAAGATATCGTGTCATGACGTGTCACAAGAAGGGTACAAGAAATATAAATGCACAAGACCGTAGAAAAGTACTTGCCTTGCTCCGGGAAAGTACGGGTAAAGTATAGAGCTGGATGTCCTCCTGTTTATTTGATTTGATACAAGATGATTAATATCTAAATTAACTAATTGTTTCACTTCTAGTTTAATTAGGTACAAAATTGATTTAAGAGAATAAAATCTAGTTTAGTTATCCTGAACTTCTGTTTATAGCTTGGTGCTAAAACATATAAGTGGCAATTATAACAGTAACTCTTAAGTGGTCATACACTACCATTTAGTCAAAGATTACAACCTCTCTACAAAATATATATATAATCCTCACATCTAAAAGGTGAGCCCCTTAAAGCCATACCACAACCAACCTATTTATAATGGCCTTTGCAAAATGGTTCAACTTAGAGTAACAGTTTGATTTTATTTGCACAACATAAACAAAGTGAAGTGTAAATACAATCAACCCCTCAATCTCAGCAACCATAAGTGACTGATATGAATAGCTACTTCAAACAACCATTTTCCCCCATAGTGCCATACATAAATATATAACAGAAATAAAACCAACTCACTATTATTACAAAAATTTAAACCTATAACACTAACGGCTACCACTGCTATTCAAACTTGATTGAACCAACGGCTATATGGTCGAAAGTTTAAATCTCTTCCACCCTTGCTAATTCTTCACTATCCCGTCCATGCAACACTGGCCTCGTGCTCAGCTGATAGCTGCGGACACAACTGGTGCATCCGAATACAACTTGCCTGTGGACTCAACTCCCCTGATAGCTTAGCCCAACACCCACGCAACCCAGGTAGACACAATTCTAAGAATCCGACACTCGTATGCATTCAACCTGGACACAAACGTTGGACACAACCACATTAACTACCAATATCGACTCTTCGTAAGTAAGGAGGGTTGAGTATTACCTGGAATAGGTCTGCTACAAAAGAATTTTCCCTACAGAGTCAGATACAACCTCCTCGTGTCTAAATCTCCGCTACAATCCTGGTTGAGACATTGTATCAAATAGGTTGTAGTCAGAAAAGAAATGTTAAGCGCCTGAGTTCCCTCTGTTCTTTGAACAGAATTTAAAAAATAAATAAAAACAAAGAACAATTAATGGACAAACAAAATCCTCCAGGAATACGAATGAATCAAAAACGCAACTGAGATACTCACCAGTTATTCCTGGTAAACGATCTGGTTATCACTTTTAGCTGATCGGTCCGATTGGTCACTGATGAACAAAACAAAGATCCAATTGATTGATTCGATCCAAAATGCAATTGAACACCAGAATCGAAGGTTGGATCAACTTACTGATACTCTGGAAACAAAACTAGAATTTTCAATCGATCGATCCAATTCTTCTAGCTCGACTAATGTCCCAAAGTTCACCAAAAATAACGATCCGATTCAATCGATCGGCTAAACAGGGACTAGCAATTTGACAGATAAATCGAATCGAACTTACCAAGGGATGTCAGTGAAGAACTTCGAAGGATTAGTTCAATCGTCAGAGAAAAAATTCGAGATCGAGGAGATCAGAGCACAAATGCCGATCATGATGGTCGTCGTCCCGCAATGGTCGATTGACGAGCCGCTCGAGAAGGAGAGCTTCTGGTCCCGTCGATCGTGCTGCTCTGGTGATACATCGCCGTCGTCGTCGTCGTCATCGTCGTCGTCATCGTCATCGAGCTCAGGAGAAGGGATCGAGCAATAGAGTAGAAAATCTAGATCTGGAGGGAAATAAATGAGACCCTGATCTCAAATTCATTAATTTATAACTAAAGGTACATTTTTGCACTTAGCCCCTCCCGCTCACAGAAACTTACAAATGATTCAGGAAAAATTCCAGAAGCCCCTTTATCCTTTTTATTATTTACTGAAGTTGAAGAAAATCAGTTAGAAACTTTTAAAAAAGAGTGGGGACCACTAAGTTGGTTATAACAAACTTTCAAATTTGAATTTCTGCTCCTTAATTAATTTTCCTCCAAAAATATAAATCACAATATTTTATTATTTAAAACTAAACTTATTATTTGAAACTTTCAATCAGCAACTTATTATTATTTGAAATAATTTTAAAATATTTCTCAATATAGGGAGGTGGAGTTACAATCCCCGTGTGCGCCACTGCCATCTCCCTGAGCGCCTTCCATATATGTCATGCCATCGACCCTAGTCCTCCTCGCGCTGCCGTCAGGCCACGGTGGTGAGAAACCCCCTTCGTTGATGCGCCAAAAATCTCGTGGATCCGTGTCGTCCCATCTCCGCGCTGTGTGCACGTCATCCTCCCCTATGCCTCGCCTTCCGGAGCCGACGAGCGCTGGAGCATCCGTCGAGGTGAGCACGCTCTTCCCTCTCTCGAATTTTCCCGAGAGAACACTCTCTCACCTACTGCTAAAAATTCACCTATTTCTGTTCGGGGTTCTTAGGGAAGGTGTTGTACGTATCATATACAGATACTGTATATGTATTTATGTACATTATATATACATATGGATGGTTTATTAAAGTTGGGATTTTGGGCTTACGCTTGGGTCCATTATTTTACTTATGGGCTGAGATATTATTTACCGGAAATTGGATTCTTTTAGGATTTGTTGGGCTGTTAGCATATATATATATATATATATATATATATATATATATATATATATATATATATATAAATATATAAAAAATAAAAAAATAAAAAATATATATATATATAAATATATAAATATTTATATATATATATATATATATATATATATATATATATATATATATATATATATATATATATATATATATATGTATTTGTATATGTATATAATTATTCTGGAATGGTATGTATATAAGTATATTTATATACTGGACCCTAAGTACAAGTAAGATTTGGGATTCTATAAATATAAATGATTACAGACTTATATATTTTTTGTTTATATATGAATATAGTATATGTTATAGATGTATAAATGTTTTTAATCAAATATTTGATTAATTTTGGGCTTGGACTATAATATTGTATGATAATTGTTGGTATTATAATTATATTTTGGGCTTAAGACCATTTGTCTTGGAAATAAGTTTGGTATAAATTCTTATATATAAAATTAATTCTTTAGTTATCAATATTTTCTAGGGGACTAATAATAATTATCTTTTATGGATACAAATATGTTCTAAATAAGTAATTTTAAATGTAGATTTAAAGGGGATCAGTATTATGGCCTTGTGATTAATCTCTCAAATCAATTCCTTTTGGTCAAATTTTCTTTAAGCATCTTTTAAAATCATGACTAATATAGTCATTTTCTATTTCTTGATCATGGACTTCGAACTTACCTCTATTATCTTGTCGAACATCAAATCTGGGCTACTACATACCAAACTTGGCTATTTGGACTATTCTGGACTCAACGGAACTGTTTGTATCATTATTTGGGACTACCTTATTGAGCATAGCATCGGTATCTATTTCGTGTTGACACGTTCATGTCATGCACGTCGACTCTAATTAAATTGAGGCAAGTATATTCTCTGATAATTTCTCATTTATGTTATTTTCTATGTTTCGTGTATTTAGTGTAGATATTCATGATTTCTTGACACGTTAGTCATACGGATTGGTATTGTATGGATCCCGTCATGACATGTTATTCTTTGTAAGTCTTGGTATATCTTGTGCAAGTCTTGTCCTTGTTCTTATGCATTGTATAGACACGATTCCTGTGAAGGCTTGCGACCTTCTCAGAGAATCTGTGTCATAGCGTGTCATGGTTGGATCCACTGTATCAGTCGAGAACGAGGAGTAGTAGTGTAGATATGTGGTCAATACCCTCCTTGCGTATTTATAGTTCCTTGTGAGTGTTAATCATATATCTCATGTATGATTAACCAGGCTAGTAGAACTTGTGCAAGTTTTCAAGCCAGCCATACGTCGAAGCTAGTACTTACTCACATAGTTAGTATAGCTTCTTAACTCTTATATATGAGATAACCTATTTTTCTCTTTCTTACTCTTGTTTATAGTTTTACCACGACATGTTACTTTCATGTATATTCTCGTATATTCTCTCTATTTACTGTTACATAGTCCTTATCATTTACTGAAAACTGTTGTTAGTGATGTGCTCATTCAAAACCTGACTGGATAACTATTTTTTAGGTAATATTTTGCCCCACACTTTGGATTTCATGATGACATATCTCGACATTCTTTTGGATCGTGAGTTGACCTCTTGTGAGCTCTAGGCCATATTCTTTTCTACATTTATGTCTTGTTCATCGAATATGTCTCCAATACATCTCTTGATATATATATATAATTATTTTATAGATTCCTTTATTATCTTTTTTTCATATCTTCGTTAGTTGTATGTGATTTGAGTACATGATGTTTTAGTGGATCATAGAACTGTTCATATATATTATTGGGTACTTGACAACGTACTACCATCGATACTGTAGTGTAGGCTAGGCATGGCCCACGTACTCGTGTCTGAATATCCGGGTGTGGGTCGTGATATGTTTTTATGGTAGCCCTTCAGGTCAGTCTTTGTAACCAGTCCGAAGTCGTAGTAGTACTTAGGCTTAGCCGTACTACTGTGAGCCTGTCTTAGGATAAAGATTTTAGAGTCATAGAATATTTTAGGAGATTTGCTACTTAACCACATATTAGAATCTCTCGGTAGATACCATGGACGACCCCTGAGAATCTTACTTCGAAATTCTATTGAGCCTATTTTCACTTGCTTTTGCTCATTATGACTTTTGAATACTTGTCTGTTGCCTAACCCGATTCTTACATAGAGATAAGGTACATGGAGTCAACAAGGAACCAAAGAGTAAAAATGAACCCATGTACATGAAGTTCGAGAATTATTTTAGATATATTCAAGGGACTTGAATTTTGACCAATATATTACAGGAACCCAGAGAAACAAAATGAGGATTGCATAAACAAGCAGGAAAAATTACTTATAGATGTATTATAATTTTGACAATAAAGGGGATAGTATTGTATGGACTAGTGACCAAAAAATTTTAAGGATGAGTTCTATATAACTTCTACAGTAGTAAGAGCCATTAAGGGAAATATTAAATTGACTTTCTTGCTTGAGTAGCCAAGGAAGTGGCACTAAATACAAATATTTTTACAAGGAATATAATCCCAAAACTATAAGGAATCCTTGAGACAAAATGGTGAAAGGGTTGGTATAGATTTGTAGGAGTTATGACTGAAAATTGAATTAGGGATACTTAAGGGTTATCTTTTATTTGGAGGATTGACAAAACAAGGGGATCATACAAGACATGGGACCAATTATAACACAAGGAATTTTATGAATAATTATGGAAGGATGATTCGACAAGAAATTTTAAGCTTTATGGACAAAATAGAAGTTGCTTGCCTTTATGATCCCATAGGGAAATATCAGTGACATGGAGTTAACAATAGTGGATGATATGAGTAATGGAAAAAATTGATATTAGAGGACTCTGACAATCCAGATGTGGAAGTCTAGAAGAATTTACATAGATACCAATTGGATCAAAAATATTAGGGATGAAGATTAGGCAACAAATTTATCAATAGTTGATAATTAGTGACTTGGAGTCACGGGATTGGTGAGTGAGAGTTGATATTTGAGACAAAAGTGAACAACTTGGAGGTTAAAATTTATTTTTTTAATACGAACAAGTGCATGAAAAAGGAAGGACAACGACTTTGTTATTACTAAATGAGCAAGAGCAATTTCTAACCTCATTTTCTTCGACTTGTTATTTATGTCCTACTTACATCCATCAAACTACCTTATATCTAAACCTACTAGCTACACTTTTATCTATCTTATCTATCTTGAATTTTCATCTTTTTACATGGGAAAGATTGAGAAAGTATCGTAATCATCTTACTCAGAAAGGACAGAAATTACCATATGGTGATCCGGGTAGAACTATGGAAATTTAGGACATTAAGATAGAATTAGTGGAAGATGGATATGACTGAGATTGGTAACAAAAATCAAGCGATTGGTAGTATTGATTTGGAAATGATTACCCTTAGGATAATTTAGAGTATAGACTACTTCATGTAAGAGGGAACTTTGGAGGATTTCAAGAAGGAATAACGATAGATTATACATAAAATGGTAAGAACTATATATATGTCGGAGTGTATTCTTAAAACTGATGAGGAAATTCAAAGACGATTTGATCATGAGAAAACTTGGATGTTTTCTACTTACTGACTCGAAATATATTATTATTGAATTAAGGCTAGGATACTGAATTTAGGAATCCAAGCACATTGAAGAAGAGATTATAACTGCATGCAGTGATGATATGAAATGGAATAAAGGATTTGTAGGAGAATGATTAAGAACTGGTAGGACATAAAATTTGGAACTATAAAAAAATATTTTGAGACTTTGTGGACTTCAAAATTTTTGGAAGGAAAATATTGAAGGTATAAGGTTGAAGGAAACGTGAAGGTAAATTATGGTTTGATAGTGGCATTGGTACGGAGAGTATAAATTTGAATGGTGTTCGAGAAACCCTCATTCATGATTTCGGATCCAAACCAAAGAAAAGGTAAAAGACTTAGACTTTTTAAGATGACCAAGTTCATAATAGGAATAAAAGAATTGAGGAGTTATAACAAGAGTATGTTTCATGAGTAGTGTCTCTAGAATAAAGGTCAAGCGTACATGATTTATAGAAGAGTTTAATCTTCATGAGTGAAGATTGTGATTTTGCAGTTGTATATCTGGAGTTTGGATAACCTTGGTAGCAGTCGAAGTAGAGTGAGATGGTTACCATGCTTTCCTTCTGAAAAATCCTATCTTTTGATTTTCCTATCCAAGAGATTTGACCTTCCCATCTTGGAATCATTCCTTAAACTTCAATATCACTCAATTTTTATTCACTTGACCGCGACCAATCAATCTTGATTATCTTATCGTGCCAAGGTTCTTGATTCTCGACTATACACAATGAATTTAATCATGATCGTGCTTAGACCCTAATCCTATTTTGCTCGTACCTAAAGCTTCGATTAAATTCTTAGTAATGTTTGAGTCATGTTCCAATCAGGATTAGACCTACTGCTATTCTTGATTATGTCCGAATTTTTATTATTAGTCATGCCTAGATGACCTTGCATGAGTAGACGACTTTGATTCTAATGATCGTGATTTTTAACGATCATGACTATACGTATTAATCTTTTTCCTAAATCATGCCAAAAAATTGATCTTCGATCATGACTATATGATTTTGACTATAAATTTAGTCGTGTCAGAATTTGAATTCAGATCATGTCTAAACATATTTTGTTCATGTCTAATCCTGATTCTGTAGTTGCTCGTGCTTATTTTTCATTCCTAAGCATGTCTAGATTTCGATTTTCGTAACCCATCCTAGATCGTGCCAAGTGGATTTGAATCATTTTCAAATTCTTAATCATGTCCGAGCTGTGAACGTTATTCATGACTTAACTAATCTTGTTCATTAGATTTCGATCGTGCCTATAAGACTTTAACTTTGTATCTTGATTGTGCTAAATTTTTATCCTTGGTTATACCGAGTCTTGGTTTGATCGTGTTTGTGTGACTTTAACTCTGATCTTATCGCGCCTAGATTCTAGTGATCATGCTATACTCGAATTTGATTCTACTTTGATCATAACCAAAACTATATTGGTTCTATTAGTAGTGACTTGATGTCGTGCCTAAATAACTCGAATTTTCGTTCTAAGTTGTGTCTAATAGATTCGACCATACCTCGACCTTATCTTTAATCGTGCTAATACAACTAGTCGTGCGTAAGAAATTTTGATCTAATTATTCTTGATCGCGCTAAAACATATCATTCTCCATGAACGTGCCTAAAAATTCTGATTAAACTCTTCATCATACTGAACCTTCGGTTGACCACGTCGATCTTAAATTTTGAGGACGAAATTTCTTTAAGGAGAGTAAGTTTGTAACCTTCCTTATCCGAATTTTGGATTTTCTATGAAATTTTGTATTTTCTATTTTCGAATTTTTCTAAATCTTTAAAAATCCTGAGTTTTCGTGATGTGCTAACGTTATTGTTGGGTCTTTGGTTTTAGAAAAACTATATCTTGTCATATATCATTCTTGTCATTTTTCTAATTTTTTATAAGTTATAAATATTTAAATTTTGTATAAGAAAATATTGTTTAATATGATTTAAAAAATAAATATATTTAATAACTATTTTAAATAGTGGTTAGCAACTAAATGTTAGTGGTTAGCAATTAGGTTAGCAGTTAGTAGTTGGTATTCCACTAAGTTCCTATTTCTATTACATATACAACTTTGCCTTTAGGGTTTCCCCTACCTACCCTATAAATATTACACTTTCTCCACTAGTTTACAAGAAATTTCCTACACAAATCCCTAGACATTTTCTCTTAGCCGTTACCACCACTATTGTTGCAACAGCCCAGCCTCTCCCTTGTCCATCTCCCCTATCCTGGCAGACCCGGCCATCCGCGACCACCATATTATTGCTGGCCTCCCCGTGGACGCACCGTCAGCAACCACCATTGCTGCCACATCTCTTCCGACCTCCCCGACCCGAGCCCAGCCAGTCCCACACTGTAATCTCTCCCCGACCACCATAGCCGACCCCTCCATACTCGACAACCCTGCCCGCCACCTCTTTTCGGCCACCTGACCACTGTGACAACATCAACCACTTTCGACGAGCCACAGCAACCAGCTACCACCACCATCCACTAATACAGCCGTCACCAGATTTGCTTGTGTTGGCCAGATCCAGAGCAACCCCGCCACCATCACCCCCTTTCTGTACCGCCCACAGATCTGCCGTCTCCTCCTTCCCTGCCAAACCGGCCATGGCCAAGTACTCTCCACCGCCACAATCAACATCATCCCTCCGTCCTACTCACCGTCGTCATACCATATTCAACCATCATGGCCGACCCCATCCACTAGTTCCCGACAGCCATGAGAACCACAACCACAATTATCGACCACCACCCCCACACTCACCCGAGCGCCACCTTCGATCCGACCTCACTTGACATCTAGATCCCCGCATGCGCTACTGCCATCTCCCCGAGCGCCTTCCGGATCTGGCTTGTCGTCGACCCTAGTCCTCCCCGTGTGTCACGACCCGCACCCTGATTAGGGGCACGAGTACGTGGTTACGTCCAGCCTACGCTACAGAATCGACGGTAGAACGCTGTATAGGTCGTCTATAATTACTACAACTAGACAAAATATAAGGGTACCTGTCATCTCCGCACGGAGGTATAATATGGCATAACTCAATCACAAGATGAACTAGGATAGATAGCACGAAATGGAAATATGATAGAAAAGAAAACTAGAAAGGAGTTCAAGATCCAACATAAGTGTCACGACCCACACCCACTGTGAGGGTACGAGAACGTAACAACGCCCAGCCTACGCCGCAGTGTCTCCTAGGTCAATCATCTAACAATATAAAGGTACCTGTACAGTATATACACTTCGAATGGAGGTGACATAGCAATATACAGTCTCAATCACATCTAAGGCAGAATGATATGATAGAAAGATAGATAGATAAATACTGAAATGAGGAAAACCACATAAGTACAACCAGAGAGTCTAAGTATCTAAGATAACATCTCAGCAAACATCCAAAAATACAAGTCTCAACTACTGAATATGAAAGAATACATATACAATCCAGATCTCAAATAACAGAAATAGTAAAACCTAGACTAGGGAGCCTCAGTCTCTATAGCTAGTGGATCCGACTATAAATCTGGGTCACAAGAGTCATCTACAGATATCCCATAGTAGGTGTCTACGCAGGCCTCATCGTCATCCTCTGTAATATTTTCAACAGGTCCAGTCAGGACAGGAGCGAGCACAAAACATCTCACGCAGTTCATATCAAGTTAGGAAATATAAAACATGCAATAGAGTAAGGTACAGGAAACGCTGAAAGAGAATGTATATGAAAAACAGCAGAGATTTGATAATAAGAAATATCTATATATGATAAGTAAGAACTGTAAGCCACATGTGATTTAGAGTACAATATGGTTATGTAAACGGTCTAGGACAATGCAATAGTAACTCCATTGTACGTGAGTGTACAATAGACATATACAATAGTTATACAATATTGTACAATAGGATTTGAGTACATAACCAATTCTACTCCCCCTCCCCAATCAATACACAAGGATCCACTCCAGTTACGTTATCTTGTACAATAGTGTATAATGTTATACAATAGATGTACAATGTTATACAATAGTTGTACAATGGTCTATTCCTGGGGCTCATGTGATAATGAGAGTACAATATGCACAATGAGTATACAAGGATATGGGTATTCAATAAATACAATATGTAAGTGAAACGTACATCATAATATGTATCTAATGAATACAAGGCGATAACATCTCAAAAGAAGATCCATATAGTACCAATCCATGATAACAATCGTGTCAGCATCAAGTACAGTAATCTAGAGCAAGAATGTAAATCCAAACAAGTATGAAACGGTTAGAGAATGTACTCGTGTGATCTCCTGAGTGTCTGAAGAGAATATACTGACCGAGGAGTGGTGTCTGTCTCCTACAGAATAGTACAAGTCACTATGAGTCTAAAAATGATAATAAGATGTATTACAATGCATTCTAAATGAATCTAGGTCAATCTAGGTCAAACCTAAGTCATACTAGGTCACACTAGGACAACCAAGGTCAAACAAGGTCACAGGAAATCAATCCAAGTCAAACTAGGTCAATTTGGGTCAAGGGTTGACTTTTGGTCAAAAAGTCAACTCTAGTCAACTTTAGTCAATACTGAGTCAACCCTAGGTCAAACAAGTCACATGTTGACCAACTGTTGACTTTCAGTCAACTGGTCAACTCTGGTTTGGTTTCGGTCAAATCTAGTCGCTTAAAGGCTAAGTTTGACTCTCGGTTGACTTTTGGTTAAAATGGTCAACCGACGTCAAAACTAGTCTATGAGCACTATATTTGATCATTACCAACCAAGGGAACCAATTTCTAACTCTATCTTAGACTCCAAACTCAAATACCTATATTACCCTTACCAAGGTAATCCCGATACCTTGCCCAATACAAGGGAAACTCCGCTAATACCCAAGATACTAGCCTAGGCTTCCTAGGGTAGCTAGACACTATCCTATCTAAGGGTTACCTACCAAGATACATAGGTTTCCTAGGGAAACTCATCTTAGACCACATGTTGGTCATTTACCCTTTACCTTATCCTATACCTTCTTACCATTCTCACATCACTCTAGCACTCACCCATACCACTCACTCACACACAATACTCACACACACACATGGTATATAGCTACATATATTTATACTCACCTATATTCCCATATCTAGACACACACACATATCCAAGGCTCACACATATATCTCACAAATACACACCTATAGCTCCTAAACACACACACATACATCTCACCAACACTCATACACAGGTGTATAGGGATGTCCATGAACATGCAAGGGGCTGTTTTAATGGCCTATTTATGACAGGTTTTGGGCCTGTTATGTGGTGGTTTAGGGGACTAGTTTAGGACTGGTATGGAGGATGAAATAAGGCTGAAATAGGGGCATATCAAGGCTGAATTTGGACAGCCAATTGACTGTTTAGGACAGCCAACAAGGTAGCTTATAGGGACTAATTTGTGGTCCTAAAAGTGGAATGATATGGGACTTCTATAGGGCTGCTTGTAGGGGACTGGAATAGGCTAGTTTGGGACTGGGTTAGGGGTGTAAGGGACAGATATAGGGGGGCTGTCAACATGGTGTATTATTGGCTGAAATAGGACAGCTATAGGGCTATGTTTAGGACAGTGTATAGCTGATTTTGGACAGGTAATAGGCTAGTGTTAAGGCTGTGCTTAGGAGCTATTTATAGGCTATTTAGGGGGTGCTAAATAGACTGCAAAGGACTGATATGGCATGGTTATAGTGGACTGATTAGTGGTGCAAATGGACAGGCATGGGACAGCCATGAGGAGACTGGTTTGGGTTTGCTTAAGGGCTGTCCTATCCTCCTAGCCTGCTGCCTATTGCAGCTGATATGCACAACCATTTTGGGCCACTCATGGGCTGAACAAAGCTGGGTTTGGGGGCTACTATATGGGCTGGTAATGGTGGTTTGTAAAGCTGATATAGGGACAACCATATGGGGTTAAGGGGGCAGGTTAAGGACAGTTAGAGACTTAGTTAAGGGCAGGTTTTTAGGGACTGTCTTGGGCTGCTATGGGGGGTTTTATAGCCTGTCTATGGGGTTAAACCCCCTCCAATACACTGCCAAGCAGTGTATTACACTGCTGCCTATGGCAGTTGAAACACAGCCAAGGCTAATGCCCCTCCCCAAATCTCTCAATCTCTCACTTTCTCTAACTCTCTTATATACACCACTCTCTATACACACTCTCTAATTCCTCTATACTCCACACTCAAGCCATCTCTAGCATTCAATCAAACACTACTCATACACACACACACACAAACCATTCTTCCCACTTGGCCGAAATCCTCATACCCACCACCAACACAAAATATCACACCATATTATATACCATAGTATATATACATATATATATGAGCCATAATATATATATACATATATATATAAAGAGAATAATATATATACCACCATATATATATAGATTAGATATTAGAAATTATGATACTATATGATACATAGGAAAACTCATTCCTAAACACATAGAAAATCTGGAATAGAAGTTAGAACAACATTAAATCAATACACAAATAATCCCATATGTGTTAATAGGGGTTTTCCCATTAGGACACGATCCTACACATAGGACACCTCTACAAGTGTCCAAATGGACACGAAATGGACACGAATGGACACAAAACCATGGGGGTCATTCCTATGGGTTCAAAATAGACCTATATGCATGAGGAAATGAAAAGGAGAAGAGATTTATACCTCCCGGTAGATCGAATCGAAGAAAAGCCTTTCCGAAGCGACACCGACACGTAGAGATTCCAAAAGGACACGAACGAGCTCCGAATCCTCCCAAATTTGGGTAGCTTCCTCCTTGGCTTGAATGGAGAAGGAAAGAAGAATGTGGGATGGAAAAATGGAAGGATTTGGTGGAGAAATAGCTAGGGATTGCTCTCTAAAAATTTGGGGAAGAACAAGAGAGAGAGTGTGGATGAGAATAATGAAATGAACTTGAGCCTATCCTCTCCCAAAGTGGCCGGCCATATGGGGCTGTTTTGGACCTATTTACAATGTCTAAAATACCCCCCCTCTAGCCTAATCTATTAGTATTAGGAAAAGGGTTTAAGTCGAGGCTAAATTAGTCATTCTAGTTCTCTATTCTAACCAAACCTTATCGATAATTAATTAGTCTAACCACTAACTAAAATAAATATTATGTGGGCCAAGCCTAACTAATGTGTGGGTCCCACTATAGTCAACACTACCCCCGGGTCCCCGTTTCAAGTCGGATTGAGCTGAAATTCGAACCCGACTCAAATAACCCCAAAATAAAATTATAAATAAATAAATAATTTCAAAAATATTCTAAAATGAAAAATAACGAAAATATCCCTATTTTCGAAAACTGGGGGTGACAACAAGCTCAGAGATAAAAACACATCACAGAAACTCAAAATATAATATAAAAACTACAGTCTGAAAACACTAGCTGGATCGCAGTCCAGGTAAACCTATCTAACAGTCTAAACATGGGCTATATCATCTACGGGCTCCAGGGGTAATGTCTCATCAATCTCTATCCTGGTCATACCCTTAAAAGGTAGAGCAATCAGCTAACATGCACTCTGTAAACATCAACGATTATCCTGTCAAGAAAATGAGCAAGTACAAACACTAACAGCAGTTCCATATGAATTGACAAATTATATAAGAGACAGTATAATGAAATACAAGACAAAGATATAGGATAACTTGGGAGCTATTCGGAAGTCAAGTTACAACCCGTAAACCAAATAAAGATCGGGGTTGTAACCCTTCTCCCGAACAAAACTTAGCCTCCAAACAAGGTTTAGCATAAGATTATGTAGAACATATGAGTACTGGATATCATAACATGGTAGAAAAAGTACTGAATGTAGAACTGAGTAGGATATATGATATAATAAAATAAATATAAAATGTGTCATGAATTATTAGTGTGTTATGTGATCGTCTTAGGAATCAGGATCAGGCTTTCCATCTGACCGGCTATGAACAAGTGTACAATAGAGCAGGATCAGGCCGACCACCATGGAAAGCTATGAACAAGTAGGGTCAGGCTTTACCCGTCGTGAGGCGAAGGTATAACTATGAATAAGTAACAAGTACAAGTGTGAAGAACAAGTAGGGATTTTGATCACACAACCACTAATAACTCCCCATCCCCGAATAGTATAATGGATCCGAACATGACACGTCATGATACAGGACTCAAGAGCAGGGGGACGTCAGCCCGCTCCCAAGTCCATGTCTATACAACTACAGGTAACAAGTCGAGTAATGTACCAATATACCAAGTAATCCAGGAACAACATCTCATGACAGGATCCGACATATACTAGTCCGTGAACCATCGTGTCAGGAATCAAGTAAGATACTACAACTGAAACGGATATAGCAGATATCAAGATAATGAAAACTATCACTTAATGTACTCGCCTGTGGTCCTGAGCTGTCAAATGGGGTCGATGCTCAGAGTGATGCCACAAACCTAAAGATGAGATATATATAAGCTAATTAGGGTTCAACAGTGTTAGGCAGGATTATATATTATCAGCTATGTAATCTAGGTCAATCTTAGTCCAACTAAGTCAAACTAGGTCACACTGAGTCACACTAGGTCAAACTAGGTCAAACTGGGTCAAAGGTTGACTTACAGTTGACTTTTGGTCAACTGGTCAACCCTGGTCAACTTTAGGTCAAATTAGGCAAATGTTGACCAACTGTTGACTTTCAGTCAACTGATCAACTCTGGTTTGGTTTCGGGTCAATTCTAGTCACTTTTAGGCTAAGTTTGACTTTCGGTTGACTTTCGTTGACTTTTGGTCAAAACGGTCAACCAAGGTTAAAATTAGTCTAAGAGCACTAATCCTAACCATTACCAACCAAGATACCATATATCTTGGTCAAATAGGATCAACTCTAATTTAAGAATTAAAAATATCAAGTTGTACCTCGTTATTCGTACATCAAAACCTACGACACGCAAATCGAGATAAGATAATCAACGATAAGGTTAATAATCTTATCACAGTGATCCACATGATTATCTTGCCAATTTCAGCGATGTGAGATCACCGGAATCGACTGATCTTAGTTTCGTTGTACTAATTCCGAAATACAAACTTAATAAGAATTAATTATAATAAAAGGTAATACACAGAAAAATATCTACAAACATTGTCGGATGAAGAAACAAACATCACCAACGTGTCCAGAATGGTCAAATCAGCTAGGATAGCCTATCCATAAGTCCAATTTGGACACAGGAGCAAAAAGGTAATTTCGGGTCAAAATGGTATCCGTGTCGGACCCGCTTTGTACCAAAAAATGTGCAGGGATACTTGTCCACTAAAAATAACAAATTATATGTCTACGAATCCAGAATGACGATACGAACCCAACGGTATATCCAGAATTGGATTCCGTTGACCCGATCTCAAATTGGTCCGTTGACCAGGACATTGAAATTCTTATTTGTACGAAAAAGCGTGTCGGAGCCAATGTCCTCAAAACTCAGCAAATTATATGTCAACTAGTCCAGAATGACGATACGAACTCAACGGTATGTCTAGAATTGGATTCTGATGAACCGATCTTAAATTGACCCATTGACCCGGATATTGGTATCCGACTTGCACTGAAATGCGTGTTGGAACCAATGTCCACTAAAACCTAGCAAATTTTATGTCAACGAGTCCAGAATGACGATACGAACTCAACGGTATATCCATAATTGGATTCCGATGAGCCGACATTAAAAAGTCCTGTTGACCCGGACTATAGGACCCGCTTTGTACCAAAATACGTACCAGGGTCCACGTCCTCCAAATCGAACAAACATTATAAGAAAACGTGTCAGAACGACGCCACGAGTCTACTGGTGGTGTCAAAATTGAAATTCGGAGTCCCGGGTTCAAAAATAGAATTTAACAAGTTAGAAATTACGAATTCGGACGGCCAACTTTGGCGTCAAATTTAACAAATCAAACGTACTCGCAATGAAATGAAACTTAATGGGTAGGAAGAGGGTTATACCAGCTACGCATAGAAACCAGTGGCACGCCAGACGGAGCTGCGATGGAGGAGATACGAACCGACGAAGTTGGCTCTACAAAACTGTCCAAAAATTATACAATTTAAAGCGTTAACTTGGTGGCCGTTTTTGATGTATCAAACGATAAAATTAACGGACAAAAATTGAGGAGAGTGAAGAGCTATATACCAAGATTGTGATGGAGCAAAGAGTTCGCCGATCCAACGGTCGAATTTCTCGAAAAATGTGTACGAAGTCGCTACGACGAGGCACCATTTCTGGATCCATTCTGTGCGCGTCACGACGGGATTTTGTGCAAAATGTACGAATAGGCTATTAGGCTCGTCGGGGAAGAAGGCGGTGGCCATGGGGGCCTACCCGGGGGTGCGCCCGGCCAAGGGGGCTCGTCGGCGGCGGCGACGGCCACGGCGACGAGCGGCTGCCGGTGCGTGCGTGCGGCTGTTGCGCACGCTGCTGCTGCAGCTCGTGTTGATGCTGCTAGCTCGTATTGTTGGCCGTAGGGGGGCTGCACTGGCCTATCACGACGGCACAGCCAGGGGCATGACGAGGGTGGCGGTTGGTGGTGGGCTCAGTTATGAAGATGATGGTGATGGTGTGGTGTTAGAGGAGGTTGATGGTGGTGTTGGAGGAGGTTGATGGTGGTATTGGTGATGAAGAATAGGAGGAGAAGAGGTTGTCGGGGAGGAGCTTGACCATGGAAAGAGGTGGTGGTGGTGTGTGGTGATGTGAAGAAGAAGAAGGAGGAGGGGGTCGGCCAAAATGGAGGGGGAGAACTGTTGGTGTGTGTGTATTAAAATGAGAGAGGGAGAGAGAGTTGAATTGAATTAAAGAAGGAGAGGGAGGGGTGAATTGAAGTTAGGGTCGGCCAACATGGAGGGGGTGTTTGTTGTCATGTAGGAAATGGAGGATTGTGATGATGTTAGATAATTCAAGGGCTAGGATTAATTTGAGGATATATATTATTCTTAGGGATTTAAATCAAGGGGGGTTATCCAAGAAATATTTGAATAAGTAGTCTAGGTATTTAATATTTGTAGGAAAATAAGTGTGTGGATATTCATGAGGGGGCAAAATGAAGTTTGGGTTGGGTTCGGTTGAGCCGGGTCGGTTAAAATCGGACATGGTGCAATAATTGAATTTAAATAGGTATTTATGATCATGGGTAAATAAGTAACATATGGGGACTCAAATAAATGGGACACAAGTGTCATGTGTGTAGTAGGCTTCGTGTGAACCATGTCCATATTTTGGGTCGACTAGGTTGGATCGATGTCGGGTCCCAAAATTAAATTAGAAGTCAGGTCACATTCTACGGTGGATAATTAATTGGCCTAAATTAACCCAAAAGTTGTACGAAGCAAATGAAGCACAAGATGGTGTATCTGAGTGGGACCCGAAGGTCATGGGTGTAGGGCATCTCTAGTAGATCATGCATGAGAAGTTAGTTTCAAGAAAATGACTAGCCTTGTGCTCCTAAATTAAAAGTCACGGCAACGTGTATATGATGATCAAAGATAAAAGTGGAAAAATCAATTAATAATTATTTAATGATCAAATGGTCTAAATTGACCCGAAGTTGTGTGAAGCAAAAAAGTACAAGAAAACAAGTTTGGATGGTGTTGACACAAAGTCACAGTCAACCAAATATTGACTACATTGACCAAATAATATTTGTATTAATTCAATACGACACACGACGACTGCATTCAGTTCAAGACAGATGACAGCTTAGTCTCCGGCTCTCAGTGTGTTCTGGAGTCTGTATTTTATAATTTCATTGAGTCTAGATTTATGTACTCTGAGTCTTGCTGAGCTCTTGGAACTTAGTCTATAACCTACCCAAAATCCCAAGCTCCACTGAACCAAAAACTGCCCACTGGTCCCCTTAGAACCACTCTGTGCTCTGGAGACAGAGTTCGGGCCGAACTCTGCCTCCACACAGAGTTCGGGCCGAACTCTGTCCCCTAGAAATCAGGAACCCTAATTTTAGGGATAGCTGGTTGCTAGTTGTCCAACGGCCAAATTTTTGAATATTCCTACCCGAATTCTGGCCGAATTCTGCCTATAAAAACACTATAAATAGGGCATGAATTCTCTCATTTCAATCCATCCAATCTTCTCTTCTCTTCTCTCTTATAAGCTCAATAAGCCATACCCTTCCCATCTACTAGCCACAAGCCTCCTAAGTCCCGAGTGCTCAGCATCTCTCAGTTAGGATTCTTGTGCAAGAGTCGAAGAAGTCGCTTGGACAATTCCAAGCAAATCGCCACTGCGATCCTCTGTTAAGAAGTTGACGTGCTCTTCTGAAGAAAAGGCACGGGTTGTAAACTACTATTTCACAAATAGTGGATTTAATCCTGAGCTAGAGTTCTCAGGCCTGGACTAGTCCTCCACGAGGGAAACCAGGTTAAAATCGCTGTATTTGCGTATGCTCTTCTGCTCTTCATTTATTTTCCGCACTTTACTCTGATTATTTATTGTTGGTGAAAGAGTTATTTTTAATTGGCTATTTTTCTCTATAAACTCTATTCACCCCCCTCTAGAGTTGCCAAACTGTTCTTCAATTGGTATCAGAGCTCTGTTCTCTTTACAAGGATTAACATCCTAAGAGCTGATCCATGGCAACCACACAATCCTTGATTTCCAATCATGGTGAAGGTCAGTCCACTCATAGGCCTCCCCTATTTGATGGGACTAACTACACATATTGGAAAACAAGGATGAGCTTCTATCTTAAGTCTCTAGACTTTGACCTGTGGACTGTCGTCACTGACGGTTACAAAAAGCCCGCCAGGATAGTTGTCGATGGTGACCTCATTGAGAAACCACACGACAAATATTCTGTCGAGGAGAAGAAACAGGCAAGTCTAGATGCTAGGGCTATTAATGCTTTATTCTGTGCTATAGATAGGAATGAGTTCAACAGGGTTTCTACTTGCACCACTGCTCATGAAGTATGGAGACTTCTAGAAGTGACGCATGAAGGAACCACACAGGTCAAGGAATCTAAAATAAGCCGTCTCACTCAAGAATACGAAGCCTTCAAGATGAAGCCAAGTGAGACGATCACTCAAATGATCACAAGATTCTTCGACATCATCAATCCTCTATCTTCGCTCGGAAAGAAGTACTCAAACCACGAGAAGATTCGTAAGCTGCTCAGAGGGCTACCAAAGATTTGGAACCCTAAGGTGACAGCCATCATAGAAGGAAATGATCTCACAACAATGTCAATGGAGACCTTGATGGGTAAGCTTATGACTCACGAGCTTGACCTCAAGGACTTCGAAGAGCCTGCTCCGAAGACCAGGGAGATCGCACTCAAAGCTCATCAACGAAGAGCTAATCATGATGAGACCGAAGAAGATAATTCGGATGATGAAGACCAAGCTCTCATGGTTCGCAACTTCAGGAAATTCCTTCGCTTCAATCGAAGGAAGAAGGAATCTCAAGAAGACAATGAAGAAGAACCAACTTGTTACGGTTGCAAGAAAACTGGACATGTTCGAAAAGACTGCCCATTCATGAAGAAGAGCAACCGCTATGAGAAGCCATACAAAAAGAACTCATCAAAGAAATATGCCAACACAGGCATCTGGCATGAAAGTGAAGCAAGTGACTCTGAGGAAGAAAAGGACTCTCCTCAAGATACAGCAAATGTGTGCCTGATGGCAACTTCTAACAAGGTATCTAACGAAACTCTGGATGACTTCTCTTTTGATGAACTTGGCGATGCTTTCACTGATTTACTCGATGATCATAAAAAGGTCATCGGTAAATATAAACATGCCAAGGACAAAATCAAAAGTCTAGAAGATGAGATACAAAGAATTTCCTTACTTCTTGATAATGTTAGAGACACATCACCCACTAATGACACTGATGAAGTATCCAAGCTCAAATTAAGCTTGCATGATGCTGAAGCACGTATTGAGCAACAAACTCAAGAAATCACTACACTCAACACGTTGCTTGCTGAAGAAAAGAGTAGACACAAGATTTCCATGACTAAGATATATGGCTTAAATATTAAGGTTAATGAACTGCAAGCTGTTACCAAAAGATTAGAAACCAAATTGGGTAAACAGGTTGTTCAACCTCAAACCCAATCACATGAGCACAACACCACTCATGCTAGTCAACCACGTCATTCTCATGCAGCACATAACCATGCATTCATATACACAAACTTTCACAAACCACGTGCACGTAAGAACAATTCTCACTCAGTACACAAGCATCATGCACAAAGACACAATCAACAGCACTTCACACATAAAAATCTTCATGCCATGCCATATAGACAAAATCATCATGTCATGCCATATAGACAAAATCATCATGCCATGCCATCTAGACAATATCAGCATGTCACTCATCATAGACAACACCATCACCATGCCACTTATTCCATGCATAATCATCCTCACCATGCTAACTCTTCACATCATGTCCATCCTCATCCTGTTGCTTATAAATATTATTCTCATACTCCTAGTATAAACAAGAATGCTATCTGTACTTATTGTGGATTACATGGACACATCTCACCACAGTGCAGAGTTAGAAGACTTGTAGATAAAAGGATATATGCTTGGTTCCCAAAGACTAACTTTTCAGGACCCTCAAGAACTCGGGTACCAAAGGTCACATCTACTCTTGATATAGGTGGACCTTCCCTCCTCAACTGAAAGTAAGTGGATTCTCGATAGTGGATGCTCGCGACATATGACGGGAGACGCAAACCTTTTTGCATCACTATCGATGAAGAGAGAAGGATACGTATCCTTCGGTAACAATCTCAAAGGGCACATTACAGGTAATGGTATCATTGGTCATCCTCCCTCTCCTGTAATAAAGGATGTCTGCCTAGTGACCGAGTTAAAGCATAACCTGCTCAGCATTAGTCATCTTGCTGATCATGGATATGACATTAACTTTGGACAAAACAGTTGCTACATCTATGATAGGTCAACAGGAGACATTGCTTTTGAAGGGAAAAGAGAGGATAACATCTATATTTTCCATCTTTCTATAAATACTAACAATGCAGGTAGATGTTTATATGCCCACAAAGACGAACGACTACTTTGGCACCAGCGTCTTGGTCACGCCAACATGGATGCTATATCCAGGCTTTCTACCAAGAAGCTAGTGAGAGGATTGCCTGACATCACATTCAAAAAGGACACGGTATGTGCCGAATGTGAACTAAACAAGGCAACAAAATCCTCGTTTCATTCCATCAACTCTGTAAGTACTACTAGACCCTTGCAACTACTTCATATGGATTTATTTGGTCCTAGTAGAATAGCTAGCCTTGGTGGCAAACTGTATGCATTTGTTATTGTTGATGATTTTTCGAGATTTACTTGGGTTTTCTTTCTCGCTAATAAGAGCGATGCTATTTCTGCTTTCAAAGTTTTCGTAAAGAAAGTTCAAAACGAAAAAGGCTACATGATTACTCGAATCCGAAGTGATCATGGAGGCGAATTCGTAAATTATGATTTTGAAAGTTTTTGTAATACAAATGGTTTTGATCATGAATTTTCTTGTCCTAGAACTCCTCAACAAAATGGTGTTGTGGAGCGGAAGAATAGAACTCTCGGCGATATGGCCAGAGTCATGTTGAATAAATTTTCACTTCCGAAATACTTCTGGGCAGAAGCTGTTAGTACAGCATGCCATATTTTGAATAGGGTGCTGATTCGTCCCATTACGAAGAAAACACCCTATGAGCTTTGGTTTGGGAGAACCCCCAATGTTTCTTATTTTAAAGTTTTTGGTTGTAGATGTTTTATCCTTAACACCAAAGACAACTTAGGCAAATTTGATGCCAAAGCTGACGATGGTATCTTTCTTGGTTATGCCGCCAAGAGTAAGGGATATAGAGTTTTCAATAAACGCTCACTTATTGTGGAAGAGTCAACAAATGTGACTTTTGATGAAGACAACAGTGCAGCAAGTACTCTTGATGATGACGTTGAGCCATCAACTTCTACTCCAATGAATACTTCAACCGAAACTAATTCTCTGGAGGGTTTGCCTAAGAAATTCTCTTTCAAACCTTCTCATCCAGAAAATTTAGTTATCGGAGAAGTTTCACGTGGAGTAACTACTAGATCATCACTAAGAGACTCTGTTGCTAGCACTGCCTTCATTTCACAAGTAGAGCCTAAAAACATTTCTGAAGCTTTTAATGATGAATTTTGGATTTCTGCTATGCAAGAAGAACTCAACCAATTCGAGAGAAGCCAAGTATGGGAACTCGTTCCTAGACCGGTTAATCACTCTATAATTGGTACTAAATGGGTTTTTAGAAACAAAGTAAATAAAGATGGTTCAGTCACACGTAACAAAGCTCGTCTAGTAGCTCAAGGATACAACCAAGAGGAAGGTATCGACTACGATGAGACGTATGCTCCTGTTGCTAGACTAGAATCCATTCGGATGCTTTGTACTTTTTCTAATTTTCAAAACTTTAAATTATTTCAAATGGATGTGAAAAGTGCCTTTCTGAATAGTTTTATTAAGGAGGAAGTTTATGTAAAACAACCTCCTGGCTTTGAAAATCACAAATTTCCCGACCACGTGTTCAAGCTAAAGAAAGCACTTTATGGCCTCAAACAAGCCCCCAGAGCTTGGTATGAAAGGCTAAGTAGCTTCTTACTTGAGAAAGGTTTTTCAAAAGGGAAAATTGACACAACACTGTTTATAAAATCTTTTAAAGACACTATTCTGTTGATTCAAATTTATGTTGATGATATTATTTTTGGGTCTACTGATGAAACTCTTTGTCAAGAATTTGCCAAGTGTATGCAGACAGAATTTGAGATGAGCATGATGGGAGAGCTCAACTACTTTCTTGGCCTGCAAGTAAAGTAACTGGCAAATGGAACTTTCATCTGTCAATCGAAGTATACCAAGGACATGCTGAAGAAGTTTGACCTTGACAACGTCAAACCAATTAGCACGCCAATGGCTACTTCAACCAAACTCGAACCAGATGAGAGCGGCAAACCCGTTGATCAACGTAAGTATCGAGGTATGATAGGCAGCTTACTTTATTTAACTGCTAGTCGCCCCGATATCATGTTTAGTGTTTGCCTATGTGCTAGATATCAAGCAAATCCTAAGGAATCTCACATGACCGCGGTTAAGCGTATCTTTCGATACCTTAAGGGTACGGTTACAGTGGGCCTATGGTATCCCAAGTCAACATCATTTGACCTCATCGGTTACTCTGATGCTGACTTTGCTGGATGCAAGGTCGACCGTAAAAGTACGAGCGGCACGTGTCATTTGTTAGGAAAGGCTTTAGTCTCATGGTTTAGCAAGAAGCAGAACTCTGTCGCACTATCCACAACAGAAGCTGAATACATAGCAGCTGGGCGTTGTTGTGCACAGATTCTGTGGATGAAGCAAACCCTTGAAGACTATAAGTTATCTTTCATGCATATTCCTATATTCTGTGACAATACTAGTGCCATCAATTTGACTAAGAACCCTGTCTGCCACTCATGCACTAAACACATTGAGATCAGACACCACTTTTTGCGTGATCATCAGCAAAATGGCACGATTAACTTAGAATTTATTGACACTGATCATCAGCTAGCAGATTTCTTTACTAAGCTATTATCCGAAGAGCGCTTCAATTTTCTTTGTCGTGAACTCGGAATTTTGGATGAAGCAGTTATAAGTTGAGACTTACTTGCGTAAATATCGAGTATATTTTGATTCTTTTATGACAAATTTATTATGGGTACAAGCCGAAAGGGTCCTTCTGACAAAAAGGCGTAAAAGCCTAAGCGACACGGTGCACTAGTCCTCATGACTACCGCTAGCTGGGATCCGGCCCCTGCAGCTAACCCATGGCAAATTTGAAATACTGAATTATAATATATTTCCTTATTTATTATATGGTGTGTTACGATTTATTATTGCCAAATTGATCTTCCTAAAGTTCATTCTGACCATTGTGAATCTCTCTATGTACTTTATTGGGTTTATCAAAATTGTATCTCTTTTTGTTCAACACTTAATCATTTTTCAGCCCAACTTTTGTTCTGGACCACTGATCCAGAACTCGGGCCGAACTCTGCCCCTAACAGAGTTCGGGCCGAGTTCGGTCCCTAGGTTCCAGAATCGGGATCTGGCTCTGCCGTTGGATCTATTCCAATCCAATGGTCACTATTCTACCCGACCAAAGACAAAGCCCTACTTTATGTCGGGATTCCTTCTCTTTTCTCCCATATTTCTTTCTTCTCCACCTCTTCCATCATCTTCCTTCCAAACCCTAACCCTAGTTCTTGATCTAGAGGGCTCTATTTCCTCTCAAAATCAAGGAAAAGGGATTTTTCAACGTTCTCTTCAACTATTTGACATTATTTTTAGGTATAACTCTCTCTTTCTCTCCATTTCAAGTTATCCAATTTCTTGCAAATGGCTCCACGCTTGCCCAATCGTGGGAAGAGGATCCGAACCGAGGGTGCTTCCTCTTCGAATCCTCCTCCTCCGATTGAACAAGTAGTTGAACAACACCCCATTCATCCGTTGTTCAATCCGCCGAGTCCCGATGACCCTAACACATACGACGACCGTCTATTTGTATCGCTAAACGCCTCTAATGAATGGTTTAGCGATTTTAGGACTCGTCCGGTGTTTGGGAGCCATCCCATCAATTTCACAATATTTTCTCAATATGCATCTTTATTTCGTGATCTTTGTTTGGATGAACTAGTTGCTTCCAATTCTGTCATTTACCATAGTGCAATCCAAATGTTCTACTGTAATCTGACTCACGATGCAACCCACATCTATTCCCGGGTTGCCGGCATTAACATTGCCTTCAATGATTCTGAGTTGGGAGACTTTCTTGCTCTCCCGGATCTTGATGTGTGGGACAAGCTTGTGGAAGCACGTCAACTTCAATTTGTTGGCGATACTTCCCTTGAAGGATTCAAGGAGGATTTATGTGCTCCTAACGTAAGTCCTCGCAAGCTAAAGGCCAAGCATCTCACCCCCTACTTTTATGAACTTCATCGCATCGTGTTCAATACTATCTTGCCCAAGGCTGGCTCAACAGATGAAGTCACTTATCTTGAGATCTCCGCCTTATATCATCTCCACTATCGTATTCCATTCAACTTTCCACGGACTATGATGGATTGGATGATCAACTGTCGGAAGAAACCAAGAGCTTTGGTTTATCCTCTCTATCTTCCTTTAGTTTTTCGTGCTTTCATCATTCCTATCCATGATTGTCCGTTCCTGCCTGCACCTGCTTTTCTATCCAAAGCACGACGCCTTCAGCCTGTCGCTGCTTCTGAGTCATCTGAGCATTCTGCTGATGAGGAGCCTGACGCCCCTCCTCTTGGTCAGGATGCACCACCTCCACCTGCCACTCTTGACTCCATCCAGACCATGCTCCGGGAACGTTTCGACTTGGAGGACGATCGGTGGGCTCAGATGGACTACCGCACTACCCTGCAGATGAGTGCACTTAGCAACTCGCTGCATGATATTCGGTACTCCATGTCCCATCATCCTGCTATGCCCATTCCCATGCAGCGGGATCCCGATCGTGAGGGTTATCGCATTGATGATCCGTGGGTCTTGCGTTACCTGGATCCGGGTGCTGCTTTTGTGGATCCCAGACGCTCAGACACTCCCGGACCATCTCGTGCTCCGTGACGGAGATTGGCTACCATCTGCTGCTGCTGCTACTGATGATGATCTTAGTTACTTTTGATTTCAGTTATTTAGTTTCTTATGGATTTATGTAGCTGGTTTATGTACTCTGTTTATGAGTTGGTCACTTGGTTTGGTGGATGACATTATCTGTCTTTATTATCATTTTATTTCAGTGACTTATTTTGCTTAGTATTTCACTGTTTCTTCTCTGCTTGGTGTGGTTGCATTACTAGTCATTGCTTCTTTATATTGCTAACTGCCAAAAGGGGGAGAAATAATGTATATTTTTGTATGTATATTTTTGTGCTTGTTTTGCTTTTGGGAGATATTATCTATCAGGCCACTGGTTCTATGCATTCGTATATCTGTACTTTTTGCTCTGGACAATATTATCTATCAGATCACAGGTACTACGCATTTTGTACGGGGGAGAGCTATAGCTTCTAGCTCGACACCGTTCATGGTTTACGGGGGAGCTATTTTCTCTTAGCTCAGGCATCGTTTATGGGGGAGCTATGTTACAATGAAGCTATGTTACAATCAACTGTGTCCAGGTATGAATATTGAAATATACATATATTATTTTGTCAATTATCAATATGGGGGAGATTGTTGACACAAAGTCACAGTCAACCAAATATTGACTACATTGACCAAATAATATTTGTATTAATTCAATACGACACACGACGACTGCATTCAGTTCAAGACAGATGACAGCTTAGTCTCCGGCTCTCAGTGTGTTCTGGAGTCTGTATTTTATAATTTCATTGAGTCTAGATTTATGTACTCTGAGTCTTGCTGAGCTCTTGGAACTTAGTCTATAACCTACCCAAAATCCCAAGCTCCACTGAACCAAAAACTGCCCACTGGTCCCCTTAGAACCACTCTGTGCTCTGGAGACAGAGTTCGGGCCGAACTCTGCCTCCACACAGAGTTCGGGCCGAACTCTGTCCCCTAGAAATCAGGAACCCTAATTTTAGGGATAGCTGGTTGCTAGTTGTCCAACGGCCAAATTTTTGAATATTCCTACCCGAATTCTGGCCGAATTCTGCCTATAAAAACACTATAAATAGGGCATGAATTCTCTCATTTCAATCCATCCAATCTTCTCTTCTCTTCTCTCTTATAAGCTCAATAAGCCATACCCTTCCCATCTACTAGCCACAAGCCTCCTAAGTCCCGAGTGCTCAGCATCTCTCAGTTAGGATTCTTGTGCAAGAGTCGAAGAAGTCGCTTGGACAATTCCAAGCAAATCGCCACTGCGATCCTCTGTTAAGAAGTTGACGTGCTCTTCTGAAGAAAAGGCACGGGTTGTAAACTACTATTTCACAAATAGTGGATTTAATCCTGAGCTAGAGTTCTCAGGCCTGGACTAGTCCTCCACGAGGGAAACCAGGTTAAAATCGCTGTGTTTGCGTATGCTCTTCTGCTCTTCATTTATTTTCCGCACTTTACTCTGATTATTTATTGTTGGTGAAAGAGTTATTTTTAATTGGCTATTTTTCTCTATAAACTCTATTCACCCCCCTCTAGAGTTGCCAAACTGTTCTTCAGATGGGACATGATATATCAACATGAAGGTAATCTTGTCTACTATACACTGATAAAGAGAGTTTCCAGATATTGGCATCCCTGACGCTCCAGAAGTCAAAGTCACGAAAAAGAACATTTAATCAAATAGTAATATCTATTGCAAATAATCGATTTATAAAATTAAAAAAATAAGCCCTAAATTCAGGGGGCTTACATCCTACCCACCTTATAAAAATTTCGTCCTCGAAATTAAAAATCATCTAATAGGTCAAGCTAAAACATGCAACTGCTATGGCTACAGTACCCAATCTGCTACCCTTGTGATCATCTATGTTGTTTCTCTCTACAGGTATTTTGGTTCAGGTTCAACAAATGTCCTTCTATCATAAACTATGTCATCGAACCTAAGCACAAGATTCTAGTCCTAAATTTATAGTCACAACAATATAATATTCCTTACTCCATCTAAGATACCTTAAAATCAATCTATACTATCAAACTAATCATTCTTAATGGTTTCTAAGTCCACTATAGTCAGTCACTCATATCTGTCCTATAAGCTTAACCCAATAAATCCCCAAGAAAAATATACTCATCACAATCACACATTAATATATTATAGTTACACTACATAATCTGTTAACAAGGTTTGGCTATGTCAGTCATCAACAACGAACATCAGGAATCAAAATCGACAACAAATTAAAAAAATGTAAATAGAGGCAAGTGGGAATAGACTCAAGAGTTTTCGAAATAAGATTCTCAGGGGTTATCCCTGGAATCTATCAAGAGTTCCTAACTGTGATTGAGCAACTCCTATCATAACCTAGAACCTATATCCTAATAACAGGCTTGTAGCAGCACTCTAAGTCAAGCACCACTATGAAATTGCACTAGTTGCGACTCTGACCTGCATGGCCACCACACCGTGCCACCGTCGGGCTACGGTGGTAAGAAACCCCCTTTGCCGACCCGCCACAGATCTCGTGGATTCGACGTCATCCCGTCTCCGTACTGTGTGCACGTCCTCCTCCCCTCTGCTTCGCCTCCCTGAGCCGACGAGCGTCGGAGCAGCATCGAGGTGAGCACGCTCTTCCCTCTCTCGAATTTTCCCAAGAGAACACTTTCTCAACTGCTGCTGAAAATTTACCTATTTATATTGGGGGTTCTTAGGCAATGAGCTGTAGATATAATGTACAAATATTGTATATGGGTATATGTATGTTATATATACATATGGATGGTTTATTAAAGTTGGGCTTTGGGGCTTACTCTTGGGTCTATTATTTTACTTATGGGCTGAGATATTATTCACTGGAAATTGGGTTCTTTTGGAATTTGGTGGGCTGTTAGCCTATATATATATATATATATATATATATATATATATATATATATATATATATATATATATTGGAACGGTATATACATACCATTCTAATAAAAAATATATATATTGGAATGGTATGTATATAAGTATATTTATATATTGGACCCTAAGTACAAGTAAGATTTGGGATTCTATAAATATAAATGATTATAGACATATATAATTTATATTTTTTTATATATATGAATATAGTATATGTTATAGATTTATAAATATTTTAAATCAAATATTTAATTAATTTTGGGCTTGGGCTATAATATTGTATGATAATTGTTGGTATTATAATTATATTTTGGGCTTAAGACCATTTGTCCTAGATCTAAATATGGTATAAATTCTTATATATATATTTTTTTTCTTTAGTTACTAATATTTTCTAGGGGACTAACAATAATTTTTTTTATGGATACAAATATGTTCTAAAGAAGTAATTTCAAATGTAGTTTTAAAAGGGATCAATATTATGGCCTTGTGATTCCTTTTGGTCAAATTTTCTTTAATCATCTTTTAAAATCATGAATAATATAGTCGTTTTCTATTTCTTGATCATGGACTTCCATCTTACCTCGATTATCGTACCGAATATCGAATCTGGGCTACTACATACTAAATTGGGACCATCTTATGGAGCATAGCATCGGTACCTATTCTGTGTCATTATTTGGGACCATCTTATGGAGCATAGCATCCATACCTATTCCGTGTCGACACGTTCGTGTCATGCACGTCGACTCCAACTAAATTAAGACGAGTACATTCTCTGATAATTTTATGTTTATGTTATTTTCTAGTTTCGTGTATTTAGTGTATATATCCTTGATTTCATGACACGTTGGTCACACTGATTGGTATCATCTGGATTCCGTCATGAGATGTTATTCCTTGTATATCTTGGTATATCTTGTGCAAGTCTTGTCCTTGTTCTTGTGCATTGTATAGATAGGATTCATGTGAAGGCTCGTGACCTTTTCAGAGAATCCATATCATAGCGTGTCATGGTTGGATCCACTGTATCAGTCAAGAGCGGAGAGTAGTATTGTAGATATGTGGTCAATACCCTCCTTATGCATGTATAGTTCCTTATGAGTGTTAATTATACACCTTACATATGATTAACCAGGCCAGTAGCCCTTGTACAATTTTCTAAGCCGGCCACATGTTGAAGCTAGTACTTACTCACATAGTTAGTATAGATTCTTAACTTTTGTACATAAGATATCCTGCTTTACTCTTTTTTGCTCTTGTTTACAGTTTTTACCATGCCATGCTATTTTCATGTACACTTTACTTATTCTCGTATATTCTCTATATTTACTGTTACATAGTCTTTATCATTTACTGGAAACTATTGTTAGTAATGTGCTCGTTCCAATCCTGACTGGATAACTATTTTTTTGGTAATGTTATGTCCCACACTTTGGATTTCATGATGACAGATCTCGACGTTCTTTTGGATCATGAGTTGACCTCTTGTGAGATCTAGCCCATATTCTTTTCTAGATTTATGTCATGTTCATTGGATGTCTTCGATACATCTCTTGATATGTATGATCATTTTATAGATTCTTTTGTTGTCTTTCTTTCATATCTTTCTTAGTTGTATGTGATTTGAGTACATGATGTTTTAGTGGATCATAGAACTTTTCAGATATATTATTTAGTACTTGACAGCGTACTACCGCTGATACTGTGGCTTAGGCTAGACGTGGCCCACGTACTCGTACTCGAATATCTGGGTGTGGGTCATGACAATTGTCGGCTGTGAGAGGAGGGGTGAGAGAGAGTTAGGTTAGAGTTAGGGTTTGGATTAGATATAGGAAATGGAAATAATAATAATAATAATAATAATAATAATAGTAACAACAACAATAATAAAATTTACATCAATAAAAAAATAGTAAATAGTACGACAAATAAATTAATAGCAGCAACAATAATCAAGAGTCAAGCCTCAACTGCCAAGGGCAAACCAGATCCAGAAAATAAAATAAAAATTTAAACACATACAAAATTTAAAATACGAAATACAGTCATATACGTATTTTGAAATAATAGGGATATGACATCCTACCCACCTTACAAAAATTTCATCCTCGAAATTTCAAAATAATTTAAAATTTTAAAACTAATATATATCATCAAAACTCTACACACCTTACAGAAATCAAGTAATACCACTAGAATGAACAAAATCTCAATCAGAAAACATCGAAGAGAACAATATCTAGCTACACAAACCAACTCATAAAGTAAATCCAAAACACCAAGGAATCTCGAAAAATCAAAATCTTACATGCACAAAATAACTCCATAACTCAAAACAAGTACAAAAATATCGAAAATAATATCAGAAAAACCTGAAATCCCAACTACATGAAAATCTACAGAAAAATCATAAAATTATAGGATATTTGTCTCAAACTCACAACCGTAGTTTCCTTATATCCGACCACAATGTGTGTTAAGGTCATTCTCTGCCACACCATCCAAAATAGATGCAAAAGCTTCACCATGGAAATACAATCGAGCGACTGTAACTTTAGCTACCACGCCATCAAGATATACTAGGGTCACCCGGTCACTCTTTACAAATACCCAAAACGAATCAAATCCAGAACCCAAATGTCCAAGTCAGTACAATTACAAAAATATCTAATGTCACGCCCCGCTCCCGCAGGAGCGATCGTCCTCGCTAAGGCGTGATGCCGCACGGGCCTAGGTTGCGCCCGTGCAAGGCTATGTCCCAGAAACGGCCGATTTGAGCTAGGCCACAGAGTCGCACAGATTGTCCCCATTTTCAGCGGGAAGTAAATGAACGCAAATTGAAGCGAATTCAATATCTTTATTGATTTTCAAGAAGTTACAAGCGGCGCTAGGCCAAGTTTACAAGTCTCTCAAGCTCTCTCGCTCTGAAACATAAAAGGCGTGCCAAGTGGCTTACAACATAGAATAATTCATGGCGATGTTTCGATACATTATGTCCTATATATGATGCTTCAGCTCCTTGCAACGCTCCAAGGATCCAGAGTTGGCTCCGCGCCTTAGCACGTTCGAGGGAAGCTCCACACCCGACGACATCTCCTGCGTCCTGCAAGCAATCTGTGGGGTTATCAGTACATTGTTATGCACTGGTGGGGAGGCTAGCTCGCCCACAATACTATCATTACCAAACACGTTCTATTTACTTTTGTGCACCGTCTATCATTCATTGTCTTTCTAATCTTGCCTTACGGTCAGTTTCATGGCATATTTCATAGCCTATCTTATGTTGTCGAATTCAAGTGTTTGCATGAAATACATGCACGACTTATCCATACTTATCGTCCGGCCTTCCCTGTCCAAAGTAAACCAAGTTAGTCAATAATTCATATGAAATAACTTAACGTAATTCATGTAAACATTCAATGTCAAGGGCTTGTCCCTGCCTCGGGTCCTAGTGCATCGTAGGCGTGTTTTCTAACTCAATTGCACGAAGTACTTTTGATCATTTATATGTTACATTCAATGTCTGTTCAGAGGGCGCTTCATTCAGTTAACTTAGACTACTTTGATTTCAATACAAGAACTTGCACGTGGATTGCCACCAGCAAAGCCCACTTAAATCTATATGCACCGGTCGCTGGCATGTCAACCATTTTGGAAATTTTCCTCTTTGGCATTCTCATCTATCAAGCGTGATGGCTGGTAGACCTTGATAGACTATTGAAGTACCGGCCCTACGTTTGGTGATGTGCCCAAGCCCGCACACCTGTCCGCCCGTAGGCCATGATTCCGCCTAGGCCGGCTACAAAAACGTCCTTCGTTGCCCTTAGAATCCCTTTTCACTCGTGCACGAGTCCGTCCACGACCATTTCGTATTTTATTGTCATTTTAACTTAACGGCTGTCTTTGAGCCATAGGTTGTCTCTGAGCCATAATACGTTATCGACCAGGTTGGCGACGGCATTCGTGCAGCACGGATAGCGAGCCCCGTTGCACGTCCCCGTCATACCTGTCGCTAACCATTCTTTTCGTTCTTATCTTTCATTCATTCTTTCTTCTCTTTCTTTCTTTCACTTATTCATTCGTTCATCAATTCATTCACGTATTCATTCTTTCATTCATTGATTCATTCATTCACTTATTCGTTCATTCATTCATTCATACATTTTGCAACTCCCTGTACGGGAGTCGCCTTGGCGACCCATCGGTCCCATAGTCTTTCAATGTTGCTATACTCTACTCGGAACGACTATGTCGATAGTCTTCCATTTTAGTGTTGTAATCCATTCATTGTTTTATTGTTTGAACGTATAAGGAACTCGAAACGTAAGCTTATGCCTTAGCACGAGCGTGGAGCGAGGTGCGAGAGTTCGCCCATTTTCTATGTTCTTTTCCATATTCTATACAAGCATACAAGATGGGATTACTCCCTTAGCTAGGTGCGTTGAGTCATTTATTAGCATGCGCAGTGTTATCGCCTAGCGATTCTAGCTATAGTATCCGTATTGTTAAGTATCTAGGCTAAGCAAAGACGGGTTCATCGGAGCCACCCACCTTAGCGATGTTCGCATCGGCCGAGCGATACTCCGAGTGCGCCTTTGAAAGTTTAAGTCTAGATTTCTCTTGACGGTCCAATGTAAGCCTTGTATCGATTCTTCATCAGGTCGATGCCAACTCTTCGGGTCGACGGCTCGTTCGAGTCGTTGCACTTGCCGTTTGAATCGACGATCCGCTAGGGCGAAGTGGGTCATTACATAATACACCACTCAAAACAAGTCTCGTCCTCGAGACTTCCTAAGTGCAGGTCATCCTACCATTTCTTTAACTCGTATCGTCGTGTTTCTTAGACAACTCTATCGAACGGCTCTATCGTTCGATGGCATCGAATTATGCTCGGTTATCCTTCCAAGTTTTATGTTGCATGCGTTTGATGAATTTTATGGAATGACTATCCATTCATTTTAGACTTGATGGTACTTATTCAATTGTCGTTCATGCGCATCTCAACACCCACTTGCAGTTGTATTCGAGTTCATCATATCGCTGCGTGGGGACAGTACACATATTCAAGGCGTCCCCCGAATACGTACATTTCAACCAGGCTTAGCGATTAACGAAGTCGGATAAGCTACTCGTGATAGTTTTGATTTGTCGATCGTTTCACTAACTTCGATTTAAAACCAAACTTGCGTGCATCTCACTATCGTTTATTTGATCCTCGAGATGATTCGATTCGTTTCTCAAGCATTCTTATCTACGAAATCAATACAATTTCTTCTTCTTAGTGGAGTCGACCAAGTCTTAAGTACCTTCCGTCCAATTCAAGACCAAGTATTGCACTATCATCGAGTACGTCTTCCTATCAATGATTCAATTCGTTATCCTAACTTTACTTGTGCATCATCCATTCCTATCATTCGCTTTTGTTTGGGGCCAATCTCGTCGTCGTTCATACACACTCCTAATTCCCCGTCCTACTCTAAGTCTTGCTGCCCCAAGTCTATCGTCCGTTCAGACGATACAGTAAGTTAAATCGCACAAGTTCAATCACTCGGCATAGGGTCGTCCGCCTATCCGCTAGGTTATCTCACAGGGTCATAGTTACAAGTCAAGTCCGTGGCTTATCATGCAAGGTCGTTGCAAGACGCTCGCCCCAAATCCTATGGTCAAACCATTTGTTCGTTTGTACGGGAGTTTCTACCCAAGTTCGCTTCACTCAAACTTCTAAACATCAAGCAGCGTTCACCCTATTCACATCAACACATTCTCCGCTCCAAGTTCGAGCTCGTTAGGAAAGTCATCCTATGATAGATTATCCTCAACCAAATCCTCGACATGTTAATATCGTGCGTCCGCACTAGCAATTATCGTAGTCTATCTCTTCAAGTATGTTTTGATATAGTTCACCTATCCAATTCACATAGTCGATCACAAGGTCGTCTAGCCTTGCAATATGTCGCGCCCCGATCTCACGCAAGTCTGATTATCCACGGCGGACATGAATCACCACATCAACGTTCCCGCAGAATAATCGTCCTCATCGGGACGTAACTCTTGCGTTAAAACTAGACTTACTCATTTTTCGATACGCGGATTGGGTCTACTCAATCCTCAAGTTTTCTTTATCGTCCATCATAAGTCCGATCAATCCTCCAATTTGCCTTCGCTTCAAACCACAAGTCGAAGCAATCAAAATTGCCATGTCAAGGTATTTCGAGTTCGATCATTCCCGCTGGACATGAATCACCATGCCAACGCTCACGCAGAATGATCGTCCCAAATCCGACGTGACGCAGGTGCGAGGCTGGAGTTGCACTCGCGCAAGACAAGATCGTTGTCGTTGTGGTTATCACCGAACAATCAAGTTACTTCCCTTCTTCATCCAAACGTTCATTCCTATCAAAATCTCCAACATAGCATTTTTCAAAACAATAACTTCTAATACGATCGTCATTCATCGAATCGGAGTACCCCCGAGTTATTGTACATCGATCTTTGATACGCCTCAATACCATCGATGATGTACATAACCCGACGATCTTCCTTTTGTAACGAATTCCAAGTCGTGTAACTTAATTTCCTCAATTCACATTGTCGCGGGCTAACTCTTTATCGAGCAACATCTATTCCAAATCCTTAGTCATTCTCGTATCTCCAAATCAACGTTTCCCATGCACGCTATCTTTCGATCGTGCTATCTTCGATCTCGTCTGAGTATTTCGTTTTAACTCAAGTTTCAATCCATTCGACAAATTTTAAAATCGCATGTAAGATTCGCTACGTTTCCTCGGCCAACACACCCATTTACTTTATCGTTTTGAATTTCTATTCCATCGTTTCGTAATTCGTACTACGCATTCTTGATTCGTCCGAACGATATCTCGTTTGAGACTCTCAAAGTCGCAACCAACTAAGCGTTACTCGTTCTAAGGCTTTGTGCGATATCATCGCTTGCCGACGTATTCGTTTTATCCGTAAATCCTTTAGTCTCGCTCGAACGATTTCTATGTCGTCCATACACCACTCAGGGTTCGAGTCACTCGACTAGTCAACGACACTCGCTCTTATTCTTCTTCGAACCTATCACATACACCACTCGGAGTCAAGTCATTCTACAATTCCTCAAAAGATCATTCGATTCCCAATCGATGTGTTCAATCGCGCGTTCGCCCATTCCTCAAAGTCTAATAACCATCTCCCGTGCTCGCTTTAGCGTTGGTCAAATAGCGTCTCTATCAACATACGTTCTAAGTCTCACTTATTCTCGTCCGAGCGATAGTCGGTCTCGCGCGCAAACTCGTTCGCACCAGAAGGTCTAGGTGCGCGATACTCCGCACAACTTAGCCAAAAGGCTGCATGCATAATCATCCTGTTCGAACTATACTTCGGTCTCGCGTACTCGCTCGCCATTGTCAGCGTAAGCTTATTCAAGCACGCCTTTGCGTTTGCTAACTTCTAGCAATTTAGTTTTCTTTCGACTTAAGTCCGTCATGGTTTGGCACAAAGGCCTTCGCCTATGGATCCCGTTCCACCGAGTACTCATACGAGCTTTTGAAAATATTAGACTTATTGTATGGAACATCCCAAGGCACAACGAGATCAGAGAGCGTATACTTCTTCTATTTCAAAACGAGCTTTTAAAACTGAGAGAATCGAAATAAAGTCCAAGGACGTAAAGCCATGCTCTGATACCAATCTGTCATGCCCCGCTCCCGCAAGAGCGATCGTCCTCGCTAAGACGTGATGCCGCACGGGCCTAGGTTGCGCCCGTGCAAGGCTATGTCCCAGAAACGGTCGATTTGAGCTAGGCCACAGAGTCGCACAGAGTGTCCCCATTTGCAGCGGAAAGTAAATGAACGCAAATTGAAGCGAATTCAAAATCTTTATTAATTTTCAAGAAGTTACAAGCGGCGCTAGGCCAAGTTTACAAGTCTCTCAAGCTCTCTCTCTCTCTCTCTCTCTCTCTCTCTCTCTGAAACATAAAACGCGTGCCAAGTAGCTTATAACATGGAATGATTCATGGTAATGTTCCGATACATTATGTCATGTATATGGTGCTTCAGCTCCTTGCAACGCTCCAAGGCTCCAGAGTTGGCTTCGCACCTTAGCACGTTCGAGGGAAGCTCCGCAACCGACGACATCTCCTGCGTCCTGCAAGCAATCTGTAGGGTTATCAGTACATTGTTATGCACTGGTGGGGAGGCTAGCTCGCCCACAATGCTATCATTACCAAATACGTTCTATTTACTTTTGTGCACCGTCTATCATTTATTGTCTTTCTAATCTTGCCTTAGGGTCAGTTTTATGGTATATTTCATAGCCTATCTCGTGTTGTCAAATTCAAGTGTTTACATGAAAATACATGCACGACGTACCCATACTTACCGTCCGGCCTTCCCTGTCCAAAGTAAACCAAGTTAGTCAATAATTCATATGAAATAACTTAACGTAATTCATGTAAACATTCAATGTCAAGGGCGTGTCCCTGCCTCGGGTCCTAGCGCATCGTAGGCGTGTTTTCTAACTCACTTGCACGAAGTACTTTTGATCATTTATATGTTACATTTAATGTCTGTTCAGAGGACGCTTCATTCAGTTAACTTAGAATACTTTTGTAGAAGCATGGAAAATACTAGAGAAAGACCCATGCAGCTCAGAAAACGCATGCGGCTCAGGGAGTCATGCGGCATAAGGAGCTATGCGGCCGGAGGCATTCCATGCGGCTCAGAAGACATGTGGCGTGACAGTGCTCCCCTCCGATCCATGCTGTATTAATTGTTTTGACGGCTGACCCCTCTGAAAAGTTGACAGACCTGACCCCAAAGTAGGTAATTATGGCTCTGTCATGATGATGAATCTCCAAGGAAGAGAAAGAAATCTCTGACACGATCCCCCGAGAGCAACAAAATGCCACGTGGCCCTGCCACGTGGGTGTGCTTATGCGGCTCGAAGTGAAGACTTCCTATGCGGTTCAGAGTGAAGCTGTCCCATGCGGCTCGAGTGGAATCATCCCTATACGGCTCAAGAAGATCATGCCCATGCGGCTCAAGCAGACACACCATTATGCGGTTCATGCGGCTCATCATATGGTTCAGAAGTCTGAAGGAGGGGGCCACTGCCCAGACAGCCCTGACACGTATCCCAAGTCTTATGCGGCCCAAAATTCATGCGACCCAAATCTCATGCGGCCCAATCTGCATGTGGTTCCAGTCTCACCATTGGCTCTCAGGACACGTGTCCTCAGCCGATCAATCTCCCAGATTTATGGCAATCCAAGATCGGGTCGAATCCCAATGATCTGGGGCACGTGGCAGGAGAATAAATTTGATTTATTCGCAGATATTAGAGAATCATTATAAGAAAGATTTATGCCAATCAGCATTAATTGCTAATGGGGATTTGGTGTAATCTACCCTTAATGGTTCTGATTCGTCACAATCAGAAACGAACGGCCTGGATTGATCAATCCCCAGGCCGCCGCCATCTCCAAGAGCTAATCATTGGCAACCCTAGTAATCATATCCCACTATTATAAATAGCAAGGTGCCATTCCCTTGTAATATATATAGAGAGATATACAAAAAAAGAAAAAAACCAGAGAAGAATACGTATACACAGAGAGACTTCCCCCATAGTCAGAGAGAGAATATACACAGAGAGAGAGAAGCCCGGAGAGCAATCAGAGAGAGAGCAAGAAGGCATTTCTTCGTCAACGACCAAGCAGATCTTCCCCGAGTCAAGGCTGCGTACCGATCGTCCAAGGAGTAAGGCAGAGCGGCCGTCGCTTTCCTGAGCCTCTATCGTCACCCTCCAGAATCTAAAATAAACAATCGTACTTAGACTGCTGTACCTAGGTTTTCGTCCCTAGGCTTTTTTTGTACGAGCGAGTTTGTATTGTGAGTCTAAGTTCAGTCCTCCGATAATTGTTCTGTACTTTTACAATCAATGGCAAACACGATGGCGACTCTGCTGGGGACTAACTTCTCCACGGCTGAGGAGTTGGTGACGCAATCGGACGCAGCCAAACTTGGCTCTACACAACAGAAGATGGTCGTACGCTTCGACCAACAAGCGTTCGAAGAGATGCTCTCTGAAGGTAGCACTGGCCCAGTCCAGAAGCGCACCCGCACCATAAAGGCTCGCAAAGAGTGGAGGCCAAAATCAGTTGCTCCTTCGCAAGCCCTTGATGGGGTGCTCTCTATTGCTCAAGATGGCGAGAAAGACTCCCCTGCGGCCCCACTTCAGACCGTAGACAACTCTGCTGTCCCCAAGTCCGGCAGAAGAAAATACTATGATGCTGGACTTGCAGGGGCAAAGAGGAACTCTACGCGATCCAAGCCGCAGAAGAGTATTAGCCGCAGGGAGAAAGCCCATGCGGCTACAACCGTCGACCGCATAAAGAAAACTCATGCGGCCACATCTGTCAGTCGCATAACTTATGCGGCTACAGTTGCCAACCGCATGGATGAGACTCATGCGGCTATTAAAGTCAATCGCTTGCAGAAAACACATGCGGCCACAGATGCCAACCGCATGCGGTCAGCCTGCACGGCCGTGACTCCTAGCCGCATAAAGACTCATCCTACAACAAAAGACAGCCGCATGCAGACAGCCTGCACGGTACCCAATGCTAGCCGTATAGCCTCCGTCCCACGCTTCTCTCGATCAGTCTTCGACCGGCTTTCATGCGGTCCTGACTCTGATCATTCTCTGGATGATAATCCAGACTCTGTGTTATTCGACTTAGACTCCTCCTATTACGCACCCACAAGTGCTAAAAGGAGGAAGTCTAGGGCAGCGCGGGCTCATCAAGTCCAGACGACTGCCCCAACCTCTGACTATCGGGGCGTCCCGCTGATTATCACGCGGGCCTCTGATGGGAAGTTGTATAAAACCACTCAAGTCCAGCCCCCGGCGGCAAACAGACAAAGTGGTTCCTCTGACCTGCGTGAGGTTATCCTCCACAAATGCATGGAAAGAGAAGGAGCTTCGGGGTGTAAAGAGCCCTCACACGGACATCAATGCACCCAGATCATCGTCAACTGCTGTTGCAGCAACGCGACGGTGACGGAAGACCGGCCATCCGTCTTCCAAAGACTACATCACCCGAGCTCAGAAGACGAGGCACCTCCTGTTGTCTCCTGCAAGTCCGCGCAGAAAGTTCTCGCCAAGGGAAGAGGGAAGAAAACGAGCATCTCCAGCCCAAAGGTGTCAACTACTGCAGCTAAGAAACCGTCGTCTAAAGGGTTATCCTCCACTGGAGTATTTCAACACACCCGTTCGAAAACGAAAACTGCTGCAGTAGGAAGTTCGTCGTCTGCAACATTGGCGGTCGTCGGAACTGGGGGTAGCACTCCTCCAAACATCCATGACAATCCGATATTCCAGGAATACGGACTGGAGGAAGCAAATCCTCCGACGGATACAACAGATACCGACGTCCCCAAGGACATCCTAGACGAAGCAAGCTCCGAAGCTGGGGGTAGTGTTCCTTCCGAGTCCGAACCTGAAGAGAACATCCCCACATATCCTGATGATTTCTCGATGCACGGGTACGACTCGGAGGGTATATCCTCCACCACTCCTTCCGTCACTCCTCATGTGAAGACGGTGTTCATGACAGACAACAATCAAGGCGGTTCCGGTGATCGCCAGCGTATCGACACTTTGGAGGCCATATTGCACGCCTTGGTCAAGTCTGTAGACGAGATCAAAGCGGCGCTTCCTAATCTGCAGGGGGTGACACCTGTCCAGACAAGCACGGGTCCCGCAATCAACGTAGATTCAAATTCAGCGGCACCGAACCCGGACAACAATCCTCCAGAGATAACGGCCCCCACCGCGACAAATGAGGCCCGAGAAGTAAGAAGAGAGGTTCAGGAGCTCCGAGCAATGTTCCATGCCCGAGAAAACTCTCAAGACCTCAGGATACGGCAACTATATCCTGCTGAATGGAGGGATGTTCCCTTTCCACCAAGATATAAGCCGTTCAATATCAACCCATATGATGGCAAGACTTCAGCAAATCGGTACATCACTTACTTTGAGATCACTACCGACCATCTCCCCCATCATGACGCTATCCTCACGCGGTTATTCATTGGGGCATTAGAAGGAGTCGCCTTCGATTGGTACCGCAACCTGCCGAACAATTGCATCCATTCCTTCGCTGGCTTCAAACGCCTGTTCTTGGAGAGGTTCTATGACGTAGGGCAGGACGTCACGATGTCTACCCTCATGGACGTCATTCAAGGAGAGAAAGAGCTGACGAGGAATTACATTGAGCGGTTTCGTCAAACCGCAATGAAGTTACCATCTGGCAACCCAGACTCTTCCTTGATCAAAATTTGCCAAAAGAGACTACTCCCAACAATCAGTCTCTGGATGGGCGAGAGTCAATTCAAGGACTGGAAGGATTTTATCATTAGTGCTACAAGTGCCGAAGAACGATTAAAGAAGGCTCGCCAACTGGGATTACATATCTCAGAGGGAGAGAACAAGGGCAAGCGTCCCCGCACCACCAACGACAATGGGGGTAGCCCCTCCAACAACCGGGACAACAGAGGCTAGCAGGCTATGGTGGCCGATACAGCCCAGAAGCCTGAGTCACAACCTGCGGACAAACAATGGCCTCAAATCACTTACTCTTTTGAAGACGGTCACGTCAAGCCTATCTTGGACATGCTCATACAAGGAGATAGGATTCAGCTTCCTCCACCAAGACGGGAGCCTCGGCCGACTGATCTGGAGAACCCAAAGTTCTGCCATTACCACCGCTACGTCCACCATGCTACGCACGACTGCTACCAACTGAAACGATATATCCAAAACCTCATCGATTCGAACGCTCTAGCCATCGATTTCGAGGAGGTAACCGTAGCAGCCAACATGGTGTCCGTACAATTCGATAGCTTCCCTCCAACAGAGACCCAGGACAGGGTTATACCCATCCCTCTGGCAACGATGGAGATTGCTAATCTCCCGCCTGCTCAAGCTGCTGGTCTAGTACCCCTCACCACATCACGAGGGGAAATCATGTGGGTCCATCCGGACCTAGTCCACGAGGTAACTCAGTCCCCTCCATCTTCTAAAAAGAAAAGTGGAAAAGTCAGATCCTAACGTACCACCTCAGCAGATGAAGAGGAAGTCACGGCCGTTGTTACTCGATCCGGAGCACAATCTCAACCTGTGGCTGAAAACTCGACTGATGATCATCCGGCCACTACCACGGATGCTCCGGGACCGGCTCAGCCTTCGACGATCGACAAGCCTAGGTCGAAGGAGACTCGCTTCGATAAATCCCTCCAAAAGAAAACATCTCAGGGGCTGGAGAGGCCCTACAACTTCGACATCTTGGCACAATTGGCCAATACACCGGCCAAATTGTCCTTATATGAACTCCTGAGGCTCTCGAAGGATGTCCGCACAGCTTTGAGCGATGCACTTCAAAATGCCGACGCGTACCTGGCTCAGGTCAACCTCACGGGAGAAAATCAGCCCGCAGCCCTCCAAGACAATGCCTGTACGGGAGCAATGCCCAACATCGTCTTCACTCCATAAGACATGCTCATCAAGACTAATCTACACGATCGCCCATTGTACTACACAGGCTACATCGGCGACATAAAGGTGGACCGGATGCACATTGACCCTGGGTCTTCCATAAGCATCATTCCAAAAGGACTACTGCATTATCTTCGCATCCTGATGCATCGCCTAACCCCTACAAACACCGCCATCAGCGGGTTCAATTCGGGCAGGAGCTACCCAATCGGAAAGATCTGTCTGAAATGTCAGATTGGCGATCTCCAATCAGAAGTCACTTGCTACGTCATAGATGCCGACACTTCATACAATATCCTTTTGGGGTGCCCTTGGATACATGATTACATGATCGTGCCTTCCACGCTACACCAATGCTTCAAATATGTCGACAAGCACGGCTTCGTGAGGACAGAATTTGCTGACATCGATCCCTTCAAAGGGGTCGAATCTTATTACTCGGACTCCTGCCTATACGAAAAGTCGAAGAGGCACCTTGAAGGAGGGAATAAACAAACTGATGTTGAAGCAACCACGGGATCAGAAGAACCTCTGACAATCCACCTCCAGGCTCGTAAACTAGGCAATTCCGCACCCCTTACGGCCACGCTGCGTAAGGACGCGATCAGCCTCTCGGCACAGGAAGAGCAGTTGAGAATCCGGCTGCCAAGGTTCGGCCAGGTACCGAGACCCACGACAGGGCCACTTACCATCAGATTGCCGAGAGTCGGTCAATCCCAAACAGAGAAGCTCAATCCCTCCGATAGACCTCTGACGATACGCCTGCCTAAGAAAGGTCGTCACCCCGATACGAGGTCTGACACTTCAAGCGAACCAGCCACCCCTCGCTCCACATCAAGTGCCAGACTGGGGGTTGCTAGTCTACCAACAACCCCACGCTCCGCTCCGTCAGTTGAACCTCTGAAGATCAAGCTGACTAGGACGCCCTCTCAATCTTTATTCACACAGGGGGTAGCCGAAGAGGAACCAGAGCTAGCCAAGTATGTGGCTGCCCACACTGACGCTCCCTCCACAGATGATGTAATCCCTCTAGAAAAGATACCTTACTTCATCAATAAAGGGTTATCTTTGAACTACACCGAGCTCAATAAGCTATGTACAATGTATGCTATGGAATACGGTATAGGCACTCACCTGTATACACAGGTGACAAATGTGTACACCGCTATCCAACTTACTCCAGTAGAAGACGCTTACCGAATAATCGAGGGAGGGGACCACCCAATCATCTTCGGCCGGACGAACAACCCGCATCCCCTCGCCATAGAAGAAGTCGACTTCGGGTCAGATGCTGGAAGACTGCCTCTGTATCTCTATAGCCCTCAATCCAAATATCTCATGCAGAAACAGGGGTATAATCTAGAGACAACGCCAGGACTGAACTACGGCACTGGACGACGATTACCTTTGAAGACGCCAGCCCCGGCGGGCAAACCACGGAACTACTATAACAAAATCCGATGCGATTTAGGGTATGTAACGCCTACTACGACCCCTGAAAGCTCAGATGAAGAATGCGACTGGCAGTCACATTCAACCGGATCACCGACTTCCGACTCTGATACCAGCATCGGAGATGTGTTCAGACAAGTCATGTCAGTCAACATGGCATTCACCGACGCTTACGAAGAAGACGAAGACATCCCCGAAATCCTTGAGCTAGAGCCATGGGCCCAGCAATTAGACGCACAATGGGAAAAGCGGTTCGAACTGAGAGAACCTCCTACTGAAGATGAGGTCATACAAGTGGATCTCGGCAGCGAATCTTCTCCAAAACCGATCTTTATCAGTAAAAGCCTAACTGACGAAGAACGAGAGTCGCTGTTAGAACTTGTCAGAGAATACAATGATGTGTTCGCCTGGAGCTATGAAGACATGTCGGGGTTAAATCCTGACATCGCTCTCCACAAACTCAATATACGGCCAGATGCAAAGCCAGTCAAGCAGCAATAACGACGCTTCCGCCCAGGCGTCATGGACGCGATCGAAGCCGAAGTCAACAAGCTAATAGCCAGCAGCTTCATTCGTGAAGAGCAACATCCTGATTGGGTCGCCAATATAGTACCCGTCCTCAAGAAGAATGGAAAGATTCGAATCTGCATCGACTTCCGCAACCTGAACGAGGCATGCCCCAAAGATGAATTTCCCCTTCCTATTACAGACATCATGATCGACAATACATGCGGCTTTGAACGTATGTCATTCATGGATGGATTCTCGGGGTACAATCAAATCAAGATGTCTCCCGACGACGAAAAGCACACCTCATTCCGAACCCCGATTGGCACATACTGCTACACAGTCATGCCATTCGGTCTAAAGAATGTTGGCGCTACATATCAGCAAGCCATGAGTATCATTTTCAGAGAACATTTGCGTAAGATAGTGGAATGCTATGTCGACGACATCGCCGTCAAGGGTCGCCGTAAGGAAGATCATCTGCAAGACCTGAGAACGGTGTTCAACTTAATGCGAGCCCACAATCTGAAGATGAACCCTACAAAATCGTTCTTGGGCGTATCCAGCGGGAAGTTCTTGGGCTTCATCATCACTGCACGGGGTATCCATGTCGACCCCGAGAAAACGAGGGCAATCATGGAGATGGGTCCCCCGAAAAATCTCCGTGAACTTAGAGGCCTCCAAGGGAGGCTAGCTTATATCAGGAGGTTCATTTCCAACCTCTCTGGACGATGCCGACCGTTCACCCACCTCATGAAGAAGGGAGTCTCATTCGTATGGGACGAGGAATGCCAGCGCACTTTCGATGACATCAAAGAATATTTATCAAATCCTCCAGTCCTGGTGGCCCCGGTCCCTGGAAAACCATTCCTGCTCTATGTACAAGCAATGGAACACTCCCTCGGTGCCCTGCTGGCACAAAACAACGATGCAGGCCACGAGCAGGCCATTTACTATCTCAACCGAATGATGGTCGGGCCCCAACATCGATACACCGCTGTGGAGAAAGAATGCCTCGTCCTGGTATTCGCTATTCAAAAGACGCGGCACTATGTCACGGGGCAAACCATACATGTGATCTCACGAATCAACCCTCTCAGGGTCCTCATGACCAAACCAGGGGCACTCAGCTCCCGCCTCGCTACATGGGCGATATTGCTGTCCCCCTATCATATGATCTTCGTCCCGCAGAAGGCTGTCAAAGGTCAAGCCCTGGCAGACTTTTTGGCGGCCCATCCAGGATCGGAATCATCCAGAATATACGAAGAAATCCCAGATGAGGTCGCCGATTCAAATACAACCACCCACGATAACATATGGCGGATGTTCTTCGATGGCGCTTCAAGAACCGGACCCAAGGGAAACATCGTCGTCGGAGTCGGAGTAGTATTGGTCTCTCCTACCGGGCTAGTGATCAATCGTGCCTACTCTCTCACGGAACCCTGCTCTAACAATGTGGTCGAGTACAATGCTTTGGTCATGGGCCTCCAACTCGCAAGAGAACTGGGGGTAGAATACCTTGAAGCATACGGCGATTCGCAATTAATCGTTAACCAGATTCGGGGGACGTACGAAGTCTGCCATGAAGACATGATCCCCTACCACCAAATAGCGATCAACATTATCTCATCATTCGAGGGATTCTTCATCGAACACGTCCCCAGACTCCAAAATATCGAAGCTGATGTCCTAGCAGGCCTGGCTGCTTCCCTAGCAGTGCCAAACCACTCTCATCATTCGGTCGATGTAATCGGCCATGAGCTGGTCTGCCCCAAGAACAACGTTCAAGCCATGGCGAGTTATTCTGCTCAGATGATCGACGAAGCGCCAGACTGGAGACAACCATTCATAGACTTCATGGTCTACGACATCCTGCCCGAGAACCCGAAGGAGGCTACTTCTATCAGACGGCGTTCTCTCAGATTCTTCTATGATACAGAGACGAAAATGCTGTATCGCCACTCCTACGACGGATTACTACTTTGGTGCTTGTCGAACGCAGAAGCTAAAGAAGCCATACGAGAGGCTCATGACGGTGTCTGCGGGGCCCATCAGCCTGGCCCTAAGCTGCAAGACCGCCTTCGCCGGATGGGCTACTACTGGCCCACGATGGTGGCTGATGCAATAGATTTTGCCCGAAAATGCAAGGCCTGCCAAGTCCACGCAGACTTCATTCACCAACCATCCGAATTTCTACATCCGACAGTGGCGTCCTGGCCATTCGAAGTATGGGGAATGGATATCATTGGTCCAATCACCCCACCTTCCTCCCGAGGACATCGCTTCATACTTGCGATCACTGATTACTTCTCAAAGTGGGCAGAAGTTGTCCCACTCGCCGAAGTCAAGACTTCGAACGTAATCAGCTTCCTGAAGCACCACGTCATCTACCGCTTTGGACTGCCCTAAAGGATCATCCATGATAATGGTCCGCAGTTTATAAGCCACGCATTCTACCGATTCTGCGACAAACACCGCATTCAGAATGTCGTTTCGACACCATACAACCCGGCAGCAAACGGGTTAGCAGAGGCATTCAACAAAACAATCATCAAACTCCTCAAGAAATTTGTCTCCTTCAACAAACGCGACTGGAACGAGAAGCTCGGCGAGTGCTTATGGGCTTATCGCACCACGGTTCGAACAGCCACCGGGAATACACCATTCTCTCTAGTGTACGGAAGTGAGGCAGTTCTCCCATTAGAGACTCAGATTCTTTCACTCCGAGTTGCCCTCACTTATCAATTGACAACGGATGATAACTACCGACGTCGACTACAAGAGTTAGAGGCCTTAGATGAAAAACGCCTCCTAGCTCAGCAAAGGATCGAATTATACCAAGCACGCATCTCAGGAGCCTTCAACAAAAAGGTCAAAGTCAGAACATTCCAAGTGGGCAATCTTGTTTTGGCAGTTAGGAGGCCAATGGTCATGACTCACAAGACCACCGGCAAGTTCCAGCCAAAATAGGAAGGCCCATTTATCATCGAGGCCGTGTTCTCCAATGGTGCTTACCGCCTCGCCAAGCAGAACGGAGACTTGCTCATGTTGCCCGTCAACGGCAAGTTCCTGAAGAAATACTATGTTTAAACAATATTTTCCAGAGTTTCGAGTTATGTGCCCGCTGGTACCGCTGAACTCAACCCCCTAATTTTCCAACTTATCGAGTCACGTACCCTCTTGTACCGCTGAACTCATATCCCAAATTCCCAAATCATGTACCTGCTGGTACCTCTGAACTTACACTTTGATTCCAACATTCACAGATTTTTGAGTCATATACCCGCGTGTACCGCTGAACTCATGCCCTTCTTCCATAAAGATATCCCAAATTTCCAAGTCATGTACCTGCTGGTACCTCTGAACTTATACTTTGATTCCAACATTCATGGATTGTCGAGTCATGTATCCGCTGATACCACTGAACTCACCCTCATAGTTTTTCAGATTTTCGAGTCATGTACCCGCTGGTACCGCTGAACTCACACTCACCATTCTCCAGATTTTCGAGTCATGTACCCGATGGTGCCTCTGAACTCACATCCCGGTCACTCTTTCAGGTAGAAAGTTATGTATGATCATACCTCTAAACTTCCTTCCCGAAGGAGATCCCCCCTCATGATCTAATACCTGCACTCCCAGTGCACAACAAAGGTAACGGATCCACAAATTTCTAAGACGACCATGTCCTCATCACCTCTGAGTCGTCCCATTTTCGCCAAAAATAAATCACCCCTACATAGAATTTCCATGTCATCATTACCTCTGAGTTATTCTATGTACCCCCCCCCCCCGTCAAAGAAACCCTCATGCTCACCATGTCCTCAGCACCTCTGAGTCAGTATGATTGGTTCCTTTCTTTTTAAACTTGTTGTCCGTATCCAAAACCAGGGTACGTTAGGGATAATGGGTCCACGCAAAATGTCCCAATAAGAGGATTATTACAAAGCAAAAGAGTGAAGCAAATATATATATTCCATTCATTCAGAAATCGGTTACATCCACACGATTGCAAGCAAGTCAAAAGAGTTCTTCATGAAGACAAGAAGAAAGGCGAAACAAAATAAAAGACTACAGACAAACATCCACGAGAAGCCCCTACATCCTAGTTACAGGAGCGCATGTACCATTCCCTCAACCATCTCACATATGAAGGATGCAAGTGAAGAGCATCCTCGTCCAGAATAGGAGAAACAGGGTTTCCAGCGCTGTCACCCTCAACAGTCTCGATATTTGGAGAGTTGCCATTCCCCTCAGGCGCAGGTTCTTCTTTCTTCACTTCCTCCTTAACAGAGGAAGATCCCTGGCTGATGACAGGAGGCTGCGGCTCCTCTGACGTCGCAGTCTCAACATTCGGTGGAGATACTGTGAGAACCAAAGACGAAGAAAATGAAAACAGTCAGAAATATTCATGCGGCTCATTTTAGACAAGTCTCACGCGGCTCAGACATGGGGTATATCCTCATACGGCTCAGTCATGGGACGCGTATGTGGACCATGTAGTTTGAGAAGTTCACGTCAAAGTCGTGTACATGAAGCATGCAGTGAAGTAGGCTCTGCTAGGATTTCAAATCGACTACCTAATCCTTACCTTCGAGGGCAATATGAACGTCAAGACGAACGGGGGGCACGACAGTCGAGGGCGAAACCGATTTCTTACTCCTCGCCACAGCCTTCTTTACAGCCTTAGAAGCCCTGGGTGCCATTGTTGTCTGATGATCAGAGGAAGAAAATACGACAAAAATCTGAGTCAAGAATAGTCTAAGAAAGAAGACCGTCCAAATGCCCTTCTATTTATAGACAGAGAACTGTGGACCGACGCCTCGTACAAACGCGATCAACTCTTCGGTTATTGAGCCAAACCAGCCATTTAAAGACTGAGCTCTTGGGATCCTGTCCCAAAAAGATCCACACGCATGGCATAACGACGTGGCAAAGAGCTTATGCGATTCAAATGGCCATGCGGCTGATAGCAACTATGCGACTCAGATGGTCAGGAAGCAGAAATTTCTATGCGGCTGGGCCATCCATGCGGCTGAGACGCCCCTGTGGCAGAACTTTCCATGCGGCTAAGATATCCATGTGCGGCCAGAAGAATATCCAGCCATGCTTCTTATTCAAAGTATTTCAATTTTGTAAATTGAAAACTTTGAAAGGGGTCCTGTAGAAGCATGAAAAATACTAGAGAAAGACCCATGCGGCTCAGAAAACACATGCGGCTCAGGGAGTCATGCGGCATAAGGAGCTATGCGGCCGGAGGCATTCCATGCGGCTCAGAAGACATGTGGCGTGACAGTGCTCCCCTCCGATCCATGCTGCATTAATTGTTTTGACGGCTGACCCCTCTGAAAAGTTGACAGACCTGACACCAAAGCAGGTAATTATGACTCTGTCATGATGATGAATCTCTAGGGAAGAGAAAGAAATCTCTGACACGATCCCCCGAGAGCAACAAAATACCACGTGGCCCTGCCACGTGGGTGTGCTTATGCGGCTCGAAGTGAAGACTTCCCATGCGGTTCAGAGTGAAGCTGTCCCATGCGGCTCGAGTAGAATCATCCCTATGTGGCTCAAGAAGATCATGCCCATGCGGCTCAAGCAGACACACCATTATGCGGTTCATGCGGCTCATCATATGGTTCAGAAGTCTGAAGGAGGGGGCCACTGCCCAGACAGCCCTGACACGTGTCCCAAGTCTTATGCGGCCCAAAATTCATACGGCCCAAATCTCATGCGGCCCAATCTGCATGTGGTTCCAGTCTCACCATTGGCTCTCAGGACACGTGTCCTCAGCCGATCAATCTCCCAGATTTATGGCAATCCAAGATCGGGTCGAATCCCAATGATCTGGGGCACGTGGCAGGAGAATAAATTTGATTTATTCGCAGATATTAGAGAATCATTATAAGGAAGATTTATGCCAATCAGCATTAATTGCTAATGGGGATTTGGTGTAATCTACCCTTAATGGTTCTGATTCGTCACAATCAGAAACGAACGGCCTGGATTGATCAATCCCCAGGCCGCCACCATTCTCCAAGAGCTAATCATTGGCAACCCTAGTGATCATATCCCACTATTATAAATAGCAAGGTGCCATTCCCTTGTAATATATATAGAGATATACAAAAAAAAGAAAAAAACCAGAGAAGAATACGTATACACAGAGAGACTTCCCCTATAGTCAGAGAGAGAATATACACAGAGAGAGAGAAGCCAGGAGAGCAATCAGAGAGAGAGCAAGAAGGCATTTCTTCGTCAACGACCAAGCAGATCTTCCCCGAGTCAAGGTTGCGTACCGATCGTCCAAGGAGTAAGGCAGAGCGGCCGTCGCTTTCCCGAGCCTCTATCGTCACCCCCCAGAATCTAAAATAAACAATCGTACTTAGACTGCTGTACCTAGGTTTTCGTCCCTAGGCTTTCTTTGTACGAGCGAGTTTGTATTGTGAGTCTAAGTTCAGTCCTCCGATAATTGTTCTATACTTTTACAATCAATGGCAAACAACTTTGATTTCAATCCAAGGACTTGCACGTGGATTGCCACCAGCAAAGTCCACTTAAATCTATATGCACCGGTCGCTGGCATGTCAACCATTTTGGACATTTTCCTCTTTGGCATTCTCATCTATCAAGCATGATGGCTGGTACACCTTGATAGACTATTGAAGTACCGGCCCTACGTTTGGTTATGTGCCTAAGCCCGCACATATGTCCGCCCGTAGGCCATGATTCCGCCTAGGTCGGCCGCGAAAATGTCGTTCGTTGCCCTTGGAATCCCTTTTTCACTCGTGCACGAGTCCGTCCACGACCATTTCGTATTTTATTGTCATTTTAACTTAACGGCTGTCTTTGAGCCATAGGTTGTCTCTGAGCCATAATACGTTATCGACCAGGTTGGCGACGGCGTCCGTGCAGCGCGGGTAGCGAGCCCCGTTGCACGTCCCCGTCATCCCTGTCGCTAACCATTCTTTTCTTTCTTATCTTTCATTCATTCTTTCTTATCTTTCTTTCTTTCACTTGTTCGTTCGTTCATCAATTCATTCACGTATTCATTCTTTCATTCGTTGATTCATTCATTCACTTATTCGTTCATTCATTCATTCATACATTTTGCAACTTCCTGTAAGGGAGTCGCCTTGGCGACCCATCGGTCCCATAGTCTTTCAATGTTGCTATACTCTACTCGGAACGACTATGTCGATAGTCTTTCGTTTCAGTGTTGTAATCCATTCATTGTTTTATTATTTGAACGTATAAGGAACTCGAAACGTAAGCTTGTGCCTTAGCACGAGCGTGGAGCGCGGTGCGAGAGGTCGTACATTTTCTATGTTCTTTTCCATATTCTATACAAGCATACAAGATGGGATTATTCCCTTAGCTAGGTGCGTTGAGTCATTTATTAGCATGCGTAGTGTTATCGCCTAGCGATTCTAGCTATAGTGTCTGTATTGTTAAGTGTCTAGGCTAAGCAAAGATGGGTTCATCGGAGCCACCCACCTTAGCGATGTTCGCATCGGCCGAGCGATACTCCGAGTGCGCCTTTGAAAGTCTAAGTCTGGATTTCTCTTGATGGTCCAATGTAAGCCTTGCATCGATTCTTCATCAGGTCGATGCCAACTCTTCGGGTCGACGGCTCGTTCGAGTCGTTGCACTTGCCGTTTGAATCGGCGTTCCGCTAGGGCGGAGCGGGTCATTACATCTAACAAAATAACAAGACAGTTCTATGAAAATACTCATGATCCAAAATACAGGTCAAATCATAATGTACATCCAAAAACATCTCGAATAATAACGTAAGATAGTTTTCTAGGGAAATACTCCAAATTTAAAATCCATGTCAAAACATATTATATAAAAATATATCTATGATCAAAATAATATCTGAAACGGATAATCATGATTGTGAAACCATCCAGAATCAAAGGAGCTGAATTGATACGAGAATATTCATTGGACACTCAACAAATACTGAAACATCCAATTCCATAGTCCTAATAAAGTCTTCCTTCAAAACAGAAGCCAACGCTAGAAGAGGGCGATAAGGATACTAAGTCAACACAGAACGCACGGGGGAGATAACAGGAGAATCAAACAAGGTGATGCAACGGTAGAGAATGTAGAGCCCAAGATAAACAATGGGTAACCCAAGGATAAACACAAGACAACATCTTATCTGATAAGGCGATCGATATGGCCAACTACAGGACCATGTCTCTCAAAACAAGGAAAAAGGTATAGATAACAACGAATAAGACAAGGTCAAACAAGATAGGTCTTGGTAGAGATTAGGACCAGTTGTGCAAATCAAGGAAGCGAAGGGCAAGTATAACAAGTTGGAATCCCAAGGAAATGACTGAGATCAATAATCATGTGATACCCAACAATATCTCAAAATGAGACATGCATGGGCCACCAAAAAAATTATGTCACACTCCAGTACCAGAATACGGGGACGAACGTAGGCTAGCTACACCGTATACGGTACGAAGACGTCATACGGTGATTACGGCTGGCAATCTTGTTGGGTATCCTAGCATGCAATCATTCTATGGCCTAAATCTGATCTCATATCCACAGACAATCACTACTAAAATATGTTCTATTAGCGACGTTATGTAGCGACGGATTAAAATTCTGTCGCTAAAAATATTATATAGCGACTCCCTACAATTGATGTCGCAAACCGTCGCTGACTAGCGACGTTCAGCGACACTATGAACGCGACGTCGCTGAACAGCGACGTCCAGCGACATAGTATAAAAATATGTCGCCTATATTAAAATTTTTGCGACTATTAGCGACGTCAACTGGTGACGTCGCTAACTATTTTACTTAGGGCATGCTGTGCTCTTTTTCCTCCCACTCGAAAATTTTTCCCTCTCCAAATTTCCTCCCCCTCTCCAAATTTTCTCCTCCGGCGACTCCCCCCCACCCCCGTGATTTCCTCCGACGACTCCCCCCCGGCGACCCCTACCCCGTCGTGGTCCTCCTCCTCCTCCTCGAGCTCCTCCTCCTCTTTGTCAGGTAAACCCTAACCTAACTCCTCCTCCTCCTCCTCCTCCTCCTCTCCTACGGACACACACACACACACACACGGACACACACGGACACGGACATACACACACACATACACACACGGACACACACGGACACTGACACACACACACACACACATAGTCACAGACACACACGGACACGGACACACACACACACACACAGACACAGACACAGACACATACACATACACACACACACAGACACAGATTTATTCCTAGTTTAAATAGTTTAAATTGTGATTTAAATGCTAGATTTGATTCCTAGACATGTTGTTAATCTATGTTAGTTGATATTTACATTGAGAATGGGTCGTTGCTGTGATATGGGATTCGAACATATGTGGGTTGACGTTACATGACTGATACATGATACGTTTCAAGTTTTTCCTATGTCAATCCTGTTAATCTGATTCTAACAAATGTTTTAAGTACCAATATTACTCCTACATGTGTATTAGCCTATGATAGATTGATCTTTACTTATTAAATTAAGTTTTATGATATGGGAATGGAATTTGGACTCGAGTTGGTTTCAATAGGTTGACTGATACTCATGAATCAGTTTTGATTGTCCCCTGAACTTCAATTCCAAATTTTTTTTGATTTCTAATTGTTGTTCAGTTATGATTGGTTATAACACATGTATTAGTACCTGTTAATTCTTTTTTTTATTTCTGATTAGGCTTGTGATTTGAGAATGGGATATTGGACATGGGGTTCGATTTAAATTGGTTTGATGAAAACTCAGGAATTTGGTTTGCTGTTCTTCCTTGAACTGAATTGAACTGATTCCTTTTGATGAGTTATAATGATCCCCACATGTTTTAGTTTGTGTTTACTGCAGGATTGCTTAATTAGAATAGGCTATATGTTTGAGTATGAGAAATTGGAGTGTGTGTTGGTTCTCGAAGACATGCAGGACTGGGAACTGATTTCCCTTCCTATTTTTCTGAGATGTATTCTCAATTTCCTTGTTCACTGATTTCATGTTAGCTCACTGTTTTCCATTCCAGTCATTAGCTCACTGAATTTTCTTTCCTTTGCAACTGTTAATATAATTCCAGATTTCTTAATGTTAGTTAGCTCACTGTTTGCATTGACACTTGAACACAAATGTCTGCCACTGTTTTCTTTAACATTCAGTAATATTCTTGACACATATATCACTTCACTGTGTTAAACCTGAGACTCTGATTTTTCTTTTTGTATACACTGTTTTCAAAAGAAATATAGATTTCATTTTCCTTAAACTGTAAATAGGACTGAGATTGGTTTTCCTATTCCTGAGATAAATCCACTGAATGTGTCAACTGATTCCCTTGAATAACTGAAATTGAATTGACTGTTAACCAAGTGAATGGTTTAATTTCTATACCTGAGTTTTGTTCTTCCTAATGAGTTGAATGAATGTTTTAACATTGGGTTCCTGTAAACTGTAAATTAGTAATGTACTTGCCTTGCTTTCTTCCCATTCAATGTGATAACCCACTGCTCTGTTAATTGGCATTCTTTAGTCTGATCAGTTTGCTTTGGTAACTCACTATTGCTCATTATTTGGTGTGTGCTAGCTAGTATGGGCTAGTTAGGGTCTAGTAAGATATAAATTATAAGGTATTGGTATTGGGATACCAATAGCGATAAGGTAAAGGGTACCTTGGTAGATAATGACTAGAAATAGGATATTTGACTTAGATTGGACTAAGAGTTGACAAAGTCAACTATAGGTCAACCCTTGACCTACTTTGACCTTGTTTGACTTTGTTTGACTTAGGTTGACCTTGTTTGACTTTGTTTGACTTAGTACAATCTAGTTTGACCTAGATTGCATATCATTGTTATTAGTAACTGTCCGCTACTAATGTGTGTCCCATAATAAGACATTATATACGAATTTGTGCCTGTTGGACAATGTGTGTCCATCTTTGCAGAATTATTTTCAAATGGATATGAATTACTACTTACGGAATCGTTCATGGATGTACAATCGTCGTCCTGATGATATGTGTGGTGTGCGGGATGAATACATAGCGGGAGTAGAGCAGTTCCTGCAGTTTGCTAAGGCGTTCCCTCAGTACATGGACGGCACCAAAATTAAGTGTCCGTGTGTGAAATGTCATAACGTGAAATATTATCCAGAAGTGGAAGTGACATATCATTTGTACTCGAGGGGTTTCACGCCTAATTACTATCAGTGGACCGCACACGGAGAACTTGTGTCTTTAGCATCAGAGCCGGAGCCTTACGTTGAGCCGTATATGCATGCAGGACCTAATTTTGTTTCAGATAATCATGCATACGACGACGGGTACGTGAACATGGTTTTCGACACTGCGGGGCCTAGTTTCGTTCATGATGCACCTGAGGAGGCACCGAACGCCGATGCTGCACAGTTCATGGAGTTGCTGGAGAATGCAAGGACTCCATTGTATCCTGGTTGTGAGGATTATTCACTGTTGGAGGTGGTTACAAGACTGTTGAGCATTAAGTCAGATTTTAACATGTCGCAAGAATGCTACAACCGAGTGTTGGAGTTGATTATAGAGATCTTGCCGGCGGGTGCTAAGTTGCTTAAAGACTTCTACCGGTCTAAGAGGATGGTGAGATCGCTCTGGATGGGATACGAGAAAATCGATTCCTGTTGCAATAGGTGCATGCTGTACTACAAAAACGACAAGGACGCAGATGTGTGCAGATTTTGTGGTGCTGATCGCTATAAGACAACTAGTACAGGAAGGTCTACCGGTACAAGAAAATCGACCGATTCAATGCACTACTTGCCTTTAACGCCGCGGTTGCAAAGATTATTTATGGTGGAAGAGACGGCCGAAAATATGAGTTGGCACATGCGAGAACAGATTGAAGGAGTGTTGGATCACCCATCCGATGGAGAAGCGTGGAAGCACTTTGATCGAGTGTATCCAGATTTTGCTTCAGATCCGCGAAATGTCAGGTTGGGACTATCTTCTGACGGTTTTACTCCTTTTGGTCTTTCGGGATCCCAGTATTCGTGCTGGCCTGTGATTGTTACTCCGTATAACCTACCGCCTTGGATGTGCATGAAGACTCAGTACATGTTTCTAACCGTTATAATTCCTGGTCCGAACAATCCCAAGAGGAACATTGACGTGTACTTACAGCCTTTGATAGATGAGTTGAATCAGTTATGGGAAGTAGGCGCTAACACGTACGATGTTTCCAGGAAGCAGAATTTTCACATGAAGGGAACCCTTATGTGGACCATCAACAACTTTTCGGCCTATGGAATATTATCTGGATGGAGCACTCATGGCCGTCTCTCATGTCCGTATTGCATAGACCGTAGTAAGGCTTTCCGCTTGAAATACGGCGGAAAGCCGTGCTTCTTTGATTGTCATCGGCAATTTCTGCCAAAAGATCATCCGTTCAGAAGGAACAGGAATGCTTTCCGTGCCGGCGTTGTAGAGAAGGGTGATCCACCGCTAAGGTGGTACGGAGACACGATATGGGAGGAGGTTAAAGATTTTCCAAGTGCTATCGAAGATCCTACAACTGGGTACAAGTGCGATGGATTTGGTAGAGTTCATAACTGGACAAAGAGGAGCATATTCTGGGATCTGCCATACTGGAGTACCAATCTGATCAGACATAATCTTGATGTCATGCATATTGAGAAGAATGTGTTTGATAACATAATTAATACTGTGATGGACGTAAAGGAAAAAATGAAAGACAATCCCAAGGCCAGGTTGGACTTAAAAGAAATATGCAAACGCCCTGCGTTGCATTTGATACAGCAGAATGGAAAACAGTTCCTTCCGAAGTCAATTTTTTCACTGGACAAGGAGGATAAAGTGAGACTTTGTCGGTGGATCCAGGGCCTAAAATTTCCAGACGGATATGTGTCAAATCTGAGAAGATGTGTCGATCCGAAGGAAAATAAATTGACGGGTATGAAGAGCCACGATTGTCACGTATTCATGGAGAGGTTAATTCCGATTGTATTTCGGGAATTCTTACCGCAGGCAGTTTGGGATCCATTGACGGAGCTTAGCATATTCTTCAGGAATCTTTGTTCTAAGAAATTGTTCGTTGATCGTCTAGAAAAGCAAGAGAAGGACATTGCGGTAACACTATGCAAGCTAGAGAGGGTGTTTCCTCCTAGATTCTTCGACTCTATGGAGCATTTGCCGATTCATCTATCCTATGAGGCACGTGTTGGTGGACCCGTCGAATATCGATGGATGTACCCGTTCGAGCGACATTTGAATCACCTAAAAAGAAAGGTGAAAAATAAGGCACGGGTCGAGGGTTCTATTTGTGAAGCCTATGTTCTCGAGGAGATTACAAACTTTTGTTCGATGTATTTCAAGCCTCATGTTGTAACTAATAGAACGAGAGCTTCCAGAAACGACGAGGGAGATCATGAAAGTAATGATACAATACTGAAGGTATTCAATGCTCCAGGAAAGCCATCGGGTAAGATGAAAAAGAGATATCTGAACGATGATGAGCTAAGGGCTGCTCAGGTGTATGTATTACTCAACTGCGACGAGGAGGAAGTAGAGAAACTGTAGGGGTAAGTAATTAATACGTCTATGTTATTTTAATAGTGTTAATTATTATACTATTACATTAATTGAACGATGTTGTTTTCAGCATATTTAATGATGATGTGAGGTCGGGTAGGCCACACATAACAGAAGAAGAACTAGAACAAGAAATGAGGCGTTATTTTCCATCATGGTTGAGTGCATATGTAAGACTTGAGAACTCTGTAATTACCTTTTTGTATATGCACTTGATTGAGAATGAGCTTAATTGCTTCTTTCGTGGTATTTAGGTCGATCGTCCATACGCAAGACTTGAGAATGAGTCTATTAGAATGCTAGCCAAGGGACCAATTTATGCTGCAAAAATATGGCCAAGCTACTGTGTTAATGGGTTTAGGTTCAAGTCAACAACTTGCCCGATCAGAGACAACTTTGTGGATTTCGATTCCACCAAAAATAGTTGTTTGTGTATCAGATCTTCGAACTACAAAGATGTTGATGCGGGCAACGATTTCTATGGCATGTTACGGGAGATTATGGAGCTGACATATAGTTATGGAATAGAGCCTGCTAAGATTGTGTTATTCAGGTGTGATTGGTTCGATCCGATTGAAGGTCAAGGTTGGAAAGTAGACAAGCACGGTCTTGTTGATATAAACTATCGGCGTCGATATCAAGCCTATGAACCATTTGTCCTATCAAGTCAGGCTCAGCTCGTGTACTTCACAAGTTATCCTAAACGGGAAACAACAAGGTCGGACTGGTGGGCAGTATGCAAGACCAAAGCTAGAAATACCTTTGAGGTTGACGATATAGCTTATCAACAGGATGAACTACCTCTTGTAACAAATATTATAGAAGTGGACACGACGAAAGTTTCCTATTACACATCTAATTGTGTAGAAGAAGTAGAATTATCTGAAGAGGAAGATACAGATGAAAGTGAAGATGTAGAGGAGGAAGAAGAAGAAGAAGTAGATGAGCTAAACGAACTAGATGAATTATCAGAAGAGGATTAAATCTGTACGTTTGTTTTATCATCATATTTGACACTTTAGTGACACTTCTATCATATAAATCTGTGACACTTCAGTGACACTCTATTGACACTTTTATTAACACTTCAGTGACACTTTTTGACTATGATATTTTTCAAAAATCTGTGATGTCTATCATATAAATATGTTTTTTTGTTTTATTTTCATATGTTTTATTGTCAGGTATGACTAGACCATTCGGACGACGCGGAGGATTATATATTAGGCAGTCCCGTCAGCCTCGGGCTGGGGATGGAGAGGGCAGTTCCGTACCCTCATCCTCATCTCCGAGTACGCCAGTGTACCATTCTGTTCCCGGTCCATTACCGGGACAGGCTAGTTCTAGCAGGTTGGCGACTCCTCCCTCGTCGTCCAGCCTTCCTGTTCCCGGTCCATTACCGGGACAGGGCAGTTCTAGCAGGTTGGCGACTCCTCCCTCGTCGTCCAGCCTTCCTGATCCCGCGTCCAGCATCCCTGATCCCCCGTCCAGCATTCCTACTGTCGGCGGCTCTATGGAGGGAGCCCACGCCGATCATATGGAGGACGACGATCAGACTGATCCTGCCCAGGCAGGAGGTGAGAGCGACCCTCCATGCGCTCCCCCGGGCGAGACGCGTATGGAGATTTGGACGGACGGGCCTATGAAGTAAGTTAATTAATTATTATATATTTCTCAAATGATTATATGTACATATATATTCATGAAAAATTATTATTGTATAGATATCGGCCTTCTGCAGTACAGAGACAGCTGGGGACATTTGTGAGGCAGAACTATGGTGGGCCTTGGCTCAACTACTCAGATGCTCCCGCAGATAGGAAGGCCTTTTGGTTCGCCCACTTCAAGGTAAAAAATTTGTTTATTTTTAAATTTTAATAATCATTTGTGTATATTATACAACTTTTGTATTTTACTTCTTGTAGAGGACCTATTTCTATCCACCACACCGGGCGGCGAGGATCGAGGGCCAATTTCCTGCCATCATAGCCAAGCTCATCCGTGATGCGATCGACGACCAGAAGCGTCGTGATCGTGCCGGACGTCCGATCCAGGGTTAGATTACGCCAGAGCAGTGGACTGCGATGAAGGCTAGATTCAGCGAGCGCCAGTACCAGGAGCGGTCTGAGAAGGCCAAGGTGGCACGGTCGAGCGCCGGTAAGTGGTGTGGCGGCTCCATTCCGATGACGGAGCATTTTCGTCGTCTAGTACGTTTCCTATGACGGACATTAATTTATATATAGTTCGATATAATATTTAATACTAATAATAGATAATATATTTTAACAGGTAAAGAAGGGTGAGGACCCGAACATGGTGACCGTCTTCCTGGTCACCCATCGGAGGGCTGGAGACTTCATTGACGAGAGGACGACGCATGCATATGTAAGTTCTATTCAACTAATATTAACTGACTATAATTTAGAAAACAGGAAAATAGATATCAATATAGACTTTAGTAAACACTTACACGTTAGCAAACATGTTCTAGGCCGAGTTTGTTCGGCTACAGAAGGAGGCGGCTGATGCTGCTACTGCTGCTAGTGCGCAAGCAGAGGGAGGGGCTGGTACTTCCTCCCAGCCGCCTGCAGAGCCATCGCCGGACGAGCTCTGGATGACCGCCGTTGGCGGTCTTCAGAAGGGTACGTACTACGGTACGGGATCCTACGGCGCGTATTTGGCTTCGGAGTCATCCCGGGCCCCCTCTGTCAGTGCACAGTCTCCGGCTACGCAGGCGTCGTCACGAGCTGAGGATGTTCGTCGTCAGATCGAGGAGCTGCGTCGCGAGTTGCAGCAGCAGATTTCTGATGCGGTCGAGCGACGATCCGACCCTCCGATCGTCACCGAACGATTTGATACGGTCGAGCACAGTATACAGGAGCTGATGAGTCTGCATCAGGCTGCAGCTGCCAACTTGCAAACGCTCACCGAGTCTACGCAGCGCACGGAGCGTAAACAGCTCGAGCTGGACGGATCGCAGAGGAGCCTTTCTCTCTCAGTCGCTCAGTATACTGAGAAGGTGGTGAGTGCCCTTGCTGCGCATGTGAGCGACTGCGAGAGCTGGAGCAGGTACGTCCTTCGGGTCCATCGACGGCGCCGACTCCAGATACTGCACTGCCTCCGGCGCCGACTCCAGACATTGTACTGCCTCCTACTGCCCCTACGGTACAGCTCATCCAGGAGCAGTATGACTACATTCTATCCCAGTTGCGCGACAGGGGACCGCAGTAATTTTATTGGTTTTTTTATGACTTGTATGTATTGGCCCTATGGGCAAATTGTTTATTCATACACTGTTGTTTATACACTTGGTGGGAGACTTTTTATCATCTTCCATTTTTATTTGACTCTATTGGATGTTTGTGAGGATGTGTGTCTTTGATATTTACTTTGCACTGCCTCCTATTTTTATTGTGATATTTACTGTGATATCTGCGACGGGATGACAAATATACCTACGCTGGGTTATAAGCGATGATCTGATATACAAAGGAGATGCTGCCAAAATTTTAAAAAAATATATTGTGTATTTTTGTTATGATGTGTGTCTGTGTTTACAGTGAATGTGAAATACAGTGTTCGGAACCATCGACAGTTTCGATTACTGTTGTATGTTTTATCTTGGATAGAAATAGCAACAGTTCAGGGTGCACTTCTGAGAGCATCATTTTCACGTCCTTCACTTTCTCGGACGTCGTAAAGGTTCCCGAGAAGGTGAAGGACGTGAAAAGGAAGCTCTGAGAAGTGCACCCTGAACTGTTGCTCTTTCTATCAAAGATGAAACATACAACAGTAAGCGAAACTGTCGATGGTTCGAACACTGCACTTCACACACACTGTAAACACAGACACACAGCATAACAAAAATATCAATTATATTTTTTTTAAATTTTTTTTTTATATTAGCGACGTATAGCGACGTTCTGCGACGTACTGCGATGTCACACAGACGTCGCTATACGTCGCTAACTAGCGACGTTACGTCGCTCGACGTCGCTAATATACGTCGCTACGATGCCCACGTGGCCACGTGGATGCCATGCCTCGTCATCATTTACAAACTTTTGAAGCGTCGCTAGTGGTCGCTTTACGTCGCAATGTTGGCGATGTACTTATACGTCGCTCTCTGTCGCTCATTTGGCGACGTCTAGCGACAATGGACGCCGCGTCGCAAATAGCGACGTTCGGCGACGAAATTACCATCTGCGACTTGCCTATAAGCAACGTAGGTTTTTCATCGCTAAATACGTCGCAAATCAGTGTTAGCGACGTACTACGACGTATTTAGCGACGTCTCCTGACGTCGCTAATCTGGGTTATTTTAGTAGTGAATATCAATAAAATAAAAATAAATGTGATAACCTTATAGAAAGCATGTAGGACCAAACGATCGAAATACTCATATGATAATCAAGAAGTCTACAATAAGAAATAATGTAGACAAGAATACCTTCCCATAGTTTCTACATGGTCTAGAACTGAAGCACGTCCTCCAAGTCAAGTTTGAAAGATCCATAGGGTCGATCACTAGTGAACAATCTAGGGTTGGTCAGGCCAACCGTAGCAACTACCAGAAAGGAAGGCTCAAGGAGAGAGTGAGGGCCGAACGGGAGAGGGAAGTAAAGGGAGAGAGGGGGGCTGAACTCGGGAGAGGGGTGAGGGAGAGAGGAAGAGAGTGGGGGAGTGAGATGAGAGAGAGAGATAATAGGGAAGGGGGTTGTCGGCTGTGAGAGGAGGGGTGAGAGAGAGAGAGAGAGTTAGATTAGAGTTAGGGTTTGGGTTAAATATAGAAAATAAAAATAATAACAATAATATTGGTAATAGCAACAACAATAAAGTTTACATCAATAAAATAATATTAACGAGTTTACTTTATTATTTACATTAACTGTATGTGTTTTTTCTAATGTTGAGTATTCCACCGAAGGGGTTAACAAACCTAGGAAATTCAATGGAGGGATGCTCATGGTATACTTTTTATAAACTGTGATTCTATAATTGCAGGCAGATTTTTGTTGGAAAATATTATACAAACTGCTTGTTGTTTTTTACAGTATAGTGAAGTTATGCAACGTAATATTACATCGCTAACTAGTATCAGAATGTCGCTAACCTGTATCATGGACGTCGCTAACATCTATCAGGACGTCGCTACACGTTGCTACCAAGTTGACATACAAATTTTGTGCGGTATTGTTGTAGCAAAACGTCACTCATGGTGTCGCTACTTTGGTGACATTTAGCACCGAAATAAGACATCATTGTTTTAGTAACGTCACGCTACTAAACATTGCGAGTGGAAAAATAATCCACGATGTGCGCTTGTCGCTAAAGGACGTCGCTATAACGACATCGAATGGCGACGCTTTTTGTGTTAGCGACCATGAAATACATGACAATACAAAACGTCGCTAATTACGTCGCTAAATTTTTTAGTGATTTTTTTTTTTTTTTTGCATATTAGTGACGTTTTTATGCATCACTAACGTCTTATTTTGGTAGCGAATCTTGACTTCAAACCAATGTAGTTATACTTACTATCAATAAACAGACTCATTTGTATAACTTGAGTTTGTTCAACATTTCTGCTTGGAAATTTCTGTGCGACAACTCTATCACTTAGTTGTTGAATTGACCGTTTCGATTTGTCTTGTGCGAGAGCAGCTTAGGCTCGCACGAGGTCCTTCCCAATAAATACAAATTGCACTCAACCAATGTTCGAAGAAGCCAAAAATATTGCAAACATATTTTTTTCCTCTTTTTCATCTTTTTATCCCGTTGTAGAAAGAGCGTGGCAAAAATTTCCATTGTCGAATTCTTTGTGCTCTGTGCGTTTTTTCCTTTTATAAAGGTTATAACACACTAAAAATAGTCCCTACAAACATGAAACACCATATGGTAACTCATCTAAAATAATTTACATAATCCAAGAATCATAAGCAAATTCTGAAGAACATGTTGCAAACTTTGATCACTGAGACCTCAAAAAAGATGTTGTAAATCTTCCAAGTATATCATGGAGATGGACATTGTTACAAGTTTCAGCTGTAGAGTTAGATTCCAACTATTATTGATATCTTTTTGTTGTGCCTATCAAATCATGCATGATTCCCTGACAACTGTCTCAAAATTATTTTTGGTATCATTTATTGAAAATCCAACCTCGATTTGAGGAGACGGATCACAGAAGTTACGACGGCGGATTGATTGCAACTAAACCGAAACTTACCAAAAATTGCAAAAAAAAAAGACTTATTTATAATTTAATACTCTCAAATATATTTTTTTTAACTTTAAATTCTAAATTTTATTATTCAACAACTTGATACCATCAACAATTAAATATGTCTAACTTTTAAACTGAAAATTTTGTTCCCTTTTTAAGGTATTAAGTTAAAAAATTAAAATAGTTGAGAGTACTAAATTGAAGCTAAGTCCAAAAAAATCAACATCTTTTGGTAAAAACAATTGTGCGCATCAAGCTACCTTCGGGTAGTATGTCAGTGTTGTGTTTTTTGTTGCATTGTTGCAAGATTTCAGCATTTTCTTATATAGTTGGATCTCTATCTGGACGGGTCAGTAGCATGTTGGCTAGCTTATGTCAATAGCATGTTGGCTAGTTTATGGCCTAAGCTTTGGTTTCTCTTAGCCATATTAATAGAGGCTAAGACGAGGAGAGTCGATGAGAGCATCCAAGAAATTCTAGGAAATGATATATTTTCTCTCTGGCTTACTCTTCAAGGGAGATGAAGAGAATAGAGAGTTGTCTTCTCTGTTAGAGAGATCGTCATAGACATCATTTCGGTGGGCAATCATGGTTTGGTGAGATTCTTAGTTAGAGTTGGAGATTTGTATGGTCTTATTTTAATTTCGATATTTTTTTCTTGAGATTTGTAAGGGTCGTCCTTCTTTTTTTTTTTAAAAGGACGACGTATTATCTACTTGTATCAAAGTTATTATTGTCAGTAGAGAATTGGATTTGTTCGGACGAAAAAGTCATCATACTAGTAAAAAAAAATATTTTTCTTTTTTTCTAATCTTATCAAAAAATATTTTAAATATTTAAATTAAAATTAAATTTTGTTATATATAGATTTATATTTTAATTAAGATTTGTAAAAATTAATTAAAATTTAAATTTAATTTGAATGAATATATGTGGATAAAAGGGAGGGTATTCAGGAGAAAAGGAGAGAACTTTTAAAATTGTAATCTTCCGTAAAAAAACAATTTGTGGATAAAAAAGAGGTCAGTTATGGGGAAGAAAATAAGAGATTGTTTGAAATTATATTATTCCGTAATTTTTTTTAAATAAAATAGTTGATGATATACATACGATTTAGACGGCTTAAATTGGAGCCGTTTTAAAGTCTTACTAGTAAATGCACGTGCTTTGCACGTATAATAAGAATATTATCCAATTATAGTTAAATATCTCTTTTAACTCATGTGGTTAAGGTGCAATATATTTTTCTTGTCTGGTTGAGTTCGATTATCCATGTTGACGAATTTAAACTTTTTTCAACAAATTTTTACATAATTTATTTGTTTAAAAATAAAATTGATCATGATATATATACGACTTAGACGGCTCACTTTTGAACCGTTTTGAAGCCCTATTATATTCATTATACAGTAGAAGATTATAATGGCAGAGACATGTGTATGGTCATTGTTGACTTTTGTATAACAAATTATTGGTCTGTTATTTTTATTGATCTGTCTTTTACTTTAGAACATATGCTTTATGCTTTCAATGGTTCCTTCCCGAGCAAAAGTTGCAATACGATGTTGAGGTGCTCAGCTTTGTCACTTGTGAACACTTGTGGTAGCTTGGTGCTCCCGGGCCAGACTTGGGCCTTCACTTGTCATAGTAATTGAAACACACTAAAAAAATACCGGCAATATTAGATCAAAATCAGCCCCAAAGTTTCAATGGGCTGAAAATTAGTTGGGCCAAAACGTCCAAGTTCTTTCAAACTGACAACAACAAACTCTCTTTGAAGCTAAAAATACCACCCCTGTTCCTGCCAATATTGTAGCAGAGCTACACAAGATAAACCAACAAGAGAATGAGTGCTTGTTGAGTGTCAAAACCTCAAGATGTTTCAAACCCAAAGTAGAGGCATCAAACAAGGGTGTCCTCTATCCCCGTATTTATTCATTATTTGTGGTGAAGTTATCTCCAAACTCATTGTTCCTATATGCCAGTATCAAGATCAACAGACATTCTGCTGCGTATTCCTATCTCTTCTTTGCAGATTACCTTATCCTTTTTGGTTGCCGCCAAATCAAATCTATTCTCTCAACCTTCGAGGAATGGCCAGGCCAACAAGTAAACTATGGCAAATCTTCTATCTATTTTTCACGTAGGCTTGATGATTATCTGCGCCGGTTCTTCATTGATATCCTTCATGTTAGATTAATGGACAGCAAGGACAAATACCTCGGCCACCATCTCCCTCTTCCAAAAAACATATCCTCCACACACGCAAAACTCCTTGATGCAATCTCTCGAAAACTTTTGGGGTGGAAAGGAAAGTGTTAGTCACATGCTGGTCGTACCATTCTTATTAAATCTTCCCTATCCTCAATCCCAGTACTATCTTAGTATCTTTCGACCTATCTACTTCCCTTACCTTGAGATTTCTATGTAACCCACACTCTGAATGGACTAAACTCTTGAAAGGGAAGTACCCTCAATAATGAATTTTTTTGGACAGCCAGAATTACCTCTTCTTCTTCATGTGTATGGAACAGTACGCTTCGCAGCATAGATCATTTTATCAATAAAAGTTACTGGTCGATTGGAGATGGCACTTGTATAAATATATGGAAGGATCCATGGGTCCTCACCGTGCCACAATTCAAAGTTTCTGGTCTGCAAGGCTCACATCATCAAGCACACACAATCAATGATCTCATTATCCAATCTTCTTCCTACTGGAACTCGGACCTCATTCGCAAACTTTTTCCTACTCATGGAGCTATTGCTTATTCCTCTGTCCCCTTCTTGCCAAACTAAGCTAGTCTAGATTCACACGAGGAATGGCAACCTTAATTCAAAATCAGTCTACAGAGTAATCCACGAGAACAGAAATCCAACCCAAATTGTTGTGGATCAAAATGGGTTCTCTAATTGGAAGGATCTCTGGAAATTGCTTCACATTTACCCAAGGGTACTTACTTTCGTATGGAGGACACTGAATGACACACTGTCTACTGGAGTTCACATCCATACGCGAATTCAGAACATCAATCCAACATGCACTCTATGCCAGGTACATAATGAAACTACCAATCATTTATTATTGCATTGTCCATTACAGGAATTGCACAGGGAGGGATCCAATCAATTGAGATCGTTATCTTCGCCAACATTCTTCCGTTGAAGGACTTTTATATCAACTTACAACAGATGGTGATCATGGCTTGATCACTGCAAGTTTCTACCTCGTGTGGTCCTTGTGGAAAGCAAGAAATGATGTAGTGTTTTGACACCAAGCTATTAAAATTGGCAACATCGTATTAGCGACACGAAGACTCCAGGAAAAGTATGATCACCGCGATGCTAGTTACCATAAGCTAATAAAGTGTGGTCTTCTTCTCCTCCATTATGGAAAATTAATTTCGATCGTGCTTATCAAGATGAAGAATGGCCGAAGCAGCTGTTATCAGAGACGGTGGTGGCTTGTTTCGGGGCGCACTGTCAAAATCTCTTGAAGGAGGATCACCATTAGAAGCGGAAGGCTTGGGGCTACGATTAGCACTTCAACTCTGCAAGAAATTCATTATTGAGGGAGATTGCAAATTCTTGATTCATACAACCATCCACAAAGATCATGATATACTCTCTGGCGCATCCGTCACACGATCAAGGAAGGTCGTGCAGCCACCAATTCACAAGATGATGCATCTCTTATCTACGCCCCTAGAGAATACACTTAAACAGAACCTGTAAAATGAGAAAATAAACGGATATAGTATTATGGTCTAACATACGAGTGGATATTAGAATTTGGGTATCGAAATTGTCCAATATTAGGGTTTGGATTTCGAAATCACTGTTCAATAGCATACTTGAATAGTGATTTCGAGATCCAAACGCTAATATTGTACAATTTCAAAATCCAAACCCTAATATCCACTCTTATATGAGACCCTAAGAGCATCTCCAACCCTATTGTGAGTTTGAAAAAAATGGTTGCCACATAGGAATGACAACCATTTTTTCCAAAAGTACTTCTCCAATGCAAATGTGAAATAAAGTGTGGAGTTGACATGGCAATGACATGGCAAAGACAATGTGAAGTTGGTTGTCTAGATCTAGACAATGCACTTCACAATGTCTTTATGTCCACATCATCATTTGTGAATAAAAATATTTATAAAAAAGAAGTAGAAGAGTAAAAGTTGTCTTGAAAGTTGTAAAAAATTATTTGTATTGTCTTCTCAATACTTTTGCATTGGAGATGACTTTTTAAACCCATTGTCATTTGTGAATATAACCTTGCCACCTATACAAGACATTGTCTTGTCCCTCATGCCACATAGGATTCACAACACAAAACAAGACAATAGGGTTCGAGATGCTCTAATACTAAATAAACAGAAAAAACACACAAAATATGATAACAAAATAACTGACGGAAACACGTAACTCAGCATCGCTGCAGGTGGTGCAGGTGCAGTGTTCTATAGCCACTGTTCCAAGCAAACCCCAGTCGCGGCCGCTTGGAGTCGTGTTCTACATCCATCCATAGTTACAACTGAATTATTGTTCAATGGTACTATTTAAGAAACATCTGAACTCGCAAAGAAGTTGAATTATGAAATTGAAAATAAATCATGATAAACTAGGTCTAAAACAGCTAGTAGCTGTTTGTTCATAAGCAACTACAATAATACATAGATAGATGAATGAAAAATGAGAGGAATGTCACAAAGTTTGAACAAAGTTAAGCTTGCATTTGCGAATAGTCTAACTCTACTTCTGAGACTTCTTCCAAAACATCCTCATCCCGCCCCCACCCTTCCTCTTACTACCACCCACCCCCTCCTCCTCCAACCCCGGCGAACCGATAAAGCCGGCAACTCCAAACCCGGCCCCGACGTGCTTGTCCATCGACCCGCACCTCTCCTGCACCCTCCTCTCGTTCCCTTCCTCCTCCCCGGTCGACAGCACGGCCGCGGCCGCCTCCGCGGCCTTCCTCCACTGCTCCATCTGCACCCTCATCCTCTTCATCTCCGCCTCCATAGCCGCCTTCGCCGCCTGCACCACCTCCAGCTGCTCCCCCAGCAGCTCCGCCTTGGCCCTGCTCTCGCCCAGCTCCTCCTCTACCCTGACCAGCTTCGCGCCCATCTCTTCCTCCTTCGTCTTGCAGGCGGCGACGTCCTCCTTCGCTTCCTCCACCTGCTTCCTCAGGCCCTCGCTCTCCGCCGCGAGAGTCTCTATCACCCTGTCCATCTCCACCAGCTTGGCATTGAGCTCGGATATCTCCGGATTTTCCCTCCGCGATTCCTCCTCGTCTTCCTTCGCTTCCTCGATCATCGCCTTCGTCTCCGCCTCCTTCTCCGCTAGCGCTTCCTCCTCTCTATAGCTGTCGGCCTCGTCGGAGGGCTGAGGCGAGGCCTCGACCGAAGCGGACGGTACAACCACTTCGAAGACGTCGGTGGCCTGCGAGTTGATGCTGTCTTCCGCAGGCAGGGGCTCGGGCTGGTCCGTCTTCTCTTCAGTTGCTGCTGCACTCTGCTCTTCCTCTTCTACATGTACTGCAGGAGCAGCAGCAGCAGCGGCGACACTGACGACCTGCTTCTTAGTCTCCTCGAGCTCCCGCTCCGCATTCCTCTTGGCGGCCTCCGCGGAGGCCAGCTGCTCCTTCAGCCTCTTCAGCTCCTCCTGCGTCTGCGTCAGCCTCGTCTCCAGATCCGCGACGCGCGCCCCCCTCTTCTTCTCGGGCAGGGGGCTGCGTGGGGAGCGGCGGTGCTCGTCGAGCTTCGGGCTGCGCTCCACGGAGTGCCGGAGGACGACCCCGTTCGACTCGGAGCAGGCCGTCGTCTTCAGATGGAGGGGCACCCGAGGGGACTGCTGCCGCTGCGACACGTCCGATCCTCTGTTTCAATCGTTCAGAAACAATGACAAATTTCTTGAAGATGCATAGCAGCAATACAAAATACAAAATATAAAATTTGAAAGTTTACCTTGATCTCGGCATTGCGATATTTATGTTCGCTCTCTAAGAAAAATATTCTACTCCACCTGAGCAATACCCAACCAAAAATATATATATATATAAAAACCCAAAATTGTTTATGAATCACTCAAGACTCGAGACAACATTTCAAATTGAATTCACTATTTGAAAGCAATGCACTTTGGTCATTACCAAAATCTAGAAAATGAAATTTCTTGACGAAAGAACTGAAAACTACTTCATCGACGAGTTACTTATGCTGGCAATGGAAGCTGGGGGGACAATCCATGCTTCTATGTTCAGTAAGGTTGTTGAGAGTGTCCATTGGATTAATGGCATTCCTAGTACCTATATTAGTAATGCACGCTCCCACACCCACATGCTATTATCCCAGTCAAAACCAACATCTCCAGATTCGAGAAGCCATGGCTTTATTATTATCACTCCAGGAACACTGGCTCCACAGCCCAAGTCATTTAAAACTAAGTGGTTACTTCCAAAACAGAGCATTGACAAAATTTTGATACTGTCCCCAGCTCTCAATTCTTTTATTTTATTTTTTTCTCAATCAAGGACCCACAAATGACAAATTAGTCATTGCCAACTCTATTATTGCCATGTGACAAGTAGCCGATATTGTCATTAAACAACACTACTATCATTTTATCATACTATAAGCAGAAAAGAAATCACAGCATGAGTTTTTTTTTTTTTTTTTTTCTGACAAATGAACTCAAGAATATACAGAATATTAGCATTGGATTCTTTTCTTTGTATCGATCTCAACTAAACTTGTAGTACAAAAATGCTATTGTCATGTATTAATATAAATTAATAGTGTAAGAATCCAAGAAAGACTCTAGTTTTCCATCTACCAACTTCACAAAAAAAATTATAGCAAACTTGCAAAAAATATATAGAAACAAAGTAAATTTGTCTCCATATGCCATTTTGTCATATATTTTTTCCCATGCCAACAATCAATTACATCAAGAAAGTGTAGTCTCTAAGACTCTAAATATGTCCACTATGTACACGAAGATTTAGATGACCCATATTAGGGAAGTTTGTCATATGTGCATCCAAACTAAAACACAATATATGACTCAAAAGTATGGAAGCTATACTCATATGGGCATCCAAAAAAGCACCAAACTATAGCAAGCAAGAATGAATTAATACAACACAAATTATGTTCCTACAAACTGATCATAACTATGCATTCTTGCATGAACATACATATATATGAACATGAACATAAGAAAACTCACCTCAAGATCTATCTCCACTAATTACCATAAACTCTAAGCATTCATCAGAGCTAGCTAGGGAAAAAAAAAGTGGGCAGTCTAGAGAGAGAGAGAGAGAGAGAGAGAGAGAGAGAGAAAGAAAGCTTAGGAGTGAGAAAAAGAAGGTTGGAGGGGATTTCAAAACATAAAGGAAGCTAGGGAGATGCTACATGCGAGTAGGTGCGATGGGGGCTTGCTTCCTGTCCAAATGAATGATTTGGTGAACTGTTGCGAACAGCAGAGAACTTCTTGCATGCATGTGTAGTATAGTATTGCAACCATCAGCCAATCCACATGCCTGGCTACAGTTGAGGAGTACTTTTGAGGTGTAATGGCATTGTTTTTAACATGGTATCAAAATTCAAAAAAAATTCGCACGTATTTTAGGTATATTAAAAAAAAACATTCTCAATAAATTCAGTTTTCTGTTTGAAATGAAATTTATAGTGTACCTTTGAAATGAATTACAAAAAATGATTTTTGTTAACCTGTAAGACCATTTCCAATGAGAATTTCTAAAATTGGATTTTTACCATACTTGACATGGTTCTTTAAACAAATTTCTATTCTAGTTGTTAAAGTTTCTATATAAAAATTGCACAAACAAAAAAATAGTCTCGAATTGTTCTCCATTTATATCCTATGTGGTAACAAATGAAAGAATTACTTTAATGCTGTGGGGCACAATATTAATTGGTTTGAGAGATGAAGAGTTTTTATGATAGTTTCTACATGTAGAAACCCTCATAGCATCTCCAACCCTATTGTCTTGTTAAGTGTTGTGAGTCTTAGGTGGCTCCTATGTGGCATGAGTAACAAGACAATGTCTTATTTATGTGGCAAAATTATATCTCAAAAGACAATGGGATAGAAAAACTCTCTCTAATGCAAAAGTATTGAGGAGACAATAACAAGTATTTTTTTCAACTTTCAAGGCAACTCCTCCACTTCTTCAACTTTTTTATAAATATTTCTATTCATAATTGATGATGTGGAGACAAAGTCATTATGAAGTGCATTGTCTAGATCTAGACAACCAACTTCACATTCTCTTTGCCATGTCATTGCCACGTCAACTTCATGTTTTATTCTACATTTGCATTGGAGAAGAATTTTTGGAATGAAAGTTTGTCATTCTTATGTGGCAACCATTTTTTCTAAACTCACAATAGGGTTGGAGATGCTCTCATAGAAACTCTCTATCCTACATCAATGTCACATATGATGGAAATTGGGATAGAAATCTCCATTGAGAGGTTTTTTTTTTCTAAAGTTGGTTTCTACCATAGAAATAGTGGAGATAGAATCCCCCATTGCACTACCAAAATATATCCAATTCGCGATGTTTTTAGTGACGTTAAGCACGAACGTCGCTAAATTTTATGAATATAGCGACGTACTAAATAAACGTCACAAGACGTCGCTGTTAGCGACTGTCTGCGACGTTCAGTGACTACAAATAATATTACGGAATAAGATGTCGACAGATGTCACTCAACGTCGCTATTATTTTTATTATAGCGACGTCATTTTGCATAAATTGCTAAATTTTATAAAGTTAATGACGTTTAGCGATGTTGTTTTATGACGTCGCTAACGCTTTTCATATAGGTTAACATTTTCTGTTTCCCCCATCCTCTTGAAAATCCCCCTCCCCCAACATCTCAAAAAATTTCGAACGACTCCTTCGCAACTCCGGCGCCACCCCCTCCGGCCCGCCACCCCTTCCTAGCCCCGACGCCGACCCCGAACTCCCTCGACCGTGCTGTCCCCGCCACCCCCTCAGACCCGCCTCCCCTTCGCAAATCTGGCGCCGACTCCGGGCACCCCCTCCTCAATCAACACCCGCCTCTCCGGCCATCCCCTTAGTAAACCCTAACCCTAACTCAGACACACACACGCGAACACTAACCCTAACTCTAACTCGGACACACACGCACACATGCGGACACAAACCCTATCATAACAAGGATACACACACACACAGACACACACGCACGCACACACACACACTCGGTGTACATATGGACCGCCCTAGTTAATATATTCTCTATTTGATTGTCATTATGCTATACTCGGTGTACACATGGACACACACACACACTTGTTGTACACACGCACACTTGGTGTACAAACTCATTTACATCCGCTCTTTCTATTTTTTTCCTAGAAAGAATGCTATTGGTAATTAACCAAGGCACATAAGAGAGATTGAGATCAATTAGCTAGAGCAGACGAAAGGGTATTTATTATACACAAGAAATAATTGGTACTTGAAGTGTAAATTAAGGAGCTATCGGGCTGGATTTATACTGAATGTGCTGAAGACTTGGGATTTTCGAAAATCACTTGAGCCAAATGAATGCCAATATTGCTTAGGGATGTAGGCAGACATGTCAAATGGGCTGGGCCGTGTAGAAGCTTTAAAAAATATTAAAATTGTGCATAGCCCCATTCACAGATAGTGCACAGCCCTATCAATCAAATGGTGCTTATCAACAAATGACGCCTGACATTAGATAGCGCAAGCCGCCACGTGGCGAGCTTTCTCGCGAATCTAAGTCGTCAGTCATAATGACTGACAACACAGCAGTCGAAGAAATCACTTCGAATTCCAAGTGCGCGACGCTCAAGGAGGATCCTGTCAAAATCTGTCGTAATGATAACTGTTAGTTACTCTGCGCCATTCATCAATGGTACAAAGTGACCAACTCTTTATAGACTCAATGCTCAGCATGTTTCATAGTTGGCACCAATCAGCAGAATGCGCTATTCATGAACTGGCATCCAGAAGCAGTTAAAGATGACGTGGCACGCATGCCACTAATCTTGAAGAACGTACACGCGATACTGCCCACGACCAAGCACATTCCTCTCACAGGATGCCATGCATCCCATGCAGTTAAGTTAACCGTTCACGTAAATGGGTGAAACAGAACATGGTGCGCCAAATAGTGCACAATTACCATACTTTTGTACTATGCGCAATCATTGTAACTGTCTGGCAGTTATCCCAAAACTCTATAAATGGAGTTCCAAATCATTTCTCAAGGCATCATCAATGATCATAGTCTTCTGACAAGAGTTCTCGGCACTTCTCCATCACTTTTGCAGCATATTTCAGAGCTTTTCTCCTCCGACATCGTATCGTCCAAGGGATAAAGTGATTGTCTTCAAATCAAATTCCTAAATTTATACTTTTTTAGAATCAAATTGTACTCTTGTACTTTTCTTTTTTAGTTTGTAGTTAAGTTTTCTAGGAAAATTTTTATTTTTGTAAACAAAATGACGACTCTGCTGGGGATGACTTTATCCTATGACGAGAAGGTGACAACTCAATGCGATGTTGCGTCGGTCGGCACGACGCAGGAGACTTTGGTCATCGAGTTCGACCAAATAGCTTACGAAGAACTGATTGACGCTGGTGGTGCCAAGCGTGCCACTGCTACTGCCAACCACGCCACCACTTCTGCTGCCAAGAACAAAGTGTGTGCTATCTGGACTTCGAAGTCCATTGCCGTAACAATTACTGCAATTGCTTCATGACAAGGAAAAGCGCCCAATGGCCACGCCCCACTCTTCTCCAGTCCTTGACTTAGTGGAAGACTCACTCGATTGTGCCTCTGCACTAAACATTGCCAGAACATCTTTAGACAAGAACTCTACTTATCTTGGCAATGTCAAGAAAATAAGTTCTATTCAAAGTTTACTTCCTTTTGCCCATTGGCACCAAGCCAAACATGCTGTGCCAGGATGCGTAGAACACCAAGGCATCCTACCTACTCTATGCCAGACTGATTCGTGCCAGGCCGTTCTGCGCCAATCAGGCCAACGCCATGATCTACCCACTCTGTGCATATCAAGAACTGAACAGAAAAGACTGAAGGTGTCACAGACTGACAACCAAGTGGCTCCAAACACTGATATGTCGCCTATCTCAATAGGCGCATAACAGAACTTCTTTAATCAAGTCATATGGTGTGCCAAAAGATCTTGATACAGTCTGTGCCAACTACCAGTTCATGCATAATGAGGGCTTCCAATAGCCAGAACCCACTCACCTATGCTAATGAGCTCAGTACAGCCCTGTATACGTAGGGAACACCTTAGAAATAGGCAACATATTCCTAATGTAATCAGGCAAAGTCTACCTTCTTCTTTTCCATCTACTGCACCCGTTCTTCATGAACTCATTGTACAAAAGCGAAAGACCACGAGTTCATCTCGTGCAGTGTGACTCCAAAGAATGAATATTACTGTAACCAATATCATGAGATAGTAATCAAGTAGTGTTGTAAGACAGTCAAACGGTCTATTTTTGACCGCTTGAAATACCGTTGCTCTCCTAATATTATCTTGATAGATGAAGATAACTCGTCTCGTGCATTAGCAACTGTATACAATAAACATCGCTATAATTCATATGAAGTTGATGTCAAGTGCTACTGCAAGTCAGCAAAATAGTCTGTATTCAATCGTCTGAATTACTTCGTTCTCGCAATATGATCCTTGTGGATGAAGATGAATTGTTGTTTGCTTCTGTCAATATGACATCTCGTAGCACTGGGAGTAGGAGATGCCCAATGCATAATTCATCATGACCTTCGTGCCGACAATTTCGTAATCAAGCTCTTGACTCCTCTGAAAGAGTCTACCAAAACACACGATCAAGAAGCTGAGTTCGGTCAAAGAAATCTTTTCGATTCTAACCCCGAGGGTAGCATTCTATTAGACTTCGATACAGGTAGCAAAGTTTCTGGTCGGACTGTCCTATCTACCAGTACATCCTCCGTATCGAGAGAAGTGTTTGCTTACGTGACAAATAAAAAGCAAGACACTTCTAATTCTGCTAGCCAAGAGCAAAGAATCGCTACCTTGGAGGCTAATCTGAAGGCTATGGCTGACATGGTTACAAGCATGCATGCAGTAATCATGACACAACATGCTGTTCCACAGTTGTGAACCAAATTCTAACTCAAGAACATGTAGCAGGTTCGATGCCTATCAACACTGGCCCTGGAGTACTGCCTCCACTAAATACCACTGTCCAGGAGGTTATACACCTTCAAACACAGGCAACTCTAAGTCACTCTGGTACTGGGGGTGGTACTTACCATACAGTTCCATATCCCAATCCAAAAAATCAGTCTGCTACTCTTCAAGCAACGGGAGACCCTCTCGAAGCATTCAAGCTCCTACGAAGTTAGTTTGAAGCTTTTAAGCAAAAGAAGGAATTGCAAAAGTTGGGGATCAAATAACCCTATCCTACAGAGTGGAAGGAAGTCTCGTTCCCACTTAAATGCAAGCCGCCGACCATAGTACTATTTGATGACAGCAAATCGTCGAGTCAGTATATCAATCACTTCGAAATGATGACTGGTCATTTCCAACAGAATGATGCTCTACTTACTAGAGTGTTCATCGGATGCTTAACGGGTGTTGCCTATGACTGGTATCAAAGCTTGTCGGATGATTGAATAACATCCTTCGCAGCATTAAAACATATATTCCTGGAATAATTCAACGAAGGGACCCACGACATAACTATGTCCGCCCTCACCAAAATCAAACAAAAGCTCAATGAGACAGCCGAACGTTTCATTGAACGCTTTCGACGATAGGCACGAAAAATGCCTCTAGGTACCCCTGACGCATTGACTATAGATACTTGCAAATCAAACATGTTATCTATAGTCAGCATGTGGACTGGACCTACACAGTTTCAAGATTGGGGTTCCTTCATTGTAAGTGCCAGAGTAGCTGAAGATATTATTGAGAAATTTCAGCGACTAGGCATTCCGATGCCGAACCTCGACAAAGATAAACATCCTGCTACCAGAATCAGTAGTCACCAAAATAATCGCAAAGGCAAAGAAGCCTTAGCCATCATTGTAGGTCAGCCATCACCTACGACAACAGCACCTCCACATAGGACAGCACCATGACCTAAGGAAAAGTATTCTTCGACGACAATGACGTCATGAGCATCTTCACTACCAAAATATGTCAATTTAGCGACGGCCACGTCGCCCATCCGTCGACAATCAGTATTAGCGACCGATCACTGACGGATCTGGGTCAAAATAATCCGTCGGCAATCAGCTCGTCGCTAATAAATCTCCGTCGCTAAGTAGTCGTCAAGCGACGGAATAGCGACGACTTTTTGTCGTCACAATACGATGCATTAGCGATGACTTTCTGACGGTCTTTCGTCGATTTTAAGTATTAAATATTGAACTGTGTAGACGCTAGCGACGGATAGTCCGTCGGTAAACCGTCGTAACAGTGTATCAGAGGGTATCGTTCCGTCGCTATTCCGTCGATCGTCGTCGCTAACAAAGGACGGATTAGCGACGGAATCCTAACGGATAATCCGTCGACCATGTTCTGACATTTCCAGAACCATGGCGACGGATATGTCGTCGCGACTCCGTCGCGCATCCGTCGACGTAGCGACGAACTAGTGGCGGATAATCCGTCGCCATGGTTCTGGAAATGTCATGCATTTCCAGAACCTTGGCGACGGATGTTCCGTCGCTATTCCGTCGAACTAGGTATTTCCAGAACCTTGCCGACGGATATTCCATCGGCAGGTCGTCGCCAAACAAGATACGACGTCGGCTGGTCGTCGACCACCCGTCACTAACTGGAAACAGTTTCAAATCTCCAGTTAGCGACGGATATTCCGTCGAAAAGTAGTCAAAAACTGAAAACATCCGTCGCTAACCGGTCACTAGTCCGTCGCTAATTGAGATATTTTTGAAAAAAATTACAGAGCTTTTTCTGTTCACACAAATATGTATAAACCAAACCAATATATAATGCACACCAATTATCCAACAATAACATAGACCAAATATATAATACACACCAATTATCCAAGAATCACGTAGACCAAATATGCACATACGAATTTAATGCACACCAATTATCCAAGAATCACATAGACCAAACCAAACCAATATAAAATAGACACCAATTATCCTGAAATCATAAACTAATATCCGTCGTTATAATTCGAAATTTCCACAAATATTCCAAAATTTCCACAAATATTCCAAATTTTCTTATACAATACTTCAAGGAGGAGGAGGAGGAGTTCGATTATCCGGTGGTGGTAGTCCCTTCTGCGCCCGATGAATATACTGTTCTACCAGGTACGGCAGCAAGCCTTCGAAGACACTGCCCGAAAGTCGGCGTAGCTGCTCTGGCGACATGAGATCAAGGAGTGCCTCACAGTCGAAGGCGTTACCAGAGGGACAGCAGGGTTAAAATAAAGATGACCGACGGAAGAAGGACCGGGAGCAGCAGTCGACGGACCGGCACCAGTGGAAGACGGACCGACACCAGCAGCAGACGGAGGCGAAAAGTACATAGCAATTTACTTCCGCAAGGACGATACCGCCTCGTGCAGCTGTGTAAGCTACGACCTAACATCATCGTCTGCCGCGGCCGCGGAAGGAGGCGGTGTCGGTGGAAATCTCTAAGTCGCCATGTGCAACGGCCCTAGGGAGCCGACTCCGTACATGTGCCCTTTCTTAAAGCCGCCGACGGTATCTACGAACAAGTCGTTGTGAGCGGCCAAAGAAGAGGGCGTCCGGGCGGGCATCGTTTCACCGACATCTTCGGTGTCAGTTAACTGAGCCCGACTAAGGGCCTCACGATACGCAGCCTATCAAATGAATGTGTTTTTATTATAAGATTTACCTAAGTTGTAATCTAAATCCTATGTTTCACTAAGCTAAGTGTGAATCCTAAGTTTACCTAAGTTATAGTCCGAATACTTTTAATTCTAACGTAAATCTCATAAACATAAGTATTTACATCAGTCTCCTTGGCCCTCTCGTCGACGAAGCTCCTGTCCTTCCATCTTTTGTGCGTATGCTGGAACACGTCGTACATGGTGACCGATTCTGGCGCCCTTCCCTCTTTTACCGCCCGTTGGGTCTGCATACGAAATTTTTGTAGAACTTAATTAACTCTGTATATTAATAATACCTAATTCGGTAGTGAAATAAATTTACGGTATCTCACCAGATCTGCAAGCGTCGCTGCGTGGGGCCTTGATCCCCCCGTATGAAGCCCCGCGGCCCGTCGGTTTGCCTTCGCCTTCTCCGATTTCTCCTTGTACGCAGGAGTATTCATCATATCTAAGAGGTCCTCATAATAGTCCTGTCGAATCCAATTCGGCCTCGTCTGTCCTATTTTTAGGTCATAAATCATATCCCGTATCTTCTTCGAGGCAGCACTTCTGTAGGTCCTGCGGATCGCGTCCTCGCGATGGGGGGGCTACCAGTACATCGTCTAACATACAAATTTAATTATCACGTAATTTAAAAAATGGTTGATTAAAGAGTAACTAATAATTAACTAGAAGATATAGATATATACCCTCAACTCGTCGAGCCAGACGTACTTCAAGTTTGGGGGCACCGACGAAAAGTTGAGGTAGGGACCATGGAAGTTAGCCCTGATAAATTCTCCAAGAGCCCTGGCAACATTAAACGAAAAAACCTACAAAGAAGAAACGACTGGATTATTAACTTGAATAAATGAAAGAAATTTAATAAATTATCTTAAATTTACTTACGAGGTCCCCGCGGGCCATAACTCTCGTCGGAACTCGTCTCTCGGCCTCTCTAGTGCCGTCGGAGGATCCGCGGGTCCACGTATGTACTTTCCAGTAACCGAATGGAACCGAATATGGGGGTACTCTGGGGCCTACTTTGCAGTAACTGGAGGATCCACTGGTGGATCCGCTGGTGGGTCCGATAGCAGAACGGATCCGCTAGCAGATCCAGACTCATGCCTCGATGAAGTTGTCGATCGACGGCGGGATGCGTCTATGCCCGGGGTACTCTCCGGGTTGGGCTCGCTGGATGGGGTCACATCCTAGGAAGATTGAATGTGACCACGACCACCAGCACCACTACGACCACGACCACGAACACCACCACCGCCAGCACCAGCACCACGACCACCACCAGCACCACGACCACGGCCAGCCATCATGACCTGTAAATAGAACACATAAACATAATTAACAATATAAAAGTGTAAATGAATATAAAATTCTAAACTAAAATATACATACCACCAGTAGGGAGACGAGTGCCGCCGCGACGAAAAAGACTAGGAGTGCCATCTACAATAAGTAAATAATCGAACGAAAAAAATATGAATTCACATAATTGCTTTTATGAGGTCAAACTTGATTCACGTAATTGGAAGTGTTTTTAATATACAAAAATATTTACCCTAATCTTCGTCTTCGTTCTCTTCCTCGGCCTCGTCTTCATCATCATCCTCCTCCTCATCCTCATCCTTATCATCATCGTCGATTTCATCTGTATCCTCATCCCTATCAATTCGTCTTCTTCTTCTTCTTCGTCTTCTTCTTCTTCTTCTTCTTCTGCCTCAATATTTGGGACAAGATGCCTCTTTCTCCCCTGGTTGACAGCTAAGTCTTGTGTATCAACCTCTTCTTCCCGTCTATTTTCTTCAACAATATCTTCAACATCCATTGTATCCGAGTGTTGTCCCAAGTATTGGGACTTTTCGATCTGGTCCTCTTGGTATGCTGGGTCTTCAAAGTTGAATGTATTTCTAGATTTAATCTTGCATACTGCCCACCAGTCAAATCGATCTCTACGACGCCTTGGATAGCTTGTATAGTAGACTTGAACAGCCTGATTTGTTATCGTAAATGTATCGGACACTCTATACCTCATGCGATGATTTATATCGATAAATCCAAATTGTTTATCGATTCTTCAACCGATATTTGGTATCTTATCGAACCACTCACATTTGAACATCATAATATGCATATCATATGGGCCCGTATATTGTAAAACTATAATATCCCGAAGCACTCCATAATAGTCAAAGTTCGGTTCGTCGTCATAAATGGTGCCTCTTATGCAAACACCGGAATCCTTGGTACTGATGTCGTCATTGATAAATTCGACATTTATAGCATTATGAGTTGTCTTAAACCTGAAGCCATTAAAGACATAGCATGGCCATGTCTTTGTTTGCTTCTTCGATCCCAATGCTAGATAACGAACACTCTCATTAGTGAGTGTTGTTTCATGCAATAAAACCTGTAAACAAATATTTATAATTTAAATATTTTAGATTATATATTTCTAATCTCAGTTACTTACGTATTTTATAAGAATATATAAAATCAACCTCAATTATAATCTCAGTTACTTAAGTATTTGTGAAACCATGACGGAAATGTACAATCAACCTCTCTTTGAAGACCCTCATCGGTAATCTCGGGTGTCCTCATTTTGACTTCATCTCTAAATACACTATTAGAGAAAATAAGAATATATAAGTGTAGTCACTTACTTCATCAAATTCGAGATTATAACGAGTGCAAGTGTACTGACTTACTTCTCCAAATCTCTCACTTTTTGTATGTCACAGTTTAACAAGACATATCGGTGAGCGGCATCATACTCGTTGTCAGTCAACCACCATTTTTTACTAGCTCCAACAGGCTTGCCCCTTACATTGAATATACCTCCATCCTCAACGTCCTTGTCATTCCTTTGAGGTCTATTTTGATTTGTCTTAACATGAGTATCGAAATAAATGGAGCAAAAGTTTGACACCTCTTCGATAAGATATGCTTCGCATATCGAAGCCTCTATATGAGCCTTGTTGCCAATTTTCTTCTTTAGATGGTGTAGGTATCTAGAGTGACAAATTATCTTGAGAATTAAGAATGAATTTTAAAACCCACTGAAATTCAACTTAAATTATATCAATTTTTATGTACCTTTCAAATGGGTACATCCATCGATAATGAACAGATGTACCGATACGGACTTCGTATGCTAGATGAATCGGTAGATGCTCTATGCTGTCGAAGAAGCCAGGAGAAAATATTTTCTCCAACTTGCAAATTGTTAAGATAATCTTCTCCTCAAGTTCAACCATGTGTTGTACAGTCAACTTAGTTGAACAAATATCCCTAAAGAATATTGATAGTTCGGCTAACGGAACCCATACAGCAGAAGACAACAACTCTTTTAAAGCAATGGGCAGTAATCATTCCATAAACACGTGGCAGTCATGACTCTTCATTCCCGTTAGCTTGCATTCATTGAGATCAACACATCTAGACAAATTCGACACATAGCCGTCGAAAAATCTTAAAGTAGATACCCACTTGCAGATTATTAATCTATCTTTCTTGCTCAATGTGTATTGTGCTATCGGCTTTGTTATTTGTCCACCAGCTCCCCTTTGTATCAAGTTCAGATAAGAACGCTTGCATATCTCGGCAAATTCTTGTCTTGCTTTTGGATTGTCCTTCGTATTTCCTTTAATATCCATGACGGTATTGAAGGCATTATCAAACACATTCTTTTTTATATGCATAACATCAAGATTATGCCTTATAAGATTATCTTTCCAATAAGGCAAGTCCCAGAAGATACTTCGTTTGGTCCAGTTATGGGTTTGTCCGAACCCATCGACACGATTGTTCGATGGATCTTCCATTACAGTGGACAAGTCCTTTACATCTTTCCAAATATCGTATCCCGACAATCTGGCAGGCAGATGAGAAAATTCTTATTTTCCAGCTCTGAATGCATCCTGGTTCTTTCTCCAAGGATGACTCGCGGGCAGAAATTGACGATGACAATCAAAGAAAGAAGTTTTTCCTCCATGCTTAAGGCGGAACGCCTTACTATTTTGCATGTATATCGGATAAGACATGGTGCCGTGAGTACTCCATCCCGTCAGCATACCGTATGCAGGAAAATTATTGATTGTCCACATCAGTGAAGCTCTCATCTGAACGTTCTGTTTCCTGGAAATATCATAGGTCGTGACGCCGATCTCCCACAGCTGTTTCAGCTCATCCACCAACGGCTATAAATATATATCGATATTCTTCGTCGGATTTTTGGGATCCGGTATGATAGTTGTCAAGAACATATAAGGAGTCTTCATACATATCCATGGTGGCAGATTATTAGGGGTCAGAATGATTGGCCAGCAGGAGTATTGAGATACCGACTGCACGAAAGGGGCGAAGCCATCAGAACATAGCCCCATGCGTACATTTCTAGGCTCTGCAGCAAAATCTGGATGATGAAAATCGAAATATTTTCACGCCTCTCATCCGAATGATGTGACAATTCTCCATCGTCCTTTGTGCGTTCTTCGTTGTGCCACATCATGTGTTCTGCTGTATTCTGAGACATATACATCCTCTGTAAGCGCTTCGTGATCGACAAGTAATACATATACTTATAAGGACGTCATTTTTTAGTTGACTTTTCTTTTCCCCTTACTGGCTTATAACGATCCGTATTACAGAAGCTGCAACTTTCTATATCATCGTTCTCCTTGTAGTACAACATACATCCGTTGCGACAATAATCTATCTTCTCGTACACCAGTCCCAGTTGTCGGACCATCATCTTCGATTTGTAGAAGTTTTTTGGAAGCTCTTTTGATTCCTTCGGTAACACTGTTTGCCATTGATTATAAAAGAACAGAACAATTATACGAGAGGACTGGACTTTTATTTCAGAATACAAACTCGCTCGTACAAAGAAAGCCTAGGGACGAAAACCTAGGTACAACAATCTAAGTACGATTGTTTAGTTTTGATTCTAGGGGGTGACGGTAGAGGCTCGGGAAAGCAACGGCCGCTCTGACTTACTCCTTGGACGGTCAGAAGTAGCCTTGGCTACGATGAAGAACTGCTCTCAAGATGGGAAGACTCTTCTGTGCGCGCCTTTGTCTCTCTGTATGTCCAGCCGGATGGAGAGGATCTCTTTTGCAAGGGAATGACACCTTGCTATATTTTTTTCGATTTTGGATCGAGGATCTTTTGCAAGGGAATGGCACCTTGCTATTTATAGGATTGGGGTGTGATCATTAGGATTTGCAATGATTGTTCCTTGAAAAGTCGACGGCCAATCATTTGGGCCATTAATTGTGATTGTATCACATCTGGGCCATTGATTCTTGTTTATGCCAAATCTGTATGGTCAATTAATGCTGATTGTCATGAATCTTTGGAAGCTCGGATCTTCTGCCACGTGTTTAATCTGTGTGATTGCAATAAATCTGCTTTGATTCGGGTAATTATGATGATTACACTAAATCTGGTTGTTGGGATTTGTTGATAAATCTTGATTGATTTAATGCCACGTGTCTAACCATCATTACGGGGAAACTGATCTTCTATCACGTGTCATAGCCGCGAGCCACAGCCGCATGAGGGTAGCTTCTTAGGTTTTGAACCGTATGAAGGTGGCTTTCAATTGAGCCGCATAAGACTAGTCACGTGTCAAGGCTGCATGGGCATGGCCTCTCAGTATTTGAGTCGCATGGAGATGATCCCCATGATCCGAGCTGCATGAGAACAGCGGCCGCATGGGGTAGCTTCTTAGGATTTGTGTAGCATGACGATGGTCATCACGATACGAGCCGCATGAGAGCATCAGCCGTATGAGGGGATGGCAGCCGCATGGGAAGGTTTGGAGTTGGTGGATCGTGCCAGCTGCATAGGAGATTTTTTTTCGTTTCTCGAGGAATACGCCGTCATGTCAGAGTTCATCATTTCAGCTTTTGATGTCAGAGTTATCACTTTATGTCAGAGCATTTAATGGGAGCAGTCACTTTATGGCCAGCTGTAGATGAGAACTGTTTAGGGCTATGTTGCTCTTTTTTGAGCCGCATAGGGCTACCCGAGCCGCATGAGGCTCTAAAGGATTTTGATCCGTATAAGTCATTAACGAATTTCTGAGCCGCATAAGGATCCTTCTGTTGGAGCCGCATGGGCTTTTCTCTGTTCTTTTCTATGCTTCTACAAGACCCTCTTCAAAGTTTTCAATTTACAAAATTGAAATACTTTGAATAAGAAGCATGGCTATGTTCATATAAGCTCTTTCTAGCAGCATTGGCTTCCTGGCCGCATGGGCTTCCTAGCCGCATGACTTCCTAGCCGTATGGATATTCTAACCGCATGGACTTTCTAGCCGCATGGTTGTCTAGCCGCATGGACTGTCCGGCCGCATAGGCTCTCTGCCACGTCTTCTCTGCCACGTGTGCAAATCTTTGTATTGATTGCCCTTGATTTGTTTTCAGATTTAAAGCCACCTTTTGGGGCAGGATCCCAAGGATTGGTTTTAAATATTAGATTGCCTCGATGCCCGAAGAGTCGGTTCGTTCTCTTTATGCTGCACGCGGATCGAAGCGTCCGCCGGTTCATGAGCCCCCTCTCCTTCTACCTATAAATAGGAGCGTGTTAGGACGGAGAGAATTCTTTACTTTCTCTTGTCTACTCTTCTTGTCCTGAATTTTTGCCTTCGTCTTCCTTCTCCGATCGACCATGGCCCCCAAAGCTTCCAAAGCTTCCAAAGCTCCCAAGGCCTCTGCTGCGGCCAAAGGTAAGAAGGCGGTGGCGTCATCGCCGACTGTAGCACCCCAGTCCATTCTGACGTCCACCCTGCCATCAAGAATAAGGACTACATAGAAGATCGGACACTTCAACACTGAAACAATGGCTCTGTTGCATATTTTTTATGCACAAGCCTTCTTTCCCTCAGCATTCAATACGTTCTTCGTCTTTATGAAGCCGCATATGTTGTATGGGTCGTATGAACTTCTTATATCTGAGCCGTATGTGGTACGCCCTATGTTTGAGCCGCATGAGAACGTCTGAGCCGCATAAACGCCTTTAGAACTGAACCGCATGGAGCCCCTCTGAATCGAGTCGCATGAAGCCCTCTCAAACAGGACCGCATAAGTTTGTCCGGATAGGGCCGCATGAGGCCCTTCTAACTTTGTTTCTTTTATCTTTGATCTTTGATTCTTACAGCATTCCTGCCGAAGGCTGAGATCATCGTGAAGGAGGAGCCGCTGCCTCCTTTCATCAAACAAGAGCCGTCGCTCATTGAGGAGGAGGTGATGCCGAGAATAGAGGAGCAAAAGGAAGAGCTGGCGCCGATTAAAGTTGCTGTAAAAGAAGCGCCTCAGTCTGACGGCGGTAGTTTTGGGAGTTCTGACCCTCCTGCTTCGGACGAGGATTTTGCTCAAGTAGATCCTTCGTATAGAAAATGTTTGAGGGATTGGTATATGTGCCCTCGCGACTAGGATTCATAGGTTCCCATAGATGTCCGTTTTTTGTCTTGGTATTTTTATCTGTCTTCAGCTGTAGTTTGTGTTTTGCTTCTTTTGGACATCAATGTAATCTTTTTCCTTCTTGTCTGAATGAAATGATAGAGAACTTTTCTGTCTTGCTCGTGAGATGTAGTCATGTGAATGTAACTGATTTTGAACAGAATACATTCGCTCTATTCTTTGCTTGTGGTAGTTGCCCAATGGGAGACTTATTGTGGACCTATTATCCTTGGCGTACCCTGGTTCTGGATACGGATAATAAGTTGGGAGAGAACCAACATACTTACTCAGAGGTAATGAGGACATGATAAATATGAGGGTTTTTTTTGATGGAGCCTTCCCACTCAGAGGTAATGAGGACATGGCAGGAGTGGGCTCCATATGAATGAAATGCCCTTCTTCATGAGGTGGGTGAATGGCTGACATCGTCCGGAGAAGTTGGAGATAAAATTTCTGATGTAGGCCAGCCTCCCTTGAAGGCCTCGGAGTTCATGGAGATTTCTCGGGGGACCCATCTCCATGATTGCCTTCGTCTTCTCAGGGTCTATGTGGATACCCTGGGAAGTAATGATAAAACCTAAGAACTTTTTGCTAGATACGCCCAAGAAGGATTTTGTAGGATTCATCTTCAAATTGTGCGCTCGTATCATGTCGAACACTGTCCTCAGATCATGCAGATGATCTTTCTTAGTGCTGCTTTTGACGGCGATATCGTCGACGTAGTATTCCACTGTCTTATGCAAGTGATCTCTAAAGATGATGCTCATAGCTCTTTGATAGGTGGCACCAGCTTTATTTAGACCGAAAGGCATAACTGTGTAGCAGTATGTGCCAATTAGTGTTCAAAATGATGTATGCTTTTCGTCATCAGGGAACATCTTGATTTGGTTGTACCCCGAGAAACCATCCATGAATGACATACGCTCAAAGTCGCAGGTGTTATCAATCATGATGTCTGTGATAGGGAGAGGGAACTCATCCTTAGGACACGCCTCATTCAGATTATGAAAGTCGATACAGATTCAAATCTTTCCACTCTGCTTGAGGACTGGTACTATGTTGGCGAACCAGTCAGGATGCTGTTCCTCACGGATGAAGCCGCTGGCTATCCGTTTGTTTACCTCGGCTTCAATGATATTCATGACGTCAGGACGGAAGCGACGTTGCTGTTGCTTGACTGGTTTTGCGTCCGGACAGATGTTAAGTTTGTGAAGTGCAATCTCGGGGTTCAGTCCTGGCATATCTTCATAGCTCCAGGCGAACATGTCGATGTATTCTCTGACGAGTTGTAGTAGTGATTCTCGCTCTTCGTCTGTCAGATTCTTACTGACGAAGATGGGCTTTGGAGAGGACTCATCACCGAGATCGACTTGTACAACCTCATCATCGGTGGGAGGCTCTCTTTGTTCGAACCGCTTCTTCCACTGCGCATCTAGTTGTTGTGTCCATGGCTCTAGCTCAAGAAGTTCGGGAATGTCCTCATCTTTTTCGTAGGCGTCGGTAAATGCCATATTGACGGACCAGATTTGCCTGAGCATGTCCCCGATGCTGACATATGAATCGGAAGTGGGTGATCCGGTTGAGTGTGAATGCCAGTCGCATTTCTCGTCTGAGCTTTCAGGGGTTGTTGTAGGTGTGACATAACCTAGCCCACATCTGGTTTTGTTGTAGTAGTCTCTTGGATTCCCAGCCAGGACCGACGATTGCAAGGGTAATCGCCGTCCAGTGCCGTAGTTCAAGCCTGGTGTAGTTTCCACATCATATCCTTATTTTTTGCATAAAGTACTTGGATTGGGAACTATACAGATAAATGGACAATCTCCCGGTGTCGGGTTCGAGATCAACTTCTTCTATCTTGAAGGGCTGTGGATCATTCTTTCGGCCGAAGATGATTGGGTGATCCTCTCCCTCGATTATGCGGTAAGCGTCTTCCACTGGAGTAAGTTGGTTCGCGGTGTAGACATTTGTCACTTGTGTGTGCAGGTGAGTGCCTATACCGTGTTCCATAGCATACATTGTACAAAGCTTATTAAGCTCAAGATAATTCAAAGATAGCCCTTTATTGATGAAGTAAGGTATCTTTTCCAGTGGGATTACATCATCTGCGGATGGCACATCAGTGTAAGCAGTCACATACTTGGCCAGCTCTGACTCTTTTTCAGCTACCCCCTGTGTAAATGAAGACTGAGAGGATGACTTAGGCAGCTTAATCATCAAGGACTCCATGGGTGGAGCAGAACGTGGAGTCGTTGGCATACTAGCCACCCCCAGTTTGGTGCTCGGTGCTGAACGGATAGTTGTTGGCTGGCTAGCAATCCCTGGCTTATTGCTCGGTTGCCGATTCATTCTGGGAAAACGAATTGTCATCGGCTTGACAGAGGGATTGATCTCCTCTATTTGTTGCTGGCTAACTTTAGACAGCCTGATTGTCAGTGGCTCTGTCGTGGGTCTTGGCGCTTGGTCAGACCTTGGCAGTCGGATTATCATTTGTTCCTCCTGTGTAGAGAGGCTAATTGCGTCCTTACGTAGAGTGGCTATATGGGGCACAGTTATGCCAGGCTTGCGGGCTTGGAGGTGGATCGTCAGAGGTTCTTCTGATCCAGATGCTGCCTCAGTTTGAGCTTGAGTATCTCCTTCGATAAGGTGCTTTTTTGACTTCTCGTACAAGCATGAATCTGAGTAGTAGGATTCGACCCCTTTAAAGGGATCGATGTCGGCAAATTCTGTCCTCACGAAGCCGTGCTTGTCAACGTACTTGAAGCACTGGTACAGTGTGGAAGGCACGATCATGTAATCTTGTATCCAAGGATGCCCCAGAAGAATGTTGTAGGAAGTGTCCGCATCTATGACATAACAGGTCACTTCTGACTGAAGGTCGCCGATTTGGTACTTTAAACGAATCTTTCCGATTATGTAGCTCCTGTCCGAATTGAAATCGCTGATGGCGGTGCTTGTCGGCGTCAAGCGATGCATTGGGATGCGCAGATGGTGTAGTAAGCTTTTCGGAATAATACTTATGGAAGAACCGGGATCAATATACATCCGATCCACCTTGATATCGCCAATGTACCCAGTATATTACAGAGGGCGATCGTGCAGGTTGGTCTTGATGAGCATATCTTGCGGAGTGAAGACAATATTCGGTATTAACCCTATGCAAGCGCTGTCCTGGAGATCTGCCGGCGAGTTCTCTCCAGTGAGATTGGACTGAGCCAAATATGCGTCGGCATTCTGGAGTGCTTCGCTTAGTACAACACGAACATCCTTGGAAAGTCTCAGGAGTTCGTATAGCGATAATTTGGCCGGTGTGTTGGCCAATTGCGCCAAGATGTCAAAGTTGTACGGCCTCTCTAGCCCATGAGGCGTCTCCCTTCGGAGCGGTTTGTCGAAGAGAGTCTCCTTCGGCCTAGTCTTGTCGGTCGTCGAAGGCTGCGAAGATTCTGGAGCATCAGTAGCTGTCGGCTGATGGTCTTCAGCCGAGTTACCTGGTGGAGGTTGGGTTTGTGCGCCGGAGCGGGTAACAACAGCGGTAGCTTCTTCGACCTCTGTCGAGATCGTGCGACATGATTTGACTTTTCCATTCTTCTTCTTGCTGGTGGAGGGAGGTGCGAACTGAGTCACCTCAGGTACCAAGTCCGGATGAACCCACATGATCTCCTCCCGTGATGTAGTAAGGGGCACTAGACCAGCAGCTTGGTCTCGGGGAGGTGGAAGGCTAGAGACCTCCATCTTTGCTCTGGGGATGGGTACTACTCCATCTTAAGTCTTTGTCGAAGGAAAGTTGCCAAATTGTACCGACACCATGTTGGCCGCCATGGTCACCTCTTCGAAATCAATGGCCAGGGCCTTAGAATCGATGAGATATTGGATGTATCGCTTCAGCTGGTAGTAGTCTTATGTAGCATGGTGAACATAGCGATGGTAATGGCAGTACTTGGGACTATCTATATCTGCAGGACGAGGCTCACGCCTGGGAGAAGGGAGCTGAATTCGTCCTCCTTGGATGAGCATGTCTAAGATGAGTTTAACATGGCCATCCTCGAAGGAGTAGGTCATTTGAGGCCACTGCTTTTCTGCCGATTTTGATTCGGGCTTTGGGGCTGTGTCGGCCACCATAGCCTGCTTGCCCTTGTTGTCTCGGTTGTTGGAGGAATTACCACCATTGTTGTTATTGACGTTAGGGCATTTGCCCTTGTCTTCCCCTTCTGAGATGCGCAATCCCAGTTAGCGGGCTTTCTTCACCTTGTCTTCTGCGCTAGTGGCACTGATGATGAATGTCTTCCACTCCTTGGATTGACTTTCGCCCATCCAGAGGCTGATTGTGGGGAGCAGTCTCTTTTGGCAAATTTCAATCAAGGAGGAATCAGGGTTACCAGAAGGCAGCTTCATCACGGTTTGGCGAAACCGCTCGATATAGTTTCTTGTCAGCTCCTTTTTCTTCCTGAACAACGTCCATGAGGGTGGATATCGTCACGTCTCGTCCTACTTCGTAGAACCTCACCAAGAACATACGTTTGAAGCCGATGAAGGAGTGGATACAATTGTCCGGCAAATTGCGGTACCAGTCGAAGACGACCCCTTCCAATGCTCCAATGAACAATCGCGTAAGGATGGCGTCGTCATGAGGCAGATGGTCGATTGTGACTTCGAAGTAGGTGATGTACCTGCTTGCAGATGTCTTCCCATCATATGGATTAATGTGGAATGGTTTATATTTTGGTCGGAAGGGCACTTCTCTCCACGCAGCAGGATACGGTTGTCGTATCCTGACGTCCTGGCAGGTTTCTCGAGCTTGGAACATGGCCCGAAGCTCATGGACCTCTCTTCTTGCCTCCCTGGCCTCGTCTGTAGCGGTGGGAGCCGATATTTCAGGAGGATTATCGTCCAGGTTTGGTACAGCTGAGTTCAAGTCCGCATTGACCGTGCGACCCAAACTTGTTTGGCCAGGCGTCCTTCCTTGCAGAGTTGGAAGGGCCGTTTTGATCTCGTCCACGGACTTGACCAAAGCATGCAGTATAGCCTCCAGAGTGTCAATGCGTTGGCGATCACTGGGACCCTCTTGGTTGCTGTCCGTCATGAATACCGTCCTTATATGATGAGAGATGGAAGGAACGGCAGAGGACGTGCCCTCTGAGTCGTACCCTTGTACAGAGAAGTCGTCAGGGTATGTGGAAATGTTCTCCTCTGGTTCGAAATCAGAAAGAGTGGTACCCCCAACTTCAGAGCCTGCCTCGTCTTGAGAATTGTGGACGTCCTCGGGGATGTCGGGATCTGCTGCATCTGTTGGGTGAACCATTTCCCCCGGACTATCTTCTTGGAACATCGGGTTGTTGTGGATATTTGGAGGAATGCTACCCCTGGCTCCAGTGTCTCCCATAGTTGTGGACGAATCTCCCAGTGTGGCAGATTTTGTTTTTGAGCGGGTACCTTGGTAAACTCCTCCTGTAACGGTGGTAGACAACCGTTTAGAAGAAAGTTTCTTGGTTATGTCGATTGAAATTTTTGGGCTGGTGACATTTGTTTTCTTCCCTCTACTGCTGCCAGGAATCTTCAGAGCAGAATTGCCAGAGGCACCGAGAAGCGCCTCGTCTTTTGAGCTTGGGTGTTGAAGCCTTTGGAAGACGGACCGCCGGTTTTTTTTACTGCTGCCTTGTTGCAGCAGCAGTTGACAATGACCTGGGTGCATTGATGTCCTTGACAGGACTCTCTGTACATCAAATCTTCGTCTCTTTTCTTGCGCTTGTGAAGAATCACGTTCCGTAAGTCACCTGCTTGGTGGGCTTGGGAGTCCTGAGCACATGAGTGTGTTGACCTCCTGCCTGCTCCCTGATGTGGGGGTAGCGCAAGTACTTGCCCAGATCCTTATTGGAAGATCCTTGATAACTATCCCGTTCGTTGGCCGCCGGAGGCTGGACACGAGTAGTTCTGTACAACTTTCCATCAGGGGCCCGCGTAATAGTCAGCGGGACGCCCTGATAGTCAGAAGTTGGGACAGCCGACTGAGCTCGCCGAGCTCGTGCTGCCCGAGACTTCTTCCTTCTAGCACCTGAGAGTGCATAGTAGAAAGAGTCCACGGAGACTAGCACATGAGAGCATCTGGGGTCAGGATCGCCTGATAGGCGGTCGAAGACTGACCGTGAGCCGCATGGGACAGATGGTATGCGACTGGGATCAGTGGTCGTGTAGGCTGTTTGCATGCGGCTATTCTTTATGGCCGTATGATCCTTCTGTATACGGCTAGAAGTCATGGCCGTGCAGTCTTCCTGCATGCGCCTAGAAGTTCTGGCCGCATGGGCTTTCTGTATGCGGCTGACGTTTGTGGTCGCATGAGTTTTCTCCATGCGGTTGGCAGTTGTGGCCGCATGAGCCTCCATGCGGCTGGCGCCCTTATGCGGCTTGGATTGCATAGAGTTCTTCTTTGCCCCTGCAAGTCCAGCATCATAGTATTTTCTTCTGTCGGACTTAGGGACAGCAGAGTCCTCTATGGTCTGAAGTGGGGCCGCAAGTGAGACTTCTCCGCTGTCTCGGGCGACAGAGAGTACTTCTTCGAGAGCTTTGGGAGGAGCGAATGATTTGGGTCTCCACTCCCTGCGGGCCTTCTTCGTGCGGGCTCGCTGCTGGACCGGGCCAGCGCTTCCGTCAGAGAGCATTTCTTCAAATGCCTGTTGGTCGAACCGGGCGACCAGCATTTGTTGAGTGGAGCCGAGTTTGGCTGCGTCTGATTGCGTCACCAACTCCTCAGCCGTGGAGAAGTTATTCTCCATCAGAGTCGCCATCGTGTTTGCCATTGATTATAAAAGAACAGAACAATTATATGAGAGGACTGGACTTTTACTTCACAATACAAACTCGCTCGTACAAAGAAAGCCTAGGGACGAAAACCTAGGTACAGCAATCTAAGTACGATTGTTTAGTTTTGATTCTGGGGGGTGACGGTAGAGGCTCGGGAAAGCGACGGCCGCTCTGCCTTACTCCTTGGACGATCAGACGTAGCCTTGGCTCCGATGAAGAACTGCTCTCAAGATGGGAAGACTCTTCTGTGCGCGCCTTTGTCTCTCTGTGTGTCCAGCCGGGTGGAGAGGATCTCTTTTGCAAGGGAATGGCACCTTGCTATATATTTTTTGGTTTTGGATCGGACATCTTTTGTAAGGGAATGGCACCTTGCTATTTATAGGATTGGGGTGTGATCATTAGGGTTTGCAATGATTGTCCCTTGAAAAGTTGACGGCCAATCATCTAGGCCATTAATTATGATTGTATCACATCTGGCCATTGATTCTTAATTGTGCCAAATCTGTATGGTCAATTAATGTTGATTGTCATGAATCTTTGGAAGCTCGGATCTCCTGCCATGTGTTTAATCCGTGTGATTGCAATAAATCTGCTTTGATTCGGATAATTATGATGATTGCACTAAATCTGGTTGTTGGAATTTATTGATAAATCATGATTGATTTAATGCCACGTGTCTAACCATCATTACGAGAAAACTGATCTTCTGCCACGTGTCATAGCCGCGAACCACAGCCGCATGAGGGTAGCTTCTTAGGTTTTGAACCGCATGAAGGTGGCTTCCAATTGAGCCACATAAGACTAGCCACGTGTCAAGGCTGCATGGGCATGGCCTCTCGGTATTGGAGCCGCATGGAGATGATCCCCATGATCCGAACCGCATGAGAACAGCGGCCGCATGGGGTGGCTTCTTAGGATTTGAGTCGCATGACGATGGTCATCACGATCCGAGCCGCATGAGAGCATCAGCCGCATGGGAGGGTGGCAGCCGCATAGGGAGCTTTGGAGTTGGTTGATCGTGCCATCTGCATAGGAGATTTTCTTCGTTTCCGAGGAATACGCCGTCATGTCAGAGTTCATCATTTCAGCTTTTGATGTCAGAGTTATCACTTTATGTCAGAGCATTTAATGGGAGCAGTCACTTTATGGCCAGCTGTAGATGAGAATTGTTTAGGGCCACGTGGCTCTTTTCTGAGCCGCATAGGGCTACCCGAGTCGCATGAGGCTCTAAAGGATTTTGATCCGCATAAGTCATTAACGGATTTCTGAGCCGCATAAGGATCCTTCTGTTGGAGCCGTATGGGCTTTTCTCTGTTCTTTTCCATGCTTCTACAAACATCTCCTTGATTAGTTGTATAATCTGATCATAGCAAGTTTGTGGCAAGTTAAAATTGGACTTTATCGATGAGAGGCATCATACTCGTCGTCAGTCAACCACAGGCCGTAATCACGTACGAAACCCTTACGGGTCAAATGATCTCTTACACTCACCACTTCCACGCCTGCTTGAAAATTGTTACTCACACCTATTCTGCTCTCGTGTTGTCGTTTGTACATCCATGTATGATCAACGAAATAACGATCCATCACAGATTGGATGTAAAAATCTGTATAGTAAGGCAAACTAAACAGAATTAGTATATAATCAAGTAACTAGTGGATCCGCTGGTATATAGGCCGGATGTACTTAGTATCGACCGCATCAGATTAGTATAGACTTGTATTTCGGGAGAAGAAATCGTACAAACTCTTTGTTCACAAAACAAGCTATAGAGAATACAGAACAAAGAGGTTATTGTAGTTCGTCTATAGCTTATTTTGTAAACAAAGAGTTTATAGGAGTTCGTCTTCTTCCGAAATACAACTCTATATGTTATTGCCTTCAATCTATCCTTCCCTGATGGAAAATACAGCATATGTGTTTGTCACGGCCCGCACCCTGATTAGGGGCACGAGTACGTGGTTACGTCCAGCCTACGCCGCAGCATCGACGGTAGAACGCTGTCTAGGTTGCCAACAAAACTACACTAAACAGTATAGAGGTACCTGTACAGTATATACACTCCGAACGGAGGTGACATAGCAATACAGTCTCAATCACATAAACAAACTAGGATAGATAGCACGAAAGAAAATATGATAGATGAAAACAGAAAATAAGTTCAAGATCCACACAAGTCCAGAGCTATACATAACATCCCAGAGTCTCAAAATATAACATAGAAAGCTACAGTCTGATAATACTAGCTGGATCGCAGTCCAGTCAAACCTAGCTAATCTACACTACTCCGGAAGTACAAAATCTAGTGGCTCTACTACAAGGCCACGGTCCTGGACTACTCCATCTAACTCGAGCCCATAATAGGTCGAGCAGTCCGCATCAGAATCATATGTAATATATCATAACGGTATCCTGTCAGGAAAATGAGCAAGTACAAGCACTAACAGCAGTTTCATGTGAATTGACAAATTCTATAAGAGGCAGTATAATGAACTACGAGACAAAGATATATGAAAACTTGGGAACCGTTCGGAAGCCGAGTTACAACCCTTAAACCAAACAAGGATCGAGGTTGTAACTCTTCTCCCGAGCAGAACTTAGTCTCCAATCAAGGTACAATATAAAGGCATGTAGAGCATGTGAGTAACTGTATATCATGGCATGGTGAGAAAAATACTGAATATAGAACAGAGCAGGATATACGATAAGATAAAGTAAATATAAAATGTGACTTGAATTATTAGAGCGATATGTGATCGGCTTGGGATAAGTGACAGGACAGGCTATCCACTTGGCCCGGCAATCCGCGGTGACCTCAACGGAAAGTCATGCCGGCCAACCTGGATAACGAGCACAAGACAAAAGGATCTCGCTACACCCTTCGTGAGGGAAGAGTGGCGCGAGCACATGAATAGTGACAGGGTGGCTTGGATCACATAGCCCCTAATAATTCCCCATTCCCGAATAGTACAATGGATCTGGACATGACACGTCATGGCACATGATTCCGTAAGAGGGTAGCAAATCCACTTAGAAATCGGTGTCTATACAAGTACAGGGAACAAGACCGAAAGTGTACCAGTATACCCAGAAATCTAGGAACAACATCTCATGTCATGATCCAACGTGTACTAATCCGTGAACTATCGTGACTGAGAATCAAGTAAGACACTACGACTGAATCGGATATAGCAGATATCAAGACAATAAAAACTATCAGTGAATGTACTCGCCTGCTGTCCTGAGCTGTAGGGTATATCAATGCTCAGAGCGGTAATCAGAAACCTAAATATGAGATATTGCATGTTAATTTAGGTTTAAATAAGTTTAAGAATGATTCACAATGAATGATATAAAATCTAGGTCAAACTAGGTTAACTCTAGGTCATACCAGTCATAGCAGGTCAAAACAAGTCGAAGAAAATCAAACGGGGTCAAGAGTTGGCCTACAGTTGACTTTTGGTCAACTGGTCAACCCTGGTCAACTCTGGTCAACTCTGGTTTGGATTTGGTCAAATCTAGACAAAGTGTTGACTCACTCACAAACCCTCTCTAATTTTGATTTCCTACATTCCCTTCTCATACTCCTTATTCTCCGTCTTCTCCTTTTTCTCCGTCTCCTTCTCCGTCTTCTCCTTATTCTCATTCTCCTTCTCCTTATTCTCCGTCTTCTCCTTATTCTCCTTCTCCTTCTCCTTATTCTCCGTCTTCTCCTTATTCTCCGTCTCCTTCTCCTCATTCTTCGTCTTCTCCTTATTCTCCTTCTCCTTCTCCTTATTCTCCGTCTTCTCCTTATTCTCCGTCTCCTTCTCCTTATTCTCTGTCTTCTTCTTATTCTTCTTCTCCTTCTCCTTATTCTCCGTCTTCTCCTTATTCTCCTTCTCCTTATTCTTCGTCTTCTTCTTATTCTCCGTCTCCTTCTCCTTATTCTCCGTCTTCGCCTTATTCTCCGTCTCCTTCTCCTTATTCTCCGTCTTCTCCTTATTCTACTTCTCCTTCTCCTTATTCTCCGTCTTCTCCTTATTCTCCTTCTCCTTCTCCTTATTCTCCGTCTTCTCCTTATTCTCCGTCTCCTTATCCTTATTCTCCGCCTCCTTCTTCTTATTCTCCGTCTTATTCTTATTGCCACTGCTGCTCCTAATGCCTAAACTGCTGCTGCTGCTGCTGGGCTTATGCTGCTGCTGCCACTTCCTACTGCTGCTGCTGCTCTACTTCCTACTACTGCTGCTGCTATACTTCCTACTGCTGCTGCTGCTATTTCTTATTCCTTCTTCTTCTCCTTCTATTCCTCTCTCCCAAACTCTCATTCTCTTCCTCTAAAATCACACACACACATATAAAAATATATATATACACATATATATATTTCTCTCTAAAAAGGAAAACCCTTAATAAATCCTTAAACTAGGTTTTAGGAAAACCAATAAAAGCTATGGTCATTAAGTAGAGAATGGTCTCCCCTATAATTAATGTGAAAGAATAAATGAGAAATGAGAATTTATGATGGGTTTAGAGAGTTTACCTAATGTGGATTTGATGGAGAAGAAGAAGTTGGAAGGAAATGAATGAAGAGAGAGGGAGAAAACTTAGTGATGAAGTAAAATGAGGTGGAGGGGGTGGCCTTATGTGGCCGGCCATGGGAGCATGGATGGGGCACTTGTAATTACAAGTTTACCCCTCCTCTAACTTACTCTCTAAGTTATCTTCCTAACTTGGTTTTGGAATTTGCTAAAATTAAATAAAAATCATAATTAAGCTTAAATACTCATGGGGGACTAGTCCAAACTCCTAATCCTAAAAGTTAAATATGGTGGGCCATGGCTAATTAACATGTTAAATACAACTCAAGTCAAATTTCCCCGGAGGTCCGAATTAAGTCGGAATGCGATAAAATTCGAACCCGACTCCTATAATAATTAAATATTAATATTCATGAAATAGAATTCTCAAAAATATTACAAAATGGAAAATTACCATTTTGCCCCTAACTTAGAAAAGTGAGGGTGACAAGTCTATCCACCTTAAAAAAATTCGTCCTCGAAATTAAAACCAAACAATAGTAAAATATCGAAATCACAAGTCTTGGCTTAAAATTTAAAATGATTAAAATCTCAAAAATCAAAGCATGAATTAAATGACTTAAATTATAAAATTTAAAATTACTCTCAAGTAGAAACTGGGTGCTATAAGTCTATCCACCCTAAAAAAAATCATCCTCAAAAATTTAAAACAAGTAAACACAAAAAATCATGCAAATCGATAATCGTATGCGTCTGTCCAATCATCATGATTCTCAGAAATCTTCGTCATGCCAGTGAGCAAGGCTACGATAATCACAGAGCCCTCAACTACGGTACATACATCTAGAATTATGGTATTTAAAATTTTTGCATTGCCGCATTCTTGGCAACGAAAACTTTAAATTCCCACACCCGAGAAATACGACCATAATCCGACTATATGTCCTCACTATGCCTGCTAGCATGACCCTAGAGTATTCTAAAATCTCATAATCGAGGCGACCTAGCCCATACGACTTATCTTAGAAGGGAATCACATCACAAGAAAAAAATTTCATCCAATGATCAAAGAACAGATAGAATCGAAGTTCAAGACAGTTTATAAGAAGGCAAATGCGGGAAGGAGATTCGAAATATCGGAACCTACTATCTGCTCTGCTACTGCCTGAGTGGGCTCAACTGTCATGGCGAAAGCACGCCCTTGCTGGCCTCCTCTAGCCTGCTGCACTCTGTCCTGGTCTCGTCGGATTCTACTAGCGTGGCAATCCCTCAGCTGGTGGTCAGGCGCCCCATAGTATAGACAGACGCCCAACCTCTTCCTACAAGCCTCTCTAGTGTGCCCTGGCTTCCTGCAGAAGCCGCACGGAGTAGCCGGTCTCTGGCCCTGTCCCTGGTGCCGCTGGGCACGCGCTGGTGCCTGCTGAATCTGTAACAGAGGCTGCGGCTAAAATGGCCTCTGCTGATGCTGAATATGGGGGCGCTTGGCCGGTCCTATACTGGAACTCGCCCCCATGGTATCATCGCTCCTCTTCGGCCTGAGGCCGAAGTCCTCCTCTGTAATCTGCGCGTCCATCAATATCTGATCGAACGTCGCGTCACGGCGACCCGAGGTGCGGGTGCGCACTGCATGAATGTAGCCTTCCTTCCCAGAAATTTTCAAAATATTTTTTATTATTTATTTGATTTAAATAGTGATTTTAGAATTTTTATAAATAATTAAATAGTTAATTATTACGGTAGATGATTTTTAATCATGATTAAATTTGGAGTACAAGGTGACTAGAAATCGTGGCACTGATAGTGCATTGGCATGCCTAGACTAGTGTATTAGCCATGTCAGGGAAGGCCGAGCCATAGTGACATCCTAACTGAGAAAACCAGGCCAAGTTACGACTTAACCCGTGCTGAAGGTTTGTATTTATTATTTAAATATATTATTGTGTTTTCGGGAACCCTGTTGTACCAAACCTGTCCAGATTGGACCCAAGTCAAATCCAAGCCCAGGTAGGCATGTAGTGGGACCAAGTACAGCCTTGTAGACATGTTTGGTTAATGCAAATATTTTGCATATATATTTAGGAATTGGCAATTATTTTCTAAATATTTGTTATATGTACATTATATGTATTATTATTATTAAATAATGTTTTACAAATTTTGTATGATCTTCTAAAACTAAATAAGTAGTGTGCGCGTTATATCCATCAAGAATGACAATCAGCCTATTATTGATTGTCATTAGGATCATTATTTATTATTATTTATTATTATTGGTTTATTGTATTTTATTATTATTAATATATATATGATATATATATATGTGTATAAATATATAAATGAATATATATAAATGTATGTGTATATATAAAATATATAAATATATATGGTGTATATTTTTTTTTTAAAATGTATATGGTGTATATATATATATATATAAATATATATATATAAAATATATATATATATATATATATATATATATATATATATATATATATATATATATATATATATATATATATATATATATATATATAAGAATATATTTTTTTTTAAGAATATATACGTGAGAATATGTGTATATATCTATATAGATATATATATTATAGATAAATGTATATACGTGTGTATACGTGTATATATGTATGTAAATATATATAGGGTATAGGTGTACGTATATATGTGTGTATGTAAACATATATATGTGTACGTATATATAAATAAATAATATATATGTGTATATATATATATATATTTTTTTAAATATATATATGAATATATATATGTGTGTATGTATATATATATATATGAATATATATATATATATACAAGTATTAATTGAAATATAAAAAGAAAGAAAAGAAATAGAATGAAGTAGCATAGCATCTGCTACTCTTGGCCTTTGAAACCGAACAGAACACCATGGGCTTCCCGAGAAGCCTAGCCCAGCCATGTGCGGAAACCCCCTGGAAACGCACACAACAGTATAAATCGAAACGAGAGTAGTTCGTGAATTGAGATGGCAGTAAACCCTAACTTCCATGCCATGCACCCCCTGGCGACCCCCTCGGGGTACGCGCGCCGCCATGCGCGGTCGTCGGCCGGCCGGAAATTTTTGATTCACGGTATGTTTTCTCTATCAACGATTGATCATTTTCGATTCCGTAAGTTGCGTTAGAGAGCCTAGTTGACCCCCTTCAATCCTATTCATGTAGAATTAATTCTACTGAACTATATCGATCGGAAGATCATCGCAAAAATCCCAAAAAACCTATCCCAAACAGAAATTTTGACTGTCCTCAAACACCATATTGGAAGGCTGTTCTGGGTCAATCCAGAGCGAAATCTAGGATTCAAATTGAACACGTATTTAGACAACATATAGGGCTTTAGTGCCTATTACATAGTATCGAGTTTCATTAATTGTATACAGAGAAATCCGTTCCTAAAAATCGAGAAAAACCTGTTTTCAAAATAGTGTTTTTTAATAAAAAAAACCCACGATACGACGTGCATCCCGTCATTTTGGGCGACGTGGTCGCGAACCGAAGGCATCGAAAGGTGCGTAACTGCTTCATGGTCGTGTGGGCTTTGACGGAATTCAAATTGGTCGCGTGTGCACGACAAATTTGATGTGTATCCGTCGAAATTCACCGTATCGTACACTTTGCAAATTCTCCAATTACTTCGTGCACGCTCGTTAGATCGAGACGAAACTTACGCCAACAGGACCGTATCGTTTTTCTGGTCCTGTATGCCAAGTTTGGTCCAATTCTGAGACAGTTAAATCGTACGTCGTTTTGCGGGACCCACGGTTCCACTCAACGGGCGATTTTGTGCACGGCCCGCCGAAATCCAACTCTGGACATACGGTTGGGTTCGTATCGGAAAACTAGATCCGTAGACATGTAGTTTGATAAATTTAGAGACCATTGACTCTGGCACGCTTTTCGGTGCAAAGCGGGTCCAACGGCGGACATCGTTTTGACCCGAAATTACTGTTTTGCTCCTGTATCCAGAATTAGACTTAAGGACAGGCAATTCTAGCTAATTTGACTATTCTGAGAACATTGGTAATGTTTATTTCAGCTTCCGTGGACTGTTGTACGAGTTTTCACTATTGTGGCACATTGAGTAGTTCAGACTATCGGTTTCACCAGCAGAGGACCACAGGCGAGTACAGTTTATTGTCTGCATGTCGATATTGATCTTTACTATATTTAATTGATTAGTCATTGGTTATGTGATTTTTATACTTTATTATAAATTTTTGATTCGGGAATGAGAAGTACCAAGGATGTGTGATCCGACCGTAGACCGTGTTTATTTTCATGCAGTAGACCTCGTAGACATTGTTTATTTTCATGCAGTAGACCTCGTAGACATTGTTTATTTTCTGCAAGTAGACCTCGTAGATATTGTTTAATTTCTGCAAGTAGACCTCGTAGACCGTGCGGTGTAGTGCCCCAGACCGATCACATATCAAAGGTACTTCTAACAGTTGGGGAAAGTATTTTGAGTCTATTTATTTGTTACTGATTTTTCGTCTTTATAGTTTATTTTCAAAACTCATGATTAATGTCTAACCTTTGTTTTATAGTCATTTTCTTTATTTGAAATTGCATTCAGTGAATTATGCTCGTTCCATTCCTGACTGGAAACCAACATTTTCAGGTTAGTCGTGGATTCACTTAGCTTGGGGAGTGACGGGAATCCTTGCAGACAAAGCCTAGAGACTAGCTAGTTAGTTGAGTTGTAGTCATTCATTTATTTGTACAAGTTTATATTATTCTAAAAATATAAAACTTGTGATCATTGTAAATTAGATTAATTATGTGAATGAGCATTATTTGTGATTTTGATCTTCACGGCCGTGACAACGTTCTACCGTCGACACTGCGGCGTAGGCTGGCTTGGACACGTCTCGTATCCGTTTTAAAAAAAAAGGGTGCGGGTCGTGACAAGTTTTTGTGGTGGCCCATGCAGGTCAGTTTTCGCAAAAGATTGCGAACTCGCGGTAGTACCATATTAGTCGTACTGCTGCGAGCCTGCACCCAGGAAATGCTCATTCACAATTAGGATTAAAATAATTTAAGATAACGACTAGGACTAGGAGTCCCTTGTTCAAATTGACCGATGGGTAGTCTAGGCCATGTAATTTAGATGAGGAGTTATTAATGTTGATGGTTTGTCAGATCCCCATAGGTACACTATTATCTCTCGATATGACGACACGATCCAAAGTGGATAGGTTATTCACTTGGTGAAATAGGGTTTTATAGAATTAATGATCTAACCTTGATAAATGGTGCAATTTCTTCTCCTTGCCCCTTTAGATATCATCCTCACATCTTAGTCCGAATTGCCTCCTCAGTCCCTATTTTGCCCTAAGGATTATTATTTTATATAATTTTTGATTAGATTATCCATATACGGACCTCGAGTTAGTTTCAGTTCAAGTTTTTTCCTCAATGTTTGAATACAATGGAATAGTTAAAAAGTTTGTATTTCTTTGTCTTCAGTTATTTTCTCCCTGTTCACCTTTTATTTTAAGGGTTGTGACTGATAGATACCTACGCTTTATTTCATAGTCAACTTGTTTGAATCTCTAGAAGCTCATAGATTTTTATAGACCTAGTTAAAGGAATGTTAGTTAACTCATAATGGCAGGACATCAGCGCACTATTGCCATTTATTTGAATTATGGAGACCTTGGATTCACTGTAGCCAGCAGCGCACTGGCAAGACACGACCCCTAGAGTTGGAATTAGTCTAAGAAAATATAGGTTATAGAATATTCCTAAAACTATGGCTAGTGGTCCTCTTTTGACCGTAGTCACCTTTGTGTCAATATAAGGTGGAGTATCAGATAGCATATCACATAGGAATCACGAAACCAAGGGTTTTACCACAACCCGAGTCTACGGGCAAGGCATAACTCTCGGTGAAATAACTTCAAACGTGATTACAAGTTTAGGATACTAGAGAGGATAGGACAATGCCATGCATGTCCCATAAGATCCAAAGCCGATATTAGTGAAAGTTTTGTAAATTAGCATGTCTCCCGACCTAGCACTCCGTAGTCCTTGTGATCTATCGACGAGGTAATTGACTGACACTAATAGGTTTACCTGAAATATAGAATATAGAGGTCAATAACCCATTAGTTAACCAGGGCCTTATGGATAAGAAGATAGTAGGAAGACTGTATGAACAAGAACACCAAGTAAGGCTTTGATTCCCTTAAAACTCGAACTACTTGTATCTCTTTTCAAAAATCTCGCATATTTATATTTTGAATACCTTAACCAATGCTGCTATTGCAGCCTAGTTTTGCAAGCTCACTCTATCTCGAGCTTGATTCAAGACCTGTGTTTAGTGGGGACGCCTACTAACATATTGTCTAATCAGAATCGATGTATTACGGTCTGATCAACCGTAGTGCACTTGGTTCACTCTCTCTTTGATTTACCTACGTGGATTGAGATATCAAGGTATCTATGGTCTCATCCGTGACTGCATTGACAATTCCTCTTAAATTATACATTCGCCTTTGAATCACGAAATTGTATTCAGTAACATCTCTCTTGAACTCCTTATCGTTTTTGTCTTTCTCCGATTCGGAAGGACGAGAGCTCGTGATGGTAGAGAGATACAGAGTATCCCCATGGCTATGATAGTGGTATACACAAGCACAGCTACCATCGGCCAGTCATGCGATTGAGTTACTCGTTCTCCTCTCGACCCTCAAAAAACTATTGAGACTTTCAAGCCATCTAAATTTGAGAATGATTAGTGCTTTACCCTTAGTCAAAATACCAACCTAGCAGACTATCTATCCTCAAGGAACCAAACGGCATGAGTCTCTAACTATTTGCTTGAAGCTTTCTTCAACTAGACCCTTGTGACAATAGTCTGGCAGGTTTGACCCCAATAGAAACTCACAACTCAGTAGCTAGAGATCTTTCATAGGATGTGTCTTAGAGTTGGTTACCTCGTCGAAACTCTCGTATATTGTGGACGAGTAGGTCATTCTATTTTATCGACCATGTGTCGTTGTACACACTCGTTTTCCAATTATTGAGGGACGATCCTTGACTTGACTTATATCCCCGTATCCCGTCGTGCCTTATTCCTTATTAACAAGAGTCGAGGTACAGTATTCGGACTTTGGAAACCCTCTAACCTCAATATTCCTAAGACCATATCCTATTTCTAAGGTGGGTAGACTGTAAGCCTCCTAAGGTTTTTGGATATACGAGGATTATCGATTGATTAGAATAATTTTTCATCAGGATGATAATTAGTGTCTCATGGACTCCCACTTTCCATTAGATCATTTTGTGTCACCGGTCGTGTCATTAATATTCGGAGCACAAGACCAGCTGTTACCTTCCAACAAATCTCATATATAAGATCTAGACGAGTCCACCTTCATCTAGGTATATCAATATGTCCCACTTAAACCTGTCCCATTGTACTCTATTTTTATGGTACGACTTTCAGGATAAAAGGCCTAGCTATAACCTTTACCATAGTACCGGTATCCTTTCCAACTACCAATAGAGCCTTAACCACGACCTCAATTCCTGCGACCCAATATATGGTTGTGGTCTACCCAAGTCCACTACGCACATGCCACTAGTGTGCCACCCAACCGAGGCCCCAAGTGCTACTTAAACACAAAAGTCACTGAAGGCGCATTTTGGACTTTAGGAACCTCGCCAACCAACCCGACTGGCAACTAGCTCAACCACTTGGGTAGAATCCTATTCTAAGTTACCCTAATCTAGTAGGAGTAGTTTTATCATTGGGGTCTTGTCTAGTCCATATAGATTGAAATCCAATGTTCATCCGACCAACGACTGATGCCCAAATAGAGAACCTATATAAGACCACAACCTTGATTTCTCAAATTCCGTTCCATTATGAAACCTTGTTCAGATAGAATTTTGAAAACGAAATTTAGGTATTGCACGAGTTGCAAGCCCCTCTAGGAGATGAAGAGTTCTTCGACTTAGCCAATGAATGGACTAGAGTAGCTCACCTAGCAAAAAGGTTAATGATTCATAAACATTCTTTCTATATCTGTACCATGGGATACCTTCTACCGCTCTGGGAGCTTCATATTTGCTCTCGATTATTTTTCTTCTTATCTTCATGTCCTTTCTATTGTAGAGTGACGACTGGTCATATTTATTAGAATTTATCGATATTTCTTAGCTACTTGTATAAATTTGTGCTTGTTAATTTTAGGGTTGCCTGATGGATAGGAGAGGGTTGCTAATGTCGTATGCTATTGATATCTGTCGGTAGTTACTTTTTGCAAGTAGCTGGAGGGTTATAACGTAAGGATGTCAGGTGTTTCAAGGGAGTAGTGTGACCTAAGGTGGGTAGAAGTACTCGAGATTTCGTAAATACCAAATGACTAGAGAAGGCCATAAATATCTTGGAGAAATTAAATTTGAGAAGATTAAGGGAATACCAGACTTTGAATTTTTAAGAACTAGTTATGAATTTGAATTTCGAGGACGAAATTATTATTAAGGTGGGTAGATTTGTAACCTCCCTTCCCGAAAATTCTTAAAATATTTTTTTATTATTTATTTGATTTAAATAGTGATTTTAGAATTTTATAAATAATTAAATAGTTAATTATTACGGTAGATGATTTTTAATCATGATTAAATTTGGAGTACAAGGTGACTAGAAATCGTGGCACTGATAGTGCATTGGCATGCCTAGACTAGTGTATTAGCCATGCCAGGGAAGGCCGAGCCATAATGACGTCCTAACTGAGAAAACCAGGCCAAGTTACGACTTAACCCGTGCCGAAGGTTTGTATTTATTATTTAAATATATTATTGTGTTTTCGGGAACCCTGTTGTACCAAACCTGTCTAGATTGGACCCAAGTCAAATCCAAGCCCAGGTAGGCATGTAGTGGGACCAAGTACGGCCTTGTAGACATGTTTGGTTAATGCAAATATTTTGCATATATATTTAGGAATTGGCAATTATTTTCTAAATATTTGTTATATGTACATTATATGTATTATTATTATTAAATAATGTTTTACAAATTTTGTATGATCTTCTAAAACTAAATAAGTAGTGTGCGCGTTATATCCATCAAGAATGACAATCAGCCTATTATTGATTATCATTAGGATCATTATTTATTATTATTTATTATTATTGGTTTATTGTATTTTATTATTATTATTATATATATGATATGTATATATATGTGTATAAATATATAAATGAATATATATAAATGTATGTGTATATATAAAATATATAAATGTATATGGTGTATATATATATATAAATATGTATATATATAAGAATATATACGTGAGAATATGTGTATATATCTATATAGATATATATATTATAGATAAATGTATATACGTGTGTATATGTGCATACATGTATATATGTATGTAAATATATATATAGGGTATAGGTGTACGTATATATATATGTGTATGTATACGTATATACGTGTACGTATATATAAATAAATAATATATATGTGTATATACATATATGTGTGTATGTATATATATATATATACATATATGATGTATATATATATACAAGTATTAATTGAAATATAAAACGAAAGAAAAGAAATAGAATGAAGTAGCATAGCATCTGCTACTCTTGGCCTTTGAAACCGAACAGAACACCATGGGCTTCCCGAGAAGCCTAGCCCAGCCATGTGCGAAAACCCCCTGGAAACGCACACAACAGTATAAATCGAAACGAGAGTAGTTCGTGAATTGAGATGGCAGTAAACCCTAACTTCTACGCCATGCACCCCCTGGCGACCCCCTCGGGGCACGCACGCTGCCACGCACGGTCGTCGGCCGGCCGGAGCAGCCACGGCAGCGCCGGAGCGCGCGGATGCTCGCGCGCGCGCGCGTGAAACCGAAACAGCGCAGTGCAGCGACCATCGTTCACGGTATGTTTTCTCTATCAACGATTGATCATTTTCGATTCCGTAAGTTGCGTTAGAGAGCCTAGTTGACCCCCTTCAATCCTGTTCATGTAGAATTAATTCTACTGAACTATATCGATTGAAAGATCATCGCAAAAATCTCGAAAAACCCATCCCAAACAGAAATTTTGACTGTCCTCAAACACCATATTGGAAGGCTGTTCAGGGTCAATCCAGAGCGAAATCTAGGATTCAAATTGAACACGTATTTAAACAACATATAGGGCTTTAGTGCCTATTTCATGGTATCGAGTTTCATTAATTGTATACAGAGAAATCTGTTCCTAAAAATCGAGAAAAACCCGTTTTTAAAATAGTGTTTTTCAATAAAAAAAACCACGATACGACGTGCGTTCCGTCATTTCGGGCGACGTGGTCGCGAACCGAAGGCATCGAAAGGTGCGTAACGGCTTCGTGGTCGTGTGGGCTTTGACGGAATTCAAATTGGTCGCGTGTGCGCGACAACTTTGATGCGTATCCGTCGAAATTCACCGTATCGTGCACTTTGCAAATTCTCCAATTACTTCGTGTACGCTCGTCAGATCGAGACAAAACTTACGCCAACAGGACCGTATCGTTTTTCTGGTCATGTATGCCAAGTTTGGTCCAATTCTGAGACAGTTGAATCGTACGTCGTTTTGCGGGCCCCACGGTTCCACTCAACGGGCGATTTTGTGCACGGCCCACCGAAATCCAACTCTGGACATACGGTTGTGTTCATATCGGAAAACTGGATCCGTAGACATGTAGTTTGATGACTTTAGAGACCATTGACTCTGGCACGCTTTTCGGTGCAAAGCGGGTCCAAAAGTGGACATCGTTTTGACCCAAAATTACTGTTTTGCCCCTGTGTCCAGAATTGGACTTAAGGACAGGCAATCCTACCTAATTTGACTATTCTGAGAATATTGGTAATGTTTATTTCAGCTTTCGGGGACTGTTGTACGGGTTTTGACTATTATGGCACATTGAGTAGCTCAGACTGTCGGTTTCACCAGCAGAGGACCACAGGCGAGTACAGTTTATTGTCTGCATTTTGATATTGATCTTTACTATATTTTATTGATTAGTCATTGGTTATGTGATTTTTATACTCTATTATAAATTGTTGAGTCGGGAATGAGAAGTACCAAGGATGTGTGATTCGACCGTAGACCATGTTTATTTTCATACAGTAGACCTCGTAGACATTGTTTATTTTCATGCAGTAGACCTCATAGGCATTGTTTATTTTCATGCAGTAGACCTCGTAGACATTGTTTATTTTTTGCAAGTGGACCTCGTAGACATTGTTTAATTTCTGCAAGTAGACCTCGCAGACATTGTTTAATTTCTGCAAGTAGACCTCGTAGACCGTGCGGTGTAGTGCCCCAGACCGATCACATATCAAAGGTACTTCTAACAGTTAGGGAAAGTATTTTGTGTCTATTTATTTGTTACTGATTTTCCGTCTTTACAGTTTATTTTCAAAACTCATGATTAATGTCTAACCTTTATTTTATAGTCATTTTCTTTATTTGAAATTGCATTCAGTAAATTGTGCTCGTTCCATTCCTGACTGGAAACCAACATTTTCAGGTTAGCCGTGGATTCACTTAGCTTGGGGAGTGACGGAAATCCTTGCAGATAAAGCCTAGAGACTAGCTAGTTAGTTGAGTTATAGTCAATCATTTATTTGTACAAGTTTATATTATTCTACAAATATAAAACTTGTGATCATTGTAAATTAGATTAATTATGTGAATGAGCATTATTTGTGATTTTGATCTTCACGACCATGACAGCGTTCTACCGCCGACACTGCGGCGTAGGCTGGCTTGGACACGTCTCGTATCCGTTTAAAAAAAACGGGTGCGGGTCGTGACAATGAATAAGTCCCCTACGGAACTTACGAGCCTTCTGCCCCTCATCCTGGATCATATCGGGAGCGAACCTGGTAAGGCAGAAGAACTCTGCTGTATACTCGTCCACCGACGAGTTCTCCTGTACTAGACCTACGAACTGGCCCTCCAATGCTGTAAGAGCCACGTCCGGGAAGAACTTCTCCTTGAAGAGCCTCCGGAAGTTCTTCCATGACAGCCCTCTTACCGACACATGAGGATCCGTGTGGTACCATGTCAGCGCAATCTCGAAGAATCGGCTGGCTGCAGCCGAAACCCAAAGTGCTCTAGGAAGCTCTGCCAGCTCCATGCTCTGCTGTACATCCTCTAGCCAGTCGTCTGCATAAAGGATGCCCTCCGTACCAGTAGGGTCCTGCACCGTACCCGGTGCCACTCTCTCTACTGCTGCCAGTGCAAGCTGATGTGAGTTCTCCATGCTCTGTCTCAGCATCTCAATCTGACGGTGTGACGCCTCCGACTGGCGCTGCGATACCTCTGCCTGGGCCCGCTGTGTCTCTATCATCTGCTGAAGGAGAAGGAACATATGATTTGTATCCGTCGGTATCGGTGGGGGTGGCGGCAGCATCTCCGGAACGACGACTGAAACCCTCTGGGGTGGAGGTAGTAGACCTCCCTGTGCAACTGCCAGGGCCTCCGGGATAGTGGAATCACTGGGAGCAGTCTCATGAACCTCCTCCTCAGCCTGGTCAGATCTCTCGGGCAAGCTACTCGATCCAGTGGCCTGCGGGTGCGTCTTCGTCATTCTGGAGACGAATTGAAGCAAAAAGATCAATATGGCACATGAGATGATATTATCAAGGAAGGACAGTTAATTTAATACAAGGGGAGTAATCATGATAATCAAAAGATCGGAAATTTTTTCCTAGGTGTGATTGAGAAACTCCTATCATATCCTAGGTCCTACGTCCTAATTGCAGGCTCGTAATTAGTACTCTAAGTCGAGCACCTTTACGAGATCGCACTAATTGTGACACCGGACCTGCGTGGGCCACCACAAAAATGTGTCATGACCCGCACCCTGATTAGGAGCGGGCACGAGTACGTGGTTACGTCCAGCCTACGCCGCAGTATCGACGGTAGAACGCTGTCTAGGTTGTCTATAAAACTACACTAAACAGTATAAAGGTACCTGTACAGTATATACACTACGAATGGAGGTGACATAGCAATACAGTCTCAATCACATAAACAAACTAGGATAGATAGCACGAAAGAAAATATGATAGATGAAAACAGAAAATAAGTTCGAGATCCACACAAGGCCAGAGCTATAGATAACATCCCAGAGTCTCAAAATATAACATAGAAAGCTACAGTCTGATAATACTAGCAGGATCGCAGTCCAGTCAAACCTAGCTAATCTACACTACTCCGGAAGTACAAAATCTAGTGGCTCTACTATAAGGCCACGGTCCTAAACTACTCCATCTAACTCGAGCCCATAATAGGTCGAACAGTCCGCCTCAAAATCATCTGTAATATATCATAACGGTACCCTGTCAGAAAAATGAGCAAGTACAAGCACTAACAGCAGTTCCATGTGAATTGACAAATTCTATAAGAGACGGTATAATGAACTACGAGACAAAGATATATGAAAACTTGGGAACCGTTCGGAAGCCGAGTTACAACCATTAAACCAAACAAGGACCGGGGTTGTAACTCTTCTCCCGAGCAGAACTTAGTCTCCAATCAAGGTACAATGTAAAGGCATGTAGAGCATGTGAGTAACTGTATATCATGGCATGGTGAGGAAAATACTGAATGTAGAACAGAGCAGGATATACGATAAGATAAAGTAAATATAAAATGTGACTTGAATTATTAGAGCGATATGTGATCGGCTTGGGATAAGTGACAGGACAGGCTATCCACTTGGCCCGGCAATCCGCGGTGACCTCAACGGAAAGTCATGCCGGCCAACCTGGATAACGAGCACAAGGCAAAAGGATCTCGTTACACCCTTCGTGAGGGAAGAGTGGCACGAGCACATGAATAGTGACAGGGTGGCTTGGATCACATAGCCCCTAATAATTTTCTATCCCCGAATAGTATAATGGATCTGGACATGACACGTCATGGCACGTGATTCCGTAAGAGGGTAGCAAATTCCCTTAGAAATCGGTGTCTATACAAGTACAGGGAATAAGACAGGAAGTGTACCAATATACCTAGAAATCTAGGAACAACATCTCATGTCATGATCCAACGTGTACTAGTCCGTGAACTATCGTGACTGAGAATCAAGTAAGACACTACGACTGAATCAGATATAGCAAATATCAAGACAATGAAAACTATCAGTGAATGTACTCGCCTGCTGTCCTGAGCTGTAGGGTATATCAATGCTCAGAGCGGTAATCAGAAACCTAAATATGAGATATTGCATATTAATTTAGGTTTAAACAAGTTCAAGAATGATTCACAATGAATGATATGAAATCTAGGTCAAACTAGGTTAACTCTAGGTCATACCAGTCATCGCAGGTCAAAACAAGTCGAAGAAAATCAAACGGGGTCAAGAGTTGGCCTATAGTTGACTTTTGGTCAACTGGTCAACCCTGGTCAACTCTGGTCAACTCTGGTTTGGATTTGGTCAAATCTAGACAAAGTGTTGACTCACTCACAAACCCTCTCTAATTTTGATTTCCTACATTCCCTTCTCCTTCTTCTTATTCTCCGTCTTCTCCTTATTCTCTGTCTCCTTCTCCTTATTCTTCGTCTTCTCCTTATTTTCCTTCTTCTTCTTCTTATTCTTCGTCTTCTCCTTATTCTCCTTCTCCTTCTCCTTATTCTCCGTCTTCTCCTTATTCTCCGTCTCCTTCTCCTTATTCTCCATCTTCTTCTTATTCTCCTTCTCCTTCTCCTTATTCTCCGTCTTCTCCTTATTCTCTGTCTCCTTCTCCTTATTCTTTGTCTTCTCCTTATTCTCCTTCTCCTTCTTCTTATTCTCCGTCTTCTCCTTATTCTCCTTCTCCTTCTCCTTATTCTCCGTCTTCTCCTTATTCTCCGTCTTCTTCTCCTTATTCTCCGTCTTCTCCTTATTTTTCGTCTTCTTCTTCTTATTCTCCGTCTTCTCCTTATTCTCCTTCTTCTTCTCCTTATTCTCCTTCTTCTTCTCCTTATTCTCCGTCTTCTCCTTACTCTCCATCTCCTTCTCCTTATTCTCTGTCTCCTTCTCCTTATTCTTCGTCTTATTCTTATTGACACTGCTGCTCCTAATGCCTAAACTGCTGCTGCTGCTACTGGACTTATGCTACTGCTGCCACTTCCTACTGCTGCTGCTGCTCTACTTCCTACTGCTGCTGCTATACTTCCTACTGCTGCTGCTGCTATTTCTTATTCCTTCTTCTTCTCCTTCTATTCCTCTCTCCCAAACTCTCATTCTCTTCCTCTAAAATCACACACACACATATAGAAATATATATATTCACATATATATTTCTCTCTAAAAAAAACCCCCTAATAAATCCTTAAACTAGGTTTTAGGAAAACCAATAAAAGCTATGGTCATTAAGTAGAGAATGGTCTCCCCTATAATTAATGTGAAAGAATAAATGAGAAATGAGAATTTATGATGGGTTTAGAGAGTTTACCTAAAGTGGATTTGATGGAGAAGAAGAAGTTGGAAGGAAATGAATGAAGAGAGAGGGAGAAAACTTAGAGATGAAGTAAAAAGAGGTGGAGGGGGTGGCCTTATGTGGCCGGCCATGGGAGCATGGATGGGGCACTTGTAATTACAGGTTTGCCCCTCCTCTAACTTACTCTCTAAGTTATCTTCCTAACTTGGTTTTGGAATTTGCTAAAATTAAATAAAAATCATAATTAAGCTTAAATACTCATGGGGGACCAGTCCAAACTCCTAATCCTAAAAGTTAAGTATGGTGGGCCATGGCTAATTAACATGTTAAATACAACTCAAGTCGAATTTTCCCGGAGTCCCGAATTAAGTCGGAATGCGATGAAATTCGAACCCGACTCCTATAATAATTAAATATTAATATTCATGAAATAAAATTCTCAAAAATATTATAAAATTGAAAATTACCATTTTACCCCTAACTTGGAAAAGTGAGGGTGACAGTGTTGCTGTAATTGGCCAATCACTCTCGTAAACATCAATATATAGAAGATTTTTTTTACTCTCTCGTGACTCTCTTGCAATAGTATTCTAGCTCGAGAAGAGAAAAATCTAAATACAGTTGTTACTAAACCTTCCACCATGCTAATCTGATACGGCAGATACATATCCGATACGGCCGATACCTATCGGATATGGCCGATACCGAATCGATAAGGCCTGTACGAATTCTAGCTATACGGCCGATACATATCGGATAGGACGATACCAATTCGCTAAGGTCAATTCCATCCGATACGACCTATACCAAACCGATATACCGATACTAATCTGCTACGATCGATACTAAGTACATACGGATACCGATACCGATACCGATAGTTCGATACCGATACCGATAGTGCGATACCGATACCGATAGTCCGACACCGATAGTGCGATACCGATACCGATAGTTCGATACCGATAGTCCGATAGTCCGCTAGCGATACCGATAGTTTGATACCGATACCGATAGTTCGATACTGATACCGATAGTCTAATACCGATAGTGCGATACCAATACCGATAGTCCGATACCGATAGTTCGATATTCCACTAAGTCCAAATGATTCCTCTTAAGCGTCGAGCATGTTATACACGGTTCAACTTGACGAGTCAGTAAATATATACATATATATATATATATATATATATATATATATATATATATATATATACATATATATATATATATACATATATATATATATATATACATATATATATATATATATATATGGTTTAAAGTATCGGCCGATACCGATCCGATACGGCCGATACCGATACGGTTTGGCATGTTCCGATCCGATACCGACCGATACCAAATATTAACCGATGCCGACATTGGGGGTCTTTGTTCCGGTCAATTCGGCAAAGAAAATTAAACAACATAGGAATAGTTCGATACCGATACCGATATTGTGAACCTAGGTTGAAAGCATAATAAGGTTGTAAAAGCATGTAAAAGAATCCGATACTACCGATAATTATTTGTTTCCAATACCAAAAAATCCGATACTCCGATCTGAAACTGCCGATACTACCAATATCGCCGATACCAATACTCATAGGAAAAGTCCGATACCGATTCTGATACCGATACTTTGAACCTTGATATATATATATATATATATATTTTTTTTGAACCTTGATATATATATATATATATATATATATATATATATATATATATATATATATATATATATATATATATATATATATATATATATATAAAATATATATATACATATATATATATATATATATATATATATATATATATATATATATATATATATAAAGCAATAGACTTTCGTATTCTATTTCTTAAACTAGGGTTTGTCATATTGCATTTTCTTTTGTTGAACTCCATGTGGCTAAGAATAGGGTTTGTCATATTGCATTTTATATATATATATATATATATATATATATATATATATATATATATATATATATATATATATATATATATATAAAGCAATAGACTTTCTCATCCTATTTCTTAAACTAGGATAATTACTGCTACTTACACTTACAAACCCTAGCGTACCCCTCCCACCCCCCCACCTCCCTGCCCCCCCAGCCCCGCGCTGCCCCGCGCGCGGCACCCCCGCAGCCCCGCGCGCCCTAGCGTACCCCTTCCACCCCCCCGCCGCCCCTCCACCCCCCGCCTCCCCCGCCGCCCCCCAGCCCCCGACGCACTCGCCGCCCCCGCAGTCTTCGTCGCCCCCGTAGCCCCCGACGCCCCCGACCCGCTGCACCCACGACCACTGCAAGAGAGAGAGGGGATTACCTTCGGGAGAGAGAGGAGAGGTCACCGATCACCGCCGCGGGAGAGAGAGAGAGAAGAGGGAGATCGCCGACCGCCGCGGGAGAGAGAGAGAGAGAGTGAAATTTGGGGAAAATGAAAAGTTTCCTCCGTCGATTCCATTTAAGTCTGGGTCGTATATTTAGCGACAGGCTCGCGTCGAATTTTATCCATCGCTAGTCCGTCGCTCTTTTTGATACTTGCCGACGGACTATCCGTCGCTACGTACTCGAAGAATTGTCCGGCCACTTCTTCCAAAAATTCCCGCCAAATAATTGACTGCATAGCGACGGCTGTGTATCCGTCGCTATATCTCCGACGCCCTAGCGACGGATGAGCGGCCTTTTCTCTCCCTTAAAATAAAATAGAAAATGTATCGGCATATCGTCGGTACTCCATCGGCTATTTTTTGCAAATCCGTCGCTAACGTCGACGAAAATTATCCGTCACTAATTGACTGTATTTTGGTAGTGCTTTGATTGCTTGATCAAAAATAATAAGCTTTTAACTACCGGAGATCAAACGGCCAGACAAAGTAGGTAAGACTGATAATCCTAAGTATTGCATGTATCACAGGTTTTTGGGTCACCAACCGGGGCATGCTACGTACTCAAAGGAAATATCTAAGAGCTGGTCAAGGCCAAAGCAATCACTCTCCGAAAGGAAGAGATGATGGTAACAGCCAATGTCAACTATTTACAGTTTGGAGACTTTGCTCCTCAGCTAGTTCCTGATGGTATTATTTCGATACCTAAGGCAACTATGGAGATCGTCAACCTCCCATCAGCACGAAGTGATAGTTTAGTGCCACTGTCAACAGCCAAAGGCAAAATCATATGGGTTCATCCAGACCTCACCGCCGAATTCGAACAGAAAGCAACTGTCTCTACTGACAAGTCAAAAAAGTCGGCCAAGTATAAATCGTGCAACATGACTTCAAGTGAGCAATCCTCACTTGATGATCGTGTTTCCCTCTTTTAAAGCTACTTTCATCCCGGCAGGATCTACATCTTCCTCTTTAGAGACTGTCCCGCAGACGTCAGAAGTCAACTACCAACCAGAATTCCATCGATACAGTCAGCAATCTCGTGAGCTGATGATAAAGATGGAATATGAATTTCAGAAAGCACCAGGTCTGAACAATAGAAAAGGATATCTGATGCCTCTATCTCTACAACTTCAAGGCAATAGGTCTCGGGTTGGACTAATTTGGAATAGATCACATGTTTCTCATTAAAGAAAGAAGTCCGCCAAAGTCAAGGCACGAGTGAAGACCTATAACATGGTTTCTCTCTCACCTGCTTCAAAAGAAGAAGTCTTGACCGGTATTAGATCCGGAAGACTCTACCTCAGAGACTACCCAGATGGTTAAGAGAATGAAGTTGTCAATCATCCTCCTACTCCTGATGCTCTTCCAACATCAGCTCCACTAGCTGATTCGCGTCCTTCTAAATCGACAACGGCTGATAAAGGCAAGCAGCAGGTTCACTATGACAAGAACCTGAAGAAGACTTGACTAAAAGGTCTTTAAAAGACATATAACCTTGCCATACTGGCTCAATTAGCCAACACTCCGGCAAGACTATCAATCTTCGAGCTCATTCGTCTCTCTAAGAAAACTCGAGAAACCTCAAGCGAAGCTTTGATGCTGATTGTCTTGTACACCTTAAGAAGTCAGATGAAGTGCATGTGGCATACCTTCAATGTCATAATATGATAGAAATAATGATGCAGCCAACGGTTTAGCAGAAGTATTTAACAAGACAATCATCGAGCTTCTCAAGAAGGTCATTTCTGCCAATAAATGCAACTGGAGCAAAAATCTTAGGGAATGCCTATGGGCGTATCGTACTACTGTATATATACCGACTGGCTGTACACCTTCTCTCTGATATACAGGTGCGAAGCTGTCTCGCCATTGGAGATTCAAATTCCATTCTTGAGGATAGCTATCGCCAATGAACTAATAGTGGAAAATAATGATCGTCTTCAACTTTCAGAGCTTGAAGAACTCGATAAAAAGTGCCTGCTAGCTCAATAGTACATTGAGCTATATCAGGCCTACATGTCGAAAGTTTTCAATCGTAAAATCAAAGTACGAACCTTTTAAAAAAGCGAACTAGTCCTTACTGTCAAACGTCCTATGGCTATGACGCACATGAGTGAAGGCAAATTCGAACCAAAGTGGAAGGGTCCCAACGTAATAAGTAAAGTCTTCTCTAACGGAGGTTACCAGCTGACTGGGAGGGGTGGTCAAATAGCTATGATGCCTATCAATGGCAAATTTCTGAAGAAATATCATGTTTGAAAGTATGTATTATGTTTTCCAATAAAATATTATACATATACAAATCTTCAAATTATTATCTTTTATTCACTCTTTCGCGAATTAACCTACAGATAATAAGTCCTCAAAAATCTCCAGTGGAGTCTAACCCAGATCTTATGGTACATCCTTAAAAGGTTAATCCATATTATCCATTACAATATATCATCCCAATATTATCTTTTGAAATCCAGTCATTTTAAAAGATATCTTATTCTTGATCCCTAGTTGGTTTAAGAATAATCAACAGATATACGAATTCACGTCCATATTACCTTTGAATTCCATTATCTATATCGATGACTTGTCACGTCCACATTAACTCTGATAATGTCGTTCCAAAAATAACATCACATTAAGCTATATTTTGTCACGTCTAGTACCTCTGAACAGATATAATTAGTGATACTATTTTCAAGAAATATGTCACGTCCAGCACCTCTAAAGGTATTTCTACACTTTTATCTACTGCTTGTGTCTCAAACAGATACATAAAGTAATAGTATCACAAAATAATAGCTTTTTCATTTCATTTCAATCTCAAGAACATAAACTATTACATTATTCAAAGATGTGATAAACATTGTTCAAAAAGATTACTACATTCATTATTGGGGAGGTAGAGTGTTGAGGTCGAAAATCATCATCTTCAAAGCTTCAGCCTGTTCCACCCTGGTAGCAATAACCCGCTCCCTAGCCAAGTTCCTTCTGAACTCTTCAGTTAATGGTTGCATCGAAAGAAAATAATGCTCCACCTCTGCATTTTGAGCTCGGATGAGGTCACGCTCCATCGAAAGGAAATAGCCACTAAAACTGATACACGGGTTCAAGCTAGTTCAGCCTCTAGCACTTGGATGTGAGTCTGGCCTTCAGTCACTTCTCTATCTTTTTTTACTTCCTCGACCTTGTAGAGTTTAATAGAGGAAGCGACTTCAGCGATACCAGACTCTATGTCTTCAGACTATACTGCGAACGCTGACATAGCATTGTCAATAACGGCTCGACATTCTTCATGTTCTTGGGCTATGGTCTCATATTCAGCATCCACCAGTCTGTTCATGTTCCATCTAGTCAAATCCTGGTAAGACTAGATTGGCTCCTCTAGCTCTGATAGGATTTGCTCTAAGGTCGATGCCCTCTCTATGTCACCAAAGTTGCGTATGGACTCAATCGGATAAAGAGAAGACCTCCTTACAAACTCATATGGATAATTCTTCTCCATAGCCAATTGAAGCAAGGAGCGCAGAGAGGTGAAGAATGTATCCGTATAAGTACGGATGAGACTACTCATTACCGCCAGTATACTGTAGAAGCATGGAAAAGCATAAAGAAAGACCTATGCGGCTCCAACAGAAGGATCCCCATGATGCTCAAGATCCCCATGCGGTTCAGACGCCCATGCGGCTCAGGATCCCCATGCGGCTCAGAAGTCCATGCGGCTCGGATAGTTCCATGCGGCTCAGAAAAAAAATAGCCACGTGGCCTTCAACAGTTCTTCTATACAGTCGGTTGTATTTAACGCTCTGACGGCTGACAGCTATGACAGCTCTGACAAAAGGACGTAATAATGACTCTGACATAATGGCGTGATCCTAGGAAAAAGGAGAAAATCCCCTTACAATGCTGGCAAAATCTACCAAGTCCCAAGGCTACTCCATACGGCCGTTGCATTTATGCGGCTGCCCATCTAGATCTCCATGCGGCCGTCCATCTGCATGCGGCTGCCTATCCTCATGCGGCTAGCCATCCTCATGCGGTTGCTTATCCTCATGCGGCTACCCATCCTCATGCGGGTGCTTATCCTCATGCGACTACCCATCCTCATGCGGCTACCCATCCTCATGCGGCTGCCTATCCTCATGCGGCTATCCATCCTCATGTGGCTGCCTATCCTCATGCGGCTACCCATCCTCATGCGGCTGCCAATCCTCACGCGGCTGAGAGGACCACTCATATACGGCTCTGTCAGGATGAATCAGTTGAGACATGTGACGCTCTTCACGACAATGGAGACACGTGACAGTCTTATCTTTCCTGGAATTATGGGTGCTAACAAGTCCCAACAATATTAGATTTGTTGCGATCGTCATAATTGCCCAGATCAAATCAAATCAAGCAAATGGGACACGTGGCAGGCTATCACAAATCTCGAATATCCATGACAATCAACATTTATTGCCCACAGAGATTTGATGCAATCACATTAATTACTCAAATTTATTACATTCAAGATGAAGGGCCCAGATTAAGTGATCCTTAGCCGTCGACTTCTGAAGGAGGCAATCATTGGCAAACCCTAATGAGCACACCCTAATCTTATAAATAGCAAGGTGCCATTCCCTTGCAGGTAGGGCAGAGCAGAAGAGAACAGACAGATAGACAGAGAGAGAGCACTACAGAGACATCTAGAGAGCTATCAACAGAGGGCGCAAGGGAGTCTCCATACACGTCCAAGAGTATTTCTTCACCGGAGCATAGGCTACGTCTGATCGTCCAAGGAGTAAGGCAGAGCGGCCATTGCTTTCTCGAGCCTCTATCGTCACCCCCCAGAATCTAAACTAAACAATTGTACTTAGACTGCTGTACCTAGGCTTTCGTCCCTAGGCTTCCTTTGTACGAGCGAGTTTGTATTGTGAAGTAAAAGTCCAGTCCTCCGATATAATTGTTCTGTTCTTTTATAATCAATGGCAAACACGATGGCGACTCTGCTGGAGACTAGCTTTTCCACGGCTGAGGAATTGGTGATGCAATCAGACGCAGCCAAACTTGGCTCCACTCAACAAATGTTGGTCGCCCGGTTCGACCAGCAGGTGTTTGAAGAAATGCTCTCCGATGGGAGCGCTGGCCCGGTCTAGCGACGAGCCCGCACAAAGAAGGCCCGCAAGGAGTGGAGACCCAAAAATTTCGCTCCTCCCCAAGCTACCGAAGAAGTACTCTCTGCTGCCCAAGACGGCGAAGGCGACTCTCATACGACCCCACTTCAAGCCATAGAGGACTCTGCTATCCCCAAGTCCGGCAGAGAAAAGCAATACGATGCTGGACTTGCAGGAACAAAGAGTGATTCTATGTGCTCCAGGAAGAAGCCGAACACTCATGCGGCCGAGACTGCCAGCCGCATGCATGATGCTCATACGACCGAAACTGCCAGCCGCATAAAGAATATCCATGCGGCCAGAACTTCCAGCCGTATGGAGAAAACTCATGCGGCTGAGACTTCCAGCCACATGAAAAAAGCCTATGCGGCCAAAAACTGCCAGCTGCATGAAGACTGTTGACTCCAGCCGCATACTGCCTGCTCCACGCAGCTCAGGCTCGATCTTCGATCGCCTCTCCTATGGTCCCGATCTCTCGTGCTCCTGAGAAAATATCTCTGACTCTTTGCAGCACCACCTAGACTCTTCCTACTATGTGCCCTCACGCACCAGAGTGAAGAAGTCCAAGGCAGCACGATCTTGGCAAGCTCAGTCTGTTGTCCCGACCTCTGACCATCCGAGCGCACTACATACTGTTATGCAAGCCTCTGATGGAAAGTTGTACAGAACCACTCGAGTCCAACCCCCGGCGGCAAACGGACAGAGTGGTTCCCAAAAGTCTTCCAAAACCCAGGGAGCAAACGTGGTCGTTCCTGACCCATCTGACTTGCGTGAGGTTATCCTCCACAAGCGCAAGGAAAGAGAAGAGGCCTCGGTGCGCAAGGAATCCTCCTACGAACATCATTGCACCCAAGTCATTGTCAACTGCTGCTGCAACAAGGCGGTAGCACAAGCAGACCAACGGTCCGTCTTCCAACGGTTGCGACGCCCGAGCTCAGAAGATGAGGCGCTCCTCGTCGCCTCCTGCAATTCTACCCTGAAGATTTTTGGCAGCGGGAGAGGAAAGAAAACAAATGCCTCCAGCCCAAAAATTTCAACCAGCGTAACCAAGAGACTTTCTTCTAAACGGTTGTCTACCACCGCTGTTAGAGGAGTTTACCAAGGGACCCGCTCACAGACAAAATCTTCCACACTCGGGGATTCGTCGTCCACACTTAGAGACACTGGAGCTGGGGGTAGCACTCCTCCAAATATCCACGACAATCCAGTATTCCAAGAGGATAATTCGGACGCAGCAAATCCTGATGTCCCCGAAGACGTCCACAACTCTCAAGACGAGGCAAGCTCTGAAGCTGGAGGAACTACCCTTTCTGAGTCCGAACCATAAGAGAACATTCCAACATACCCTGACGACTTCTCCGTGCGAGGGTACGACTCAGAGGACACGTCCTCTACCGTCCCTTCCACCTCTCATCACATAAGGACGGTATTCATGACGGACAGCAACCAAGATGGTCCCAGTGATCGCCAACGCATCGATACTATGGAGGCCATACTGCATGCTTTGGTCAAATCTGTGGACGAGATCAAGGCGACCATTCCCACTCTGCAAGGAAGGATACCTGGCCAAACAAGCATGGGCCCGCGATCAATGCGGATTCTAACTCAGCTGCACCAAACCCGGGTGATAATCCTCCTGAAATATCGACCCCAATCGCTGCAGACGAGGCCAGAAAAGCAAGAAGAGAGGTCCAAGAGCTTCGAGCCATGTTTCAAGCACGAGAAACTTGCCAGGACCTCAGGGTACGACAACCATATCCTGCCGCGTAGAGAGATGTTCCCTTCCTACCAAAGTATAAACCATTCTACATCAATCCATATGATGGGAAGACATCTGCAAGCAGATACATCACCTACTTTGAAGTCACAATCGACCATCTGCCCCATGACGATGCCATCCTTACGCGGTTGTTCATCGGAGCCTTGGAAGGTGTCGCCTTCGACTGGTACCGCAACTTGCCGGACAATTGCATCTACTCCTACAATGGCTTCAAACGCATGTTCCTAGAGAGGTTCTATGAAGTAGGACAAGACGTGACAATGTCCACTCTCATGGACGTCATTCAGGGAGAAAAGGAGCTAACAAGAAACTATATCGAGCGGTTCCGCCAAACCGCGATGAAGCTGCCTTCCGGCAACCCTGATTCCTCCTTGATCGAAATTTGCCAAAAGAGACTACTTCCTACAATCAGCCTCTGGATGGGCGAAAGCCAATTCAGGGATTGGAAGACGTTCTAACGCAGAAGATAAGGTGAAGAAAGCCCGCCAACTGGGATTACACATCTCGGATGGAGAAGACAAGGGCAAATGCCCTAACGTCAACAACAGCAATGGTGGTAATTTCTCCAACAACCGAGACAACAAGGACAAGCAGGCTATGGTGGCCGACACAGCCCTAAAGCCCGAACCAAAGCCGGCAGAAAAGCAGTGGCCCCAGATGACCTATTCCTTCGAGGACGGCCATGTCAAGCCCATCTTAGACATGCTCATCCAAGGAGGACGAATTCAGCTCCCTCCTCCAAGGCATGAGCCCCGTCCTACAGATATGGAGAGTCCCAAGTACTGCCATTACCATCGCTATGTTCACCATGCTACACATGACTGCTATCAGCTGAAGCGATATATCCAACATCTCATCGATTCCAATGCCCTAGCTATTAATTTCGAAGAAGTGACCGTAGCAGCCAACATGGTGTCAGTACAATTTGGCAGCTTCCCTCCGACAAAGACTCAAGATGGAGTAGTACCCGTCCCTAGAGCAAAGATGGAGGTCTCTAACCTTCCACCTCCCCGAGACCAAGCTGCGGGTCTAGTGCCCCTCACCACATCATAGGGGGAAGATCATGTAGGTCCATCCGGACCTGGTTCCTGAGGTGACTCAGTCCGCACCTCCTGCCACCAGCAAGAAGAAGAATGGGAAAGTCAAATCATGTCGCACGATCTCGACAGAGGTCGAAGAAGCTACTACTGTTGTTACCCGCTCCGACGCACAAACCCAACCTCTACCGGGTAACTCGGCTGAAGACCCTCAAACGACAGCCGCTGATGCTCCAGGACCTTTGCAGCCTTCGACGACCGACAAGCCTAGGCCGAAGGAGACTCGCTTCGACAAACCACTCAGAAGAGAGACGTCTCAAGGGCTGGAGAGGCCGTAAAACTTTGACATCTTGGCACAATTGGCCAACACACCAGCCAAATTATCACTGTACGAACTCCTGAGACTCTCTAAGGATGTTCGTGTCGCACTAAGCGAGGCACTCCAGAATACTGACGCCTATCTGGCACAGTCCAATCTCACTGGGGAGAACTCGCCGACAGATCTCCAGGAACAGCACTTGCACGGGGTCAATGCCCAACATCGTATTCACTCTGCATGATATGCTTATCAAGACCAACCTGCACGATCGCCCCCTGTATTATACTGGGTACATTGGCTATATCAAGGTCGATCGGATGCATATTGATCCCGGGTCCTCCATAAGCATCATCCCGGAGAGCCTACTACACCATCTGCGCGTCCCAATGCATCGCCTGACGCTGACAAGCACCGCTATCAGCGATTTTAATTCGGGCAGGAGCTACCCTATCGGGAAAATTCGTCTGAAGTGTCAAATCGTCGACCTGCAGTCAGAAGTAACTTGTTATGTCATAGATGTAGACACTTCTCACAACATTCTTGTGGGGCATCCTTGGACATGATCGTGCCCTCCACACTGCACCAGTACTTCAAGTACGTCGACAAGCACGGCCTTGTGAGGACAGAATTTGCCGACATCGATCCCTTTAAAGGGGTCGAATCCTACTACTCGGACTCCTGCTTGTACGAGAAGTCGAAGAGGCACCTTGTCGAAGGCGACACTCAAGCTCAAACTGAGGCAGCAACCAGATCAGAAGAACCTCTGACGATCCACCTCCAAGCCCGCAAGCACGGCATAACTGTCCCCCTTACAGCCACTCTGCGTAAGGACGCAATTAGCCTCTTTGCACAGGAGGAATAGTTGGTAATCCGACTGCCGAGGTCTGGCCAAGCGTCAAGATCCACGATAAAGCCACTGACAATCAGGCTGCCAAAAGCTAGCCAGCAACAAACAGGAGAGCTCAATCCCTCTGTCAAGCCGATGACAATTCATCTTCCCAGAATGAATCGGCAACCGAACACTAAACAAGGGACTGTTAGCCAGCCAACAACTCCTCGCCCAGCACCGAACACCAAACTGGGGGTGGCTAGTGCGCCAACGACTCCACGTTCTGCTCCACCCATGGAGCCCCTGATAATCAAGTTGCCCAAGTCATCCTCTCAGTCTTCGTTTACACAGGGGGTGGCTGAAGAAGAATCAGAGTTGGCCAAGTACGTGGCTGTTTACACTGATGTTCCATCCGCAGATGATGTAATCCCACTGGAAAAGATACCTTACTTTATCAATAAAGGGCTATCTTTGAATTATCTTAAGCTTAATAAGCTCTGTACAATGTATGCTATGGAACACGGTATAGGCACTCACCTGCACACACAAGTGACAAATGTCTACACCGTGAACCAACATACTCCAGTAGAAGATGCTTACCGCATAATCGAGGGAGACGATCACCCAATCATCTTCGGCCGGAAGAACGGTCCACAGCCCTTCAAGATAGAAAAAGTTGAGCCCGAACCTGATGCCGGGAGATTGCCTTTTTATCTGTATAGTTCCCAGTCCAAGTAACTTATGCAAAAATAAGGATATGATCTAGAAACTACACCAGGCTTAAATTACGGCACCGGACGACGGTTGCCCTTACAGTCGTCGGCTCCCGCTGGGAAACCACGAGATTATTACAGCAAAACCAGATGTGGGCTCCGTTATGTCACGCCTGCAACGACACCTAAAAGCTCAGACAAAAAATGCGACTGGCATTCACACTCAACCAGATCACCCACTTTTGATTCGGATGTCAGCATCGGAGACATTCTCAGGACAGTCTGGGCCGTCAATATGGCATTTGCCGACGCCTACGAAGAAGATGAAGACATTCCTGAACTTCTTGAGTTAGAGCCGTAGGAACAATAACTAGATGTGCAGTGGGAGAAGCGGTTCGAACAAAGAGAGCCTCCCACCGAGGATGAGGTTGTACAAGTCGATCTCGGTGATGAATCCTCTCCAAAACCCATATTCGTCAGCAAAAATCTGACAGACGAGGAGCGAGAATCACTACTACAACTCGTCAGAGAATACATCGACGTGTTCGCCTGGAGCTACGAAGATATACCAGGACTCAACCCCGAGGTTGTACTTCACAAGCTCAACATCCGTCCGGATGCGAAACCAGTCAAGCAATAGCAACGTCGATTTCGTCCCGACTTCATGAATGCCATTAAAGCCGAGATAAACAAACTGATAGCCAGCGACTTTATCTGTGAGGAACAGCATCCTGACTGGCTCGCCAACATAGTACCAGTCCTCGAGAAGAGTGGAAAGATTCAAATCTGCATCGACTTTCGCAATCTGAATGAGGCATGTCCTAAGGACGAGTTCCCTCTCCCTATCACAGACATCATGATCGACAACACCTGAGGCTTTGAGCGTATGTCATTCATGGATGGTTTCTCGGGGTACAACCAGATCAAGATGTTCCCTGACGACGAAAAGCATACATCATTTCGAATACCAATTGGCACCTACTGCTACACAGTTATGCCCTTTGGTTTAAAAAATGATGGCGCCACTTATCAAAGAGCCATGAGCATTATCTTTAGAGATCATCTGCACAAGACAGTAGAATGCTACGTCGATGACATCGCTGTCAAGAGTCGCTATAAGGGAGATCATCTGCAGGATCTGAGGACGGTATTCGACCTCATGCGGGCGCACAACTTAAAAATGAATCCTACCAAATCCTTCTTGGGTGTATCCAGTGGAAAATTCCTGGATTTTATTATTACCGCCCAGGGAATCCACGTAGACCCTGAGAAGACAAGAGCGATCATGAAGATGGGTCCCCCAAAAAATCTTCGTGAGCTCCGAGGCCTTCAAGGGAGGTTAGCTTACATCAGGAGATTCATTTCCAATCTCTCCGAGAGATGTCAGCCATTCGCCCATCTCATAAAGAAGGGCGTCTCATTCGTATGGGATGAAGAATGCCAGCGCGCCTTCGACAACATCAAAGAATATCTGACGAACCCTCCAGTCCTGGTAGCCCCGATTGCTGGAAGACCATTCTTGCTCTACGTACGAGCGATGGAACATTCTCTCGGTGCTCTGCTTCCACAGAACAACGATGCAGGCCATGAACAAGCTATATATTACCTTAGTCGATTGATGATGGGGCCGGAGCATCGATACTCTGCCGTAGAGAAAGAGTGCCTTGCTCTAGTTTTTGCCATTCAGAAGATGCGACACTACGTCACGGGACAGACCATCTATGTCATATCAAGAGTCAACCCCCTCAAGGTCCTCATGACTAAACTAGGTGCACTCAGCTCTCGCCTCGCTACTTGGGCGATATTACTATCCCCCTACCACATGATCTTCGTACCATAAAAAGCTGTTAAAGGTCAAGCTCTGGCAGACTTTTTAGCAGCTCATCCGGGTTCGAAGTCAACCAAAATAGATGAAGAAATTCCAGACGAGGTCGCTAATTCACATATGGCCTCCCATGATACCATATGGCGAATGTTCTTCGATGGCGCTTCTAGAACCGGGCGCAAGGGCAACATTGTCGCTGGAGTCGAAATAGTACTGGTTTCTCCCATCGGGTTGGTGATCAATCGTGCATATTCCCTCACAGAGCCCTGTTCAAACAACGTTGCCGAGTACAACGCCTTGGTCATTGGTCTCCGGCTTGCAAAAGAGCTGGGGGTAGAACACCTCGAAGCATACGGCGATTCCCAGTTAATCGTCAACCAGATTCGGGGATCATACGAAGTTCGCCATAAGGACATGATCCCCTACCACCAAATAGCAATCGACATCATCTCGTCCCTGGAGAGGTTCTTCATAAAGCACGTCCCCAGGCTCCAAAACATTGAAGCCGATGCCCTAGCAGGTCTTGTCGCTTCCTTAGCAATTCCCAATCACGCTCATCATCTGGTTGACATCATAGGCCGTGAGCTAGTCTGTCCCAGGAATAATATCCATTGTGTGGAGAGTTACTCCGCTCTGACGGTCGACGAAGCACCAGACTGGCGACAACCGTTCATTGACTTCGTGGTCTACGGCATCCTGCCGGAGAATCCGAATGAAGGCACCTATATCAGAAGACGTTCCCTCAGATTCTTCTACGATACAGAGACTAAAATACTATATCAACGATCCTACGATGGATTACTGCTTCGATGTCTATCAAATATAGAAGCCGGAGATGCCGTACGTGAAGCTTACGATGGCGTCTGTGGGGCCCATCAGCCTGGCCCGAAACTACAAGATTGCCTACGCCGAATAGGCTACTACTGGCCCACGATGGTTGCAGACGCGATAGACTATGCAAGAAAATACAAAGCCTGTCAAGTCCACGCAGATTTCATCTACCAGCCATCTGAGTTTCTACACCCAACGGTGGCATCCTGGCCATTCGAAGCATGGGGAATGGATATCATTGGTCCAATCACTCCGCCTTCATTCTGAGGACATCGCTTCATACTCGTAATCACAGATTACTTCTCCAAATAGGCGGAGGCTATTCCGCTGGCAGAAGTAAAGACTTCAAACGTGATCAGCTTCCTCAAGCATCACGTTATCTACCGCTTTGGACTGCCCCGAAGGATCATCCACGACAATGGTCTACAGTTCGCAAGCCACGTCTTCTATCGGTTTTGCGACAAATATCGCATCCAGAATATTGCTTTAACGCCATACAACCCAGCGGCTAATGGTCTAGCTGAAGCATTCAACAAAACAATCATCAAGCTTCTCAAGAAATTCGTATCGTCAAACAAACACGACTGGAATAAAAAGCTCGGTGAATGCTTATGGACGTACCGTACCACAGTACGGACTGCCACCGGGAACACACCATTTTCTCTGGTATACGGGAGTGAGGCAGTTCTCCCACTGGAGACTCAAATCCCTTCACTCCGCGTCGTTCTCACCTATCGGTTGACGACAGATGATAATCACCATCGTCGACTACAAGAGTTAGAGGCCCTAGATAAGAAGCACCTATTAGCTCAACAATGAATCGAGCTGTACCAGGCACGTATCTCCGGAGCCTTCAACAAGAAGGTTAAAATCAGAACATTTCAGGTGGACGACCTCGTTCTGGCAGTTCGAAGGCCGATGGTTATGACTCACAAAACCGACGGCAAATTTTAGCCAAAGTGGGAGGGGCCGTTCATCATTGATGTTGTATTCTCCAACGGAGCTTACCGCCTCGCAAAAAAATAGAGACTTGCTCATATTACCCATCAACGGCAAGTTCCTAAAGAAATAGTACGTCTGAAACGATAACCTCCAGGGTAATGAGTTATGTACCCGCTGGTACCGCTGAACTTACATTCCGACTACAAATCCTCCAGGGTAATGAGTTATGTACCCGCTGGTACCGCTGAACTTACATCCTGACTACAAATCTTCTAGAATGATGAGTTACGTACCCGCTGGTACCGCTAAACTTACATCTCGACTACAAATCTTCCAGAATGACGAGTTACGTACCCGCTGGTACCGCTGAACTCACAGAACGACGAGTCATGTACTCATTCGTACCACTGGACTCACATGCCGACTCCAAATCCCCCAGATTGTCGAGTTATGTACCCGCAGGTACCGCTGAACTTACATTCTGGCTACTACAGATAAATCTACATCGCATCTTTTAGGCAGTAAGTCATGTATGATTATACCTCTGAACTTTCTTTATAAAAGAGCTTCCTCCTCATGATCCAATACCCGTACTTTTAGTGCACAAAAAAGGGTAACCGATCCACGAATTCTCCAAAACAACCAAGTCGATGTTACCTCTGAGTTGTCTTCACTTCCACCAAAAACAAACCGCCCCCTTACGTAGAACTTCTACGTCCTCATTACCTCTGAGTCGTTCTATATTTCCTTCATGGAGCCCACTCCTACCATGTCCTCATTACCTCTGAGTGGGAAGGCTCCATCGAAGAAACCTTCATATTTACCATGTCCTCATTACCTCTGAGTAAATGTGATGGTTCTTCCCTCCCTCGTCTTATTATCCGTATCCAGAACTAGGGTACGCTAAGGATAATAGGTCCACAAAAAGCCTCTCATTGGGGCAACTACTACAAGCAAAGAATGGAGAAAATGTATTCCGGTCATTCAAAATCGGTTACATTCACATGACTGCATCTCATGAGCAAGCCAGAAAAGTCCTCTATCATTTCGTTCAGACAAAAAATGAAGAAGATTACATTGATGACCGAAGGAAGCAAAACACAAATCGCAGTAAAAAATAGACAAAAATATCAAGACAAAAGACGGACATTTATGAAAGCCCACGAATCCTAGTTGCGGGGGCGCATATACCAATCCCTCAACCAATTGGCATATAGAGGATGTACCTGAGAAAATTCCTCATCCGGAGTAGGAAGGTCAGAATTCCTAGTACTACCACCGTCCGACTGGGGCTCCTCCTTGACGGCAATGGGCGCCAGCTCTCCTTTCCGTTCCTCCATAACAAACGATGACTCTCGTTTGTGAGGAGACAGCGGCTCTTCCTTCACAATAATTTCAGCCTTCGACAAGGGTGCTGCAAAAATCAAGAATAAAAAAAAACAAAATTAGATGGACATAGCCTTGCGCAGCCCAAATCAGACAAACTCATACAGTCCATTAGGAATTCATACGAATCTGTTCAGAGGGACTACATGCAGTTCAGTTCAAAAGGCGCCTATGCGGCTCGGTCGTTCTCATGCGGCTCAGACACAGAACATACCCCATGAGGCTCGAGACATGCATGCGACACACATAAAGATGAAGGCTCGCGCATAAAACATGCGACGTAGCCATAACAGTTATGGTTCCAAGCTCACGCAAAAGTCCTTACCAACAATGGGGGGGTGGACGTCGGGGTGAACTACAGGTACGTCGACTGGCAGAGGAGCTGCCACATTCGTCGCCGTAGTTGAAGTAGATGCAGCTTTCTTACACTTCGTCGCCGATGAAGACGCTGCCTTCTTATCCTTCGCCGCAACAGTCTTCTTGGGAGCCATTACTGAGGATCAGATAAGGAAGACGAGGACAACAGAGCTAGGACAAGAGCAGAAAGTAAAGAAAGTCTTCTTTCCAAATACTCTGCTATTCATAGGCAGAGCCCCATAGACCGACGCATCGATCCATGTGCAGTAAAAAAAGTCTTCATTCCGATTATTCAAGGCTAAACTCTTGGGATCCTGCCCCAAAAAGCGGCCTTAAAACTGACAACAAATCAAAGACAATCAATACAAAGATTTGCACACATGGCATGAAGATGTGGCAAGAAGCCCATGCGGCTCAGATGGCCATGCAGCTCAGATGGCCATGCGGCTGAGGGAGCCAAGCGGCTGAGACATCCATGCGGTCAGAACACCCTATGCGGCCCGAAGAGTTGATACATGGCCATGCTTCTTATTCAAAGTATTTCAATTTTGCAAATTGAAAACTTTGAAGGGGGTCTTGTAGAAGCATGAAAAAGAATAAAGAAAGACCTATGCGGCTCCAACAGAAAGATCCCCATGAGACTCAAGATTCCCATGCGGTTCAGACGCCCATGTGGCTCAGGATCCCCATGCGGCTCAGAAGTCCATGCGGCTCGGATAGTTCCATGTGACTCAGAAAAAAAAAACAGCCACGTGGCCTTCAACAGTTCTTCTCTACAGTCGGCTGCATTTAACGCTCTGACGGCTGATAGCTATGACAGCTCTGACAAAAGAACGTAATAATGACTCTGACATAATGGCGTGATCCTAGAAAAAAAAGAAAAAATCTCCTTATAAAGCTGGCAAAATCCACCAAGTCTCGAGGCCACTCGATGCAGTCGTTGCATTTATGCGGCTGCCTATCTGGATCCCCATGCGGCCGCCCATCTGCATGCAACTGCCTATTCCCATGCGGCTAGCCATCCTCATGCGGCTGCTTATCCTCATGCGGCTACCCATCCTCATGCGGTTGCTTATCCTCATGCGGCTAATCATCCTCATACGGCTACCCATCCTCATGCGGCTGCCTATCCTCATACGGCTATCCATCCTCATGTGGATGCCTATCCTCATACGGCTACCCATCCTCATGCGGCTGCAGGTCCTCACGCGGCTGAGAGGACCACTCATATGCGGCTTTGTCAGGATGATTCAGTTGAGACACGTGGCACTCTTCATGACAATGGAGACACGTGTCAGTCTTATCTTCCCTGGAATTATGGGTGCTAATAAATCCCAACAAAATTAGATTAGTTGTAATCGTCATAATTGCCCATATCAAATCAAATCAAGCAAATGGGACACGTGGCAGGCTATCACAAATCTTGAATATCCATGGCAATCAATATTTATTTCCCACAGAGATTTGATGCAATCACATTAATTACTCAAATTTATTACATTCAAGATGAAGGGCCCAGATTAAGTGATCCTTAGCTGCCGACTTCTGAAGGAGGCAATCATTGGCAAATCCTAATGAGCACACCCCATTCTTATAAACAGCAAGGTGTCATTCCCTTGCAGTCAGGGCAGAGCAGAAGAGAACAGAGAGAGATAGACAGAGAGAGAGCACTACAGAGACATCCAGAGAGCTATCAACAGAGGGCGCAAGGGAGTCTCCCCACACGTCCAAGAGCATTTCTTCACCGGAGCCAAGGCTACGTCTGATCGTCCAAGGAGTAAGACAGAGCGGCCATCGCTTTCCCGAGCCTCTATCGTCACCCCCCAGAATCTAAACTAAACAATTATGCTTAGACTGTTGTACCTAGGCTTTCGTCCATAGGCTTTCTTTGTACGAGCGAGTTTGTATTGTGAAGTAAAAGTCCAGTCCTCCGATATAATTATTCTGTTCTTTTATAATCAATGGCAAACATACACCAGGTGTTGCCGCTGCATTTGAAACTTCTTCTACCAAAGCTGGAGGAATATTGGCAATCGGTGCAACATCAGCACTTAAAGCTCTTGGTACAGGTATCCCTGACGAGCTTCCTTCCATGGCATGTATCCCGACATCCAAGGGAGCCATGGTTGAAATGAGGCTAAATTTGGTCGAGACTATTGGGACTTCGGTGATTGTCCCTATATGACCTATTGCAATTCAAATCAAAATTGTTATATCACACATTATTGAATAAAAAGAAAATAAAAAATAAGGTCAAAATTTTACTTGGGTCGGTGGGAACATAAGGTGCGTCAACAGGTACAATATCTCTTTCTGTAATGAGTCTTTCTATTATAGAAGCAGATACAGCTGTACCTGCTTGGCTACTTTCTGCCTCTTAGCCTTCTGACATGAAGCGGCTGCTCCCAGCCTCTGAGCCAACATGGCTGCCTCTAGCCCCTGATTCAGCTTAGTCTCTTCGGGCCTCCAATGTCTCCCTCTCCACTTCAAACGCATGTTCCGTAGGGGACTGAATCCCCTTAACATAAATATCGGGGTTCTCATCACCCTCGGGGCCTTCGAGACCTTTAGCAAGGTCCTTATCACCCTCATCATCCTCATCCGGGCTTCTATCACCCTCAACTTCAGTATCAAATTTCTCAGCGCCAAGAGGCTCAACGAAACTCTAATCATCTTCGCTAGGGCTTTGGTCGCCCTCATCTTCAATAGGGTGCTCATCACCCTCAGCTATAATCTGGCTATCTTTGGCCACCAAATTTTGACCCTCCTGGGTCACTATTTGATCTTTGCTTAATTAAGCCATTTTAAGATCAAAGGCAGCAACAATAGGGTTTTCCTCGATTGGCTCGTCCCCATAGTCAAAATCTTGTAATGCCTCTATAATCTCTTCATCCAGTGGAGATAGCTTGCTTGGTGCAACGACTGCAGTAGTCTGAGTTGTAGAAGGAGCTAGAACCTCTGTAGTTGCCTTCTTTCCATTGCGGTCCTTACTGCTCCCAATTGGTACTGATGCTTCCTCAGGAATGGCAGTTCTTGGACCATCATCAGAAGTCGAAGGAGACGTCAGACCAGTTGAAGCAAGCACCGTGACTGTCTTCATAGATAGGAGACTATCAGCCTCAATAATTACTGGCTCTGAAATAATAACTGGAGAAAAGTTCACTGGAGCAATGGGAGTTGATTCACTAGTCGGTAGAAGTTCTGGAGACGAAAAAAGGTCAATACAAATTGCTAATAACATCTAGTAGCTCTTGTTGAACTGAGAGACTAAGGATATCACCTTGTGAAGAGGACACGCACCTAGTTCTCGTTACCCCCAATTTCCTTCTGGATGCTCGCTTGAGCAGTAGTTGTGGGGAAACGACAGCAGCAGGTCGATCTTGTAATGCTTCAGAAACAATCTGCTCTTTACTTGACTCCTCCACCATGCTTTCCTTCTTGGCAGGAGATGGGGTGGTTACTATGAAAGAAGATGGTTCTTCAGGTGAAAGTCATGCTTCCAACTGTCATATCTGAGCCCTTGTCTCGCTATGGGCTTCTTAGCAGCAGTCGCTTCTTTCTTCTTCCTTCCTTTCCCCTTAGCAGGAGAGGGATGTTCATCATAGACTAACTGGAAGGATGAAGTTCCAGTTTTTTGCTTCTTACTACCTCCTTTCACAGGATATTTTTCTTTTTACTTCTTTAGAGTGACGTGCAGTGCACCCTGCACCTCATCGAGGAAGCCAGCAGGTGAAACCTCCAGAGGATCGTCAGCGGGAACGTTCTCCCTGACTTCTGTAAATTCTACGTTAGATGCGGTCCCTTCTCGTGACCTTTTCACGACAACAAAGCTATCTGATAAGGTATAACCTTCGAAGATGTGTTGGCTGAGGTGTAGAAATTTGCGTACGCATTTAACATGTATAGGCCAGCCTCAAAAGTAGCAGAGGGCATGGTAAATACAGCTTTAGTGTCTCTCGTACCGTAGTATCTCCATCCTCGGGCCCCATTGATCAAATTTCGACGGCTTGAAGGCAGGTGGTCACACTCCTGATGTGCATCTGGTCGTAGCCGAACTGACGAGCAACTTGGCAAGGCAAGTATGGTTCTAGATAGCATTCATTCTCGAACTGGTATACCAGTTGTGAAGGTCTTATCATCTTTAACCAAGAGAAAGCTGCTGGAGGTGGACGGGTACCAATTGGCTCTAAATCCATGAGAGGAGCCAGGAAGGTCTCATATCCAGGTGGAGGAGCGACGCAAAATAACTTCCATTTGGAGCCCCTATTCAGTGCCTTTTACAGTCAAAGAGTAAGTCCACCTTCCTTCGGGATGTGGCATATCTACCGATAAAGTCTCATCCAATAACACCGAGGGCTAGATCCATCAGAGTTGGATGGTGTAAGATCAACCAGACGAATAAATAAGTAAACAGCATCTCGGTACGAGAAAAGTCATCTCGAGTACCGGGTTTCTCTATCATAGTGGTCATGAACGCACGGAGACCCGCATTTAGTCGACTACGTATGGCAGAGAGGATATCCATCATGTATCCAAACACCAGACGCACTGCAGCAAACAATATGTCTCGGTGGATGTAATCGACCGTGCTGGCTTCGGGAACCATGAACCTTCGCAACCAAAGAGAAAGGAAGCCTGCCAGGTAGCCTCCCGAGACATGGTTATACCACCTTGTCTTATATAAGACTCAATATGGGTGCCGACGGTATAACCATGCCAGTCTTCTTCTAGCTCATTATCAATATATCTGGACTCTTCTATCAGTCTTTCGATTATTTGGCTGTCGAGTGGCTCAAAAAAATGAGGCTTACACTCCAATGTTTCTGTACGTTGGTCTCTATGGCATGACCTAAGAAAAGGTATATCAACCACTTTGACATGTAGGATGTCCTGACTGTCTTGCTCTTATGAAGGTGAGTGCATATCATGAAGTGACATAGTAGCTCATCGAAAATTGCCACCATCTGGGAGTTCTTCTTGGCCAAAGCCTCCACTTCTTCAGCTGGCACATACTCTTCGTATGGGTTCTCACCCATTGGCAGATGTGACAAAAACTGTATCTCATGTAGGGTGAAGCCTATCTCCCTGTGAGGAGTAGCAAAGGTGGCAATTCTATTGTTGTACCTCTCCATCAAGGCTATGAACATGTTTGAATTAGTGTGTATGCCACAAGAGGTGGTTAAAACAGCTTCATAAAGCCCCAACACAAAAAATTTGTCCTTGAAAATGTTTAGAGCCCATACTGAGGGTCAGTTCTAGCGCTTAATGTCTAGATGCATCAAATCCATCAGCCTTGGGTTTGGGGCAGGATATGCTCCTTCTGCTGCAACATAAGTGTTAGCAAAGAAGGGCATTCTGACCGATATCATCAAAGGTGAATCTTCGGCCGGCACACAGTTTGGCTTCAAATCTCTTAGGTGCGTGCGGTGTTCCTCAGAAGAACTGAAGAATATGTCTCTCCTCTGGTTCCTAAACCTGTGATATATCCGTCTAACCTTACCTTGTTAGAACGGAGTTATATCCCATGACATCTTTCGAGGATAGCTCGCATAGGCGTATCGGGACAGAGACAGGTTCCTCGCCATATTTGAGAGATATACTAGTCTGTCTCCACTTTTGCAGGCTCGAGATTCTCTTTTCGTCTTGGGCTAAGAAGCATCATCAATGTCCTCACCAAATAAGAAAATGGGTTTCTTATGAGGAGCTTGATCCACAGATAAGAAAGGTTCACCGTTCATTAAGCATAGCAAAGTCCTTTTATCTTGGGACTCCAGGAGAGCTCTTCTCGTAGCCGGTCCGTCAGGGTCAAACTGCGAGAATGTGATATGCGACAGGTCTTCCTGGTATTCCGATACATGAAAGGAAGAAGCCAGTATCTCAACACTGGGGCCTTTCCTAAGGTCAATTGCAAAAGAGGAAATGAGAGTTAAAATCATGAAGTAGTATTCTTACAGATTAAGATAATTTAAGTGATTTTTAGCTCTGCACAAATCATTGATGTCCCAATACACAGAGTTCTAGTCTTTAGTTTGAGCATGTAGTATGCCAGTTCTTAGTTTGCGCATGCAGTATGACAGTTCCTAGTTTGCATATGCAAGTTTTGTGTATGCATCAAACAATTCTGTTTCGTACAATGTGATAATATGTGCAATGTTTTTGAATCATGATACATAGCGTGCCATATACTTTGAGTAAACAAAGAGTGCGTGATTCATGATGGATGTGTTTTTTGCCAACACTCTGAAAGAGGTGGTACATTTTAAAATTGGCACAGAGCCAACCAACACTCTGAAAGTGGTGGTTGATGCTGGCTGTGGTTCGCACTATAAAACGAATGGCGCTGGCTATGGTTTGTCTTCCCCGACCGATCCTTTACCTTCGAGCGCAAGGATAGCCTCTTTGGCTCTCGCCGACGGCGGCACGTACCTTTGCGCTCTCAATGATAAAACTCGCGACGAAGCTCCAGCGACGTTATTGCCTTTCTCTATTGCAGATCTCTTTGGTGCCATTGATCTTGGTTTAAGAAAGCTTCGAAGACTTTAGGGAAAGAGGTTGGGAGAGAAAATTTTTTGATAGAAGAACTCTCTCTCTCTCTCTCTCCTCTCGATGGGCTATTTATAGCCTAAATCTATGTGTAACGGCTGCATAAATTGCACACAAAATGGCGGATCTCTGTGCGCACAAAATCTTCTGAAACGCTTCTTATTCAAAGTATTTCAAATTTCAAAAAAATTAAAATTTGAAAACTTTGAAGGAGGTTTTATAGAAGCTTTAAAAATATCAAAACAGTGTATAGTACCATTCACTGATAGCGCACAACCCTATCCATCAAATGGTGCCTGGTATCAAATGGCACTTATCATCAAATGGCACCTGATATTAGATAGCGCAGGTCGCCACATTGCGAGCTTCCTCGAGAAGCTAAGTCGTTAGTCATAATGATCGATAATGCAGCAATCGAAGAAATCACTTCGAATCTCGAACGCGCGGTGCTCGAGGAGGATCTTGTCAAATATGTCATAATGATAACTGTTAGTTACTCCGTGCCATTCATCAATGGTACAAAGTGACTAACTCCATACAGACTCAATGCCCAGCGCGTTTCATAGTTGGCGCCAATCAACAGATTAGGTTGTTCATGAACTAGCATCCAGAAGCAGTTAAAGATGATGTGGCGCTCATGCCATTAATCTCGAAGAACATGCACGCACCATTTCCCACGACCAAACGTAATCCTCTTACGGGATGCCACGTATCCCAGGCAGTTAAGTTAACCGTTCATGCAAATGGGTGAAGTAGAACATGGTGTGCCAAACAGTGCACAATCAGCATACTTTTATACTGTGCGCCAATCGTTGTAACTTTCTGGCACTTATCCTAAACTCTATAAACGGAGTTCCAATTCGTTTCTCAAGGCATCGTTAATGATAATAGTCTTCTGACAAGAGCTCTCGACACTTCTCCATCACTTTTGCAGCACGTTCTAGAGCTTTTCTTTACCGACATCGCATCGTCCAAGGGATAAAGTGATCGTCTTCTGATCAGATTTCTAAAGTTGTATTTCTCCAGAATCAAATTGTACTTTTATGCTTTTTCTTTTTGTTTTGTAGTTAAGTTTTTTTGAAAAACTTTTATTTTTGCAAACAGGCCAGTCTTGCCCGACACGAGCCCGGTCTGAAAAATTGGCCTATGTGTTGGTCCGGTCTGTTTAATCATGGGCCTGGGCTGGCACAGTCCAATTTATTGGGTTTCACATATATCGGCCTATATAGGCTAATAAATTTTTATGACATGCATTTGATGGTCATGTATTTTCAATTGATGAGTATGGGTTATGACCTTCCCTCGAGCTCCTCCTGTGATTAGTCAGTGCTTTAGTCATCATGTACCTTGTGCCATCACGTAAAAATTGTCTTTTGTATGCTGGGTACTGATACCTTGGGGTAGAAGTGCAGTCGGTCTTTTTGTGGCCTATGCATTAACCGCACACTAGCAAAGCAGATCGAAGATGGGTACATAGTTAGGTTTAATTCATAGGCTACCACTTGAAGTGTATGTACTATAAGATATGGTATGGTGTTAAGTATAGGTATAATTCATATAGTGTCAAGACATGTGTCAAGATACTAGGCATGTAGGTAAGTGTTAACTAGGTATCGCCAAATATTTAGTCAGTGCTAGCTAGGTAAGTGCTAGCTTGGACACTCCGAGGTCAAATTTTCCTTGTGGTCTCACAAGGAACACATAGCGACAGAGATATCGTTATCTCTTATGTTAAGTGTTTGTTTAGCCTGAAATCAAGTGTCCATGTGAGCTCTTCTATGAAAACTAAATTTACTTATGCAAAGCTTTTGAGGCTATTTAGAGTTATACCAAAAAAGACAAAGAACTTAGTCTTTTACAGAATTTTTCAAAAATCTAGTATAACTCTGATAGCCTTAAAAGACTTGCAGAAGTAAATTTTATTTTCAGAGAGTGGTGCACAAAAAACACATGACAACACCCAAGTGTCATATATGTTGGTACCAAGTGTTATGTATGTTCGTACTGTGTTGAATGTGTGTATAGTTAGTGTCTTAGATACTTAGGTAAGTGTTTGTGTAAATCCAAAGTCACGTGTCCATGTCAACCCTTATCTGAAAAAGTAAGTTTACATCTGTAAGCCTTATTGAGGATTTTAGAGTTCAACAAATTTTAAAAAATAGGAAAAAATACAAAGAACGAAAGGAGTAAAAAACATAAAAAATAAAGAACAATAAATACTAAAAGAGAAAATTATAATACTTAGCCTTTTGTATTATTTTTCGAAAATCTTGTAAAACTCTGAAAACCTTAAAAGGGTTGCTGAAGTAAATTTTCTTTGAAGAAGGGATGATACTGAACACGTGACGACACTTGTTTAATACTTATGTGTATCTATCTATGCATCCATTCGGATAATATACTCGAATAATGAGTATCCATCTTTGCAGAGTTATCTTCAATTGGATATGAATTACTATCGGCAAAATTGTTCGTGGATGTACAATCATCATCCTGATGACATATATGGTGTGCGAAATGAATTTATACAGAGCAGTTCCGGCAGTTCGCCAAGGTGTTCCTTTAGTACATGGACTGTACCAAAATTAAGTGTCCATGTGTGAGATGTCACAACTTGAAATATCATCCAGAAGTGGACGTAACATATCATTATTCAAGGGATTTTATGCCAAATTACTATCAGTGACCGCATACGAAGAACTTTTGCCTTTAGCATCGAAGCCAAAGCCTAATTTGGAGTCGTATTTGGATGTCCACAACCATGCTGATTACGACGAAGAATGGGTGAACATGGTTTTGACGCTGTGGGGCCTAGTTTTGATCCGAACAATCATGATGCAGCTAAGGAGGCACCAAATGCTGATACTGCGAAGTTCATAGGATTGCTGGAGAATGCAAGGACTCTTTTGTATCCTGGTTATTAAGATCATTCACCGTTGGAGGTGGTTACAAGACTGCTGAGCGTCAAGTCTGATTTTAACATATCTTAAGAATGATACAACCAAATTATCGAGTTAATTATAGAGTTCTTATCGAAGGGTACCAAATTACCTATAAACTTTTATCGATCTAGGAGAATGGTGAGATCACTCTGGATGGGATATAATAAAATTGATGCATGTCGCAATGGATGCATATTGTACTACAAGGACGACAAGGATGAAGACATGTGAAAATTTTGTGGTACTGATCGATACAAGGCAACTAGTACAAGTAGGAGTCCCGGTACAAGAAAGCCAACCGATTCGATGCACTACTTGTCTTTGACGTCACGGTTGCAGAGGTTGTTTATGACAAAGGAGACTGCGGAGAACATGAGTTGGCACAGGCGGGAACAGATCATTGGAGTATTGAATCATCCATCCGATGAAGAAGCATAGAAGCACTCTGATCGAGAGTATCCAGATTTTGCTTCTGATCCGCGTAATGTAAGATTGGGGCACTCCTCCGATGGTTTTACCTCGTTTAGACTTTTGGGTTCCTAATATTCGTGTTGGCCAGTAATTGTCACTCTATATAACCTACCTTCGTGGATGTGTATAAAAACTCATTATATGTTCCTAACCGTTATCATCCTGGGTTCAAACAATTCGAAGAGGAACATTAATGTGTGCATACAGTCGTTGATAGATGAGTTGAATCAGTTGTGGAAAGTAGGTGCCAATACGTATGATGTTTCCAAATCACAAAACTTTTAGATGAGGGTCGAACTTATCTGGACCATCAACGACTTTTTGGCCTATGGAATGTTATCGAGATGGAGCACTCATGGTCGTCTCTTATATCTGTATTGCATGGGCCACACGAAGGCTTTCCATTTGAAACACAGAGGAAAATCGTGCTTCTTCGATTGTCATCGATAGTTTCTGCCGAAGGATCATCCGTTCCAGAGGAACGTGAATGCTTTTCGAGGCGACGTTGTGGAGAAGGCCAATCCACCGCCAAGGTAGACCAGAGACACGATATGGAAGGAGGTCAAAGATTTTTTAAGTGCTATCAAAGATCCTTCAAAGGGGTACAAGTGTGATAGATTTGGTCGCACTCATAACTGGACGAAAATGGGTATATTCTGGGACTGTCGTATTGGAGCACCAATCTGATCAGACATAACCTTGATATCATGAATATTGAGAAGAATGTGTTTGAAAACATAATTAATACTGTGATGGGTGAAAAGGGAAAGACGAAAGACAATCCCAAGGCCAGGTTGGACTTGGAAGATATATACAGACGTCCTACATTGTATTCGATAGAAGAAGGCTATGGAAAGCATAAGCAGCCTAAGGCAATTTTCTTACTGGACAGGGAGGATAAAGGAAAACATTGTAGGTGGATTCAGGGCCTAAAATTTTCTGACGAATACGTGTCGAATTTGAGAAAGTACGTCGACCTGAAGGCGAACAAACTGACGGGTATGAAGAACCACGAAAGTCATGTATTTATGGAGAGGTTAATTTCGATTGTATTTCGAAAATTATTACCGTAGGTCATTTGGAATCTGTTGACAGAGCTGAGCATATTCTTCAGGGATCTTTGTTCTACTAATTTGCTCGTCGAACGTTTAAAAAAATAAGAGAAGGATATTGTGGTAACACTGTGCAAGCTTGAGAGGTGTTCCCTCCTGAATTCTTCGACTCTATAGAGCATTTGCCAATTCATCTTTCCTATGAAGCACGTGTTGGTGGACCTGTTGATTATCGGTGGATGTATCCGTTTGAGCGGCATTTAAACCACCAAAAGAGAGGTAAAAAATAAGGCTCAGATTTAGGGTTATATTTGTGAAGCCTATGTTCTCGAAGAGATTCCAAACTTTTGCTCGATGTACGTCACGCCACATGTTGCTACTAATAGAACAAGAGCTCTAAGAAATGACGATGGATATCTTGAATCTAATGATGCAATACTGAAAGTCTTTAATACTTTTGGAAAGCCTTCGGAAAAAAACGAAGAAAATATATCTGAATGACGATGAACTAAGGGCTACTCAGTTATATATATTATTCAACTGCGACAAGGATGAAGTGGAGAAGCTCGAGGGATAAATAACTAATACGTCCACGTTTACGTCATCTATGCATGTAATAGTATCCAATATTATTATTATACTAGTTGGCCGATGTGTTGTTTTTTTCAGCACATTTAGTGATGAGGTAAGGTCGAGCAGACCGTACATAACAGATGAAGAACTAGAACTGGAAATGAGACATCATTTGCCTTCATGGTTGAGTACATATGTAAGGAGCTCGGCAATTACTTTTTGTATATGCACTTTATACAGTAATTAACGGAACGTTAAATTTAATTTCTTATCTTGTGCTATTTAGGTCGATCGTCCAGACGCAACACTGGAGAATGAATCTATTGGAACTCTAGCCAAAAGGCCAATTTATTTTATCAAAATCTGGCAAAAATATTGTGTGAATGGGTTTAGGTTCAAGTCAACAAATACTCCGATCAGAGGAAGCTTTTTTTAACTTGATTCGACAAATAATAGTATTTGTGTATCAAATCTACAAACTACAAATATGTCGATCCAGATAATGATTTCTACGACGTCTTACGGAAGATTGTCGGCTAAGATCGTATTATTCAAGTGTGATCGGTTCGATCTGATCAAAGATCAAGATTGAAAAATTGACAAGCATGGTCTTGTAACTACCGACGTTAATATCAAGGATACGAACAACTTGTCCTAGCAAGTCAGGCTCAACTTGTTTACTTTACTACTTGTCCTAGACGGAGAACAACGAGGTTGGACTAGTAGACAGTATACAAGACTAAAGCTAAAAATATCTACGATATTGATAAAATAGCTTATTAGAAGGACGAGCTACCTCTTAAAACAAATACAGTTGATGTGGACACAATAAAAGTTCATCATTACATGTCTAATCATGTAGAAAAGGAAGAAGTATCCGAAGTAGATGAAAGCGAAGATGAGGAGGAAGAGGAAGATAAGGATGAAGAAAACGAAAAAGATAAATTTTCAGAAGATGATTGAAAATAAAATAAAATATAAAATATGTCATGTAACATCTATTTAGACTTGTAAAATGTACTGTCATTTGTTTAGCAGAGGGTTGCTCCGATTCTCTTTTTATAAACTATGATTTGTTAAATACATACAGATTTGATTTAGAATATGTATTATATTTCTTGTATATATCTATTTTTTATCATATGTTATTATCCGGTATGGTAGGACGAAGAGGATCGTACCTCGTCAGTCCCGAGGTAGAGGAGCACCCCGTGCAGGTAGAGGTTCCACAGGTGGACGGAATGCTCCTTCGTTATCTAATGATGGTTTCGACCCTCATCTTCGAGTACTCTAGTATACCGTCTAGTCACATCTCCTACTGCTTCGATGGTACATAGCAGTACTCCTGGGATGGGCAGTTCTAGGCCTGAGACTACTACCCTGTCCAGCGTTTCTTCTACTGACGGCACTGAGACGGAGAAGCGAGTGGAGGAGGTCGCACCTACTCCATCTCTGTATCAGAGCGATCCCCCATGCCCCCCTCTGGACGAGACAAGGATGGAGATTTGGTCTGACGGGCCTACAAAGTAAGTTAATTAGTTAACATTAATTTATACATATGTCTATGTATTCATGAATATAATTAACGTTGTATAGATATCAACCTCCATCGGTTCAGAGGGCACTGGGGCTATTTTTGAGGTCCAACTAGGTGGTCCTTGGATCAACTACTCGGATGCCTCGGAAGGAAGGAAGGCATTTTGGTTTCCCACTTCAAAGTGGCCTTTGGATCCATATAGTTATTAGTAAATACCTTAGACATTAGCAACTACGACTTAGATATTGGATAGTACATATTATGCTTATCGAGATGCATACCTTTCTAGAACGAGTTTGTTAGGCTACGTGAGCGTGCGAGTGCTAGTGCACCTGCAGAAGGAGGGGCTCATACTTTCTCGCAGCCCTCTCAACCTTAGTCGAAGGAGGAGCTCTGGATGATCGTCGTTAGTGGCCTTCAGAGAGGTACGTACTATGGTACAGAATCCTAAGGTGCCATTGTAGCAACACAGTCATCCAAGGCCCCCTCTGGCAGTGTGCATTCTCTATAACCCTCATAGGTGTCACGTCCCGACTCGAAAAATTGTTCATCCTCGCTTGATTTCACCGAATCGATCGTCTTTGCTGGACGTGATGCCCTACGAGTCTAGAGTTGCACTCATACAAGACAAGATGACAAGTTTTCTAAATGGTTATCTTTGATTTATTATTAGTAGTGGAAGAAAATAGAGTATACGAAATAATTCTCTTTATTAATAAATGGACTGAGGTTACAAAGGCTTGCAATAGCCCAATTGAATTTGCCAGATTATCTTACAACACTCAGGTTCTCTCTTGCCCATAAAGGATTTCACCGTTACATACATCTTATCTTCTATATCTCGGCTGTATTATCATAATGCAAGTCTGAGCGTCAACGCGGTCGTACGCCTCAATACACTATGGCTGTCACCCCTAGTTTTCAAATTAGGGGTATTTTCATCATTTTTCAAGTTTTATCATTTTTAGGAATTTTTATTTATTTTATGTGATTTTTTGGGATTTATTTGGTTTGGTTTGGATTTTATCCAATTCGGACTCAAATTGGAGACCCGGGTAGCCTGGACCCTAGCGGGACCCCCATACTAGCTGGACTTAGCCCACATACCATCATAATTAGGTTAGAAATTTTAAACCCTATTTTCCATGGCTTAATTAGTCATTTTAGAGCTTAATTGGTTGATTAGGAACAAACCGAACCAAACTGAATTCAATTTGAACCTAAACCAAGTCTAATGGGTTGGGGGCTTATTGGATCCCCAACCCAAACCCATTAGCCACACATGGCCGGCCATAAGAGGCAGCCCCCCTTCTCTTCTCCATTAAGCAATCTCTCTCTCAAATTAAATTTTCTCTCTCAAGCTTCTTTCTTCCTCAAGGACAAGCCTAGGTATGTCATTTAATCCCCAATTATTACTCTTTTCTATTCACGTCTTTCACATTAGATGTAGAGAATTGAATTCTCTACATTTTGCCCCCTATTAGTAGATTTTTCCCTAGAGTTTAGGTTAGAGTTAATTTGGGACTTTTATGTATTGATATATATATATATATATATATATATATATATATATATATATATATATATATATAATATATATATATATATATATATATATATATGTGTGTGTGTGTGTGTGTGTGTGTGTGTGTGTGTGTGTGTGTGTGTGTATTTGTGGGAGGATGAGAGAATGAGAGATGGTGGTGGTGGTGGTGGTGGTGTAGAGAGTGGTAGTGGTGGAGTTGTCATGAGTGTTGTGTGTGTGTGTGTATGTGTTTATATATATATGTGTGTATGTGTTTATATATTTATATATATGGTTGTGTGTATATATATGTATCTATATGTGTGTGTGTGTTTATATAGATATATGGAGATGTGTGTGTGTTTATATATATATAGAGAGGGATGGATAGATATATAGATATCTAATTAGCTATAGGTATATATATATATATATATATATATATATATATATATATATATATATATATATATATATATATATATATATATATATATAGGGAGATATATATATATAGAGGGAGGAGAAGAAGAGAATGGAGGGCAGCAGCAGCTGCAGCAGATGCAGCAGCAGCAGGCTGCAGAAGTAGCAGCAGCAGCTGCAGCAGATGCAGCAGTAAGGGCAGCAGCAGGAGCTGCCAATGACAGCTCCTTCCTCCCCCCTTGAACCCCCAATTTACCCCTTAAACCCCCCTAGTATCCTATATATATGTGTATATGTAGGTATATATATATATATATATAGATATATATATATATGTATATATGTAGATAGATAGATAGGAAGTTAGATGAAAGAAGTTTAGGAATTAGAAAGAAGAAGAAAAGGAAATTGAAAGAAAGATAGAGGAAGGAATAGAAAGAAAATGAGAAGGAATTTGGAGAAGTAAGGAATTTGAAGAATAATAGGAAGGAGGAGTAAGAAGAAGAATTAGAGCTAGAAGAATAAGAGGAAGAAGTTAAGAAGAAGAAGAATTAGAATTGAGAGTCAAAGAAGAGGTTGGAGCGAGAGCTAAAAAGGGGATTTTTGGTAGAAATCGAGTTAGAAGGGGAAATTGAGCTCGGAGCGTCGGATTGCGACAAAACTTGACGTAGGCCTAGGTTATGTGAATTAGATTTTGCGGGTAAGCTTCCGAGTGAAAATCGGGGTCGTAGGGCGCCGGTATCGCGCCGTATCGGTGCGTATCTTGAAATATTCAAGATTTTGGCAACGGGCCGTATCATGGACTAGACGTCCACTTTACCTAGGTATTTTGGTAGGTAATATATGTATAGGCTAGTATCATACTACCGTGGGGAGATCAGATCAAAATATCAAGCGTAGGTAGGCTAACTAGATAATCGCCGAATGTAGAATTTTACCCTTTTTAAGGATAAAATAGGAATTTGGCCTATGGCCAAGAAATGGATTTCGAAGTCCAAGATGGACTTCGATATGGGTGGTATAGGTTGGTAATGATTAGAAATAGTCGCCTAGACCTAGTCTTGACCCCGGTTGATCACGGTTGACTTTTAGACCAAAAGTCAACCATGGGTCAACACTTTATCCAATTTAGTCCCAAACTTCATTAAACTTGTGTAGTTGACCGAAAGTCAACTATTAGTCACCATTGACCTAAGATTGACCTAGGGTTGACCAGAGTTAACCATGGTTGACCGAAGTTGACCAGAGTTGACCAGTTGACCAAAAGTCAACTGTAAGTCAACCGTTGACTCAAATCGACCTAGATTAATTCCGTTTGACTTGCATTGACCCAGTATGACCTAGCTAGACCTAATATGACTTAGATTGACCTCGTACAGTCTAGTTTGACGCGTCTTGACCTAGAATGACTTAATAGAATTCAAATTGATTTGACTTTATTTCCTAAGTATAGTATTGATACGTCTTGTTCTCTATAGGTCCTCGAGACGCTGCATTTGCTCCAGTTGACGTACCATATCATATTTCAGGCGAGTACATTCTCTGACACTTTTCCAATTTATAATGATTGTTATGATTCATGTAATTAGTGTGGATATGCTTGTTCTCGACACATTGGTCACACGGATTGGTATTCATGGATCCCGACATGAGATGTTATTCCTCGTTATCTTGGTATATCTTGTGCAAGCCCCCTTGTAGTTCTTGTGCAGTATATGGACACCGATTCTCGAGGAGACTTGCTCCCTTCTCGTAGAATTCCGTGTCATAACGTGTCTTGCTTGGATCCACTCTACCAGTCGGGGACGGGGAGTACTAGTGTAGATGTGTGGTCATTACCCACATTGTTTATTCTTGTAGACCGTGAATGCTACCAATCCTACACTCCACGTAGGATTGGCTGATCATAACCTTGTGCAGACCCAAGCCGGCCACATGTTGTAGCTAGTACTCACACACCTAGAGATATGATTCTTGATTCTTGTACATGCCATGATCAGTTTACTTGCCTTATTCTAGCTCTAGTTTTACAGCTTACCTTGCCATGATACTCACATGTACATTCTATGATTTTCTTGTATATACTCTCTATTTATTGTCTTATAGCTTTTGTTATATCTTGTGAACTGTTGTTAGTAGATTGTACTCGTTCCATCCTGACAGGATATGTTGAAAATATTACAGATGTAGATGAGGGAGACTACTGCACCTACTACGGTCCGGATGACGTAGTAGGCCTTGACCTGGAGACTTTGGTCCAGCAGGGCTTAGCTCCGCCTGGCGAGACCTTACCCCTTGCTTAGTTAGAGTAGGTCTTTTATACTGGACTTTGTCTCCAGCTACTTTTGAGTCTGTTATTACTATGGTCTGTATTAGAGACTTGGACTGTATATATTCTTGTGTTGGACTTGATAGGTTATATATTATTTTATCGTCTTGTTGTCTTTTCATTTCAGTCTTTACTTTGTTATCTTAGAGTCGTGATTGAGTACTCGTATATATATTCATTGCTTGTCCTCCGTTTGGAGTTGACCATATTCTCGACAGGTTTTTGTTATATATATAAACTGTTTAGAAGTAGAAAATTCCACAGCGTTCCACGCCGATTTTTTGGTGAGGGCTGGGCGTTGTCGCGTCACATGCCCTTTTAGCGGGTGCGGGTCGTGACACGTTTTAGTGGTGGCCCACGCAGGTCCTGAAGTCGTAATTAGTACGATGTCGTAGTGGCGCTCGACTTAGAGTGCTATTACGAGCCTGCGGTACGTATCTAGGATAGGCTATAGGCTAAGAGTACTCAATCACAGTAGGATCTTTCTTTGCTTATCTTGCTTACCATCTTTGATATTGATTTTCTGCATTCTAGCTGTCCTCCTTTCATGTTGCCTTCATGTGCCATATTGATTTCTTCTTTTCAATTTGTCTCCAGGATAGTTATGACTCACTCTCCTGGCGAGGAGCACGGGGAGACGGAGAGGTCTGCCACCTCTGGCGGGCAGGCTCCGGTCACCTCCCCTGCAGATGGGACTTCTGTTGGAGCTCTCGGAGGTACTCCTCCAGCTACCTCGATGACAGTCCCTGGGGTTGCGGGTGCTCTTCCCGTAGTGCCGGGAGCTGTCGTAGGCGCTCTTCCTCCTCCTGCGCAGCGGATTCCTCCGCCAGTTGCAGACATACTTCCACCTCCACCTCCTCTGCCTACAGATATGGGGCAGATGCTTACCTTCCTCCAGCAGATACTGGAGACTCAGAGAGCCCAGACCGAGGCTCAGCAGAGGCAGACAGACGCGATGCGTCAGGGCATAAAGGATGCCCATCAGTTGGCCCTTGCAGCCGTGGAGCAGAGGGCTCCTCATCCGGGGACGCGTACTAGGTACAGAGATATCCAGGACTTCAAGAAGCTCGGGCCCCGTGACTTTAGCGGGACCGAGGATGTGGTCTATGCAGATGATTGGCTCGAGGATATCGAGCGGCAGATGAGGGCCTCCCGCCTGGCAGACGACCTAAAGGTCGAGGCGGTAGATTTGCAGTTGCTAGACATTGCGTGCACCTGGTTCAGAAACGAGCCAGCCCTAGCTGGAGAGGGTCGTACTTGGGCAAAGTTCAAGCTCCTCTTCAAGGAGAAGTTCTTTTCCCCCACGGACAAGATTGACCTGGTGCGACAGTTCCAGGATCTGCAGCAGGGCAGTCTATCCATGGAGGAGTACGTAGCGGAGTTCGGCCGTCTGAGCCGATACGCAGAGTACATGGTTCGAGCCCCGGAGATCAGGGCGAGCCGGTTCAGGGAGGGACTCGCTTGGGATATCAAGCACCTCATACCCTCCTTCTATGAGACATATACCCATATCAACGCAGAGGCCCGCAAGGTAGAGCGGGAGTGGGGCTTGAAGCCCAAGAGGGAGCGTGATCTTTTTTCGGGGGCTAGTAGCAGCGCAGGGGCTGCTAAGCGCCCTCAGCTTCAGCATCGTTCTTTCCAGCCTCACCAGCCGCAGGTGCAGGCCAGGGCACCGGTTCAGCAGCAGGTGCAACACACTCAGCAGAGGCAGGCACAGCATGGGGCTCCTTGCGGCTACTGCAAGAAGTCCGGTCACATCTGGGAGGTCTGTCGGAAGAGGCTGGGCTTGTGCCTCTATTGCGGGGAGGCTGGACATCAGTTGAGAGATTGTCCTACGAACCATCGCCGTGCAGCTCAGGGAGCACAGGGTAGGCCACCTTTGGCACCGCATCACGCCCTCCACCAGCAGCGGGATATACCCCGCCAGGACAGGGCTTTTGCGATGGCAGTTGAGGATCCTGCACACATTGGACTAGGAGGTAGGGTCTTGCTCTTTCTTTTACTTGTTCTCTCCGCCCATTGATTGATTATTGCTTTCTTAGTACCTTTAGTTGCATATGTGATGATCATGCTAGATTAAATAGAAAACCCCAATGAAGACTGCAATAACACGATACTGAAGAGATTTAAAACCATGCATGTGTTCTGATTTCCTGGGTTACATGTTATATAACTTAGGATAAAATTAGTAGACCTTGATTGTTGGGTGCTTGACTTAGAGAAGAGTATGACCGTTTGAATTTCGAGGACGAAATTTTTTAAGGAGGGTCGATTTATCACCCCCAGTTTTCAAATTAGGAGTATTTTCGTCATTTTTCAAGTTTTATAATTTTTAGGAATTTTTATTTATTTTATGTGATTTTTTGGGATTTATTTGGTTTGGTTTGGATTTTATCCAATTCGGACTCAAATTGGAGACCCGGGTAGCCTGGACCCTAGCGGGACCCCCATACTAGCTGGGCTTAGCCCACATACCATCATAATTAGGTTAGAAATTTTAAACCCTATTTTTCATGGCTTAATTAGTCATTTTAGAGCTTAATTGGTTGATTAGGAACAAACCGAACCAAACCGAATTCAATTTGAACCTAAACCAAGTCTAATGGGTTGGGGGCTTATTGGATCCCAAACCCAAACCCATTAGCCACACATGGCCGGCCACAAGAGGCAGCCCCCCTTCTCTTCTCTATTAAGCAATCTCTCTCTCTCAAATTAAATTTTCTCTCTCAAGCTTCTTTCTTCCTCAAGGACAAGCCTAGGTATGTCATTTAATCCCCAATTATTACTCTTTTCTATTCATGTCTTTCACATTAATTGTAGAGAATTGAATTCTCTACATTTTGCCCCCTATTAGTAGGTTTTTCCCTAGAGTTTAGGTTAGAGTTAATTTGGGACTTTTATGTATTGAATGGTATATATATATATATATATATATATATATATATACCTAAAAAAAAAAATATATATATATATATATATATATATATATATATATATATATATATATATATATATATATTTTTTAGGTATATATATATATATATATATATATATATATATATATATATATATATATATATATATATATATATATATTTTAGGTATATATATATATATATATATATATATATATATATATATATATATATGTGTGTGTGTGTGTGTGTGTGTGTGTGTGTGTGTGTGTGTGTGTGTGTGTGTGTGTGTGTATTTGTGGGAGGATGAGAGAATGAGAGATGGTGGTGGTGGTGTTGTAGAGAGTGGTAGTGGTGGAGTTGTCATGAGTGTTGTGTGTGTGTGTATGTGTTTATATATATATATATATATATATATATATATATATATATATATATATATATATATATATATATATATATGGTTGTGTGTATATATATGTATCTATATGTGTGTGTGTGTTTATATAGATATATGGAGATGTGTGTGTGTTTATATATATATATAGAGGGATGGATAGATATATAGATATCTAATTAGCTATAGGTATATATATATATATATATATATATATATATAGGGAGATATATATATATATATATATATATAGAGGGAGGAGAAGAAGAGAATGGAGGGCAGCAGCAGCAGGCAGCAGAAGTAGCAGCAGCAGCTGCAGCAGATGCAGCAGTAAGGGCAGCAGCAGGAGCTGCCAATGGCAGCTCCTTTCCCACCCCTTTGAACCCCCAATTTACCCCTTAAACCCCCCCTAGTATCCTATATATATGTGTATATGTAGGTATATATATATATAGATACATATATGTATATATGTAGATAGATAGATAGGAAGTTAGATGAAAGAAGTTTAGGAATTAGAAAGAAGAAGAAAAGGAAATTGAAAGAAAGATAGAGGAAGGAATAGAAAGAAAATGAGAAGGAATTTGGAGAAGTAAGGAATTTGAAGAAGAATAGGAAAGAGGAGTAAGAAGAAGAATTAGAGCTAGAAGAATAAGAGAAAGAAGTTAAGAAGAAGAAGAATTAGAATTGAGAGTCAAAGAAGAGGCTGGAGCGAGAGCTAAAAAGGGGATTTTTGGTAGAAATCGAGTTAGAAGGGGAAATTGAGCTCGGAGCGTCGGATTGCGACGAAACTTGACGTAGGCCTAGGTTATGTGAATTAGATTTTGCGGGTAAGCTCCCGAGTGGAAATCGGGGTCGTAGGGCGCCGGTATCGTACCGTATCGGTGCGTATCTTAAAATATTCAAGATTTTGACAACGGGCCGTATCATGGACTAGACGTCCACTTTACCTAGGTATTTTGGTAGGTAATATATGTATAGGCTAGTATCATACTACCCTGGGGAGATCGGGCCAAAATATTAAGCGTAGGTAGGCTAACTAGATAATCGCCGAAGGTAGAATTTTACCCTTTTTAAGGATAAAATAGGAATTTGGCCTATGGACAAGAAATGGGTTTCGAAGTCCAAGATGGACTTCGATATGGGTGGTATAGGTTGGTAATGATTAGAAATAGTCGCCTAGACCTATTCTTGACCCCGGTTGACCACGGTTGGCTTTTTAGACCAAAAGTCAACTATGGGTCAACACTTTACCCAATTTAGTCTCAAACTCCATTAAACTTGTGTAGTTGACCGAAAGTCAACTATTAGTCACCATTGATCTAGTATTGACCTAGGGTTGACCAAAGTTGACCACGATTGACCGGAGTTGACCAGAGTTGACCAGTTGACCAAAAGTCAACTGTAAGTCAACCGTTGACTCAAATCGACCTAGATTAATTCCGTTTGACTTGCATTGACCCAGTATGACCTAGCTAGACATAATATGACTTAGATTGATCTCATACAGTCTAGTTTGATACGTCTTGACCTAGAATGACTTAATAGGATTCAAATTGATTTGACTTTATTTCCTAAGTATAGTATTGATACGTCTTGTTCTCTATAGGTCCTCGAGACGCTGCATTTGCTCCAGTTGACATACCATATCATATTTCAGGCGAGTACATTCTCTGATACTTTTCTAATTTATAATGATTGTTATGATTCATGTAACTAGTGTGGATATGCTTGTTCTCGACACATTGGTCACACGGATTGGTATTCATGGATCCCGACATGAGATGTTATTCCTCGTTATCTTGGTATATCTTGTGCAAGCCCCCTTGTAGTTCTTGTGCAGTATATGGACACCGATTCTCGAGAAGACTTGCTTCCTTCTCGTAGCATCCCGTGTCATAACGTGTCTTGCTTGGATCCACTCTACCAGTCGAGAACGGAGAGTACTAGTGTAGATGTGTGGTCATTACCCACCTTGTTTATTCTTGTAGACCGTGAATGCTACCAATCCTACACTCCACGTAGGATTGGCTGATCATAACCTTGTGCAGACCCAAGCTGGCCACATGTTGTTGCTAGTACTCACACACCTAGAGATATGATTCTTGATTCTTGTACATGCCATGATCAGTTTACTTACCTTGTTCTAGCTCTAGTTTTACAGCTTACCTTGCCATGATACTCACATGTACATTCCATGATTTTCTTGTATATACTCTCTATTTACTGTCTTATAGCTTTTGTCATATCTTGTGAACTGTTGTTAGTAGATTGTACTCGTTCCATCCTGACAGGATATGTTAAAAATATTATAGATGCAGATGAGGGAGACTACTGCACCTACTACGGTCCGGATGACGTAGTGGGCCTAGACCTGGAGACTTTGGTCCAGCAGGGCTTAGCTCCGCCTGGCGAGACCTTACCCCTTGCTTAGTTAGAGTAGGTCTTTTATACTGGACTTTGTCTCTAGCTACTTTTGAGTCTGTTATTACTATGGACTATATTAGAGACTTGGACTGTATATATTCTTGTGTTGGACTTGACAGGTTATATATTATTTTATCATCTTGTTGTCTTTTCATTTCAGTCTTTACTTTGTTATCTTAGAGTCGTGACTGAGTACTCGTATATATATTCATTGCTTGTCCTCCGTTCGGAGTTGACCATATTCTCGACAGGTTTTTGTTATATATATAAACTGTTTAGAAGTAGAAAAATCCACAACGTTCCATGCCGATTTTTCGGTGAGGGCTGGGCGTTGTCGCGTCACGTGCCCTTTTAGCGGGTGCGGGTCGTGATAATGGCATTCCATGTCTTAGCACATTCAAGCGAAGCTCCGTCGTGAGCAGCCCATTCTCTGAACCTGCAAACAATCTGGGGAGAGATCAGTACTAATCCTCTCACGTACTAATCAGAGACCCACTTTACTAAACCGATATTAAGTAGATATAATGAATCATGCAGCATACAATTTAGTGATCTTTCTATCTTTGCCTTAGGCTCAGTTTCATGGCATATTCGAGAGCAGTAAAGCATGCTATCATGGCAAGCATGTTATGTCTGATTTATATAAACAAGCAAGCAGGCAACATACAATTCTCGTGTTCCTTCGTAGCAATTTTGTACCGAATCGAGGTATTCGCCCTTGCGTCGATGCAAGTGAATACCAACTATTCTTTTTCTGTCATGTTATAAGTGATCGTTGAGCAGGATCTCTGTGTGCCTACGTCATTCAGCTCACCGACCCCTATTTATCTGAAGATAACTGACATTTACAGATGTCATAAGGGACTTATGTTTCTCATCGACATTACGTTGCTATCTATTCAGACTAGATTACGATCCTTACTGAAGGTCCCGTAATACATCTATGCTCACAGGCACAATTATTCATTCCTCCTAGGACGAACAGTCCCGATGCCTCGGTGATCTATTCGAGGAAAAAACCCTTGCACGGGTTAATTCAAAGTCCGTTTGATCATGCAACACGCATCTAAGCATATAACCAAATATAGTCCGAGTCCGAAATTCAGACCTCGCATCGTTATGCATTTCTCGCATTCTTTTAATGTTCTCACTCTTTTCACGTTCTCACATTCTTTGTACGATTTCATTCTTCGTTTCAATGTTCTATGGCATCATGCCCCAATTTAATGTTCATCAAACGAACGACCCGAAGGCTCCAAACATTCAGAGGCACCATGCCACATTCGACAGTTTTGGTATATTCATGCCATAACTGTTCTCTTTTAATGAATCCATCTTTTATGATTCTCGTGCATGTACGCATGCTTTGACACAATTGTTCTCTATTCTTCGATTCGTACATACAATGCACGCCTCGACACCATAACTCCATGTTCTATGCCTTAGTGTTCAATGTTTATGGCTCGTGCACTAGGTTACTCGCGTCAATAGTATTTCAATGTTTATGGCGAGTGACCTAGTACACAAGCCTTAAACATTGAATACTAAAGCCTAGAACATAGAATTACGGTTATCCCATGTTCTTATGGCTTGCGCACGATGGCATAAAATACTGTCACGACCCGTGCCCACATTTCGGAATGCAAGTGCAAGAGCAAGCCAGCTATGTACCAAGCGGACTCCAGCCCAACTTGAATACGTAAACGCTGTCTCGACTATGGCAATGTGCTTAATCATGGTAAGGCAAAACTATATCTCAATCCACAATAAGAATATAAAACATGAATGAACACTATGGGTCGTAGTCTGCAGTCTACTAGCATACATGTCCGAACGGATATTAAACGTAATAACAATACCTGGATCCTGTAAGTGCATCATAATCATCTACCATCCTGCTCCTTTCCCACCCCTTTGAACCCCCAATTTACCCCTTAAACCCCCCCTAGTATCCTATATATATGTGTATATGTAGGTATATATATATAGATACATATATGTATATATGTAGATAGATAGATAGGAAGTTAGATGAAAGAAGTTTAGGAATTAGAAAGAAGAAGAAAAGGAAATTGAAAGAAAGATAGAGGAAGGAATAGAAAGAAAATGAGAAGAAATTTGGAGAAGTAAGGAATTTGAAGAAGAATAGGAAAGAGGAGTAAGAAGAAGAATTAGAGCTAGAAGAATAAGAGAAAGAAGTTAAGAAGAAGAAGAATTAGAATTGAGAGTCAAAGAAGAGGCTGGAGCGAGAGCTAAAAAGGGGATTTTTGGTAGAAATCGAGTTAGAAGGGGAAATTGAGCTCGGAGCGTCGAATTGCGACGAAACTTGACGTAGGCCTAGGTTATGTGAATTAGATTTTGCGGGTAAGCTCCCGAGTGGAAATCGGGGTCGTAGGGCGCCGGTATCGTACCGTATCGGTGCGTATCTTAAAATATTCAAGATTTTGACAACGGGCCGTATCATGGACTAGACGTCCACTTTACCTAGGTATTTTGGTAGGTAATATATGTATAGGCTAGTATCATACTACCCTGGGGAGATCGGGTCAAAATATCAAGCGTAGGTAGGCTAACTAGATAATCGCCGAAGGTAGAATTTTACCCTTTTTAAGGATAAAATAGGAATTTGGCCTATGGACAAGAAATGGGTTTCGAAGTCCAAGATGGACTTCGATATGGGTGGTATAGGTTGGTAATGATTAGAAATAGTCGCCTAGACCTATTCTTGACCCCGGTTGACCACGGTTGGCTTTTTAGACCAAAAGTCAACTATGGGTCAACACTTTACCCAATTTAGTCTCAAACTCCATTAAACTTGTGTAGTTGACCGAAAGTCAACTATTAGTCACCATTGATCTAGTATTGACCTAGGGTTGACCAGAGTTGACCACGATTGACCGGAGTTGACAAGAGTTGACCAGTTGACCAAAAGTCAACTGTAAGTCAACCGTTGACTCAAATCGACCTAGATTAATTCCATTTGACTTGCATTGACCCAGTATGACCTAGCTAGACATAATATGACTTAGATTGATCTTATACAGTCTAGTTTGATGCGTCTTGACCTAAAATGACTTAATAGGATTCAAATTGATTTGACTTTATTTCCTAAGTATAGTATTGATACGTCTTGTTCTCTATAGGTCCTCGAGATGCTGCATTTGCTCCAGTTGACATACCATATCATATTTCAGGCGAGTACATTCTCTGACACTTTTCCAATTTATAATGATTGTTATGATTCATGTAACTAGTGTGGATATGCTTGTTCTCGACACATTGGTCACACGGATTGGTATTCATGGATCCCGACATGAGATGTTATTCCTCGTTATCTTGGTATATCTTGTGCAAGCCCCCTTGTAGTTCTTGTGCAGTATATGGACACCGATTCTCGAGGAGACTTGCTTCCTTCTCGTAGCATCCCGTGTCATAACGTGTCTTGCTTGGATCCACTCTACCAGTCGGGAACGGAGAGTACTAGTGTAGATGTGTGGTCATTACCCACCTTGTTTATTCTTGTAGACCGTGAATGCTACCAATCCTACACTCCACGTAGGATTGGCTGATCATAACCTTGTGCAGACCCAAGCCGGCCACATGTTGTAGCTAGTACTCACACACCTAGAGATATGATTCTTGATTCTTGTACATGCCATGATCAGTTTACTTACCTTGTTCTAGCTCTAGTTTTGAAGCTTACCTTGCCATAATACTCACATGTACATTCCATGATTTTCTTGTATATACTCTCTATTTACTGTCTTATAGCTTTTGTCATATCTTGTGAACTGTTGTTAGTAGATTGTACTCGTTCCATCCTGACAGGATATGTTAAAAATATTACAGATGCAGATGAGGGAGACTACTGCACCTACTACGGTCCGGATGACGTAGTGGGCCTAGACCTGGAGACTTTGGTCCAGCAGGGCTTAGCTCCGCCTGGCGAGACCTTACCCCTTGCTTAGTTAGAGTAGGTCTTTTATACTGGACTTTGTCTCTAGCTACTTTTGAGTCTGTTATTACTATGGACTATATTAGAGACTTGGACTGTATATATTCTTGTGTTGGACTTGACAGGTTATATATTATTTTATCGTCTTGTTGTCTTTTCATTTCAGTCTTTACTTTGTTATCTTAGAGTCGTGACTGAGTACTCGTATATATATTCATTGCTTGTCCTCCGTTCGGAGTTGACCATATTCTCGACAGGTTTTTGTTATATATATAAACTGTTTAGAAGTAGAAAAATCCACAACGTTCCATGCCAATTTTTCGGTGAGGGCTGGACGTTGTCGCGTCACGTGCCCTTTTAGCGGGTGCGGGTCGTGATAATGGCATTCCATGTCTTAGCACATTCAAGCGAAGCTCCGTCGTGAGCAGCCCATTCCCTGAACCTGCAAACAATCTGGGGAGAGATCAGTACTAATCCTCTCGCGTACTAATCAGAGACCCACTTTACTAAACCGATATTAAGTAGATATATTGAATCATGCAGCATACAATTTAGTGATCTTTCTATCTTTGCCTTAGGCTCAGTTTCATGGCATATTCGAGAGCAGTAAAGCATGCTATCATGGCAAGCATGTTATGTCTGATTTATATAAACAAGCAAGCAGGCAACATACAATTCTCGTGTTCCTTCGTAGCAATTTTGTACCGAATCGAGGTATTCGCCCTTGCGTCGATGCAAGTGAATACCAACTATTCTTTTCCTGTCATGTTATAAGTGATCGTTGAGCAGGATCTCTGTGTGCCTACGTCATTCAGCTCACCGACCCCTATTTATCTGAAGATAACTGACATTTACAGATGTCATAAGGGACTTATGTTTCTCATCGACATTACGTTGCTATCTATTCAGACTAGATTACGATCCTTACTGAAGGTCCCGTAATACATCTATGCTCACAGGCACAATTATTCATTCCTCCTAGGACGAACATTCCCGATGCCTCGGTGATCTATTCGAGGAAAAAACCCTTGCACGGGTTAATTCAAAGTCCGTTTGATCATGCAACACGCATCTAAGCATATAACCAAATATAGTCCGAGTCCGAAATTCAGACCTCGCATCGTTATGCATTTCTCGCATTCTTTCAATGTTCTTACTCTTTTCACGTTCTCACATTCTTTGTACGATTTCATTCTTCGTTTCAATGTTCTATGGCATCATGCTCCAATTTAATGTTCATCAAACGAACGACCCGAAGGCTCCAAACATTCAGAGGCACCATGCCACATTCGACAGTTTTGGTATATTCATGCCATAACTGTTCTCTTTTAATGAATCCATCTTTTATGATTCTCGTGCATGTACGCATGCTTTGACACAATTGTTCTCTATTCTTCGATTCGTACATACAATGCACGCCTCGACACCATAACTCCATGTTCTATGCCTTAGTGTTCAATGTTTATGGCTCGTGCACTAGGTTACTCGCGTCAATAGTATTTCAATGTTTATGGCGAGTGACCTAGTACACAAGCCATAAACATTGAATACTAAAGCCTAGAACATGGAATTACGGTTATCCCATGTTCTTATGGCTTGCGCACGATGGCATAAAATACTGTCATGACCCGTGCCCACATTTCGGAATGCAAGTGCATGAGCAAGCCAGCTATGTACCTAGCGGACTCCAGCCCAACTTGAATACGTAAACGCTGTCTGGACTATGGCAATGTGCTTAATCATGGTAAGGCAAAACTATATCTCAATCCACAATAAGAATATAAAACATGAATGAACACTATGGGTCGTAGTCTGCAGTCTACTAGCATACATGTCCGATTAGACTCGAAGAATATTATGAGTCTGCAAAGTAAGCCAACAAGCAGAGTATATCATGATAAGGAATTAAAGCACGAACGAATATTAAACGTAATAACAATACCTGGATCCTGTAAGTGCATCATAATCATCTACCATCCTGCTCTGCTAACTATCTCCATGCAATCGCTAAACCTGAATAGATCATCAAATCCTCAGAGGACATAGCAAGATACATAAAAACATGCCTATCTAACAGTTCTATCATGCATAAGAATATAAACTGGATATAAACAGGGAACGAGACAGAAACTGACAAGTGGCTACTGACAAGTGACTATGAACATGGATATGAAAACAACTACGCATAAATGAACTGCTGAAAGAACAAGTAAACAAGAGATCAATGGAATACCAAACTCTCGCCCCGAGTGGACTCGCAGGTTTGAACTAATCACTAACCCTCGTCTCGAATGTGGACTCGCAGGTTAGTTCACGACAAACACCCTCATCCCGTGTGTGGACTCTTTAGCATAAATGAATCAAGATAACACCATCGTCCCGAATATGGACTCTCTGGCACAAATGAAACAAGATAAATACCCTCGTCCCGAGTGTAGACTCACGGGTGCAAACGAATCAGGAATAACAGTTCAGTTACACATACTCGTAGACACGACTCAGTCAAGATACATGTGACAAAATGTACAACTCAGTCACGACACAGGTAAGGACATCTCTAGTATGAACTATAATGAGAACAAGCCCGGTATAACTACACTATCAAGTCACAAAAAGATGGTGATATACAAACAAGACAAATAAACTGATATACATGGTATAAAGAAAACCTATAACCGAAATCAACTAGAGAACTAAACGATAACATATAGAATGAAAGACTATAAGCCTGTAAATAAACTGTAAAGGGAGGCAAGGTATCTTGCTGGTTCCGCGATGTAAGGATACAGTTTCGCTCCCGTGTCCAAGCCTCCGGAATCCAATGCTCCTAAATAATTTAGTTAACTATTATGAAACTTCTAATAGAACTTAATTAACTAAATTAATGTTTTAAACTACTTTAACTATACTCAAATATCTTGTAGGACTACTTAAATTGTATAACATACATACGTGTCCAACGAGGCCTCGGAACACAGTTTTAGGGTTTTCGACCTTCCAATTAATCGGTTATGACCTCACGTCAATAAACCAATTAAAAATTATATTAAATTCCTAAAAATAATATTTAAAACTATTTTCTACAGTATTACCTATGAAATTTTAGAATTATGATTTATAAAGAATTATGTGACTAGTTGACTACTACGTCACCTAGTCTACCCGAAACTCGTCATGAACATGGCAAATTACTCAAAATAGCTAAAATATCTAAAAATATATTTTAAATAGAATTTAAATACCTTATTTCATAGAATATCATCATGGGTACAAGGGTTAAGTTATGTTACAAGTTTGGGACATTCTAGGTCAGCAGGTTACCCGAAAATAACTAGTTTTGACCTATAATTTTTTCGACCAGATTTGAGTTGCTAATTCATGAAAAAATACTTTAAAATCCTAATTTATATATATGAACATACATAAAATTCAGTTTTGAAAATAACCACCAATAACTTATAGTTCCTTCACACCGGGATTAATTTGATCCTACAGAAACTTGAATATTACGACTATAAATCATGAAACTTTTATAGATGATTATACATAGAAAAAGCCATCAAGATATGATTTCTACAGATTTAATAACATATTTTCTACAGAAATTTAGTAAGGATTTGAGATAGAAAAATTAGGGTTTCTTACCAAAAGTCCTTGCTAGAGAGGTTGTGAAGACTTCTCATTGTCAAAGCTCCAACCTTTCTTGCTATCTTTGCTTGCTATTCCTCTCTTAGTTAGTTTGGAAGGGTTGGCAATGCCTGTAGATGGTTGGATGGATAAGATAGAGTTTTAGGGTTTGTTTTGAGTGGTTGGGTAGATGTATGGTGGAGAGATGAGTTTTTGTGAAGGATGGAGAGATGTGCAATGGAGAAGATGATGTATGGAGGGCTATGGGGGAGAGGTACTACCAAAATTTAGAGAGGAAGAGGGGTTGGTCGACTATGGGGAGGGAGAGAAAGGAAGAATTAAGTTAGGATTAGGGTTTGGGTTAAGTTGATATACATATATGGGCCTTTTGGGTTGCATGCATGAAAAGGAGTGAGAATCCTATTCCTATGAGATGTTCGACCATGGGGGGGTTTACTTGGCCGAATACTCCATGGTGAGGGTCCACTTGGCATGGTTTGGTTGTTTGGTGAGTTGGCTAATTGATTGGATTGAGGATTAAAAACATATTTCCTAATATAGACTAATTAAATCTGTCTATATAAGTACAATCCAAAATCTGAACTAAATACAAAATATATGTATTTATTATTATTTATTAATGTCCAACATGTCTACTTAGGATTGGGTTGGACTTTGGGTCAAATATAAGCTAATGCCAACTAGGATTACACGTAGACACTTTCTACTAATAAAAACTTTCCAAAATTGAAAACATATTAATATTAATAAAATATATACACAAAATATATATATATATCAACATGAAGGTATTTGAGAGTACTACATGTCTATTTAGATTTAGATTTGGTTCGGGTCAAGTCGGGGCTAAATTGGTACAACCGGGTCTCCTAGAAAGTCAATAATCTAATAATTAAATAAATAAATCATCGGTGGGGATTAAGTCACAACTTGTCCTATTTTTTCTAGTTAGAACAAACCTATGGCTCGGCCTTCCCTACCAGGCTAAAACACTAGTCAAAGCACATGTGTACACTCTCCGTACCACAATTCTTGGTCATCTTGTACTCCAAAACTCAACCATGGTTAAGGTATAATAATGAATATTTAATTTAAAGATATTCATAAATTCCATAAAATCCTAGTTAAGCCAAATAAATAAATAAATAAAATAATCTAAAAATTCTAGGATTTTACAAACACTCCATATTCTATGCCTTCTATCTCGTGCTCGAAGGCATGAACGACTCATGCACAGAGGCACTCGTCGATATAGTTATCATATATTTCTATGGCTTGTGCATCGAGGCGCTCGTCGTTATTGTGTTTCAATATTCAATAGCGACTCGTATATTTGATGCACATTTTATTACTTTTTCTATCTAGTGTTTGACACGCACTACGATTTCTCTCGATTGAGCCACGTCCGTGGTCTCGATAGGTTAACTTAGCATACAATGGTACATTTTACTTAGGCATGGCAGAGTAGAAAAGAAGGGTCAAGTCCTCCCACCTTAAGCCGATACACCTTGTCATTTTGTCGAGCCGATGCGGCTCTATTTCATAACTTTGTTTACACGACCAACTCTTCTGACTTAGCCATTCGATCACTTCGTACTTCGTTGAATTATTCGATCGATTTGGCTTACCGTGCCTATGCCTCAGTCTGCCTCGAGGCGATGCTTTGGTTTTGCGAATACCATTGCAAATAAAGCAAAATGTTGACCTCTTAAATTTTAGCATAAATATGTTTCCTGTATACGAAACCAACTAAAATCAATAATTGTTCGAATCGGACTTGTGTGTTGCATCAATTCGATTTATTAAAATCTTCAAACTGACTCAATGCTTTCTCTCGGGCCAACTTAACACTTGCATCAATCTTACTCGATGCGTTAATTGGGTCAATGTAACTCTTTGTGTCGATTCGCATCAATACATATTTCAGGTTAACGTAACTCTTCGAGTCAACGACTCAGCATAATGTATTGTACGGAGCGGGACATTACATAATATACCACTCAAAACATGGTTCGTCTTCGAACCGAAACCAACACTCAATCCAAGTGTCTCTAGATTGTATCACAATCTCGCCCAACTATCGTTGTTCCGTTTTAAACACTCGTGCATGCTTTCATTAACAAATCAGAGTCTTTTTTGCAGCTCGATTTGAATTCAGTATAAAACTTGATTTGGATCATACACATATTCAAGGTGTCCCAGAAATATATGTATTTCAACCAAGCCTAGTGGTACATCATTGGAACAAAGCTAACAGGTAAATTTTGCAATCCTAGATACCTGCCACCTCGTACTCTCGATCGGACTAAATCTTTAGCGACCGTCTCAAAATTTTATTGCATATGTATATTCGATACATACGTGATTCATTTAAAAAGGTTGCATGTGATGTGATTTAAAATCGCACTTCTTATTTCACAAGTTTTTGTACTGACCATCAATTTCCATTTCGTAAGTTTTTGCACTTCTCATTTCATAAGTTTTTGTACTGACCCTTTCTTTCAAAGTCGATTTCCAACTATTTTTCAAAGTTTTACTTTGTAACTTATCTCGATACGATTTTCTTTATTGACTTGCAAATGCATCAACATTCAGGGCTATGCCCGCTAGGTGACTTACTTAGACACCGTATTTGAATTCATCCGATGCAACTTTTGAATTGACGTTGCACAAAGGCCACAATATATTCGACACAAAAGTTCTATTCGAGTTGACGATGCTCAAAGGCAACGATATTTCTGGCACAATTGACACTGCTCAAAGGCAACAATTGTTTCTAACACAAAGGTCTTTCTATGATGCATCCTATGTTCGATTCCTATCTAGTAGGAATTTTTTAGCCAAATTTTCAACTTATCTGTCTCACAACATCAAATATAAGTTTGATTCACGCAAGCTCCCTTGCAAGATGAATCCAATTTCAACGACACAACTTTAAAAGTCATTTTCTTACTGCTCACTCTCGTGCATAGCACGTTTCTCGCAATCGCGTATCAGTATCACCAAGTTCGTGTGTGACGTTCTATTTGATCGTCAACTAACATGAGCATTCAAGCATTCATCTGACCAATTATAAAAATTTGACTATAAATTTTCTCAACCGAAGCTGTTCCATCAATTCCCAAAATAATTATTCGATTGCCTAGAGTTATCATCAACATGCACCATATTATATTTGTTCTTGACGTAATTCTATATGCGACATCATATGGGTCATCTTATGGGTCTGCAACATTTACGTTGATTTGGCGGTCAAGTCTTATAGGTTCATCTGTCCCGAAGCTATGCTCGATAAATGTGGATCATTAACGAAGGACAGTTACTAGGAACCATGCTATATTATTTCAGAGCCAAATCATATTCCAATAATTACTATGGGACTACCTAAATTCGTTCATACTCATTTCCATCTGCATAACTAAGACGCAGCAATCCTTTGAGTAATTCATGCACTACCGTCGATGATTTTGTAATTCATGAAACATCTACTTGTATCGAGTTCGAGTTTATCTATCCATGGCCAACCCATGGTCAACACCTACTACCCAAATAAGTCACCTTAGCGATGTCATCAAACGTCGCTAAATGGAAAAATATGTCACTAATTTAGTTAACGATGATATTAGCGATGAATTCTCCTTGTCGCGTATATCCGGGTCGCTAACACAGGATACGTCACAATTAGTCGCCACGGCAACGTATATTTGTGACGTAACCATGTCGCTACTATTTTAGGGGATAGCGACGTCTACCGACGAGGCGTTGCTAATTAGCGACATTAATATTCCTTGCTAATTGTCGCTGATATTTCAGCAGTTAGCGACGGAATTTGTAACGTTTAGTGACGTATTTGTAGACATTTTGGGTTTGCCACGTCACAATATTAGCGACGTCCGGCGACTGTTAGCGACGTTATGATACATGATTAGTGACATACTTTATGATGTTAGTAGACTTCTTTGCGGACATGGCGAGTTTACCATGTCAGCAATTTAGCGACTCATAGCGACTATCTGCAAAATTTGCTTTTCATGTTAGCGACGTCCTGATACACATTAGCGACGTATAAATGCGTCGCTGGTTATCGCTAAACATCGCTATGCGTCGCTAAATTTCAAAAAAACTAAAAAAAAGATTATGTTTTCTTTTCTTTCAAGAATCTACGTGCATTTTAAATGACAGTTTGTAAATAATAGACCCGGAGCAACCCTCCGTAGAATTTTCTGGGTTCGCCGACCCCTTCGATGGAAAACTCAACACCGGTAAACCAAAATAGAGACAAATGATGTGAGGACACTATTATTAATCAAACAAATAGAATCAAACAACAAAAAAAGATATGAAATAGTCGGGTGGAAACAAATCCACTACCAAACGGCTATAAAAAGTGTTTGCCCAATAATATTTCAATAGGGTCAGCATAACACAAACTATCACTAAATAAATAAAATAAATACATAAAGACCCAAAAATGGGTAAACAACAACACATCACATGAAAATAAGTCCAATAAAGGACTACGCCTGGTTAGAAGAAGGACGCAGTCCCTGTATCTGGGAAAATATGAACCTAAAGTGCGCATGTGTCAGCATCACCGGCGATGCTGACAATAGGAGGAGGAAGCAGAGGAACCGATACAGTCGGTGTGGATGCCGACGTACGACCAAAAAGCGTCTGCTCCATGGCTAGCAGTCTAGAGTTGGTGGAATCCATAACAACCGTCGCCTCGAAAGCTGATTGCCAAAGGCTACCTGTGACCCCTGCACCGCCTGAACGGCACGATTCGTCCTCTCGCTCGTTTCTCTAATGGTGCGCTCGAGCATATCAAATCGTGCGGTGAGCGCCGTATCGTCCGTCTGTGGCTGAGACTGAGGCTGCTCCATAATCCTCTGTAACAGCTCATCCATTCGTACCGACTCCTGTGAGGGTTGTGGGGAATGCATACAGCCAGAGGGGTCCCTGGATGACTGTATCGCCATTAAGGCATTATAGGATCCCGTACCATAGGATGTACCCCTCGGAAGACTACCAACGGTGGTCATCCATAGCTCGTACAATGACCGAGCCAGAGGGGGCTGTGAGGAAGTACCAGCCCCTTGTTCCGTAGGTGCGCTCTCATGCTCTAGCCTAAGATAATCATCCTAGAAAAGTACGCATTTCGATAAGCATAATATTTACTACCAACTTAGTTGTTCCCGTCTATATGTATATATATATTGCATATTTCTTAAGTTATACTAAATTTAGTGACACGTAAAGTAATACTTACCTGTTGGCGTCCTTCCGATTGGTGGCCAGGAAGGCGGTCACCATGTTTGTGTCTCACCCCTCATTATTTGTTATAATAATTTGTTTGTTATTAAAATTAAACATTTTATTCCTACTTTTATTAAAATAATATATTATAGTAAAATATATCCCAGGCAAAGAAAATGTTCCGTCATGGGAATCGAGCTACCACACCACTTTTTTGCCCTCGTCCTAGCTGCCTTCGCCTTCTTCGACCGTTACTTGTACCTAGGATCGTCGAATCTAGCCCTCATCGTAATCCACTACTCGGGCGTGATCCAACCTTGGATCGGTCTTCCAGAGCGCTCTCGAACCTTCTGGTCGTCGATCGCATCCCAGATCAACTTGGCGGTAATAGCAGGAAATTGCTTCTCGATCATTTCAGCCCGGTGTGGTGGATAAAAATATGTTTTCTAGAAGAATTAAATTACTTAGTTATATAATATGCGTAAAGATGTTTTATACTAAAAGCAATATACTTTAGTTACCTTAGAGGGGGAAAACCAGAATGCCTTCCTCTCGTCCGAGGCATCCGAGTAGTTGATCCAAGGGTCACCGTAGTTGGACCTCAGAAATAGTCTCAATGCCCTCTAAACTGATGGGGGACGATATCTACACAAAGATAATTACATTCATGAATATATATATATATATATATTTATAAATTAATGTCAACTAATTAACTTACTTTGTAGGTCCGTCGGACCAAATCTCCATCCTCGTCACGTCCGAAGGGGCGCATGGGGATCTCTCGGATGATATGGAGACGGGGTATGTGCGACCTCCTCCACCTGCTCGTCCGTCTCCATAGTGTCGTCAACATTCAAAATGCTAGACGGGGTAGTCTCAGGCCCGGAACTTTCCGCCCCAGGAATACAGCCACGTACCGTCGAAGAAGTCGGAGATATGACTGGTCGGTACACTAAAGTATTAGGAGACGAGGGTCCGAAACCATCATCCGATAACGGAGTAGCACTCTATCCACTGGTGGAACCTCTACAGGTACAGGATGATCCTCTACTGGTGGAACCTTTGTCGGTACGAAATGCTCCGAGATACGATCCTTTTTGTCCTGCCATAGCTGATAAAAATAGATATATACAAGAAATGTAATTCATATTCTAAATCAAATCTGGATGTATTTAACATATCACAGTTTATAAAAAATAGACCCAGAGCAATCCTCCGTTGAATTTTTATATAATAACCAAGTCTAGATAATAGCATCCAGAAATATCAAAGTCTAGATAATAACTAAGTCTAGATAATAATAATAATAAAGTAATCCCAAAATATCCAAGTTTAGATAATAGCCAAGTCTAGAAAATAACAAAAAACATCCAGAGTTGTACAAAACATTCAAGTCTAATCCAGAAATATGTCTACTAGAGAAAAATTTGGTCAAAAGTTATATCATATATATAACTCTATCCCCTACCTTGGGACAGATACCAGTCCCTCAACCACTACGCATAAGAAGGGTCCAAGTGATCAAGATCGTCTATAGGAGCTGGGTGACTGGACCTCCAAGTGCCACTGCCTTTTGGTGCCACTTTCTCCTTCACAACGATCTCGGCTTTAGGAATCACTTCCTTCTTAATAGTAGGAGGTAGCACTTCTTCCTTAACCTTGATCTATGTTTTAGGTATCACCTCCTCAGCAGCTGAAGGTAGCACTTTCTCCTCAGCAACAGGAGGTACCCCTTCCTCAGCAGCCATTTGTGCCTCTCTCAAGCGACGTGCTCAGGTCATGGGTGCCATCTGATAAGATTGATAGAAATGTAGAGATTAATTAGGTGTTAAATAAAATGACAGTATATTTCACAAGTCTAAAAAGTTGTTACATGGTGATTAAATAGTAGTTAAACATATTTTACCTTTTATATTCTTTTCAATCATCTTCTGAGAATTCAATTTCTTTGTTCTCTGCGTCCTTATCTTCCTCTTCCTCATCATCTTCGCTTTCATCTACTTCGTTTTCCTCTTTGAATACTTCTACCTCTTCTACACGATTAGATGTGTAATATGGAACTACCGTTCTGTCCACGTCGACTGTATTTGTTACGAGAGATAGCTCGTCCTCCTGATAAGATTTTTGTCAATATCGTAGGTATTTCTGGCTTTAGTCTTGCATTCTGTCACCATTCCATCCTAGTTATTCCCCGTCTATGATAAGTAGTGAAGTAAATGAGTTGATCCTGACTTACTAGGACAAATGGTTTTTATACTTGATATCGACGTCGGTAGTTAATATCCACAAGATCATGCTTGTCAATTTTTCAATATTGATCTTGGATCGGATCGAACCAATCACACTTGAACAACACGATCTTAGCCGGCTCTATGCCATCGTTAGATGTCAACTCCAAAATCTTCCATAAGATGCCATTGAAATCATTGCCTAGATCAACAACTTTGTAGTTTGTAGATCTAATACACAAATAACCACTTTTTGTCGAATCAAGATCCGAAAAGTTCTCTCTGATTGGAGCATTTGTTGACTGGAACTTAAATCCATTCACACAATAGCTTATCCAGATTTTGACGAAAAAAATTGGCCCCTTGGCTAGAGTTTTAATAAATTCATTCTCTAGTGTTGCGTCTAGACGATCGACCTAAATACTACAAGATAAGAAATTAAATTCAAAGTCTGTTAATTACTGTATAAACTGCATATACAAAAAGTAATTACCGAGCTCCTTACATATCCACTCAACCACGAAGGAAAATGATGTCTCATTTTCTGTTCTAGTTTTTATCTGTTATGTACGATCTACTCGACCTCACCTCATCATTAAATGTGCTAAAAACAACAACACATCGGCCAACTAGTATAATAATAATATTGGATTCTATTACATGCTTAGATGACATAAATGTGGACGTAATAGTTACTTACCCCTCGAGCTTCTCCACTTCATCCTCGTCGCAGTTGAATAATATATATAAGTGAGTAGCCCTTAGTTCCTCGTCATTTAGATATCTATTTTTTTATTTTTCCCGAAGGCTTTCTGAAAGCGTTGAAGACTTTCAATATTGCATCATTAGATTCAATATATCCACAATCATTTTTCGGAGCTTTTGTTCTATTAGTAGCAACATGTGGCTTGAAATATATCGAGCAGAAGTTTGTAATCTCGTCGAGAACTGTCACTCTCATTTTTCGTTATATATATTTCAGTACACGTGTACGAATTTCTGACTTTTGTCATGTGACCCGTATTTTGACTTGTCTTGCTTAGCCTAATCTTAGTTTAATCTTGACTTGGTTTATTTTGATTTGGTTTGGTTCAACTTGGCTTGGCTTGACTTGGTTTGGTTTGAGATGGAGAGGTTTGATATTTATATCAGACTCCTCTCTCTCTCTCCTCCATTACTTTTTCATTTACTTCTTCATCTTCTTCATTTACTCCTCCCACCTACCAAGCCCTAGGCAAGTACAACTTGCTTCATGATGGATCTCAAGTTTGAATGTTCTATTCTCTTCTTTGTAAGATTCTAAGTCTCTTTAGAACTTGACATTTTTGGTTTTATTGGATACATTTTTGTAGATCTAAGTTTTGAACTTTTCTCATTTTTCTTGGTTTTGATCTACTAAAACTTGGTATTTTTGAAAACAAATTGCTTCATGTTGTAGAAAATCTCGTTCTACCCAGTTTTGACCTTTGAAAATTTAGATTTTGACTTCTTTTGGGGAAGTTATGGACTTTTGAAGTTCATGGGTTCAACCAAGCATTGTTATGCCGGTTGGGGAAGATGAACAGTATGCACGTACGCTTTTTAGCGCCACGCCATCTCGGTTGAGCATGTTCTGGCACAACCTGGCTTCTGGCGCAGCCTGGCTTCTGGCGCAGCCTTGCTTCTAGAGCAACCTGGCTCCTACCCTGGCGCAACCTAGCCTGGCACCACTTGACCCCTAGCATCAATTGATCCCTGGCACCATTTGCCACCTAGCGCCATTGACCCATGTTCTTTTCTCTCCAAGAACTTTTGTTATATTTCCATGATTGTTCTGTGTAGTTCTTAGAAGTAATATAATATTATGATCCTTGCATGTACCCTGTACTTGACTTGTCTTGTGATGACCCGATTTAATGACTTGTTGAGCATGATAGAGCTTGAGCTTGATATGATTTGACTGGACTTGACTTGACACAAACTCGATATGGTATATGATATGTCTTGGTAATTCTTGATAGTAGCCCGTCGAGCCGTACTTCTAACAAATGACAAGTATCCTGACATGTATAATCTTGGATGTTGTTGCGACAGCTATTCCTGTCTTGTTAGTATAACTCTTGCCTTGATCCCGTGTAGGGCTGTAAAATGATTTAAACAGTTCGTGTTCGGCTCGCGTTCTGCTCGGGCTAAGCTCGGTTCGAAGCTCGTTCGTGGGCAGGTCAAAACCGAGCTCGGTCTATTTTTTTGTTCGAAGTGGTGTTCGAACCGAGTTTGACCATAGGTTGTTCGACTCGGCCTCGTTCGCGAACTGGCTCGAAATCGGCTCGGTTTATAATATTATGGTTTTTTCTAATATATGCTATATATTTTTATGGATGTTGATAAATTTTGTCTTAGAAAATTTACTCTCTTTTGTTATTTATATGATGGTAAATTTGTGATGTAAAAAGCATAATTAATTCAACAAAAAAAATCTTTAAGACTTGAGATTAACCGTACAACAAGTTTAATGTGACTTTTGTTCGGTCCTGGCTCGGGCTCGTCCGAGCTCGAGATCTAAATCGAGTCGAGCTCGATCGTTTCGAGCCTATAATCAAACCGAGTTCAAACACCATATTTGAGCTCGATCTTGAGCTCGGCTTGAATAAAGCTCGTTCGATACTTTAGTCGAACCGAGTTCGAACACAGTTTATTCGAGCTCGTTCGTTCGATTTTCAGCCCTAATCTCGTGGTTGATTGTGCCGATACAAGCTACATGTCTCATCTTGCTTCATGTCTAAGACATGGATTTCTGGTTACCACGGTCAGGGATTTATAATGAATCGGACTAAGTTAATGACTAGATTGATCAAGTAGTTCATATAGAGAGATTTCTCAGTTACACGAGATCCGATTATCCCAACCACACTGGTGGACTTATAGCCTACCGACGAGTAGGGCACATTTTTAGCACACTGTCTTGTGTTGCACTTCTTGAATCATAAGCACTAAAGTACACCAGTAATCTTGATAACTCTTGTAACCCTCGCCTGGATAACCTGGATAGTCTCTAAGGCTTGTGACTGCGGGAACATCTCATTGTATCTTATTAGTAACTAAGCTTGTGATAACCCTAGTTAGCTAAAAATAGCAAGTCGTAGGACTTGATTGACCGTGCTTGAATGAATCGTCTCATGATTAACATGGAAACTATATTCCAACTCTTGTTCCTCCTACTGCAAGCTAATATTTTATGTTAACTCAGTCTCTCATATTATTTAACTATGCTCTTTTATCAGTTCTTTTATTATGTGCTGGTTTTAGTTCCTAAGTGGAGCCTCCCTTGTGGCACTTGCTCTTTCTAGGGTCTGACCCAGCTGGTTTTGTATGGCCAGATTTTGGAGAAGCACCCGAGGATCTACCTACTTTCCTGCCAGATGGTGAACACCAGACGTAATCCTGGCAATGAGTAGGTTTCTTATTTTTGCTCTCTCACTCTATTATAAATTATTTTTTTGAGACATTTAGCCATCGAGCAAGTGTTAGCACGTATTGAAACTTAATTTTTATTTGCCTAAGGGTTGTAACATGATTGACAAATCTTTGGGTTAATCATGTATGACTTAATTCTTGCTAGCCTTCACATTTTGTATGACTAGCTTCATGATCATCTGAATATGTAATGTTTGGGACACCTTACTTTGTATGTCTGATGATCTAATATCTTATAACATTTACTTCTTGGCTTGAGATTGAGACACTAGGTTTGTGCTTGACCATAAGAGATCGATGGCTTTTATATGAACTCTCGTGTATCTAGACAGCCGTGACCGTATTACGAGATGGATTTCACTTCAATGTACGTAGCTGGCTGTGTCTGTCCTTAGTTCTCCAGTATTCTGGTTCTGGAATGTGATACGGTTTAAGTGGTGGCCCATGCAGGTCTTGTAAATCAAGATGTGTGAGGATTTTACTAAATAAATGTCTCAATCAGCATTTGTCCTTGATCTCTACTCGTGCTTTCTAATCTTCCTAATTCTTGACCTGATAAATGCTAATATCCTTAATCTATCTTGGTCCTTCCTTATTGTTCCCCATGTCATTCTTCAGTGGCATTGTTCCTGGTCCTACCAATCAGACGGGTGGAGCACCTCCAGTAAACCAACAGCAACGTGGGGATCAAGCCCAGCACTCTGGAGCAGCATACCGAGTCATGCATTTCGGGGATCCAGAGCCACCAGTTCAACCAGCCCTGCCTGCAGAGCCTGACAAAAAAGTCCTGATGGGACTCATCCGGACTTGCTTGCATCACAAGACTGTCGGGATGATGCCCTGCAACAGACAGTAAAAGATGCTATGGACAGAGTTGGCTATCAAGGGAACAAGGCGGCTAACAGCTTCAAGCGCCTGAACCCTCCTTTCTTGGATGGCAGTAAAGATTATGTATTGATTATCGTACCTTGAATTCTGTAACAATCAAGAACAGATATCCCCTACCAAGGATATATGACTTATTCGATCAACTCAGTAGGGCAGCAGTGTTTTCAAAGATTGACTTGCGACGGGGTACCATCAGATCAGAGTCAGAGGGCAAGACATCCCGAAGACAGCATTCAGATCTAGATATGGACGTTAGGAGTTTCTCGTTATGCCATTCGGAGCGACCAATATGCCAGCAGTATTCATGGATCTCATGAATCGTATCTTCATGCCCTATTTGGATCAGTTCGTGATAGTGTTTATAGATGACATCATAGTCTATAGCAAGTGTGAAGCAGAGCATGAGCAGCATCTCCGAGTAGTCCTTCAGATTCTCAGAGAGCACCAGTTGTATGCGAAGTTCAGCAAGTACAAATTTTGGCTTGATCGTATCTCGTACGTAGGTCACATCATCACCAGAGGTGGAGTGGAAGTAGACCCCCAGAAGATAGTAGCTATAGAGACATGGCCAGTACCCAATACCGTCGCAGAAGTTCGCAGTTTTATAAGATTGGCCGACTATTACTGACGATTTGTATCAGACTTTGCTCGAATTTCAGCGCCCATGATGCAGTTGACCCGCAAGGATGTGCAGTTTACTTGGACAGTAGAGTATCAGAGTTCCATCAAGAAGTTGAAGCAAGGATTGATGACGGAACCCATTCTCACGCTTCCAGAGGGGACTGGAGGAATTTCAGTTTATTGTGACGCTTCAGGCAGAGGATTAGGATGCGTCTTGATACATCATGGCAAGGAAGTAGCTTATGCGTCACATCAGCTTCATTATCATAAGAGAAATTATCCAATCCATGACTTGGAATTACCAGCGGTGGTTTTTGTACTTAAGTTTTGGAGGCATTATTTGTATGGAGATCGGTTAGAGATTTTACCGACCACAAGAGTCTTAAGTATGTGTTTACCCAGAAGGATCTCAACTTGCGTTAGACAAGGTAGCTAGAGCTATTGGTAGATTATGACATCAACCTACAGTATCATCCTGGGAAGGCCAACGCAGTTGTATATGCATTGAGTAGAAGAGCAGGAGCTTATTTTTTAACGGCATAGCCAAAGTTATTAGCAGATCTACGAAAAATGGGTATAGAGATAGTTCTTCCTACCAATGTGGCATTGATGGCCAGTATGCAAGTTCAGTCCAGTATAGTTGAGAGGATCAAGATAGCTCAGTCAATAGATTCTAAGCTTCAGCAGCTTAGGGCAGAATGTGAGACAAGACGAAAAGCAGAGTTATGTATTCACGAAGATGGCACGCTCCAAAATTGAAGACGTCTTTGTGTATCCAGTGGTGACATCAGGCAAGAGATCATGGCAGAAGCTTACAGTTCACAATATTCAATTCATCCTGGTAATACGAAGGTGTATCGTGATATCTATCATTATTTCTGGTGGAATGGCATAAAGAGGGAGATAGCTCGGTTTGTCTCTCGTTATTTTATTTGCCAACAAGTTAAGGCTGAACATCAGAGGCCAGCTGGACTTCTTTAACCTTTACCGATTCCAGAATAAAAATGACAGCATATTACCATAGATTTTGTAATTGGGTTACCTAAATCCCCAGCTTGAAGAGATGCTATTTGGGTTATAGTTGACCGACTTACCAAAGTAGCTCATTTTCTTCCTTTCAGAATTGGTCAGTCGACGGATCAGCTTGCAGATATGTACTTCAGACATATAGTCAGATTGCATGGAGTGCCAGTCGGCATCGTGTCCGCCAGGGATTTAAGATTTATATTGCCCTTTTATAAAGTCTTCAAGAGAGTTTGGGAACTCATCTCAAGTTTAGTTCAGCTTATCATCTGCAGACAGATGGTCAGTCGGAGCTGACAATTCAAACTCTCGAGGATATACTACGATCATGTACACTTGACTTTGGTGGTTTGTGAAAAGATCACCTACATCTAGTGGAGTTCTCCTATAATAACAGTTTCCAGGCCAGTATCCAAATGGCACTATTTGAGGCACTGTATGGTAGAAAGTGCATATCACCTTTAGCCTGGGATGATGTAGGCGAGAGGCAGATGCTTGGTCCAAAAATGGTTACTCAGACTATCGAGGTTGTCAGACAAGTTAGAGATCATCTTCGAGTTGCACAAGATCGTCAGCGCCATTGGGCCAATTCTCATCGGCGTCCTCTTGAGTTTTCTATCGACGACCACATATTCCTTAGGATCTCGCCTACTCGTGGCATCATTCGATTCGCGTACAAAAAAAGCTTAGTCCTAGGTATATAGTGTCGTTTGATATTTTCGAGCGACTAGGTGATGTGTCCTATCGTCTCGCTCTTTCGTCATCGTTACATGAGGTACATGATGTATTCTATGCATCCCAATTGTGATGGTATATCTCGGATTTGAGCCGTATCCTTGATTCAGAATTGGTTGTTGGTACCAAACTTTCGTATGAGGAAGGGCCCGTATCCATATTGGACCGAAGGGTGAAGGTACTCAAGAACAAGACTATTTGTTTAGTCCATGTTGCTTGGGATCATCACTCTTTGGGTGAGTCAACTTGGGAACGTGAGGATGATATCCGATCACAATATCCACACATGTGTGACTCATAAGGTATAATATCTTCCTTATGCCTTATGTTTTTACTTTCTTACTTGTATGAATAATTTCTTGATTGACAGCTGTCATAGATTGCCTGTAATTAGTATAGCTTGTCCCGACACCTCTAGCCTTTTGATTAAATTTTGAGGATAAAATTCTTTTAAGGTGGGTAGAGTTGTCACTCTCGTTTTTCATTATACTCTTTCCAGTGTACGTGTATGGATTTTGACTTTTGTTGGGTGACCCGTATTTTGACTTCTCTTGCTTAGCCTAGTCTTAGTTTAATCTTGACTTGGTTTAGTTTGATTTGGTTTGGTTCAACTTGGCTTGGCTTGGCTTAGTTGGTTTGAAATGGAGAGGTTTGGTATTTATATCAAACTCCTCTCTCTCTCTCTCTCTCTCTCTCTCTCTCTCTCTCTCTCTCTCTCTCTCTCTCTCTCCTCCATTACTTTTTTATTTACTTCTTCATCTTCTTTAGTTACTCCTCCTACCTACCAAGCCCTAAGCAATTACAACTTGCTTCATGATGGATCTCAAGTTTAAATGTTCTATTCTCTTCTTCGTAAGATTATAAGTCTCTTTATAACTTGTTATTTTTGGGTTGGTACATTTTTGTAGATCTAAGTTTTGAACATTTCTCATTTTGCTTAATGTTGTAGGAAATCTCGTTCTACCCAATTTTGACCTTTGAAAATTTAGGTTTCGAATTATTTTGAGGAAGTTATGGACTTTTGAAGTTCATGGGTTCAACCAAGCATTTTTATGCTGGTTGGAGAAGATGAACAGTGTATGCGTGCGCTTTTTAGCGTTGTGCCATCTCGTTGTGTATGTTCTGGCGCAACCTGGCTTCTGGCGCAGCCTGGCTTCTGGCGCAGCCTGGCTTCTGGTGCAACCTAGCTTCTAGCGCAGCCTGGCTTCTGGCGCAACCTGGCTTCTGGCACAGCATGGCTTTCTGGCATAACCTGGCGCAACCTAGCCTGGCACCACTTGACCCCTGGCACAACTTGACTTCTGGCACCATTTGCCACCTAGCGCCTTTGACCCATGTGCCTTTTCTCGCCAAGAACTTGTTATATTTCCATTATTGTTCTGTGTGGTTCTTAGAAATAATGTAATGTTGTGATCCTTGTATGTACCCTGTACTTAAATTGCCTCTTGACGACCCGACTTAGTGACTTGTTGAGCATGATAGAGCTTGAGCTTGATAAGATTTGACTGGAATTGACTTAACACGAACTCTATATGGTATAGACCTGTCTTGGTAATTCTTGATAGTGGACCGTCAAGGCGCACTCCTGACAAGTGACAAGTATACCTGACATAACATGTATAATCTTGGGCCGTTACGACAGCTATTCCTGTCTTGCTAGTATAACTCTTGCCTTGATCCTGTGGTTGATTATGCCTGTACAAGCTGCATATCTCATCTTACATCATGTCTAGGACATAGATTCTTGGTTACCACGGTCAGGGGATTTATAATGAATCTGACTAGGTTAATGACTAGATTGATCAAGTAGTTCATATAAAGAGATTTTTAGTTACATGCAATGCCGTTATCCCGGCCACACCTGTGGACTTGTAGCCTGCCGACGAATATGGACACATTTCTAGCACACTGTCATGTGTTTCACTTCTTGAATCATAAACACTAAAGTATACTAGTAATCTTGATAACTCTTGTAACCCTCGCCTGGATAACCTGGATAGTCTACAGGGCTTATGACTGCAGGAACATCTCATTGCATTTTGTTAGTAACTAAGCTTGTGATAACCCTAGTTAGCTAACAATAGCAAGCCGTAGGACTTGATTGGCCATGCTTAAATGAATTGTCTCATGATTAACATAGGAATTATATTCCACCTCTTGTTCCTCCTACTGCAAGCTAATGTTTTATGTTAACTCATTCTCTTATGTTATTTAACTATGCTCTTTTATCAGTTCTTCTTTTATTATATGCTGGTTTAGTTCCTAAGTAGTGCCTCCTTGTGGTACTTGCCCTTTCTGGGGTCTAATTCAGCTGATTTTGTATGGCCAGATTTTGGAGAAGCACGCGAGGATCTACCAGCTTTCCAGCCAGATATTGAACCCCAGACGTAATCTTGGCAACGAGTGGATTTCTTATTTTGCTCTCACATTCTATTGTAAATTATTCTTTTAAGGCGTTTAGCCACCGAGCAAGTGTTAGCTCGTGTTGAAACTTAATTTTCTATTTGCCTTAGGGCTGTAACATGATTGACAAATCCTAGGATTGATATGTATGACTTAACCCTTGCTAGTCTTCACATTTTATATGACTAGCTTCATGATCATCTGAATATGTAATGTTTGGGATGCCTTACTTTGTATGTCTGATGATCTAACATCTTGTAACATTTACTTGCTTTCTTGAGATTGAGACACTAGGTTTGTTCTTGACCATAAGAGACTGATGGCTTGTAGATAAATCCTCATACATCTAGATAGTCGTGACCATATTGCGAGGTGGATTTCACATTAATGTACATAGCTGATTGTGTCTGTCCTCCGTTCTCCAGTATTCTGGTTCTGAGGCATGATAAGAACATAGGCTTCACAAATAGAACCCTCAAATCGAGCCTTTTTTTTTACTTTCTCTTTAAGTTGTTCAAATGCTGCACAAACGGGTACATCTACTGATAACCGATGGGCCCACCAACACGTGCCTATAGGAAAGATGAATTGAAAAATGCTCCATGGAGTCGAAGAACCTAGGATGGAACATCCGCTCAAGCTTGCACAATGTTACCACAATATCCTTCTCTTGCTTTTCTAGACGATCGACAAGCCGCATAATAGAACAAAGATCTCTAAAGAATATGCTTAGCTCTGTCAATGGATCCCAAACGACCGACGGTAATAATTACTGAAATACGATCGGAATTAACCTCTCATAAATACGTGATAGTCAGAGATCTTTATACCCGTCAGTTTGTTCTCCTTTGGGTCGATGCATCTTCTTAAATTCGGTATGTACCCGTCAGGAAATTTTAGGCCCTGAATCCACCTACAAAGTCTCTCTTTATCCTTCCTATCCAGTGAGAAAATTGCCTTAGACTGCTTATACTTTCCATTGCCTTTTATCAAATGCAACGCAGGACGTCTACTTATATCTCCCAAGTCCAACCTGGCCTTGGAATTGTCTTTCGTCTTTCCTTTTACGTCTATCATAGTATTAATTATGTTGTCAAACACATTGTTCTCGATATTCAGGACATCAAGGTTATGTCTGATCAGATTGGTGTTCCAATATAGCAGGTCCCAGAATATATTATTTTTCGTCCAATTATAAGTACAACCAAATTCATCACACTTGTATCCCTTTGTAGGCTCTTCGATAGTACTTGGAAAATTTGACCTCCTCTCATATCATGTCTTCGGTCCACCTTGGCGGTGGATTGGCCTTCCACAACGTCGGTATAAAAAGCATCATATCCTCTGGAACGGATGATCCTTCGGCAGGAACTGTCGATGACAATCGAAGAAGCACGATTTTCCTCCGTATTTCAAATAAAAAGCCTTCGTGGAGTCCATGCAATACAGACATGAGCGATGACCATGAGTGCTCCATCACGATAACATTCTATAGGCCGAAAAGTCATTAATGGTCTACATAAGTGCGGCCCTGATCTGAAAGTTCTGCTTTCTGGAAACATCATACGTGTTGGCGCCTACTTCCCATAGCTGATTCAACTCATCTATCAATGGCTGTAAGTACACATCGATGTTCCTCTTCGGATTGTTCGAACCCAGAATTATAACGGTTAGGAACATGTTAGAAGTCTTCATACACATCTATGACGGTAGGTTTGTACGGAGTGATAATCACTGGCCAACACGAATATTAGGAACCCGAAAGTCAAAACAGGGTAAAACCATCAGAGGAGAGCCCCAATCTTATATTACACGGATCAGAAGCAAAATCTGGATACTCTCGATCAAAGTGCTTTCATGCTTCTCCATCGGATGGATGATCCAAAACTCTATCGATCTGTTCCCACCTGTGCCAACTCATATTCTCGACAGTTTCCTTCACTATAAACAACTTCTACAATCGCAGCATCAAAGGCAAGTAGTGCATCGAATCAGTCGACTTCCTTGCACCGTGAGTCCTACTGAACTTGTTGTCTTACGTGATCAACACCACAAAATCTGCACACATCTTTATCCTTATTGTCCTTGTAGTACAACATGCATCCGTTGTGACATGCATCAATTTTATCATATCCTATCCAAAGCGATCTCACCATTCTCTTAGACCGGTAGAAGTCTGTAGGTAACTTGGCTCCCTCCGCAAGATCTCTATAACTAACTCAATGATTCGGTTGTAGCACTCTTGAGACATGTTAAAATGAACTTGATGCTCAGCAGTCTTGTAACCACCTCCAACGGTGAACGATCCTCACAACCATGATACAAAGGAGTTCTTGCATTCTCCAGCAACTCCATGACTTTGCAGCATTGGCATTTGGTGCCTCCTCAACCGCATCATGATTGTCTGGATCGAAACTAGGCCCCTCAAAAACATGTTTACCCACCCTTCGTCGTAATTAGCGTGGTCATGGACATCCATATACGGCTCCAAATTAGGCTCTGGCTCTGATGCTACATAGACAAGTTCTCCGTGTGAGGTCCACTGATAGTAATTCGGCATGAAACCTCTCAAGTATAAATGATATGTCACTAGAGCTGTCAAGACGGGCCGGCGGGCGGGCGGGCGGCCTGTAACCCACCATAACCCACCATTTGGCGGGGCGGGCCGACCCACCATTTTGGCGGGCTGGAAAAATTCCAACCCAGCCCAACCCACCGGCGGGTCGCGGGCTAGGCGGTCCGGCCCGCTTAATTTTTTAATTATTTTATTTGTTTTAGTTTCTTAAAAGGAAAAAAATCATATATAATATTTTCTACTCACTCTCATATGCATCAAATTACAAGTAAAATACAAGAAACATTATAATAGTAGATATTTCTTTAAAACTCCTTCATTCATGTAAATAAATGACGAAATTTAATATTTCATTCGTATTACTTGTATTAAATGAGAATTTTTAGCATTTATTATACATATCTCATATATGTGCTAAATGAAAAAATAGACGGCGGGCCAACCCACTTGGCCTGCGGGCTAGCCCAACGCGGGGCGGGCTATGGCGGGGCGGGGCGGGCCGCCTATGCCCGCCTGTTTGGCGGGCTCCGCAATGTTCAGTCCAACCCACCTTTTTGGCAGGCGGGGCGGACCGGCCCAACGGCTTAGCCCATTTTGACAGCTCTATATGTCACGTCCACTTCACGTCCACTTCTAGATGATATCTCAAGTTGCGACATCTCACGCATGGACACTTAATTTTGGTACGGTTTATGTAATAAGGGAACGTCTTAGCGAACTGTCGGAACTGCTCTACCCTATGTATAAATTCATCCCGCACACCACACATGTCATCAGAATGACGATTGTACATCCACGAACGTTGTCGCAGATAGTAATTCATATCCATTTGAAGATAATTATGCAAAGATAGATACACATTATTCGAGTATTGTCCAAATGGATGCATAGATACATGAGTATTAAATTAGTGTCGTCACGTGGTCAATGTCAGCCTTCTCTTTAAAGAAAATTTACTTCTGCAAGCCTTTTGAGGCTTTTAGAGTTATACAGGATTCAAAAAAAATACTAAAAAAGGCCAAATATTATTAAAAAAATCTAGGATTTTTCTTTCTTTGTTTTTTTTGATTCTTTTACTCCTTTCGTTCTTTATCTTTTCTCCTATTTTTTTGAAATCTGTAGAACTCTAAAAGCCTAAAAAAGGCTTACAGATGTAAATTTATTTGTCAAAGAAGGGATGACATGTACACTTGACTTCGGGCTGACACAGAGACTTACCTATGTATTTAAGATACCTAGCTAACACTTACCTACATATCACCTTAACTCTCGATATTTGTGTATCATGTGGATATTATGTACTATAATACGTAATATCATATTGATACTCTCTTGTATCTTGATACTAGGATACACTTTCAAATACCCATGACACTAACTATACACACGTTCATCAAAGTACCCTGAAATAAAGTGTACTAGGATACTCACTTTATACACTCTAGGTACTACGATATGCACGTTGGTGTTGTCACGTGTTCTTTGTGAGCTATTTTCTGAAAATAAAATTTACTTATGCAAGCCTTTTGAGGCTGTCAGCGTTATACTAGATTTTTGAAAAATCTATAAAAGACTAAGTTATTTGACTTTTTGGTATAACCCTGATAGCCACAAAGGCTTGAGTAAGTAAATTTAGTTTCCAGAGAAGGGCGCACATGAAAACTTGATTTCAGGTTAACATGACACTTAACATAAGAGATAATAATATCTTTGTCGTCATGTGTTTCTTGTGAGCCCACAAGGAAAACTTGACCTCAGAGTGTCCAAGCTAGCACTTACCTAGCTAGCACTCTAGATAATTTCAATTAAACCCCCAAACTTACCTTGATAATTACCCAATTCCTAAAATATCTTATATGCTTCTAGGATACACACTATACTTCTAGGATGCTCACTCTATATCTTATATACCTTCCCCAATTTTTTACTAGAATACTCACATTGTATCTTGTAGTGTATTTAATTGGTTGGGTGTCAGATTTTTTAAAGCCATCAAGTTGGAAGCACGGACACGACACTCGACAATATAGTATAGAAAACTATATTAGCCATAAATTGGGGGAATTCAAATTAATAACAACTAGCTGATTGAATTCATTGATTACGATACACAATTTTTTTCCAAGCAGATTACTGTAAGCCTAGAATATTGTCTAATTAACTGTCTACGCATCATAAAAGTTGTATAATTGTATGATTGAAACAATATACATTTCATATCTCCTTTATTTCTAAAATAATATAATTAGAATGAGAGACTTGTATATAATATGGGGAGAAAAATAGTGTGTGTATGTCCGTATCTGTGTGTCAATGTACGTATGTCCGTTTTGTGTCTGTGGCGTGACACATGTTAGTATGTGTATGTCTGTGTCTTCATGTTAGTGTGTGTATGTTTGTGTCTGTGTGCCAGTGTATATGTCCATATCTGCATGTTAGTGTGTGTATGTATGTGTCTGTATGTTAGTGTGTCCGTGTTTGTGTCTCAGTGTATGAATGTATGTGTCTGTGTCCGTGTCTGTGTTATGTCAGAATGAGGGAGATTGGAATAGGGTTAGGCGTTACCTGAGCGAGGGGGGTCGTCGGGACAGAGAGGCACCGGGGCAGGGGTTGAGGGGGGTCGAGCGGGGCTTAGGGAGGTCTCGGGACTGAGGGACGCCGCTGTAGGGGGCGGAGGGGGGAGGGTTGCTGGAGTCAAGAGAGGTCGAGGGGAGTCCGAAAAGAAGATGAGAGGGGGGTCGTCCGAGTGGAGAAGGGCGTCATGGGCTGGGGGTCGCCCGGGGAAGGGGGTCACCGGATAGAAGAGGGGGTCGCCGGAGAGGAGAAGGAAATTTTGGGGAGAGCGCACGGGAGTAAAAATTTGAGAAAAAATATAAGTCGATCGGCCAGCTCCAAACCTTATATGAAATAAGTTATAAATATTGTTGTCAACGTCGCTAAACGTCGTTGTACATTAATAAACTGACGATATTTAACTACATGAATTACTAAACGTCGCACTCTAAAAAAATAGCAACGTTTTCGACGAAACCGTGACATTAGCACGACGTTTACTTTCCTAATAAACTTGTCGTAAAATAAAGCTGAAAGTCACTGATAGTGATGTTTAGCGATGTTTCGCTAAATGCAACAAAAATAGCAACTTTTTACAATGGCGTCGCTAAATCCGTCGCCAATATGACTTATTTTAGAAGTGACCCGAGATGCTATACGTATCGAAGAAATCGTCGATGACTTTATAGTCTCGTCCTGATCAATCACAAAGTTTACGATCAACCAGTTCGACATTCTCGTATTGCTATTTATAAAAAAATTGATCGTAGGTCCTATTCGTTTTGCATTCTCATATCGCGCTTATTTTCTTGCGTATCAATTTTGATAGCGCGAGGGTCAACTTTGAATCTATATCAACGTCAACTTAACTCGCATCACTAATCAAGTTTGACAAGAACTTTTCATATGCATCACATTATTTATCGATTCGTCGTGTCCCACAATATTTCGATCGCGTAACCGAGTTACATATTATCCAACATACATCCCTCCAGTTATACGATCATGCCCTCTACGTTTCGCTTGTTTCAGTCGTACTCAAATGAGTTTCATCGCAATATAACCAACTATCTCTTAGGCACGATTATCCGCATCAATCAACTTTTTTATCGAGTTCGCAATTCGTGCGATCCGATTATAATTCGTATCGCTAATATTTTTATTGAGTTCGCAAGTCGTACGACCCGATACAATTCGCATCGCCAAATTTTTATCGAGTTCCAAGTCGTGCGACCCGATTACAATTCGTATCGACCAATATTTTTATCAAATTTGCAAGTCGTACGATCCGATTACAATTCGTATCGCCAACATTTTCATCGAGTTCACAAGTCATGCGACCCGATTATCGTATCGACCAATATTTTTATCGAATTCGCAAGTCGTGTGATTCGATTTCAATTAGCATCGACCAATATTTTTATCGAGTTCGCAAGTCGTACGATTCGATTATAACATTGAGTTTCCTATTTCGCCGATCCAATTATTATCTCGAAGCAAAATCGTTCACTAGTCCCGATCATTTGACCGACTTATAAATTTCCGTCCGACGTATCATTCATTGATACAAGTCCACGCCTTATCGTTTTAATCGATTATTGAAGAATACTTGCATCAACATACCGTCATACAAATTTTCAATCGAGTCTTGGTGCTAACCCGTTCGTTGCGGACAAACGTTCTGCAATTCTCATAATGCATCGATGCGATCCATCGCACAAGTGGTATAGCATATACCACTCAAAAATTGAGCCATTAATCGCATAGGTGGTATGGCATATACAACTCAGAAATTAAGTCATTTCCCTCGTATCATACTCGGTATGAACCAACAGTCTATTTTGACTCATAATTTTTGCAGTGATCTTGCTGATCACAACCGAAACATTTGAGTAATCAAAATCTGACTTGCTATCCCGCAGTGATCATGCCGATCACAAACATAACTTTTAATTAAATCAAAATTCAACACAACTCGGCCAATGTGTATATTTTGCCAACATAAGTTCAGTGCGCAATCGAACCAATTCGTTTATCTCGATTTATGAATTTTGTTCCATCCGTTGACCTCGTACAATGATTTATTTCTGCATCCGTTCCACCTCGTACAATAATTCATTTCTGACATCCATTGCACCTTGTCAATGTTTATTTTCGACATCTGTTTCTGACATCCGTTGCACCTCATGCAACGTTTATTTTCGACATCTGTTGCACCTTGTACAATGATTAATTTTTGACATTCAAAGCTAATACTCGAATCTGTTCAACACATTCGATATCAACTTTCATTTTCATTGCAACGCATCATTCACGATTTAACTCGTTGAAATTGATACAGTAACATTCTACGACTTTTTATATCGATACAACCAATATTTCTTATATCGACTATTGCATCAAAATAATAAACATCTCGATTCACATTTCATAACTTGTTGCACTTGCAGCAACAAACATCTCATTTAACATCTCAACTTATTGCACTTGCAGCAACAAATTTTTGACTTGTTGCACTCAATGCAATAAACCTTTCACGACATTCTCAACAAATATCATGTAATTTCTGAAAGACATGCGGTAAATTTACACGATGTATTAGACTTATTGTATGGAACATTCAGTGCGGCATCGAGTAGTGTCAAGAGTGATTTAATTGTGGTAGACAACTTTTTAGAATTGAAACGAAGTAAGCATCCTGAGAAAATTGAACCTAGAGCTCCGATACCAATTTACGACGCCCTGACTCGAGAAATCGTTCGTCCTCACTTGATTTTACCAAATCGATCATCTTCGCTGGAGCGTGATGTCTTACGAGTCTGGAGTTGCACTCGTACAAGGCAAGATGACAAGTTCTCTAAATAGTTGTTTTTGATTTGTTATTAGCAGGAAAGAAAACAGAGTATACGAAACAATTCTCTTTATTGATAAATGGACTGAGATTACAAAGGCTTTCAATAGCCTAACTAAATTTGCCAGATTGGCTTACACCACTCAGGTTCTCTCTTACCCACAAAAGATTTCACAGTTCCATATATTATGTTTTTTATATCTCGGCTGCATCATCCTGTTGCAAGTTCGAACGTCAATACGGTCGCATGTCTCAATATGCTACGACGTTTCATGCCTCAGCCCGTTCAAGCGAAGCTCTGTCGCTGTAACGCCCCAGTCCCAAAATACTTAGGACCAAGTACGTAGACATGTCAGCTGCATACATACGAAGCATACTCTAATATACGGAAACCTCGTATGTATATATAAGCTATAAAAGTAGTAACCATGAAACTAATCTCATCCACAAACCAATATATCATAAAATCAACTTATTAAAGTCATTTGTACAAAACTTTGGGCGGAGAAAAATCTACTACCAACTAAAAGAGAGAAATACATAGCAACGATGGAAGAGTCGAGCGAAGCGAAAGACGATCCAAAAGCTAGCATCGCGAAGGTAGATTATAAACTATGTCCTTGGCTAGAACACCTGCAAAAATCACAAACACACCTAGAGAAAACACCAGGTCCTCATAGGGACGTAACAAGATACAGGAAGAACATGCTAATATGAACTGTCAGAATAATAAAATAATATACAAAAGACTATCCTAGACACAAATATGCAAAGGGGATTCTAACCGTCCAATGTGCAATTTAGAGGACAACTTTCATGCGCATGGGTGGGATTTAGGCTATAAGTACGTAACTGGCATCCATTCATACGTATCCGGCCGTAACATCCAAAACGTCGGAGGGTATCTGCAAATATATCACACCATAGTTTCTTTCGAAAACTATGGTTTACCTGTTTGGCTTCCTATACGCACTAGTGACTGTCCTCCCCCAAGATTTCCCACACTGACCAAGTCATGTCCATAACCTGTCCAGTTTTGTAACTGCTTGAGTCTCTATACCATAATCATAACAGTTACGATCTATTCGTCGCACGACTTCTTACATAGAGATGACCAAGTAAATATGCAAGCCGTGCCCCTAGCAACATGTCTCAAACTGTGTAGTGTAAGTGTCATGGCCAATGGATATAAGGATATCCCATAATAAGAAGGTAGTCTGCTAAAACTAAGACAACATGCATCAAATAAATAAAGCAACGAAAAATGACTAATAGAGTCGCTTGCACCCAAGTATGGCTTGGAAGTGCAGTTTATAACAACTAAAACTAACAAATATGAAAAAAAAGTAAATAAATGAAAATAAATAATAAACAGTAAATACAGCAAGGTATACTTGCCTGGGTCCTGAGCACTGTGGTGGCGAAGATCAGACAGGAAAGTAGGTGGAACAACGGCTACTGAGAAACTAAGGTCCAAACAAACATCTCCGGATGCTGAAAATAGTATTATCTAATTATAATTAATACTGTACCGATTAGATTTATTTAATAAATTTTTAATTAGGATATTGTATAGATTTTCGTATCAGCTTTCCGAAAAAATAAACGGATCGCATTTTCGTGCCCAAATCTCCCGAAATCGCGAAAATATCGAAACACGTTTGTTTTTCGGACATCTAATACTCAAACAGTTTTACAGAAATCTACAGAACAAATTTTTCTATTAAAATATGTTTTTGGAAAGCTTTCCTCGATATGCTTCTTTTAAAAAAATAGAGGTGAAACGGACTTCGAAGCTAGGAGTATCGTCGTTCCAAGTTGCTCTTGCTGCTAAAAAACGGGGCTGAATTCTAATGACGAATTTTAGAGTTTCTATTGGACTAAAAATAATTTCGAATTATGGCTGATAGAAGGGGAATGTATTGGGTTTATATAGGTATTTATTTCAGATTTATTCTAAATTAGATAGGATTTGATTTAAATAAATTGGAGTTTGCTTTGTTAGGATAGGATATAGATAGAGATGTTTTCCAAGTAGAAGTAGGATTAGTATTTATTTAAAATATTTATATTTATCTAAATTATTATAGGTAATACATATAATTTATATTTATTTAAATAATCTACGTCTAATATTATTTATACAAGTTGCATTAGTTAATACTAAATTGACTTTTATTATATATTACGTAAATAGTGTACAATATATGTAAGAGGTAAAGTTTAATAAAAGTCATGAAATAAATCTTGAAATCTTCAAAAAAAAATTGTACAATATATTTTAGAACCTTAATACTAGAAAAATAGTTTTATATTTTTATACTAAATTTACTAATGAGCACTATTATTATTAATATCTTATTATTATTATTATTATTATTATTATTATTATTATTATTACTATTATTATTATCACCATATATTTGAATATATAAAACAAATAGAGGCCATTTGTAAATTTTTAGTGTGTGCGGGGAATCGAACAGTTGCACCAAATTGTCGGGGGCACACTCGGTCATGCCAAGATCCTAGACGTAGGGTCATTGGGTCTGTCCGATTAGATGTCGTGCGTTAAAATCGCACACAACGAAAGATGGTCAAACTCCTAATTAATTATAAATATTGCGTCATGTAAGTTGCGCATAAAAAAATGAAGTGCATGGGAGGGCTTTTGGGTGTAACGAAAAATCCATGGTTCGTAGTATAGCTCGACTAGGTCACATATCCAAAACTTATTGGATAAAATTATGTCATGTGGCGCTCCAATTGTTCAAGCCACGGTAATGTGTATTTAATTATAAAATTAAATATAAGGTTTTTATTCACCAATAATTTATTAAAATTAAAAATTAAAAATTACCACAATATTCTTAGTCGAAAATCTGGGGGTTTACAGCCGCGAGCAGACCATTCCTTGAACATACAAGTAATCTGGTGGAAGATCAGTAATAATTGTAGTACCCCGTTCCGTGAAGGCACTAGATAGACAGAGAGATCGACTGCTGGCTCTACAACAGAAGACGATTGATCTGGATGAGTGGACGAAGACTCATTTTCTGATTCACTTATCCCTAATAAGAATCTGAGTTTTTGAATGAATGTTATTGCTAATAACAAGATGGTAATCATTGAGAATGCTAGTACAAATCAGTATACTCATATCACATGTTGCTATGCTAAGAACAAGAAAAGAGGACTTGTATGCTAGAAAAGAGAACTTGTATGCTAAGAAAAAGATTATTGCCTGATAATAAGAAATTAATTGTTGTCATGCTAAAGATAGATTTTGCTCTAATATGAATATTTGTCATGTTTAATTAAAAAAAGAATGTCAGCTATGTGATTCGAAATGAAGAAAGGCACGAAATGAACGTGTCGAATATCTGCAAAGGCATGAAGGGAACGTGTCGTATATCTGCTAAAGCACGAAATAAACGTTCGTATATCTAAAAGATATGATCAAAGTCTGTTTCATCTAATAGAAATGCAAGAGCATATGCATTAGCCTCGGACAACTTGTGCACAAGTACGTCTCTCGAGTGGATTCTTGGGGCGCCTCAAACCATTCGACCTAGGAGAGATTAGGGCACCCTGAGGTAAAAGAGACCTCGCGATCATGGGGTGTTGATATAGCTGTCAAGACGGGCCGGCGGGACGGGCCGACCCGTTACCCACCATAACCCAATTTGGCGGGGCGGGCGGGCCGACCCACCATTTTGGTGGGCTGGAAAAATTCCAACCCAGCCCAACCCACCGGCGGGCCGCGAGCTAGACGGGCCGGCCCCTTAATTTTTTTAAAATTTTAAATTATTATTTAGTTTCTTAAAAGGAAAAAAATTCATATATATATAATATTTTCTACTCACTCTATATACATCAAATTACAAGTAAAATACAAGAAACATTATAATAGTAGATATTTCTTTAAAATACCTTCATTCATGTAAATAAATGACCAAATTTAATATTTTATACGTCATTACTTGCATTAAATGAGATTTTTATCATTTATAATACATATCTCATATATGTGCTAAATAAAAAAATTAAATTTTTATAAAAAATAGATGGCGGGCCAACCCACTTGGCCCGCGGGCTAGCCCACCGCGGGGCGGGCTACTAGCGGGCCAGCCCACCTAGGCCTGCCTATTTGGCGGGCTCCTAAATGCTCGGCCCAACCCACTTTTTGGCAGACGAGGCGGGCCGGCCCAACGGGCTTAGCCCATTTTGACAGCTCTAGGTGTTGAGTCCTTAGCGACGAGCTGAACCAAAGCGTCACAACGGCTAATCATGGGAATACCCATGGACCATCATATAGATAAGTGTTGATTGGTACAGAGCTGAACTGGAGAGTCATAGATGCCAATCATTGAATGTGTCAAGAATGTTTTGCTAAGAGCTAACAATGAAGTGCCGAATAGAGAACAATCGGTTTATATATTTATGCTAATCCTTGTCATGTGTAGGGATAGACCGTCGGCTATGGTAAGAATCACTGAAAAAGTGATACATGTGTTGCTTAAGTTTCTGATTATGAATATGCTTATAAAAAATAGTCTGTGCCAAAGAATTGCTAATGTCCCGAAAACAGAACAAGAAGAATGACACTTGGAATATGATTTGTATCAATGAACAATCTGTTGCAAAAAATTTGTTATGTCCCAGTAAAGGAAAAGATATGATAATCATGTTTGTAATATGACCCTTTCAATGTCTTGAATAAGATAAAAGAATGATGATGCTATTACCCCTGAGAATAGAGTATGACACAACATAAAATCGCTGCGCACTTCACAAGAAAAGAATAGTCATCGTACATGAAATGAATAGTCCCTCGTATGCTAGAAATGAAAGAAACGATATGTTGGCTTTTCAAAGTATTTTCAAAGATGTAATCTGACTCTGATTTGTATGAAATGAACATAGGTAAAAGTAGCAAGATCACATCATAAGAATATTTACTCACTAAATGAACTAGTGATCGTTTCAGACGATGTAGCCTTTGTTCACAATCACTAGTATGTTAATATACTGACTTACCAATAGTCTGCACGCAGGTGTAGATGTGTCGAGATGGATAGTCCGAAGCGACAGCCCAAACCTCATCCTCAGGAGCCAGAAATCAGAAGAGATGCCAAGAGATAGACATCTGTTGCAAAGA